>JAPEUZ010000005.1:0-1200000 GCA_027946495.1 Didymella sp. IMI 355093
ATACCTCATCACGGCTTTGCTCTGCTTTCTTGTCTTCTTTACTACTCTTAATTCTATCCCTCTTCTCTTACACTATTACCTTTTCTTACACTTTTATCTTCTCTTATTATAACTACTCTACTTATCTATTACTTTACTTTTATATAAGTTCTTATATCTACTTCTTCTCTTCTACTACTTACAACCCTATTCTATACCTACCTCTAAAAACCTTTACTCTAACCTCTTTACTCTCTTTTATAATCTATATCTACTACGTAACTTCTCTATTCTATAACTATTTTTTTACTTACTCTTTCTCTCTTACTTTTACTCTTACTTTCTCTTTATCTTTTACCTCTTCTTCTTCTACTTTTACTACTACTCTCTACTTTCTACTTTCTATATTTTTATACTCTTTACTACTTTAATCCTATACTATATAGTAGTACACTATAGCTATGCCTACCCTTCTCTTTCTCTCTTTACAGGTTGCCCTTTAGGCACCCTCCTTTCCCTCCTTACAGGCCTACCGCCTACTCTTTTCTTTCTACTCTACCCTAACTCTAACCCTTAACTGCTCTGCTCTTTATAACACCTAACAGGCCTACCTGCTACCCCTCTCTTTCTTGTTAACCCTTACCTCTCTGTTGCTTTGCTCTGCGGCTTAACTACAGGCCTGCTGCCTACCCCCTCTCTTTCTCTCTTTACAGGTTGCCCTCTAGGCACCCTTCTTTTCCCTCTTACGCGCCTACTGCCTACCCTTTATTACTCTTCTCCTAATACTTTATTACTGCTTTGCTGCCTATGCACCTTAATTACTTTATCTATTTATCTGCTTACTACTCTACTGCACTACTCTCCTCCTTAACCCCCTATCCTTCTAACACTAGCTTAATTGCTATTGCTATTGCGTTTGTAAACATCTGCCCCTATATCTCTAACCTGTGCCCCTTTCTAAGCTAGCTAGCATATGCCTTGTTATTCTCCTCTGCGAACCCTAGCTCTCCTATTGCTTAGATCCCCTTGCTTGTTAACTGCGCTGCAAATACTAGCAGCACTACTATGTTTAGCCACTAACACTGCTTGTCTATACCTTCCCCTGTTGCGCAGTACCTCTAACTTACCTAGCACTGTTAACAGTTGTTCCTTGCTGTCCAATCCCCTATCTTTACCTAAAACTAATCTGCTTGCATTCCTGTTCCCCTTTCCTATGCTGTGCACTGCGTTACCTTATATCTTCTCTACTGCTCTTCTATTACTGTCTTAAACTCCTGCCTAACAAGCTAGTATATTGCACATCCCTCTTGCAGCTCTGTAAACGCCTCCTCTACTACTGCCTACTTGCCTAACTACTTCTCCTGCTCCTCTATTTACACCTCCTCCCCCTCCCTGCACTAATTGCATCCTACTGCCCTAATCTCCCTGTAGCTCAGCCCCTGCTTGTCTAGATATAAGCTTATTAGCTCTTGTTAACACCTGCTGCTAATTAAAAACTGCCCTATTGCTAGCACGTCTAGCTTCTCCTTCTCTTGCTCTATCACCTGCTCTACCTCTCCCTGCCCTACTAGCACTACTACATTGTATTGCTCTCCCCCTTATCCCCTGCGGCTGCTTGCCTAAGCAAAGTTGCTTATGCTCTACAGCGTGCCTATGTGCAAGATGTACACAATGCTAGCAAAGTCTACTCCTGTCCCTAGCGCTAACGTCGCCACTATTATCCTGCCCCTCTCTACCTACTCTTGCAGCTAGTCTGCCTAGTTAACTATGTCTGCGTGATAGTGAGCGCATTCTAGCTCCTTTGCAAGCTTCTTGCACTGCTTCTTGCTCTTATAGTATACTACCTCCTTCTGTCTACTCTGCTGCAGCTTCTCTGCCTATTGCTTGCATATAAACAGCGCTGTCTCCTTAAGCTTGTTGCGCTAACACTATAACATAAAGTACTGCGTGTTTGCTTGCACTGTGCTTGCTCTTATGTACGTTGCGTAACGCATAAGCATGCTTACCTCTAACTCTCCCTCCTGCAGCAGCGGTAGCGTTGCTATTAGCATTACTATTAGGCTCCCCTAGCAGCTGCAAGTTCTTTATTGCTAGCAGCTTCTCCTGCTAGTCCCTTGCAGTGAGCACTAGATAACACTTGTTAATTACTACCTAGTGCAGCAGTCCCTTTGCCTTTAGCATCTGCGCGTACCTAAGAAAGTTGCTAGCGCTTATAATGTTGCTAGCTATGTCTGCGCTGACTACTACTACAGACGCTAGGTTGCTCTTACTATGCTTCTATTCTATGCACTTAACGCTACACTGTTGAATCTGTCTAACTAGATCTTTAATTAGCGCTTAGTACAGCACAACAACTACTGTTACCTCTAGCCCCTCTACGCAAGCTGGCAGCGTGAACAGTAAGCTCTTGCCTCTGCCTGTTAGGAGCACTACAATAAGCAGTGTCTGCTTCTCTAGCACTGTGTGCAGAGCCTGCTCCTGTTCTACTAATTAAAAGCTAACGTCTTGCTTACCTAGCACCTGCTGCAGCCCCTGCTGTATCACTTCTGCCTGCAGGTCTGCAACGCGCACTTGCTTCTCCTTCTACAGCTTAGCAAGCCCTAAAGACATGCTAATGCTTATTAGCCTCTTTGCTATTTAGCTTAGCCCTACGTACTTTGCAGCGCTTTTGTCTACCCCTAAGAAGCCCTGCTACGCTATGCTAAGCGCCTAGAACGCATCTATTAACTGCACGCTGAGATGCTTAACAATGTCCATTAGCACGCTGTAGTTACCTACGCCTATTGTAGTTGTGCGTAAGTTTTATAGCTTAAGAATATCCTTACTGTTATCTTTAACCTTAGCCTCTTTAATCTTACTAACTTTGTCTTAATAGCCCTTGCTAAACAACTCTCCTATATACACTTACCTAATCCCTACTACTATGTGCTGGTAGTTAAGCGTGTGCAGCAGCACTCTAAGCCTCCTGCTAGTCTCTTGCTGCAGTATCCTTGTAAGCTGGCTAGTGTCCTACGCGCCCTGCGCATTGTGCTATACGTAGTTGCTATAGTTTCCCCCTAAGCACCTGCAGTGTTAGATACTCCTTAAACAGCTGCATGTACACTAAGTACCTAGCTATAACCTAACCTAGCTGCAGCGGCAAGAAGCGCGGCACAATCTTTAGCTTGTCCTATTGCAACTGTGACTTGTAGTAGCAGACAACTGTTATTACCTGCCTGTCTATAACAAAGATGTTGCGGTCCTGCAGTATGCTGTTGCAGTGTTAAATTATTATAATTTCTAACCCCCCTCCCTAGCTGCCTTAACGTAACGTGCACGCTGCAGAGCAACACCTCTAAGAAGCAGTTAACCTGCCGCAAGTACTGCCGCACTGCCTTAACGCTCTATTACCTGTCTGCACGCTTTAAGCGCTGTCTGCTCTGCGTGTTAATTACGCGCCTAAGCATCTAGTCTAGACTGCCCTGCAGCTTGTTGCCTAGTGCATTAACAAATAATATGCGTTGTTTTGTAAATGTAACATTATTAACTACCTACTTAAGATTAACGTTTACTTAGTTCTTCTCCTTGTCTACCTAGCAGAGCTCCTGCAGCGTCTGCTCTGCTTTAGCCAGTAAGTCCTGCGCTATCTTGCAGAAGCAGCTAATAGCAATTAGCTAGCTGTTAAGATAAAACGTTGTTTTGTCTAGAGACTAGTGTGCATTGCCTAAGTTGCTAGCGTTTAGTCTAATATGCTTGCTATACGCGAGCATGCTAATTATCTTACTTATTAGGCTAAACAAGCTGTCTGCTAGATACTTCTGCCGCATCTTAACAAAGCAATTGCAGTCCTGCTTAGTTTGCGTGCTGCGCTGTAAGCCTAGGAGCAGCACCTTAACTGCAATTACCTGCACGCAGTACACTATCTCTGCTAGTATATATAAGTAGTTCTTTGCTGTCTGCAAGCGGTCTGTGCCTGTGTTGTACCTAAGCACTGCTAGAAACTAAATTAGACTAGTAGACAGCGCTATAGGGTAATATGTTGTAAAGATAAACAAGCTAATTAACGCAAGAAGCGCCTCTGTCTAAGCTGCTCTGTTGTCGCCATCTAGCGCATCCTACAGCTTAATGCTATATAACTTCTGCTTGTCTGTCTATGTAAAGAGCTTGCGTACATCTTTTACTATATCCTGTTGTGTCTAATTGCTTGTTGTGCGTCGCGGCTGCAGGCTGTCACTATTGTCTTTACTGCTCTTGCCGTTATTGTCCTCCTTGCTGTCCTCCTTGCTGCCTAATGCTAAGCGGCAATCTGCATAAGCAGCGGCATTTTGCTGCTCCCTAAAGTGCACAATCTGCTGCTCTTTATTAGCTAGCACCCGCAGATAGAAGTAGACAAACCTAACTATGTAGCTTGCGTACACTGCCTAGCTCTCTAGGTTCTGCAGTTGCGCTAACGGCCGCACGTCTAGCTCTTCTTGCTTTGCACTCTGCAGCTAGTGCCTTAACTCCTGCGTAAGCGTAGCTAGCCCTTTTACGCTTCTTTTAACCAGCCCCTTAGTTAGCTAAGCAGCCAGCTTAAGCTTGCGCTTGTTGTAATTAGGTGCGCAGGCTTAATGCGCTAGATAAGCAAGATTCTAGTCCTTAAAGAACTCTAGCCAGCCTGTGCGCTTAAACTATCCTGTCTTGTTAGTCTTTGCAGCTGCTTTAAGTGTTTGCAGCTCTTCCTTAATCTCTTGTTGTGTTAATTTATACTTAGCAAGCTGTGCCTAAACAATACTTTTAACCTTGTTATTTTAGGTATTTCTAGCATCTACTAAATTAATAATAAAATATTTTTGCAGCCCCCTAGTGCAAAAGAAGCTCTGCACTTTTACAGTCTTATAGAGCAAGCTTTTCTCTCCTACCTACGCTTGCTAGTAGTTTTTCTTGCAGTGCCTGCGCATCTTATCCTTGTTAATAGTAATCTAGCTGCACGTCTCACACTGCGCACTATTAAGCAGGTTTTCTAGCTCTTCTATTGGCAGCGCAGGCTCGTCTAGGAGCTTAATTGCGCTTAGAGCAACAGTCTTGAATTAACTAAAGCGCTTAAGTATCTGTTGCTGTAGCGTAGCAGATGCAGCATAATATTTGTAGAGATGCGCATCTAGACTTACAACTGCTATACAGTGCTGCTTGCAAACAATAACGCTAAAGTCTTTAAGAAAACAGAATACATTGTCGCAGTTGCTAAGCATAAGCTGTTAGGGCCACTTGCAGGAGTCTGCAGTGTTGCTTTTACTGTTGCTTCTGTTGTTGCTTCTGTTGTTTGCCTATTAGGGTGTTGTTGCTTAGCTATCCTACACAAGCTCTATTGCAGAGCAACTCTAAAACCCTAACCCTAATAGCACAACGTCTTGCTAAACCTGTATGCAAAACTCTTAGCGTTGCTGCGCACAATATGTACAAATTAAGTTTATATAAGACATTTTTTAATACAGGCGCAGAAAACTTGCAATTTAGTAGTGTTAGGGTAACGCGTAGGACTACTAAAACAAGATGCTTAAATAGGCAAAACCCCTAACGCTAAGCCTATTTAATCGCGATTCGGTGTCCTCTACGCAGCCTTGTATTAGCTAGGTATAATAGTAATATAGTTATTAAACATATACAAATTGCAAAGTCTGTCTGCTACTATGTTATACAGCTAAATACTTGCAACTTCTGTTAATTAACTAGGTTAACTACTTATAAAGTAGACTAGTATAAACAGTTTATCTTTAAACTGTTAAACTAGCGTGTTGTACTATTTAACGCAGGCAGTAGTATTAAGCTTAAAAACTAGGTCTTTGTGTGCTCCTGTTGTTATAGTATTAAGTATCTAGTCTTAGACAAATAACTAATGCTTTGCAAAGGGACTATACTAATAAGAGAATAGAGTATAGCCTAGCGTGATGTTTAAGGGATTGCATTTAATAGAAGACTAGTTAATATTAGGCAATTTAGCAATTAAACTTGTAAAGGTTATCTAAATAAGCAGAGTTTCTGCTTTATAATACAGTAACTAATACATACTTCTATACTTATTAAACAATATAGATACGCCTTATATATAAACACAATTACCTTGCTACTATATAAAGGCGTCTAATATTTTACTATAGCAGAAACGGCTAACATAGTAAGCCGTGCTAATAATCTAGCTTATAGGAGTGTAGTACTCTATAGTAAGGTACTAGTATGTCTAATCTTTAAACTTGTTGTTTAATACGCAACTTGCTTATTCTGTGTTAAGCCTGTCTTAAACTTACTACTTCTAATCTTATTTAAAGATAATTTCTACAGCCTTATTAGGTTGCGTTAGTTAGCACTAGTTATTAGAAAACAGGATACTAGCATGCGCAACTATATCTATATTATTAGTAATATATGCTAGATGCTAGCATGCAGCAAAGCAGGCCTATTTCTTAAATATAGAAAGATTAGTTGCAAAATTATTTATAGGGTAGAACTTATACGCAGCAGTATTAACTGCAATAAAAGCAAGTAGTGTTACTATAGCTAATTTAAAATTAGTAGTGCAGCTAGTTTGTTTAAGGAGAGCCTACTAGAACTTATAGCACTATAACTTAAAGAGGGTAAGTTTACTGCGCTTATACTTTAGTGCAATATCTAGGTAACCTAATATATAGCTATTTAAATAGCTGTTAATTTTCTCCTAGCAGTCTAACTATTAGGTAGTTAGAGAAAAAGTGCGTAGTTAGGCTAGTCTGCCCTTAAGAACCTAATAGAAGAAGGTTATAATCTTTATAATAGTTAAGCTGTAGTAATTATTTAAGGCCTAGTAGTAGAAGAGAGGTATAACTAGAATATGCTAGAGGCTTTCTTTTATAACACAGATATAGGCCTAATATAAAGTCTTAGATACAGTATATTAGTATGCAATGCATATACTCTTAACAGTAGCTTAAAGGTACCTAAGCTTAGGTGTAGTAGATAGCGCAATATACTGCAATATTAATAACTATAGCAGGCTAGCAACGCATTGCTAAAACTAGGTATGCTTAAGGTACAGATTTGTCTGCCTGTTACCTGCAGTAGGCACACTTACAGATTCTTTAAGTAGCTCCTCCTTAACGCAAGACAAAGCTTATATAAGTTAAGCCCTAAGGTAATTAATAGCAGAGAGAATTAGTTTATAGGTATTATATAGTAATAGATTATATAGCTGTTTAAGTAATCTAATAGTTAATACAGGGCGTAGGCTAGCTGTATAAGGACGCTTAGCTTTATTAGACAGGAAAACTTTAAATAAATCTGTAGTGTGTGTTATAGGGGCAGTTATTTAAAAGAAGAAGCGCTAGCTTATAATAGTATGCTAGTATTAACTCTAAAACATAAGCAAAGAATTAGAGTTACGGAGACTATCTAGCGCAAAGACCTAGTGCAATCACAAGTGCTTCTTTATATTAGCTTAAATAGATAATTAGCCTACAATAATATAGCTGTAATAGTTGCACTTAAGGCTGTCTATTTTTAACTTTAGGGACTTTATAGCTATGCAGGGTTTAGTTAGAACTTATATATTGCTATAGGACTAGTAGAGCTAATTACTATACAATTTAATATACTGTATAATATTTTTACGCTTAATTAGTATAAAGGAGTGCTGTTAATACTGTTGTTCTAGGTAATACACAACGCTATCTAGCAAGAGACAATAGTTATAGAGAAGGCAGATAATAACTTTATAGTTAAAATTAATATAAATATAGGCTAGGCGTAATATAATACAGCAATATAATAGAACAGTAATAATAACGCCTAATGCAGAGAACTAACAGGTAAGGAGTTTTTATTATACACCTGCAGCCCTTAGGGATAATTTAAATTAGTTAATAGAATTTAAATTATATTAGTACTAGCGCAGCGCTATAACGCGCCCTAAGGATCTAGACTTAAACTTAAACCTGCGATAAAACTAACCTGTTATTACCTACTATCTAAATTATTACTAGAACCCTAGCTGTGCGCTAAGTAGCAGCTCTATTATTAAGATAGCAGCCCTTCTAATCCCTCTAGAAGTTGTTAATAATAATAATACAAAATTGCGCTTTATTAGAGAGGCAGCTAAAGTCCTTAATAATATAGAGTACGCTATGTATAGAAAAATTTAAACAACTTATGCTAATATAGAAGTGTTTATAGCTCTTAACCTGCATAAGGCCCTTATCTAGATATTAAAGAGGATTAGCTAAATAAAACTTAATTAAATAATCTAACACATATATAACTACCTAGTATTAGATATTAACAAGAAATATATGCTTAAGGTTGCAGACAGTAAAGGAGAGGATGCAGCTGTTCTTAAAGACAAGGTAGTAGATGCAACCTCTAATAAAGAAGACAGTTAAGGGAAGAAAAGAAAACGTTTGCCTAAGCTAAAGATAAAAAGACAGATTAACAAAGCCCTTATAGAGAATATAAACCTTATATTTACTATTATAAACATATAGGACTAAGAGTAAGCAAGAGAGATAAGTAATATGCTTATTATTAAAAAGAGGTACAGAGCATTTGCAGCAAAGCTTCCTAGTGTTAGGATAAATATAGCAGTAAGAATAATATTAATAGCCCTAGCAGTAGGTACTATAGATATATTTAAGGAATAGTAAGAGATTATTCTAGTGTAGAAGCGCTAAAACTTGTATAGTTAAAAGTTGTTTTAGCAGATTGTAATAACATATAATAAGGACAGCACTATAGGCATTGCAAAAACACAGGATACTTAAGTTACTGTGTTAGTAGATAACTCTTAAGCAATGTTATAATTATAACATCTACTATAGCAGCAGGTTAATAATGCAGGCCTAATGCTGCTAGAAACAGAGACATTCTATAAAAAGTTCTTTAATGCTTAGAAAACTTATAGAGACAGTATAGCAGATTGCATGCAGCACTAATAGAAGATAGATATTCTATATAAGAAGTTTAGCAGGCTAGAGAGTAAGATATAGAGACGCAAGGCAGGTATAGGGGGGTAGAGAAGGCAGTATAACACTGTTGCAAAAGAATATCTCTTTATTATAACATATATAATAGATCTAGGGCGCTGTCTAACAAAGGACAGGGACCTTAATCTTTAGGTAGCTTTTAGTAACTACTTAGACTAGGGAAAGAGATAGAATATGTTAAAACTGCAGTTTAGAAGCGCTGCAGTGTTTGCACTGCTCCTAGGTTCTGCTAAGACCTTTCTTAAGAAGTACTTATCTTAAGTAAGGGTTAGTTAGTAGATAGAGCTGCTTATAGACTGTAATTTAGATATAGCGCAGATAGTTAATTATATAGAGCCTCTTTTTACAGTATGCATGTAGGAGACTAAACCCCCTCTAGAGTTCTTATTCTTAGAAGAGTTAGATAAGCTATAGGGTGCAGACCCCTTAAGGTTGCTACAGGGGTAAGTAATAATATGCCCTAGCATAACTAGAGCTTATAATATATAAGGAAGGTTTACCTATTAATATTAAATCTATAAGCAATAAAGATAATATATAAGCTTTAAGTACGTAAGAAGAGGGTTCTTAGTAATATCTGTTTTACGCAATCTTAAGCTCTACACAGATTTAATTTAATAAGAGTTAGGGTTAATATAGATCCTAAGATAGGTGCATATTAACAGGAAGAGGGGGTATTTAGAACTAGTAATAAGGAATAAGGTTACTAGTTTAGGATAGCCTATATAATTATATTAACTAGAGGATAATCCTCTTAGTAGCAAAAATTACTGCTATATAGTATTAACTTACTTACTTTAATCTTAGTATATATACTAGATTAAAATATAAAGTTATTTCTAGGTATAAAGCTTAGTGCTACCTTATTTCCTGTGTTAACACCTTATTTCCTATATTTACACCTTGTTTTCTGTATTTGTACTTTATTTCCTATATTTACACCTTGTTTCCTATGTTTGCACCTTGTTTCCTGTATTTATACTTTATTTCCTGTGTTTGCACCTTGTTTCCTGTGTTAATACCTTATTTCCTATATTAACACCTTGTTTCCTGTGTTTGCACCTTATTTCCTGTAGTAGCACCTTTCCTATTTAGTAAGTGTATAAGCTATATAGAAGTCGTTTCCTAGCGCAAATTCTTAATTCTATAGTAGTTAGGCTTAGCTACTATGTAGCAAATTAACTATCTTTTTTAATAGAAAAGTAGGAAGGATTTAAATTATAAGGGTATATAGGTAGGCAAGCTGTACACAGTAGTTAAGATAGATTATTTTATATTAAAAGATTAGATAAATTCTTAAGGCGTAAGCCTTAGGCTTTAAATAGAAGATATATACTAGTAGCCTATGCGTTACCCTGCCTTAGCCTAGGCTGTATTTAAGGTATAGCTAAGGCACAGCTATAGTATATAAGGAGATATCTATAATACTTAGTGTCCTCTATATACTGCCTAGCCTTGTCTACCTACTGTTATTTCTAATACTTTAATAATTTCTTTTGTTTATAAACACGATCTTTCTTTATATAAGTAGCTAGTATAGCTTGCAGCGTAGCTGCCTTAGTATTATCTACTTTAGCTTCTATTAGTTTAAGGTGCTCTATCTTTTAATTAATCTAGTTAAAGTTTAGAATTAGAACCTCTATTAGAACACAGTTCTAGCTGCCTATATAATAACAATTCCTATACTCTTTCTTTAACAACGCTATCTTATACTTTAAGACCTTTCTTTGTATAATACTAGTAGGACACTATTATAAGCTAACTAATATAGTTAATTTAATTGCTAATAGATTAGTAGTAAGCAGTGCTTCTAGAAACTATAGAAGTTACTTTATAAGGATATAAAGACTAGAAGGGGAGGATAGTGTTACAAACCTTAGAAGGGGGCACAGCAGAAGATAAGAGAAGGAAAGATTAATAACACTTAGGGATAACTTAATAGTTTTTAAGAAGGTTAGTATTAGAGGAACTAATAATTATAAGCTCTATATGTTCTAATAACTTAGTAGAATGCTATATTAGAATATATTATATATGTTCTAGGAAATCCTACAATATTCTACGCTGTGCTAATTAAAATAATACTAGAATATTAAAATAAGTATAGAACACTATTAAGTATATAGTACGTAGGAACACAACCCCTATAGTTTGTGTTTAACTTTATTAATTAAGTTACTTCTTAGAATCTTACCTTTAACAATATATTGTATTGCACGCTATAAACTGTTAACTCTAAGTTGTTATATTAGACTTTGTCTAGACGCAGCTTACCCTACTGTTCTAGAATTAGCACTTATCCCTAAGACCTAACAGAACTAGTATAATATTAGACTTCGTCTAGGTACGACTTTAACAATATTATAGATAGCTGCAGCGCGTCTTATTAACAGTTTTACGTCTTATTTAAGAGCCTAAAGCGTAAGCTATACCTAACGCTCTTTTAACGCGTTAGACTAGTGTTATTATAGTTACATTATAGTAGTAATGATGTTTTGGTGGGGTGTTGGCAAAAGTGTCCTGCTTAGGCGCGTGTCTCGCTCGCCCGTGATGTACGTTATTGGTTAGGCAATTAGCAGATTGTAGACAGGAAGGCCAGATTAGATGCTATCTTTGCGAAGTACGACCGTAGAGGGAGAATAGGTTGCTGTTCAAAGATATACCAAACTATGTTCTTGATAATTCTATATAAGTGGCTATTCTCGACACCTTTTGCATTGATCCATACATACACACGATACCTGCTTTTCTCTAAGGAGCTCTTCTATCTCTGTAAAGCCTTTTCTTCTTGCTAGCCACAAAGCAGGTCTTTGTTTGAAATGACACTCGCTTCCGTTTGGCTGTTGTCGTACCTTGTGGCTGGGCCCATCAACGGCTCCTGCGTCTAGCAAGATCTTGACCAGTTGGGTATCTCGGCGCATCGTAGCTCGTAACAGACATGGTCTCGCCATGCTATCGGTCTCTCTGAAGTCTGCTCCATATTCGAGAAGCACTCTCCCTGGTTCAGCCCTCCCATATATGCAGGCTAGCATCAATGTGTAGTTGATATCGCGCTGGACATTCTGTGCAGCAGCAACCGCCCTAATCCCATCAAGCAGGATTTTGAGGGTTTGAGCCTGATCTCCATAGACGGCGGCACGGATTGCGCGAAGCAGTGGACTGCCATCACTCGATGAGATCTCCTCCATTGAGCGGCAGTGTGGTAGTTGCGTATACAGCCTGACAACGTTGTCGCGTCCCAAGTAAGCTGCTGTCGAGAAGGCACTCATCCACCATGGACAGTTGTTATTCCGATTTCCCTCATCGTCAAGGTCGAAGGGCAAAGCGCCGTTCTCCAGGAGCCATAACAGCACTTTGAGATGGCCCTGGGCGGCTGCAGCCCACGACGGCCTTCCAAATAACGACCGCTTGTCTGTTCCTTGGTGAAGGGATCTCACCAGATCCAGGTCTCCAATCCATACTGCTATTGTAAGACACTCATCTGCATTGCCACTGTCGTCGACGTGTATGTCGTCACGCCCTTCCCCATTCAACGTCTCATACACATGCAGCTTCCGATGCAAGGCCAAGCAATCGCAAGCGCTTCTTTCATAGAGCTCGATCTGAGCAATGTCCCCCTTCGCATTGGTCTTCTGCGCCAGCGTTTGGACCGTCTCTCGGATCCTCGATATCCATGGATGGCAATCGGGTCCGTCGGTAGAAAGCCGGTGATAGAGGTAACTTCCAATCATATTTGGGTGTGCCAAGACTTTCATCCTCTTCCTTCTATGCACCATTTGTTCAACAACTCCGGTTGTAATGACGGCCTCAAGGATTTCGGTCGCAAACAGACCTTCCCATAATCAGTACATATTATCAACGTGTAGCTATTACATACGTACGGCATACGAGACGAAGCTCCATAGACTGCTGTAAGCCTAGCTCCTTTACTATAGAAGACGCCATAACTTTGAAAATATCGAAAGGGAGATCGAAGAGCTGCATGACGTCGTAATCACGTGGGATCGTCCTTGGGTATGTTGCGATGTGTCGTAGGGGAATGAGCAAACAAGTGTGGAGGCTGTCGCAGTATTAAACAGGGTGTACCTATATGAGTGTCCGGTGAGCTGCGTAGTCTCAGGCTTGGGACGTGCTTTCTTCAGTAGAGCTAGCGCATGTGAGCTATCCAATCAAATCTGCCCATGCAAAATCTAATATTATTTTAAGAAAAGCATGCACAGCCACCTTCGCTCAAGAACCCCCTGACAAGTTTGCACGGACTCCGCTGATATACTTGGAAGGCAAGTCATCTACTCTATGAATGGAAGCTATGCAATACCCCGACCCCCAAAAACGCACCCCAATCCTATACGTCTCGCGTACCAGATTGTCGCATAATCAACGTCTTCAACAAGACAACAAAAGGAGAAAGAACAAGCCGCTCTGGCCTCCTCACCAAGCCTGCACGCTGCTGTAATCCTTTCGCGGGATCTGGCGCCCCGAGGCCTCATCTCTGCGAGACATTGATCCGGCGATCATAGTGTTGTTATGGACATCGAAGCAGCCGGTGATATGTTCAGGTCCACAAAGAGGCCACAGTTCCTTCTCTGACATGTCACAGAAGAGACCTTCATGACTGGAGACAAAGTCAGGACCTATGGAGTTACCGCTCTCGCAGAGTTCCCTCGCGCTATGAGCAGGCTTAGTGCTGGTTATGAGCTTCCCGGGGAACTGGTGGCGCTTAGCCAACTGAGCACGCCGCTTTCTGCGCTTAGGAGGCAAAGGTCCGGTTGAGGAGCCATCAACAAACAGCTTGCTCTTGTCCTTGTCTACCCCTAATTCCGATTCAGTCCGTCTTGTGCTAGCGAGGCTCCCGTCCCGCCGACGGGACTTTCCAGACAGCTCAATTACCGATAGTATTCACCAAGCTCTCGAGAGCAGCAATGTGTTGGCATGTAGAGACCATGCAATACCTTTTGCACGGAACCCCGAGATTTCCAGAGTTACAGAAAGAGGAGAACAAGCACGCACTCCGGGAGGTTATAATGGCAGCTTTCAAGGACAAGTTGTGCTGCGAATTCTGTCGAGACAGATCATCTCGCCACAGGCAATGTTTGACTATCAGACAGCTTGTTACAACTGGCGGCAATCTCTCAGAATACTCAATCTAGTATGCCCTGAACCCTCTCCAAGCCACTGGACATCGGAGCATCGAAAGAGATCTTGGACTCCTCATAATAGCACGGGATGTCGATGTCTCTGTTACGAACGAAAGAGGCATCACTCCACTAGCGGCTGCTGCCGGCGACTGGGATGATGACGACTCACTTGTGTCCGCCTTTCTGGCTGCCGGTGCAAGGATGTCTTCCGACAGCGATGACAACATGCCTGTAGATCATGTTCATCAGCCTAGTATCTTGAAGATACTCTTGGAATCTGGTGCGACAGTTACAAGCAGAAACAACCTAGGCTGGACACCACTCTTTGCAATTGCTGGGAACAACGAATGGAATCCGCAGATATCTCCTGAGAACCGTATTGAAATTTGTCGCCTACTACTCTCCCACGGCTCTGACATCAACGCTCGTGCAAACGACGGCTTGACAGCGTTACATCGCGCAGTGGTTTCTAAAGATAACGCGGTTGCCATACTTCTATTGGAAAATGGTGCAGACGTGGCGCTGCTTACGGAGAAGGGTCAATCTGCATTGCATTTTGCATGTATGGCAGCTGTAAACGAGAACTCTATGTGGGGGAACATTTACCCAGATCTTCTCATCCCAACAGTACTGCAAAACAATCGCCTATTGCTTAGCCACGGGGTGAATCCCGAGACAAGTGACATCCAAGGTAGAACACCACTGTTCTACACATTCGGAGGATACGTGCCGGAAACAAAGGGCGAGGATCCAGGGGTGTAGGCTACCGAACTCGGTCTTAAAGAGGACAAACACCTCTTCGGCGTGGCCGTGGAAGTCTGCGATCTGTTAAGTGCAGAGGAAGCTAATGTCGAGGCTCAAGACCAGACGGGGAAATGCTTTCGCAGCCTAATTAATAGGAGGGGCCTAACAAGGCCAGTTGCCGGCCTGGAACCTATGAGCCTACTGGCAACAGCGTAGGTATATGCCGTGTGATGCAAACACATCACCGTACTGCACGTGGTGGTTCGACAACGATAGGTCCGTACCATGCGCCAATATGCCAGATGCATGGGTCATAATATTCACTACATTTAGAAGATTGGTGAGCACTGCTAGCAAAGAAAGGACGCGCACCAACTAACATCGCACAGAACCCGTTTGTTACAGAACAATGCGGCGGCTTTGTCACTGGCAAGTCCTACTGTGTAGAAGCCTTCGACGAGCCTGCACCATCCCCAGAGCCCATAAGAGCTACAATACGCAAACCGGAAAAGACTGTCGAAACTTGTGGCTAGAGGCTTTTGCGTGTGTGAAGGTTGCGGGACTGCCGACTGCGTCGCCGATGCCGGTGAATACGGCGGTGGGATGTGCGGCGTATCATATGCAGATCGAAGGCAATATTCGGCTTTAATGAAAGCTGCACAGTGTTGGCACACGGAAGCCGTCGAACTGCTCCTCACACACGTCACGAGCATTCCGGATATCGACGTTGTCGATAATAGATCTTGTCTGACCAACGCTTCCTTCGCGGCGCTAGATGAGTACTGTTGCGACCGTCATTGTCGCGAATGGCTGAACAAGACAGACCTGGACAAGTGGGAGAATTTGCCGCAGCAATTATTCTCCATGCTTCAGAATCTCATACACTATGGGGCTGACTTCAACGCCACTGTACAAGATACCGGCATGACTCGCTTCTGGCTTCTCCGGAGTATGCTACCAACCAGCTTGGAGGGTCTCCTAGATTTTCTGTTGCCGAAGGGTCTGCGCGTCCTAGCATCGAAAGTACAGACGAGAGCTTACGCACACCACCCCACCTTGCTCAGACGGGCGCAATTGCAGAGTCCCTCTGCAGCCATGGGGCCTATGTTTTGGCCAGAGACGACCAGGGAAGGACGCCCCTTCACACAGCATGTCAGGAAGTGCGCGCAGACGTTGTAGATCTTCTGATCTCCCGGGGTGCAAGCGTGAACGAGCTTGCTACGGGGAACCAATGGACATCATTTCACTCTGCCACTTGTGGGAGACACCATCAGGATCCACACATCCACGAGCAAGAAGAGTCATGGAGTACGGCAACATCGACTTCTCGCCTCGAAATCTCGCCTCGAGACCGTGCAAATTCTCCTCAACAACGGCGCCAACATCCACGCAACAACACCTGATGGGCGCACGGCGCTGCACGGAGCAGCAAGAAGAGGCGATATGGATCTGATCCGCTTTTTGCTTGACCGTGGCGCGAATATCAACGCTACTACAACCACAGGAGAGTCTGCGCTACACATAGTTGTAGCCATCACCGCTATTCACGCACCCACAGAACCTCAGGTATTAGCCATGACAGCGCTCCTGCTATATCACGGCGCTAACCTGGAAGCCAAAAACGACACGGGAGCAACGCCGCTGCGGAGAGTGGTCGACAGGATGTTATGCGGCAGCGGGAAGATCGGTCCCGCATCTGATCCGAGCCGCTTCAATATGCTCATAGAGAAAGGTGCTGATAGGTTTGCCCCAGACAATGCAGGGATTAGAATTGTGAATCTGGTGGATGCGGAGTATTGGTTGTTCGATGAGGTGGGCGGACTACAGGTGAAGACAGGTCAGCCCTAAGGTTGGGAGAGACGTTTGGCACTGCTCCCTGCTGACGGAGGCGAGGATGTGGATGATATGAAGATGCTATGAGGGGATCAGCGGCTTCGTGTAGATATTTTGTATTGTAATCTTAGAGCAGCTGTGGCATGGACTGATTCTCCCTTGTAGGCGACCAAACGCGAGGGTCGAATCATATACGTTGTCTGCTACTTCGCTCAGTGCTGTGATCACAGCTGTGCTAATGTCGCTAGACTCTCTGGGAACGTTGCGTAACAAAAGCTCGTTATAAAACCTATAGCTTACGCTCGGAGACTCGGACGTCCCTTTCTTAACAACGGCGACCTTACTTTCTGAAACTCTTTGACCTCAGCTACGAACAGAATCGGACGTGTATGTTCAGTCTTGGTGTGATCCATGCCACAAGGACAAAGACAGGCGTTTCTTCTCATCCTCCTGATCAGCGCGCCACACGTTGGAGAACTCCTCCCAGTTTGCCGTTTGTGATCTGCTGGTCCAAGGAGGCATTTTTGGTCTCCTCATGCTGTCTATTGATACCGTATGTGCGACTGAGCAATGATCCGACCCTATCAGGGCAGAGGGACATTAATACTTCAACGTGTTCAGTTGATAACAACCTCCTGTCCCAAGGTGCGTGGCGCGATGATGGTAGATCGAAGTGATACAGGTATAAGTAAAAGCGCTACACTTGTGTCCCGGATCACTTGATTATAGTAGCCAGCTATAAGAATGGTGCTATCTGCGGTCTCTGCTCCCGCTCCGTGACCGTGGGCTGTCGTATGAATCATAGCTGGGGCTCCTTCTCCCACCTCCACCGCCCCTTCCTCCTCGTCTCGGCGGCGAGTCTCTCCTGCCATAGCCACCTCCACCACCTCGTCTGCGCGGCGGTGTTCGTGAAGGGGATCGGCCGTATGATGATCGCGACATGCTTCTGCGGGGACTCCTGCTCCTGGATCTCGAGTATGAGCGCGGCCTGTATCCAAAGTCACCACCGCCGCGTCCTCCCCTCCCTCTTCCTCTACCTCTACCTCGCCATCCTCCTCGTGGCGATGGAGACCGCCCGCGGCCCCTTCCACCTCCGTAGCCGCCCATTGGTGGGGGTCTGTATGCGCCTGGCGGTCCTCCACCCCCATGACCGTTGTAATCGTCTTGAAAGCGGGGTGGCGGGCCTCCTCGTCTTGGGGGCGGTGTTTGTGAGAAGCGGCGTCGTGGAAGCACGATCGAAACCTGGATCTTTGCGCCGTCTAGTTGTGCCTCGTGCATCTTCGCGATTGCGCGCTCAGCGTCGTCGATTTCTTCGTACATGATGTAGGCAGTTCCACGGTTCACATTGACTGTAACAACATCAGCACAGCTTTGTGAGAGTGAAGTGATTGCACGAACAGACTGGGTTCATGGGCATCCTCAAGTCTTTGATCGTCCCATACTTCCCAAAAATCTCGCGAATGTGATCCTCCTTGACATTCTTTGTCAATGCCTCTACTACAATCTGTGCCGATGGTCAGTTCCTACGCACAAGGCTGTCGCTGACTTGCTGTTCTCTTACCTTTGCACTTCTGGGCGCTGGTGATCCGTCTCTTGGTGTCGGGCTACGAGTATAGCTTCTACCCCTCCCATTCGGGGACCTTGTCCGCAATCGTGACCTCGATCCCGACCTTGATCTGTCATCTGGTGTGTGGCTTCTGCGCCCATTGCGCCGAGGTGTGGGAGACCTTGAACCTGAACGAGGGCGCGATACTGAGCGGGGCGATCGTGATCCACGAGGCGACCGCGATCGCACTGAGGGAGACCGTCTAGGAGAACGAGTGCGCGAACGGTCGCGCGGGCTCGGAGAACGCGTTCGTGAGCGTGACTGGTCCATCGGGGACGGCGAACGTGATGGCATGGCTTTTTTCCAGGATCTGGTGGGAGCGAAAGCTTCAAAAGGTCGTGGGAAGTATGATCGCTGCGTCGTAATGTTTCAAGAACGAAAATGTGAAGTTGAGTAGGTTTCTTTGAAGCTTGAAGCTTGCTGCATGAGCGTTCAGAGAGCTCGAAGACTAGCGTGCCGCACGAGCCATCCGACCCGGTTCATCACCAAATGCACCACAGGGCCGAGTGTGTTTCCTTTCGACTACACTGCTTGTAATAGCGACCAGCCCACAGGCAGCCTACATAACATATGCCAAGCCCGTTCCCTTGATCACGTCCTCGATCTCCACCCAATCCACCACGCTATCGGGGACCTGATTCTCTGGCTCCCATGGCCAATGCCTCTGGGAAAGATCAACATTACCCCTCTCAACAGCCTCACGTTCCATAACGTCGCCCTCCCAATTATGCTCGATACCTCTAGTAGCGTCCAACTTAGCCTTGTAGTTCACGAAATCGTGGAAAATTGAGAGTGGACCTCGCTCCGTCTGCCGCTTTTCCGCCGTCTTCCTTGCATCGTCTGCTCGAGCCAGTGCTTTCTCACGACGTTGCTCAGCAGCCCAGGCCGGTGTGTCTCGACCCTGATCTTGGTTGATAAGCTCTACCAGGCCATAGTTGTTGGGCCCCTGCCAGAACTCGTAGACGCAGCCTCCAGAGAAGACTTGACTCATCTGTGAAGAGTATAGGGCTATTGTCTCTTCAAACTGGCGTGGTTTCTGTATGTTGACTCCATATTCGGACATGACGATCGGTAGAGCGGCGCTCTGTAGGTGAATAACGAGCTGGTCATAGCCGGATATCTGGTAGCTTGATGGCCCGGCCCACATGTAGCAGTTGCACTAGACAGGGTTAGCACAGAAGCGTGAAGAGTGCAGGTAGAACCGACCGTCCAGAAGTCGATTGAGCTTGCTGGATCACCTTGGGACAGGAAGTCGAGCCCTGTCGTATCTAATTGATCGACCGTAGCAGCGGTGTAGCCGATAGGTAGGATCCTTTGACTATTGGCCTCGTTTTGTATCTTCATGTATCTCTTAAGGTCCCTCACTACAGCTTTAATGACAGGAGTCGCTCTCTGGGTACTTGGACTGTTTACCACACTGTTGCCCGCAAGAAGACCCAACGTATTGGGATACTGCGCCATGACATTCACAGTCTGGAAGTACTCTGTCATTGATGGCTGGTGGTACGACTTGTACGGCTCGCTTCGGTTGATGCTACTGAAGCGAGTAGCGACTGATGTGAAGACATAGATGCCAGCTTGTTCGAGCAGCTTCATAGCTTGTCCGTGCCTCTTAGTGTCATCGATCATATCTTTGACTTGTCAGCTCTGCATTATCGGGGAGGGACTGACAGCTACAGACAGACGAAGAGAGTGTTCAGCCCCAACTCCCTAAAGAGCTTGATGTCATGCTTCAGCTGTGGTAGACGCCCATCTGAGATTGGGTCGTGCATATCTGGGAGTTGATATGCAACTCCCCGAACAAAGAACTGTTTTTGTGAGCACTAGGTACTTTCTTGATGCAAAAGACGACTGACCCGCTCATCTCCTCTCCACAGATACCGCCCACGGATCGTGATTGGGACAGAAGCTGGAGGGTTGGCCATATCGATACAGAAGATAGAAGTTTGAACAACAAAACATCAAATGCGGAAGATGGAGGTGCTCATTCACGGGTTTCAGCAGCCAATTCAGTGGGTTGCTGCCTAGGGCGTCCAAGTGGCGTCGTGACTGAGTGGGCCAAGAGCTGGATCGATCTCGAGTCGCTCACCTCAGGTGCAGCCTGTGGGATTGATACTCTGTTTCTCATCTTTAAGGAACTTTGTTACTCTTGGCCAATTCAACTTGATGTACTTCTTCGCTCTTAAGCACAAACTTGAAAAAAATCTACCGCCAGAAGCTCCACAGCCTAGACATCCCTATGTTCTGAGGTATTGGAGGTCGACACAAGATGACGACACACTTCATTGGTGTGAAACGAGCATGTCGATTGTTTGATTTGACCGGACTCGTGCAACGGGCCTCCGAGCCAGGGCCAGCGCGGCAGATGCGCGTCGAGAGCTCACGCATGACAGCTTTGAAAGCTGCAGGCTGCCCTCAAGGCTGAGGGGCAGCAATACTGTAAGACATCTGGTTAGACAAGCAGCTGCACGATGGCGCAATCGCCATGAGCAGTTGATATCGCAAGGTGTTGAGATAACCGCGTAACTGTTATGCTTGTCACCGTTGCAAACAACCCCGCCACGAAATTGAATCAACGCCCCACCGAGGACGCCAACGGGCCCTCCCACCGCGCGACAACACCCAACACTCGCCCTTCCACACCGCATACCTTCACGTCCGCTTAGTCAGACCCTTGTTGATCTACCTCGCCTCAAACCTGCGATTTTCTCCTGCGACAGTCCTACTGTACCTCCGCGCACCCCACTCCACCCAGCTCCCGTAGCCCGCACACTACCCCTCGTAAACATGTCCTGGCAAGGTGAGCACCGGTGACGCACTTGGGTCATAATTGAAGCTGACGACAATACCAGCATACGTCGACCAGAGGTACCAGCTCCCCAGCATGCACTCAGCGCATTTCTAATCGCCCCGCAGCCTCGTTGGCACTGGCAACATTGACAAGGCCGTCATCTGCGATGCCACCGGCCAGACAACCTGGGCCTCGTCCCCCGGCTTCTCCGTACGTCGACAGCAACACGCGCGCTGGTTGTGGCAACAAGAGCGCGCCAGATGCAGGACAGAGGCTGACAGCAGCAGCTTACCGCGGCCGAGATGGGCGCCATCGCCGCGTCCTTCACCGACAAGAGCGAGCCCAAGAGCGTGATCTCCAACGGCGTCAAGATCAACGGCGAGAAGTACATGACCATCGAGGCGTCTGACGACTCGCTGAAGGCAAAGAAGGTGCGCCGCCCACACGATGCACTTCTGAATGCTCCAAGCACTCCTTTCATGAAGCGTTCGCCCAAGCACAGACGCTAACGCAGCAAAACAGGGCAAGGAAGGCGTCGTAGCCTACAAGACAACCCAAGCGCTGCTGATCGCCCACCACAGCGCCGAGGTGCAGACACCCAACGCTTTCAACAGCGTCGCCGAGCTGGGCGAGTACCTGAAGAAGGTCGGTTACTAGACGGGATGCGTCCCCACTCGCAGTCGTAAACATTCAAGTCTTGTTCATACTTCGGGAGTATTTGCATAAGCGCGACACAAAGATGTTGTGAACGAAAGAAGAGTTCAGCATGGGGTGGCAGCTGGTTGAGGAGGTTGAGAGATACAAGCAGGAAAGCGACCTAGGAAGTAACAATGAGACACACCTACACCTACAACTTTGTGTCTACACGTGGGCTAGTGGTTCGTGAGGCAGGGTGAGGCGAGGGTATGCATGCACTCACAGTCGCCTCAAGATGACGAAGCAATCCGTACCAGAGCATGTGTCGATACATGATCGCACGTCGCGTCATACTCAGTCTCGTAGAGACTCGTGCTGAGCATGTTGACCCAACAGAAAAGCTCCCAAGTCAAAGATGTACATGGTCAAGATCTCATATCGATGTTGCTTAGGTCGCTCACAAACGCCAGGCTAGAAATGCTCAACTAGGAAAACCAGGTCGCGATCCTAATTTTCCAACCACCAAATGCCATCCTCGGCTGAGTGCATCCACCCGTTACATCCACGCGTACATCCCCTACAACTCCTTCTTCCTCTCGGTACTGGCCTCAATGGCAGCCCTCTCAATCAGGGTCTTGCCTACACTAGCCGACTCCTTCCACCCACGCTGACGGCTCCAGAAACGCGTCTCGGGCATAGTCTCCCTAAGACTGGACTGCCTAGCATCCTCCTCAAGGCTCTTCCTTGTGATCTCCTCGCCACCATCAGTCAACGTAGGGAACTTCTGCAGCTGGCTTAGATTCTCCTCAAAGAATTGCTTGCGGATCAAGAAGCGCTCGCGACGCTCTTTCTGCTGGCCTGGGGAGTCCATCTTGGAAACTGCAATGCGAACAGCGGTACGGACAAGGATGAAGATGTGTTCGGCGAAGAACACGGTGAGGAGCAGAGCCCAGAGCTGAATGTTGGAGGGTTTCCCGTCAGGCCCTTTGCCGTCGCCGTAGAACATGTACACAAGAGCTGAGGTGGTCAAGCTACCGAGCCAGGTCAAAAAGGAGAGGCTGTCGAGCCATGGGCCGATGGTGTCGGCGCGCCAGGGGACAGGGCGTTGCATCTCAACGCAGATCTTCATAGCATCCGCGCGGAGCTCGACCCAGTTGTTGATCAAGAAGGAAACGGCAGTCAGGGGCCAGACGACGGAGAAGAGAGACAGGTAGCCGAATTGCACAACCATCTCACGAAGATCGGCAGTAACATCGTAGACATCCAGTTCGGCTTCTTTACGGACACGCTCCAAGAAGGCGGCATCCTCAGGAGGGTCGTTAGCAGCAGCTGGAGGAGCGGCACCACCATTCTTCGCAGCACGCTCAGACTGCATCTCCTTGTATTTGGCGAAACCACGGCGCTTCAGATACGGAACGATAAGCTCCATACCAAGGTTGACGACCTGCGCAGTGACCGTGAAGTAGATGACTTGCTTGCGGAGACGGTCAGGATTGATCGACCAGCTGGCAGTGCCGGTGGTTGAACTAAGGTGCAGCTGCTTCTCGTCCTCGGCGAATGGTCGAACGGCCACGTTAAAGACGTCGAGGTATGGTACGATGACGGTACCGAAGGGAACGTAGACGAATGCAGTAAGGAAAATACCAAGGTAAGACATGATGAAGTTCAGGACAAAGATCTTCTGGGTCAAGGCATACTCGAAAGCACTTGCTGTCTCGTAGTTCTCGAACTCGGTAAGGCGTGTAGCGAACTGAGTCAGGATGGTGTTCAGGACAGGGTTGACCGTGGTGAGGATACCGGTAGGAATGAAGACCAAGACACTCTTCAGCGGCCCATTGTAGACTTCCGAGATGAAGACCTCGATACCAAAGCAGGTCGCGATGACAGTCCCAAGCATGAGCGCGGCCGCAATAGCGAAGGGGATCTGCAGCAACTGCCTCTGGAACCGCTTCTGTGCGGGGAAGAAGCCAACCTGCTCTCCAGTGACAGGGTCTGTGATAGTTTTCTCGTGTGCAAAGTTTCTCCTCTTGACATCGATCTTGGAAACTCCTTTAACGCCCCAGCGGACGCTAAGATCACCCTCCTGCTGTTTCCAGTATTCGGTGAAGACTACACACCAGACTGCGCTGAAGATGCCGTAGATAGGCGAGAAATGACCGAAGAACAGCCACGCGAAGGTGCCGAAGCCCGCTGCGGGGATCAGGAAGGTGAAGTAAGACTGCGTGAAGGCAAAGTAGAAGGCGATCTGTACTTGTCAGCTTGCAGGTCTCGAGATGATTTCGGCATGCATACCTTCTCGCCCAGGCGATTTCTGATATCATCGAGGTCCTCCGTTTTAAGGAAGTACGACTGAGTCCACTTCTTGATCCAATCCTTGTTGTAGGCGTGGTCGTGCAGAGCGAAGATGGACTCGACGTTCTCCCACTCTCCTTCCTTGGGTGTGATGCCAGCTCCACCTTCATATGCAGGGTTGGTGATCAGTTGGTAGATGATTCGTAGGCGTTCGGCTTCGTAGAGGGGCTCAGCTTCGAGCGCGGTGCGTGTCTCTTTGTCGGGTGCAGCAGAGCGGACGCCGTGCATCCAGTCTCGCACTCTATGACCACGTCAGTTTCGCTGTTGTACAGAGGGTCTGAGGCTATGTTTACCTTGACCTGTAGACTTCACCAAACAGGTGTTCGTCGGAAGACACCCTGACGAAGAGCAGCAGCGAGTGGTTGTCTCCATTGCGAGCTTCTGTCTGCAGACCCACATTGGCAAGAGCATGGCACAGCTTCTCGAATTGCGCGGCAGCTTTGGCCTTGTCTACACGATAGTCAGCTTCAGCTTCTTCCTGGTGCTTTCGCATGCAGCTCACCCGTCTTCGCAAAGCGGTAGCTGATCACGTAGTCGACGTCCAGGTTCGACTGGAGCGCCTTTGTTTTCGACATGGCAGATGGTTCGCTCGGGTCGAGCAGGAGGAATTTGAGGTCGTAGATCTTCCAGGCAATGTCTGTAAAATAGGGAATCTTATGACGCTCAAGTAGAGGTGCAGACCCCTCCGCAGTAGTCGACATTCCAAGTTGGTGTTCCTTCCTGGCCTGGAATTCAGGGACCACGAACGTCATCGAGGCGTCGATCTGCAGCGATCCCGCTTTGACATCTCGACATCTCGACCGCGGGGACTGCATAAACAGGAATTGTTGGCAGCACAGAGAAAGAACCATCATGGTTGGTTGCGCACACGATAGCATCGTCTCCTTAGCCACAGTCGTGTACTGCAGACAAAGCTGGCCGTAAGAGCAGGACTCCTCAGAATGTGACAGATCGTTAACGCCCATATGTGCGTCGATTTCAACACAACAACAGCTCCGCAGGCTGCGCTTACGAAGTACTGTTGCACTATCGCCGGCCTTCTGTAACGCGAGATCTATACAGTGGTTGCTGCATACTTGCTGCATGATTGCAGATTCTGTTCCTTGCGCTCCGCATCGTGTTTATGAAGAAGTGCTGTGACTGCAATGAGCCTGGGAATAGGACTATCCAGACCATGCGGCTGTAAAAATTTCATATTCGAGTGTCCTTCAATATTCACTGCTCCGTCAAGTGTCACATGTGAACGAGGCTGAGACGAGTCATGCGTCTGCTCCGCGAAGCTTCAGACTGACCGTGCGCCATCGCAACTTCCGCAGCTTCAACTCCAGAAGGTTCAAGATGCCGCCCAATCCAAATGTCACTCCTTAGGCATGCGAAGCAGTACCTAGCCAACCAGTCGAAGTACGCGCACCTCAATGCATTCGTATCGCTAGCCGAGCCTTCAAAATTGGCTTCTCAAGCCAACGTGGAAACCGGAAGTCACGATGTCAAAGACAGGCCGATCGCGATCAAGGACAACATCTGCACCGCACATCTCAAGACAACAGCCTCCTCGGCAATACTGAAAGACTTCACTAGCCCATATGACGCGACCGTGGTAAAGCTTCTGCGAGATGCTGGGGCGGTGGTCTGCGGCAAGACGAACATGGATGAGTTTGGTATGGGCTCGCACTCGACGCATTCATACGCGGGGGCGGTGAAGATGCAAAGACACGCAGCGGAGGAAGAGAAGAGTGCTGGAGGTAGCTCGGGAGGAAGCGCGCTTGCTGTTGCAAGTGCGCAATGTTGGGCAGCTTTGGGAACAGACACCGGTGGTTCCGTCAGACTCCCTGCGGCGTACACAGGCGTCGTTGGCTTCAAGCCAAGCTACGGCCTTCTGTCGAGATGGGGTGTCATTGCGTATGCAAACTCACTCGATACCATTGGCATTCTAGGCAAGGACGTTCAAGATGTCCGCGCTGTCTTTGGTGGGAACTCAATGACCCTTCTACAGTCCAGCATGTCTAATCTCAACTGCAGATAAGCTCAACACCTACGACTCCCAAGACCCTACCTCACTCCCCCCTTCGACTCGTTCTCGTCTGAATACTCAGAGAAAAGGCTCCCTCCGAATCGGCATCCCGCTGGACTATAACATCAGTACATTGCAGCCAGCCGTTCGACAGGCATGGACGCGTACGCTGAGAGCATTGCACAAGCGCGGGCATAGTCTCCACCCAGTACGCCTTCCAGCAACGCAACACGCATTGTCAGCATACTACATCCTAGCTCCCGCGGAAGCCTCGAGCAACCTTGCGAAGTATGACGGAGTTCGATATGGCAGCAGGGCAGAAGGCATCGACGGCACACCTGAAAGCGTCTTGTTTGCAAAGACAAGAGGCCAAGGGTTTGGTCATGAGGTGCAGAGGCGAATACTGCTGGGCGCTTTCACCCTGAGTGCGCAGGCTATGGACAATTACTTCATCCAGGCTCAGAAAATTCGCCGACTCGTCCAACAAGACTTCGACCGAGTATTCGCGACATCAAACCCTCTGGTGCACGACGGCTTAGAGTTGAACGAGGACGAAAGCAATGTAGACGTAATTGTCTGTCCTACTGTTCCGACACTTGCGCCAACCCTGGCAAGCGTCGAGGAACGTGACCCCATCTCCGCTTACATGAACGACGTCCTCACAGTGCCGGCGAGTCTTGCTGGATTACCATCAATCAGCGTTCCCGTCCAGATAGCGCGCAACGACCAGGCCGCTGAGCAGCCTTTCGAGGAGACTGTTGGCATACAGGTCATCGGCCAGTACGGTGACGACGACCTCGTCCTTGCAGCCGCCGAAATCATCTCGAAAGTCGCACCAACAAGTCAAGCACAGAGTAAGGCACCAGATGTGACATCGTGGGGCGCCAGCACCTCATAGTAAAACGACATGGCCGCTGCGACTATTATTGAGAACACCACTGTACGATACAACTCAATGAGGATACACAGTACTTAAGTCAGTGGACTTGTATCAGAGGTCGATAATCGAAATCAACACAATCAACAACAGTCGAGACAAACCTACATGCATACCACTTTCTCTTTACCGCCATTGTCCCTGGAGCTAGCTACATCCAGCAGAACAAGTTGCAGTACTGCTAATGCTAATCTCGCGTTTGCCGCGATTGACGGCTATGACAGTCGATATGCCACGGTCAATGTACTCGAGCCCTCGACGGTCTCGTCCGAGGTCACCTGTTCGAAGATCGGTCCGGTTTCATCTCACCGTAGATACTCTTTGACCAAACGTAATTCCCGTGGTATCTTGTAGTAGCAGAGACAGCCTACCAACTTAGGTAATGGGTACATCGTGGAGTGTATCCACGGCCGCGACCAAACCACGTGAGAAGCTTATGACCAGGTACCCGCGATACCGTATCCTTCGAGACGCCCGCGAGTTCCGCCTGCGCCCACGTGTCCCACTCTCAGACGATACGGCTTAGTCCCTCGCCTTATTGGTTTCTCCTTCCAGCCCCCTTCATGACACCTTAGCTGAACTTGTGCCTCGATCCGAAGCAAGTGTAATGCACAATCGTCGACAAGCAACACTATGAGCATAACTTCAACACTGTTGTCCGTCTGCCAAAGCAACTCCGAGAGCACATAGACTTAGCACAGAATCTTGTGCTCACAGCGCATGCATGCCCAGTCGATAAGAGTGGGGTCGATTACATATGCAATAGTACACCCACCTAAGCTTGAAACAGTAGGCGACTTACGTCGAGTATCTTAATGGCAACCTCGAGTAAGCGGGCGCATACCCCACGTCCTCTCCCCTCATGCTATACTGCATCTGGTATCCCATATACGCCGGCACTACCATTTCATGGGCGGCTCGGTCCAGGCATATGAACGATTTGCAAGCCATACTGCAGGTGCAGCTGTTGATGGTGTGAGGACCTTCGAGATCTCCCTATCAGAGAATTTGGTTCTGGTGAAGGTGAACTGCAATCTGGCACACTGCCGCTGTAGACTGCCCTATTATGCAGACTGGACAAAGTATTTCAGATCTGTTCTGTCCTCAACTTCATCGTCTCCAAACACATCCGCATCAGCAAAGACTTTCTCCAGTCTAGCCAAGTCCTCCACTCACTGTCCAACACGTACATGGATTCCGCGATCCACATCTCCAATACACCGCGTGGGGTCCAACTCGCCTGGTGCCGCCTCACTCTACCCTGCGGTCTTTATGCGGATCGAATCGCAGCATCTCGTGGCTCGTGAAGCGTCAGGCAGTGTGGAGTACGCAGTGGAGGCTAAGTCCTAGTCAGGCGTCGATATGTCACCGGTCTGTCGGACGGCCAATCGGCCGCACATTTCCCGCATGGTCAGGTGTCGTCAGCATGATACCGAGCCGGATCGAGAAGCAGCCCTGGCGGGTCTTTAGGATGGGGGATGGGGGATGGGGGCAAGCAGGACGCTGTATATAAACCGCGTCGCGGGCACCTTGATGGGCAACAGCTCACCGACTCTCACTTCATCAACTACACGCCAACGAATCAAGCAGCTTCACGCTATCAACCAATTATATCCATCATGTCTCCATGGTACGTTCCACCAGCCTTGCCACCCAGCACACCAAGTCACCTGAAGGCGAGGTGTTGGCTGGCGAGCGGGGCACACCCTGATGGCCACTGTGCATCGAGACACCACTGTTGGACGTCAGCTGACTAGCGCGAATAGCGACTGCAACTCCTGCGCCTGCAAGGGTGACTGCTCCGGCTGCAACTGCGGATCTTGCTCTGTAAGCCCCTCCATCGCTGCCACTGCAATCGCTGCCACTACGACCTGAACACTGCGACTTGAGGAATGCATGCTGATTTGAAAAGCACTAAACGCTATGCTTGAGCTCTGATCGTACCCAACCCATGTCCCGTACGGCATCGAGAGGATTTGAGATTGCACTAGGGACGGCTGAATCAACGCTGGGCTTTTCTGATGGCGTTGTTGGGCGAGATACGGATGATAGTATGAACGAAATCATGATTATGGATGATTGTCTGCATTTCGTCTTTATCCGAACGTGATATCTCTACTGAGGTCTGACATGCTGAAATCCAACTTCACATTCAATCTCAGACGAACAGGCCATACGACACTGCTCAACCCCCCATACTCCACGCAATCGACCCGCGTAAAGTCGCGCTTCAGATATCCAGATGCTGCCTAATATCATCACCAAGCCTCCACTCGTCCTCCCTCGCCGTCCGCCCGAGCGGCGTCATAACATCGTCCTCGTCCCGATCCCGGCCCCCGTCTGTCCCACCGCTGCCTACTGTCTCTTTCCCCAAGCTCCCTGCGTTGCTCTTGCTCCGCTTCTTCTTCTTGAACCAGCCCCGCTTGCTCTGTGTGCTCTGCGCGTCCTCGCCTTCGCCAGTCTCGCTGCGCTCCGATGCTACACTGGAGGCGTACTCGCTGGGCACGAGCGTCGGGTCGCGGCTGGATGCCGTGGAAGTGTTGGAGGAGAGCTTAGTGAGGTGGTTCGGGTCGGGGTAGGAAGGATCCGTGGGGTCGGCGCGCGGGGTGGGCATGGGTGTTGTTTCTGTGCTGGGTGTTGCCTCGACGAGTTCGGCGTCGCGGTACCATTTGCGGCGGCGCGTGTAGCGGCCCCAGCCGTCTTGGCCTCTACGGCCGTCGCGCCACTATTCGTGTGTTAGTTGAAGAGAGCGAGAGCTGGGGAGAGATGTACCTTGTTGTCATAGTATATCCAACCCAGTTCCTCCTTGCTTGCGCCTTTGGGTGCTTTGGTGTCGGAATCGCCCGTCTCGATGGCCCAGGAACTGCCTTGAACCCACCGCCAGCGTGAGGCACCGCCATCGACTTCAGGGAGCTCGAAATGTTCCTTGTCTGGGACTGGGTTCATGTGTTCATCAGTCCAGGATGCTCGTTCGTAGGCGAGCATGGAGGATGTCCAACCGATACCCAGCCATCGTCGTTGGTTCTCGTAGATTGAGAACGTAAAGCGAACGCCAGTCGACTCAGGGCGACGCTTAGCCGCAAGTGAAGCAGCAACTTCCTGTGTGTTTTTCTTTCGTGGTGGGAGGGGTGGTGGTTGCTGGCCCTTGGAGTTGGTGGGAGTGTCGCCGAAGTTGAGGCCAGTGACAAAGACGCAGATTCGGCGGACGGTACGTGAACGCCAGAGCAGGGTACGGGTCACCCGCGCAGGACGTGAGTGCCAACTCAAGACCACGGTGCCAACGGCTAGAACCACCCGCTTTGTGGTAAGGATGTACAGCGGAGGCAGTGTGAGGGCGATCCAGAGTGGCAGAACAAAGAGTATGCGGATGAACAGTACAGTGAGTGCTGGCCGTGTGGTTGCTGATGTTGCCGTGCGCTGAGTGGACAGGAAGTCTGTCAGCCTCAGAAATGGGTCCAGCAGTATATTACAACGTGACGTGAACAGCTTTAGGTCTTCCACAATCTCTTCCAAGCTCTTGTGATGCTTGATGTTGCTGTCAGACTCTGCCCGCTTATGTCCCTTCTGGCCCTTCTCTCCAGTCCACCCTGTCGAAGACAAGGGCGAGTATCTTCGCGCATACATGCCCAGGATCAAACTTGACACGACGATGATGGGCCCAGCATATCTTGTGATTGCATCACCGTACATGATAACTGCCCAGAAGCTGGCGACCAGTATGAAGCTCTCCCATGGGTCTCCGGTAGTCCATGTCAATAGCCCAGCGAGTTTGTTTAAAGGCAGTAGAAACGGGTGCGAGTACGCGAGAACACGAGTGACTTGCGGCGGTGTGGCAGCGAGCAGAGGCGACTTTTGGTGCACCAGTATGGCAGAGCGGAGTTTCGTTTGCGGCGTTACTTGCCCTATGTTAGAGGGCGAGAAGGTGGCATAGGTCGGCGGATTCGGGTCGCCGGGGGGCTGCGGCGACGCATCGTTGGAGGGCTTGGAAGGGCTGGACATATGCTCTATCCAGGGCGTGTCTTTCAGTTTGTTAGCATACTGCGAGTTATGCTGACTATGTGAACGTGGGTTGGTGGTGGGATACCTAGTGCTGCCATGCAGTAATTAGCACATGAACAACGTCATAAGGCAACTGCAGTCGAGTCGAGTTGGAAGATGTGTCGAGGCTGTTGGTAGCAGGTTACTAGATACTGCAAAAACTACTGTGGCATACTACAGAGGTGGCACAGGAGCAGTCAGTGTGCAAAGCTCGCGTGAGGCTTCCGACATGTGATGCGGTCACTCGTAGTCATGGAGGCTAAGGTCTCGGGCATGTGAAAGAAACTTGCTCGGTACATGCGCCATGTCAAAGCATCTGGGACATCGAGTGAGTTGAATTCGTTCACGATAAGATCCAATGAAGCTCGATAGATGTCGCCAGCTGGGCGCATATCAACACTTTCATCCTGCAAGCTGTGCAGTCTTGACGGGGTGGTGGAAGTCCTGTGCTTTGCGATCGGAGTGTGATTGGCCGTTGCATGTCACGTGCATAGGTATCAGCGGAAGAGCGCCGAAAGCTCGGAAGGCAATCTGAAATTCTTGGGACTTGTATCCAGTGTCCAGCACGTCCATCGAGGCAGGCCAGCCGTATCGCCCATCTCGTCCATCCACACCACGCCGCCGTGTTACTGGTGATTGTCACCCTCGCTCCTTCCTCACAATGGTGAGTCCGCGCCACTTCCAGATCCAGCAAACAATCAGCTAACATGTCAAGGCCCACCGCATAATAACACAAGTCGTCTTCTCTGGCGCACGTATCATCGGACGCGCCGTCTCCGAGTCCTACCGCCAGGCTGCCGCTTCGCAGAAGTATGCCGCCGCAAACGCTGGGAGTGGCGGCGGCGCCTTTGCATCCTCTAACATCACCATGGATGAGGCCTGCAAGATCCTGAACGTCGGTCCTGGAAAGATGGGCACAATAGAAGCGGAGCAAGTCACCGAGCGTTTTAAGCGACTGTTCGACCTGAACGACCCGCAGAAGGGCGGTAGTTTCTACCTGCAAAGCAAGATCTTAAGAGCGCGAGAGAGGATCGAACGAGAACTCCAAGGGCACCAGCGCATGGCCGAGAGAGAGGCAGAGATATCAGAAGGGTTCAAGCCGAAGTTCACCAAGGAGGATAAGTGAGCGAGTGTCATCGGTGCACTTTGCAACCTCAGGCAGATATATGTGGCGATGGCGAGCGCAAGACGTTGGACGCATGTTTGCGAGCGAAGAAGAGCTTAAGTATGCATCAAGATGGCGTTCGGTTCTGGGCATAGCGATTGTACTTCTACGGGCATGTCCCTTGGGAGAATGGCGCCACCTGCGGTTTCCCCGAGCACGTCGAGAGGGGCTCAACGTGCACTGACACGTCTCTCTACTCTCCCCAGTGGGCATTTGGCCTCTTAATCTGTGTCAATATTGTAACAACAGGTGCTATGAGCGGTGTGCTATTCTTCAAATAAGAAGTATTATAGAAAATTGTACATTTAAACGATCTCTAAACGAACGAGCACACTTTGACCGCTATTAGTCCAACAGTGATAACACGACATTGAAATGGAGCTGTTCAGAAGTCTTTCCACCCCTCTTGCCCGGCAGTCAATGGCGTGGAGTGAACAGCACGGGGCCGCACCTTCCCCGTCTCTTAGCGGCCCCACCGAAAAACATCTCGCGTGCCGTCCTTTCTTCACCTGCACGTCACCACCATCACACACGAAATCTTCTACAAACGCCCGCAGTCACGTCTCGACGCGTCGCACAACAATCGCAAGTAACCAGAGACAATGGGTGATTCATATCGCCCGGGTGGAGGCGGTGGACGACCGCTCTCTGAGCGCATGACGTTTACCAGCGGAGGCGGCGACAATTACCGTCCTGGCGGCGGCCAGCAGGGTCGCAGCAACCCCGAGTTCACATTCTCGTCGAATCACGATGGACCGCGGTTCCCACCTGCCGGCCCAGCCAATGCAGGACCTCCTGCAAGGCGGCGCGATCAACGCAACGGCGGTCCACGCGACTCGAGGCGCGGTGGTCCGAACGGCCGTGGCAGAGGCGGCGGCCGCGGAGGATATCGCAAGCCTGGTGCTCACGAGCGCGCTCTCCTGACTGTCCAAGATCGCGGCAGTCCCGAGCGCACACTTGGTGTTGCTGATGGATCGAATAAGTTCATGAACGTCGATGAGATGTCAGAAGAGGAAGAAGAAGACAGCAAGGAAACCGGAGAAGACGCAGCTGATGCTGAGGATGGTACACACAAGGTCGCTCGCACCGCGAGTGGACGTGCTGATGGGGATTCCGTGCCAAAGTGGAGCAATCCAGAGATCTACTCTGCCCTACCTCCGCCAGAGGAGCTGAGACCTGGCAAGAAGATTGATTTCGTTCAGCTGATTAGGAAAGCGAAAAACGACGCAGCCGAGAAGGGCGACAGTAACAACGCTGTAGTCGCGAACGATGATTTCATCTCATTTGGAGATGATGATGCCTCTACCAAGGGGACTGATGTCACCGGTCTTGACGATGACGAGCCCAGGACAAATAAGCGACCGCAGAATGGAGGGTTCGTACAAGGCCCGATGAACGATCTAGACTACGTCGACTCGGTCGTAAACCAGAACAGACGCCCACACCAAGCTACTGATCTACATGAGCAGCCGCAACAAAGCAAGGCGAAGCGCAAGAGGGGCGACATGGAGAGCGTGCGCGGCATAGTACAGGAGTGGATGGGCACCGCGCGATGCGACACAGCACCATGGCTCGATTCACGACAAAACTACACGCATTTGGTCGACGACCCGCTAAAATGGTAAGACCGTGCACTCGTGCTTATCTCCCCATCCTCATGCTAACGGCACTAGGTTGCACAACGAGATCCTCGATTTCTACGACTTTGTCGCGCCTCAGCCCTACGAGCATGATATTCGTCACCGCCTTGTCCAGCGAGTGCAACAAGCTCTGGGCACCCAGAGGTTTCCTCAAGACACCGGGCGCATCTTGTGTTTTGGCTCGTTCCCTGCCGGGCTTTACCTGCCTACTGCAGATATGGACCTTGTCTACACCTCTGACAGGTTCTACCAAGGAGGTCCAGCAGCCATGGACTTCAGTAACAAAAGCGTGGTCAATTCAACATTGAGGAAAGCAGGAAGGAGACTTGAGAATGTTCGCATAGCCACCAATGTGCTGTGCATCACCAAAGCCAAGGTACCGATCATTAAGTTTGTGGATCGGGTTACCAACATCAATGTCGATATTTCTTTCGAAAACCTCAGCGGAGTCCAGGCACAGGCAACATTCCAACAGTGGAAACACGACTACCCAGACATGATCTACATGGTTGCTCTACTGAAGCAGTTTCTTGTCATGCGTGGGTTAAACGAGGTCCACACAGGTGGCATTGGAGGCTTTACCATTATTTGTCTGGTCATAAGCTACTTTCAGCACAGTAGGAAGCCAGACAATCTCGGTGACTGCTTCTTAGGCTTCCTCGACTATTACGGCAACGAGTTTGACCTACGAACTCAACGTATACAGATGCATCCTCCTGCGATCATTCGCAAGAATGGATGGGACGTTGACGGCCGCGAGGAGAGGCTCGACGGTCTGTCGATTCAGGACCCGAACCGCCCAGAGAACAATATCTCCGGAGGATCCCACAAGGCGTCTGACGTGTTCAAGGCTTTCCGCGCTGCACACAGGGTGTTGCAAGACCGTATTGATTCGAAGAGCTCCGGCCGAAGTATTCTCGAATGTCTTCTCGGCGGCAACTACGAGACGTACATCATGCAGCGACGTCATATGCAGACTCTCAAGTAGGTTGTATGTATCCGAGTTCGTCAGGGCCACGCCATGGTATTTGCAGAGAAAGAGCGTCTGGATGATTGCAGCCTCAAGCTCTTTCACCCATCAACTGTTCGTTCTCTGCTTACCTTGGCCCCGATACACTCGATGCACACAACTTATCTCTTTGCGAACAACTGTGGATTATGACTTACATTGTTCCAGTCCCCAGGATCTGCAAGAACATTGAACGGTATATCGACTTCGCTCAAAAGAGCAACGATGCATGGACCCAAGACGTTGGGCGAATCCACGCGTTCTCGCGATAGCACTGCGCCGACGGATGCGCATGAACAGTATAGATGGAGCATTAAGATGTATATCATAACGGTAGGGCGTTTGTCGGCGTGCGTGGATTGAGAAGCGTACCTGCTTCATACGGTTCACTCACCTTGAACAGGTTAGGGCGGTCATTTGTTACGATACCCTGGAGCATCACAGGCGTTGCACTCGAGCATTTTACGACGAGTATTACCTACCACGGTCCATAAGCCGACTGTTGTCTGTGCCAACACAACGCCGACGGACGAACGACTTCACACTGCCACCGGGCTCACGAGTCAATCAAGCGATTTGTCACTGTACTCTAAATCTTCAAGACATCGAGTTCCAATTTTCTCCCTATGCTTTTCTTCACCTGCTTGCCTCGGTGGCAGCTACTTCGTTGCTCTGACTCTACTAATATGTACCCGGTGTGGGCAAGACAACTTCGAGGAAGAAGCTTCTGGCAGTGGTCTTGTAGCACTGCCGGATGAAACCCTCAGAAATGTCCGTCATCATGGGACACCTTTTCTCATTGAGCCTTTCGCTCTACGCAAAGACTCGAGGAAGAAGGGTGGATTTGCATTAGGCATAATTAGGATTCAGAGAACGTGTCCAATCCCGATCATGATCAACGATTCAGAAGCAATGTTCCTGCCTGTACCATCGATCTCCAGCCTTATCTTCATTTGTCCTATGCGATACACACGCTGATGGCAGCGGCGTGCCAAAGTGGAGACAGGGGTGATCGGAATTATCGGGACTTGGCGCTGGCTGTCAACACACGACTGACGTTCCAAACACCGCGCTTCATGGACACCATACCTCTACTGCAGCCATGAGGTTACACACAGACTCAGCATGGAAAATCCTTGCCATGGTGCTCTTGCTGAGCGGCACAGCACGTGCCTCGTTGGGTGACAGGCTGCCCGAGTTCAGACATTGTCTAGAGGTGTGTAGCAATACTGAGATGGCCTCCGATGCGCTGCTGACCACGACTTCAGATATGTAAAAGAGCCAATTGCGGCGAGAATCCTACCCTAATCCGTATGTTACTCTCTGCCTGCCGTTCGAACAAGTCCTGACCGTGTGATACTAGCCTTCCACCGCCGCCTCCTCCTCTGGGATTGTCCCGCCGAATGCGACTACACCTGCCAACACATCGTAACCACGCAACGCCTCGCACGCGACCCGCCGTACATGCAACCCGTATACCAATTCCACGGCAAATGGCCGTTTTACAGGTTCATGGGCCTGCAAGAGCCCTTCAGCGTCATCTTCTCGCTGTTCAACTACCTCGCGCACGACTGGGGCATGACGCAGCTGCGCGACAAGATCCCCGCTTCCTACACCCTGCGCAAATACTACCTCTGGTTCGGCTACGTGGGCCTGGCTAGCTGGACCTTCAGCATGATCTTCCACACCCGTGACTTTGGCATCACGGAGAAGCTCGACTATTGGGCTGCGGGTGCGAATGTGCTGTACGGGCTGTACTACGCGCCCATCCGTGTTTTCCGCCTCGACCGCAATGACCCAAGGAAGCAGAGTGTGTTGAGACTGTGGACTGCGCTGTGCATTCTGCTATACATCTTGCACGTTGGCTACCTGTCGCTGTGGAGCTGGGACTATACATACAACATGGCAGCCAACGTCGTGGTCGGCACCTTGGCCAACCTGCTCTGGAGTGGTTTCAGTTATGTGCAGTACAAGAGGATTGGGCGCACGTGGGCGGTGCTTCCGGGTATCTGCGTGGCATGGATCATCTCGGCGATGAGTCTGGAGCTGATGGACTTTGCGCCGTGGAGGGGCATGATTGATGCCCACAGCCTGTGGCATCTGGGGACCGTGGTACCGACAATTCTCTGGTACAAGTGAGTTTGTCCTCAAAACTCTCGGGGACGTTTTGCTGACGATCATAGTTTCCTGATTAAGGACGCCCAAGAAGACATCGCAGGTACGCGCCTCAAGCAATAAGCCTTCACCTCCTTCTACAATGCTTACCACGCACTTCCCAGGCAAACTGCCTATGGCTAATCGTGGCGCAGGCGCACGAAAAGACAAGGATTGAAGCTGTAGCCACTTGGCATACAAGAAGCATAGACTCATCGCTACACAATACGAATATATGATTTTCAATGTACGATGGACGGTCTATTCCTAGCCGCATATGTTTCGAATATCTCAATACGCCTATTTCGTCAAACTGATTGACAGTGAACCGTACACTGTATAAACACGCTGATGGGAGAACAGCGGGGAGTGTTGATAAGAGGAGTTTGCGGGTGGGTTGACGTGTACCAGAGGAAAACGTGAGGACTTGGTGGAAAGGCATGGGGACGGTGGCACATGCCAACACCCAAGGCAGAGCAGAGGCGCGGAAGCTGTATGCGGGGAATAGTCGTTGGTGTATAGCAGACTCCGAAAACATGGTTAACTCCAAACATAATTATATACCCAGAGTCTCCTGCTGAACCGAACTCCAATGCGATACCAACGCCGAGTTCCGCAATTGTAAAAACACTGTGCCTTCTGAAAGCGCCCTACCCCCGTCCCCGTCCGAAACATGAAAGTCTATTCCTTCGTTATGCTCTCAAATTCCGCCCTCAGATCCTCAATCAACCTTTCTCCTTCCTGCAAACTCATCATCTCGGTCGGCGCGAAGATGCCGACATCTAAATGTCCATTGCGGACCGTAGCTTCGACATCAACGGCATGCTGTTCCGCGTCAGTTTCTCCCGATGAAGCGGGTTAAAAGAGGAACTCACAAGATACGCGTCGTTTATGTGCTTGACCCTAAGGTCTTGCGGCACCCATGCGTCTGCGGTCCCGAGCGCAGTGACTTTGCTCACGGGCTGGGTCCAGCTGTCCTGCTGCTCGATGGTGACGCGCTCGTCTCCTTCGTTCTCTTCCTCTTCGTCGCTGCTGTGGGAGGGCAGAGTGAGGAAGTTGATGAACGCATCGACCTTGATGCCCGTCCACTGCGCGATTTCAGCGAGACTGCTCGTCGCGATGACCGGGTCGCTGAGCCTCCTCAGATCCTCCTGGACCAGCTTCGCTATGTTGACAAGTGACGTCGTAGATGAAGTCGTGGACGGCACTCTGATGCGGAGAGGAAGCAGATTGACAGTTGGTACAGGAGCCGAGGGGAGATCTTTGATAGGTAGCGCTCGGTTGGCGAGATATACACCGAGCACCACATCATCTCTTCCTTTCCTCGCGGCGTAGAGGCTCGCATATATAGTGAGGAATAAGGCATGCGTTGAGACGCCGTTTCGTCTTGCCCATTGCTCTAGCGTCGCGACTTGGAGAAGACTGGGTTTGAAGATCTCGGTCTTTAAGACGGGCACGGATTCTGTCTTAGCAGTGACGTAAGGAGTGAGGCCGGAGAGGTATGACGTCCAAAAAGCATGTCGCTGCGAGGAAGCTGATGTATTGTGGGCTACTGCAATGTAGTTCTTGAATGCGGAGATTGGTGGAGAAGGTGTGCTGCCGTTGCAGTGGTTTTGCAGTTGTTGTATAAGGAGCGGTAGGCTCACGCCGTCGTAAAAGGCGTGGTGAATCTTGAGCTTGAGCTTCCATCCCAATGCCGTGCGCGCGGCGAAGAGGTGAGCCCAGGGCTGTCGCTTCGAGACCTCGGCGATTGTCTGTATTGCAGTCGCATCACCTTGGCCTGTTATGTCGGTCAGCGAATCGCTTGATTTTTTTAGCACGACTTGGACGTAGGGTAGATCATATTGGTCAGTAGCAAGAATCCGTGTGCGAAGAATGGAGTTTGCAGCAACGAGATGCTGCCACGAAGTCTGCAGCGTCTCAAAGCTCGCAAAACTTTTGAGACTGAAGGCGAACTCGGCATAGAAGTTTGCTCCCTCAGTATTGAGCCACATAGAGAGCATATACAGCTGGCCTGCCGTGAGAGGCAGGGTGCAATCGACCTGCGAGATCTCCACTCCTGCTTGTTGCAAGAATCGGTTTTGATCGAGTTTGCACAAAGCTTGACTAATAACCGTGTCCGAATCGTGGGGTACGTTGATAGCAGATCTTGAGCGCTTTTCAACTACCTCGGCCATCCTCTTTACAGTGCCGGCGCTGAGCATCTCGCCGACAGTCAGACCAATGCCTTCTCTGCGAAGTATCGATGATACCTTGATAGCGCTGATGGAGTCTAGTCCAATGTGGAAAATCGACATGTCTCGCTCGATGTCCGTCTCGGGTACCTGAGCGACGGAGGCCAGTGCCTTTCGAATGTGTGAAGCCGTTTCTGACAGTGATGTGTCCTCAGCATGGTGCGTTCCTTCCTCTGGCATGCTGCCGTTGTGAATGTTTATGGTCTTCTCGTTGAACGCTGGTAAGCCACATATAGACATCCCCTGTGACGTTGACTCAACGGTAGGGCCCTCGGGAGAATGCATGATGCTGCGAAGTACGTTGTTCAACGTATCGAGCAGCGTTTGAGCTCCATCTCGGTTCATCACCTCTTCCTTGACGGCGCAACGCCACACCAGTGTATTATTGACGACCTCCATCTCGACGCAAACCGGGTACTCGACGTCACTTTGGCCTTCAATACTGCTATAAAGCCTCTCTTTAGGGTTGGGATTTTGCTGAAAGCTCTTCTGATATACGAATAAGCCGTCAAACAACTTCCCATAAGAGCCTGCAAGGGCTGTAGCTTTCCGCAAGGGAAAGTGCCCCCACTGCTTAATATTGTTGAAACTTTCTTGAGCATACTGTAGCAGTTGAAGCCGTGACCCATGTATCACCGTGCGAATTGCGACGGTGTTCATGATTGGAAACAATAGCTGAGATCTTCCGTCGTCGTCACGACCGGAGAGCACGCAGCCAAAAGTGACATCGAGGGAGCCGACGTACGAAGCCAGTGTCATAGCGAAGACTGATTGCCCCAAAGTTTGCAGCGAGACCTTGCTGTTCTTGGCGAAAGCTGTGATGTCAGATACATTGATTGCGCTCGACATCTCCGTGCGATGAACTGTCCCAGCGATCACGGCACCTTCGTGCTGGCGAGCAAATATGCTTGGCTTTGCGTCTGTTAAGTAGTCTTCCCAAAAGTTTGCCGCGTCCGACCTTGATTTTGTAACGATGCTGGACAGGGTAGCTTCGTGACTGGGCGCTGGGGTATAGCTGTCCATGTACGCGTCTTTGATAGCATCGTGCAGCAGCCCCAGAGACCAGCCATCATATAGAGCGTGCGCGATGGATAGAATCTGGTATGTGCGCTCAGGTGTCTCCAGGTAGGCGATCTTGATGGGCGGATCCAGAGCCTTCGAGTGCACTGCCATGCGACGGAGACGCTCAAAGATGGCAGAGAAGTTGGGCTGTCGGGTGTCGATATGTTGTTGTCGCTCTACCGGCTCGAAGGACCCATCCTTTACCGTAACCTGAGCATATACAGCACTAAGCTTTGGATCGTCAACTTCCACGAACGCTGTGCGCAAGATGGGTGTTGCTGCAATGACTGTGCGCCACGCGTTGCATAGTCTGTCGACGTTGGTGTCTGCAGCCAATTCTGCAACATCGAAGTTGAAGTATCTCGTGTAGTCCGAAGCAATCATCTCAGCCACCATAGCTTCTTGCAGCGGCGTAAGGGGTAGAACGTTCTCGACCCTACTCATGTCCACACCATGTGTGTTAACATGACGCCATAGCTCTTTCTTCTGGTGGATGAATGCGTCATCAGCGAGACTTTGGGTACCGTTAACGTGAGCCTCTTTTATGTTCTTGATCATTCCCTGGATCGTGAGTCCTCGCATGATACCGCTGACTGGAAGATTGATGCCACGTTTCTTTAGCCTCGATGACAGCTTGATGGCATCGATGCTGTCTAGTCCCAACTCGAAAACCGAAGTCGCCTCACTGACACTTTGAACCTCAACATCTGTCAGGTTAGAGATTTCTGCCCTGATCGCGATTGCATCGCCCGTCCAGTGGAAGTCCCCTGTGCAAACCGCTTCGTCTGTGATGTGGTTGTCGACTGCCAGGTCTTCGTTACTGCTTTCGTCGATAGTGATCGACGTTTCAACAACAGTTGCAGGATCCGCCAATGCATTTGTAAGTGTCTCCTCAAACTGGTCAAGAAGCTTGTTCATGGTCTTCTCGCTTGCGACGCGACCTTCGGCGACTAAAGTCAAGGAAAATCTGTTTTGGCTCTTCTGCTCGATTTCAATTGCCAATGGGTAGTCCGCGATCGCCTCTCCATCACGTAGGGTCCATGCATCGTTCGCCCTCCACTGGTTTTGCTCCGTCTGAGAGACTTGGTATACGAACAGAACCTCGAAGATTGGTTGATTAGCGCTTCTGTTGCACCACTTCATGATGTCTCGTAATGGCGTTTGTTGATACGGCAGAGCTGCGGTGTTGAATTCGTGCGCCCTCGAGATGAGGGAAGCCCAAGTGTCGCCATTTTGCCTACGCTGTGAGTACGGTATCGTGTTGAACATCGGACCGACAACGCTATCAACGTTCTCAAGTTCAATACTCCGACCGGACACTACTATGCCCGTAGTGATCGGAGCGCCGATGTACTCCTGGACAACATGGATCCAGCAAGCTTGAGCAATGGCTTGAGCTGTGACCTTCAGCTTTTTTCTAGTTGAACCATAGGCCTTGTTGGGCCCGAGATCTCGAGTGATTACGATGGTGCTCGGGCTTGGTTCAATTGTAAGTGATGAGAAGGGTCGTAAGGCTATGCTCGCCAAGTGGTCCTGCCAGAACTGCCGCGCACCTTCCACAGAACGGAGAGGCCCGTAGGGAAGGGCTTCGTGGAAGGTTGGAACGTGACCGCATCCGACCGTTTTACCTTCATACCTCTTTTGCACTTCCTCGAATAACAGCTCAATGCTGTTGCCGTCATACAGTCCATGAAAGATGTGAACAACCAGCAGTTGCTGCTCTGATGAACGGATTGCGTGAAGTTCAAACGGCCTCTTCAGCTCAGAACGATTTGCTGCAAGCCATCTTTGTCGAACTTCATTTATGCAAGTTGCCTTCGATGCTGGCACTGTACTTCTTTGACGCCATGGTAGTGGTGCTGTACCCAAGACAGCTTGTACAAAGCCGTCCTCTGTGTTCACAAACGTGGTACGTAAGATTTGCGCGTTCTGATGAACTTCTTGCCAGGCTTCGCGTAGACGGACAATGTCGATGTTCTGGCTCAGTTCGAATGTGAACGTGTTGAAGTACAGGCCCTCGTCACTGTCAAGGTACCGTGCTATCATGCCCTGCTGGAGTGGGGTGCAGGGCGCGACCGCTTCAATATCTTGTGCGTCTACTTCGAGTGCTTGAGCAACGGTACGTCGGTAGCGGTGTCGTGTTGCAGAGATAGCTTGTTGCGCACTGATGAGAGAGCTATCGTACTTTGTGCTTGAATTAGAACTGGAGAGTGCTCTGGCGAGTCGACCAATGTTGGCGTGCTTCAAGATTGTGGCAACACTGGACGTGGCGAAACCAGCTTCTTTCAGAGCTCTTGAGACCCCAATGACGGAGATTGAATCCATGCCGAGCTCATAAAAGCTCGATTTTTTATCGATAGATTCTTCGTTGATGCGTAGAGTTTGCGCTAAGACTTGGCGGAGCCTCTCTTCCTGCTTTGTCCAAGGACGAAGTCCATCTGGGGCTGTCGAAAGCTTCTGCAAGTCACTGCTATTCAAGGACTCGTAGATCTGCCTTAACTGTTTTCCATCAGCCTTGTTGTTAATGTTGAGAGGCATAGATGCCAGTGGAACAAAGTGTGTCGGGACCATGTATGGCGGCAGCTTGTCGTGGCAGGCTTCTTTTGCCTCATGTAGTCTTGCGCCCTCTAAAGGTAGCACACTGACCGCACGAGGAGACCTGTTGCCGATCACCACAAAGGAAATTAACTGCTCCTTCTGTTGCTGAGGGTGTTTGAGTACCAGCGTGGCCACGTCTGTGAAGTCCTTCCTTGATTGTCTAATGACAGAATTGATCTCGCCAATCTCGAGTCGCTGGCCCCGTAATTTGACCTGGTCATCGGCACGCCCGAGGAAGTCGAAGGTACCGTCGTGCAGAATCCTGACCAGATCTCCTGTACGGTATACACGCTCACCAAAGCGATTCAGGTGAGCGAAGCGCTCTTTTGTCAGTTCCGGGCGGTTAAGGTAGCCTTTTCCAACAAGCTTGCCGGAGACGCAAAGCTCGCCGACGCCACCTCGCAATACCGGAATGTCGGTACCAGGCTGAAGAACATATGATCCAACGTTGTCGAATTGAGGGCCAATGTTGGAAGGCTTGCCGTTGGCTGGTACTCTTGGGTACATCGTGCAGCCAATTGTGGCTTCTGTGGGACCGTAGCCATTGTAAATGACACTCCGAGGGCCCCAAGCGTCAAGAATCTCTTGTTTCAAGCTTTCGCCACCTGTGATGAAGACACCTTTGCAAAGACTTGGCACGTCGTCTGGATGCAGGATTTGGGCCAGGCTTGGCGTGAGATCGAGGTGGGTGATATCGAGTGTTCTGATTGAGTTTGCGAGGTCCTCGAAGATGAGATCTCGGGGCGCTGACACGACACAGATACCGACCGACCAGCTCCAGTATTGCTCAAGTACAGAAACGTCGAAATGAAAAGAGGCAAACTGCAACCAGCGCGACGATTCATCCCAATGGCCAGCAAAAAGTCGTTGGAAGGCCAGCAAGGCTTGTACAGCATTCTCATGAGTCAATTCGCAGCCCTTGGGCGTACCAGTAGTGCCGCTGGTATACAGACAATAACTGCGATCTTGGCAGCCAATGGCTCTTGAAAGCTGGGGCCGTGAGGTGGGAAGGCTCTGTGTAGTGATTTCGTCAAGATTGAGGACCGAAACCTGAACGTCTTGACGGAACTTCGCAGACTGTGTAGTCATCGATAGCACCACCTGAGCTCCAGAGTCCTCTATGATGAAGGCCTGACGCGCACTCGGTGCACTTGGATCGATAGCGACAAACGCACAGCCGGCTTTCAGTATACCCAGCATAGCAAAGGAGGCTTCAGGACACTTGTCGAAGCACACACCAACGAGACCGCCCTGTTGAACATTATGCGCTAGCAATAGGTGTGCGATTCTATTGCCCTGCGCATCGAGCTCTTGATATGTCCACGACGCACTGACAAGCTGTCCGTCGTGTATCGAACTTGCGAACTCAAAAGCGGTTCGATGTGGATATGTATGAGCGGTAATCTCGACAAGTTCGTGCAGCAGCTTAGCCTCCGAGGGCAACAATGACTCCTTGGCAGGCGTGATGGAGTACAAAGACTGATTCAAGATGGCCTCATGACTAGAAGCACTGCTTGCTGTGAGGTGTTCCTTCATGGTGTCGTCTAATTGGGCAAGGATCAGTTCTGCCTGTTCGCGTGGGATCATGTGTGGTAGATAGGTCAGTCGATACTCCAAGACCCCTTGCCTTAGCTCAAGCTCAATTGAGATAGGATACTCTGTTGTTGCACTCTCCTCTACGACGGTCCAAAGTTTGTTCTGCTGGCTTCCTCCTGCAGTCTTCTGGAAGGCGAACAAGGTGTCGAACAAGAGCTCATTCTGTGAGCCTATTAGTCGTTGGATCTTCTTGAGTGGCATGAATTGGTGTTGAAGCATTTCTGCATTGAGCGCGGTGACGGAATTCAGATCTTCCCGTCGATTGTTGGTGACGGTGCATGGAAAGGGCACAGTATTGATGCAGGGGAAGACGGCGTCGTTGGCGACCTCTGAAAGACGGCCAGATAGTACTATTCCGATGGTCACGGCGGGCTCTCCAGTGTAGGCAGCTAGTATGGATGACCAGCTAGTAATTCCAAGAGCTTGCAGCGTAGTGTTTGCCGTGCGACAGCCGTTCTCAATCTCAGTAGCAGACATTGAAGAGGATCTGGCAAGTATTACCGGGGATGCTGGCTTGTATCTCAGAGGTGCCATATTTGGGAACCGAGACGAAACTGTCTTGTCTCTCAGACCAGACCAAAACGTCTCTGAGTGAGTGCTTTGCAGTTTTGTCAGCTGCAAGATCTCGTTGAGTACAGCATCGGGAGGTGTGATTTCTGATTCAGGTTGATCGTTATAGAAGGCTTGCACGTCATCCAGAATTAGCTGCAAACTTCGCGCGTCAAAAAGAGCGTGGAATATGCGCAAGTCGAGAAAGACATCCTCGTCATTTGTAATGAGGTGGAGATTCCACAGAGGCCGATAGAGGTGGGTCAAAGCATCTTGCTGCAACTGAACCAGCCTTTTCGTAGTCGATTTGGGGTCGGCATCAAACCCCTCTGACCATGGCAGGGTGACGCAGTCCGCCCTGTGCTGGACCATCGCGAATTGGTAGTCACTGTCATTGACTTCAGCAAAACCAGTCCGAAGTAGCGGATGGCGCGCCATAGTATTCGCCCAAGAATTTTTCAACTTCTGAATGTCCAGAACTGGCTCCTCCATCTTGAGTCGGACATAGTTGTAGTAGACCGATCCGTTTGTCGCAAGGAACTGAGAGATCATGCCCTGCTGGAGAGGGGTGCAAGGGCGAACAGCATCGATACCTTGACTGTTGAGGCCACAATTTTCTAGTACCGCTGCACAATGCTTCTTATCGAATCCGTCGAAGTCAAACTCCTCGATCGACAAATTGACACTCTGTGACCGCTTCTCAAGGTGATGAGCAAGATCAACACAGCTGTTAAATCCCAACACATCCGAAGCACTAGCTTTGTAGCCCAATTTTTGGAGGGCGGCAGAAATCTGAACTGCACTGATACTGTCAAGACCCAGCTGATAGATGGAGGTCTCGGGACGTATCTCATCAATAGGGGTGCGCGAAAGTCGACTGAGAACATCCCGGATGTCGGTCTCAATACAAGTCCACTGGTGGTCGTTGCCCATCTCCCTTGAAAGATTGTTTGTCGCTACCACAGATTCGAAAATTTCCGCGAGTGCTTTCTTGTCGATCTTGCCAGCCATTGATTGGGGTATTCTGTCAACGAACAAGTAGAAGTGCGGTACCATGTAACCAGGGAGGTGATCCTTTGCTGCTTGCATAGCTTTTCGGCGAAGATCCAATTTGTCGCAATCTTCAGCTGTGTTGTTGGTAGCGAGAAAAGCAACAAGTTGCTCCTTAGACCGTGCATCTTTCTTGAAGATTTGCACAGTAGCAGACTTGACGCGCATATCGCAACTCTGCAGCACATGACTAATCTCACCAAGCTCGACTCTTAGCCCTCTGATCTTGACCTGGTCATCTGTACGCCCAATAAACTCGAAGTTGCCATCAGTGAGCATGCGTACCAAGTCACCAGTCTTGTAGAATCTTTGACCACATCGAGTTACAAAGCGTTCAGATGTAAGCTCAGATCGACCAAGATATCCCCGAGCTAGTTGCGCTCCTCCGATGTACAGCTCACCAACACTAAGCATAGGCAACGGCTGTTCACCATGAGTCGAGAAAACAGCGAAGGATGTGCTGGGGTATGGTTGGCCGATGACTGAGGTCTTAAAGTTTGGCGACACTGGGAACATGGTCGTGCAAAACGCAGCTTCTGTGGGCCCATAGGAGTTGACGCAGGCACCGCCCCATGCCTTGGCAACTTCTCCGGACATTGCTTCTCCGATGCAGTATAGCCACTGCACACCGGGTACCTGATATCGTGGCAATGATACTGCAACGGAAGGTGTGAGGTCGAGCAGAGTAACATCCAGAGTATTGATGACATGGGATAGATTGTCGAACATGATGTGTTGATCTGACGCGCAGAGAGTGAAGCCGAACGTCCAGGCCATGAAACAATCGTAGTAGCACATATCGAACGTGATGGCTGCGTATTGCAGAAGCCTAGAGGAAGGATACCACGGTACCAAAGACCTAGAGCTCTCTATAGTCTGGATTGGGGATCGATGTTCCATATTGACAGCCTTGGGGACTCCAGTCGAGCCGCTAGTGTAAAGACAGTAAGCCAGACTTGAGCCGGTAAGGTTTTCGATGAGTGGCGTCTCGCAAGACTCCTGTTTGGTCCGCTCAACATCCTCAACGTTGAGAAGCAGTGTTGGAATCCATTCGGCGTATTCAGGGGGAGAGCCTGTGTACAGAACAACCTTGGGGTCGAGCTCCTGTAGCATGAGCTTCCTACGAGCTTCCGGCAAGTCAGGATGGATTGGTGCGAACGCTGCGCCAGCCTTCAACACACCAAGGATGCTCGCATAAAACATTGGAGATTTTTGCATGTGAACAGGGACTATGTCCTCGGGTCCAACCCTGGAATCCATGAGCATGTGTGCAACGCGATTAGCTATCAGATTGAGCTTATAGTATGACCAGTAAGTTCGTCGTCCATCTGCATGGAGGAAATCCAGGGCAATGTTATCGCGTCTTCGTGAGTTGGCATTCTGCTCGAAGGCTTTGTGTAGCAGATTCGAAGAGTTTTCATCTGCCACAGTACCGTTGCAGAGAGGCATCTGCAACCGCTTGAAATTCATGTTCGATCCGGACTTCAAGGACTCGGGAATGCAAATAACATCGTTGGCCGCAGCATCGTGAAATTGGGTGAGAGTCCAGAGGCTGTAGTCGAACGTCTGAGCCACAACTTGAGCGACCTCGTCAGACATCAAGCTGGTGTTGTAATGCAAATTCAGCTTCAGACAGTCTCCCTGTTCGTCCTGATAGATCTCACACACTACAGGCAGGTCCATCTCACCCATATCATCTTCCAGTGTCCAAATGCTGTTATCGATGCGCTTGCTTGGTTGTTGAAGTATGACCAGGGTGTCGAATAGCCGACCTCCATCATTGAGAGCAGCATTCTGTATGCGCCGAAGAGCTGTCAGCTGATAGGGCAATGAGTCGATATTCAAATTATGCAGCAGCTGAACCAGTGCCGAGTTCGAATTGGAGAAGTCGAATTGAGCTCGAATAGGTAGCGTGTTGAAGCACGGTGCTACAAGCTTATCCAGCCCTTCTTCGGGCAAAGCACGGCCACTTACGACGTTGCCAAAGCACAGGTCATGCTCACTCGTGTAGTAGTGTAGGAGCTTTGCCCATGCAGCTTGTACCATCGCGAGTACGGATACGGAGACGCGTTGAGACGCAGCGCGAAGCACGCTTAATGACAACCGCAGGTCATGTACTGCAGACTTCGCTTTCCCAGGGTCTTTGTGAACTCTACCAGTCAGATCTGGAAAGTACGTTGGTTCGAAGTTTGTGAACCGACTAGACCAGAATTTGTCGGCTTCTTCGTGATCTTGGGAGATGACATGCTGCAGGTAACGATCGTAGGAGATGGTAGCTGGTAGCGCTTCACCGAGGTAAGAGAGTTGAATCTCTGCAAGTAAGTTGTCGATGGCGATACCATCATAGAGTGCGTGATGGCAACTGAAGACGAGCCTGGTGGACGAGCCTGTTTCGTAGGTCGCTAGACACAGAGGTGGTTTGTTTGAGGTTAGGAGATCGGAAAGGATAGAATCCATATGGGACTGAACATTCTCGAGCGCCTCCAACCGGTCCCACCGGAGGTCAGGATCTCTAAGTATGACTTGCGCAAAAGCAAATTTAGAATGATCTGTGTGTGTGAATGCAGTCCGCAAAATCTCGTGCCGACTCTGCACAAGTTTCCAACACTCTCGAAGGCGCGAGATGTCTCCTGTGATGTTGAAAATCATGGTGTTGCTATAAGCTGCCTCGGAGGATGCACTGCTTGCTAGCATGGCTTCTTGCAAAGGCGTGCAAGGATTGATCTTTTCCACCCCAGAGCCTGTCCTACTGAGTGTCGATTGAATCTGCGATCTCTGCTCTTTTGTAAAGACGGCGCTAAGCTTCTCCAGCGGTGTCACTTGCGCCACCCCAGACGCTACACGGTTGGCTCGAATTGCATCTAGGTACATGATGCTTGAGTTTTTGAGCACCTCGGCGACGGTGAAATCACCTAGGCCAGACCGCCTCAGGATGTGACAAAAGCGTATCGCTGACACAGAGTCCAGACCAAGGTTGAAGAAGGATGAATCTGATCGGACCCCTGCACCCCTAATCCCGAGTACTTTTGCAAGAACTTCCACTACCTTTTTCTGCCAAGTTGAGAAAGCAGTAGTGGTGCCATTGATATCACCATTGGTCTCGCCGTTGGCCGTCCTAGTAGGAGCAGCTCGCGAAAGGTCATCGTCGCTGAGGTCGATAAAAGTTGACTGGAGCAATCGCTTGTCGATCTTAGCTTGCGCAGTCATAGGAAGCTTGCTGATAGGAATCAGATACGACGGGACCATGTACACTGACAGCTGTCTTTGGAGAGACGCAAAGATTCGATGTACAGCAGACTCAAAGGCCTTGGCGTCCAGTGTTGCGAACTGCTCATCCCTGCCACTCTGTGGGACCCAGAACGTTACTAGGACCTGAACATGATTCTCAGTCGATAGCAGCAGAGTGGCGCAGTCGGCCACAGCGCTATCATCCAACACGATCGACGTGATCTCTCCAAGCTCGACTCGCTGTCCGCGTATCTTCACTTGGTCGTCAGAGCGCCCAGCGGAAAGGATGCATTCATTTGGAAGGAGTCTTCCCATATCCCCAGAACGGTATATCCTGCCATATGAAGCGATGTTGATTAGTTTGGTGGCGTTGAGCTCCGGGCGGTTGAGGTAGCCTCGGAACACCTGTTCGCCTCCAAAACACAGTTCACCCACAGCTCCATGGGGAAGGATCATATCGCTGTCAGGACCAAGTACAAATGCCGAAGTATTGTCGAACGGCGGGCCAATGTTGTTGATCAGGTCTGCAGAGGTCACCGATGGGCGCACAGTACAAATGTTGGTGGTCTCTGAAGGACCGTAGCCTGTGACAGTCTCAAACTCGGTGTACGTTTCCTCAAGACGTACGCTATCACTCACCTTGATACAATCCTCGATCAGCCCACTGCCGTCGGACCTGCTCTGTCAAAGCCTCACCCGCAGTCACAAGAAACTTGACTCTGGGGACGTTGTCCGGATTGACAAGAGCTGCCACTGTAGGCGTTAGACTAAGGTGCGTCGCTCCTAAACTGTTGATAGATTCCTCAAAATCGCGGAACATGTCTTCTTTTGTGGCCGTGCACAAAGTCATGCCCACATGCCAAGCATAAAAGATCTCGAAAACAGACACGTCGAAGGCTTGTGAGCACGACTGCAGCATCCTCGATTCCATGGAAGCTGGGTAGAGACCAGCAAGGAACTCTAAGTTGCTCATCAAATTTTTCTGCGTGACAAGGACACCCTTTGGTGTACCTGTGCTTCCACTGGTAAACACAGCGTACGCAATATTTGCGCCATTGAAGGGTATGTCGAGATTATGTCTGGGCCATGTTGACAACTCTGTCGCACTGAGGTCAATGATTGTACTGTGAAAGACCTGTTGCAGAGACTGTCTGGTAGTGGAGTCGCTTATACAAACCATGACCTGGGCATCTTTGAGAATAGCCTTGACCCTCTCAACGGGTGTATCGGGCACGAGTGGCAGATATCCAGATCCAAGCTTTAGCACAGCCAGAATCGCAACGTATAGATCCACCGACTTCTCCATCATGATGCACACAAGATGATCCTGGCCGACACCGTGCTTAGCTAGAAGATGGGCAAGTTGATTCGCTTGCTGGTTCAGGCCCGAGTAGGTCATGGTGTCTTTGACTTTTAGGGCACCATCGTGGACATGCCCAAACACGATAGCCTCCTTATCGGGGAAGCTGTCTGCCCATGTTTCCACTGCACGTGAGAGACTGGCATTGTCTTTACTGCGGCGATAGTCAGCGTTAGCAACCGAGAGGTTTGCTGGAGTGAAGCAGCGCCCAATATCTGCTACAGCACAGCTGGCGTCACATAAGAATTTCTCAACCACCTCATCAATCTGCCGAGCCAGGTATACAATCTGCTCTCGGGGTATCGAGGATGAATCGAACGTAGCGCGGAAAGAGACGTAGCCCTCGCGTGGTTCGAATTCGAGAGTCAGCTTGAACTCGAGTTCATCTGCGCTATCGACAACCTTCGCAATTAGCGGAGAAGGGGTCTCTGAAGTCGACGACTGCTGCCACACAAAGAGTGTATCAAACAATCTTGTACCGGGCTGGACGTTGGCCGCTCTTGCTATGTCGCGCAACGGCAGCGCGCAATGGTGCAAGCCTTCCCGATTCAAGCGTTGTGTCTGTTGCAAGACCTCTTCCACGCAAGAAACGGCTTGAAAATCTAAACGACATGGCAGTGAGGCTATGCACGGACCCATGATGTCCTCTATTCCTGTGATTGGAATCGTTCTTCCAGAAGTAACATTGCCAAAGATGACGTCCGATGAACCAGCATAGAGACTGAGAATATAGCCAACCGCAGCTTGGTAGAAGACTTGAGGATTAATGGCTAGACTGCTCGCTCGCTCAGACAAACGCTCAAGGTTGATTGAAGAGCGTGCTCGGTACGACTGGACCCTCCCCGCTGGCTTCTTCTCGCCGTTGTAGTTGATGAGACTTGTAGGCACGTAGTCTTGCAAGACTTTTGCCCAGTATCTTGTGTCCTCGACCGGTGCTGATGTTTCCTGTCGCTCAATGTAATATTGACTGACGTCTTGAAATTGAGGTCGCATTGTTGGTCCGACTCCCCGTAGGATCTTATCCAAATCTACCAGCAGCAGGTCGAAAGACCAGCCGTCATAGAGAGCGTGGTGCAACTGCATCAGTATGCGCTGTGTGTCCAGGTGATCCTGAATTTGAATTCTGAATGGCCGTAATAAGGCTTGTGCCGTGTCGAGGCTGTATGATCTCTGAAGGTTTGAAACCTTGCAAAATTGTGATTGATCTAGCTCTTTCCAAGTGATCTGCACGAAGGCTTGCGTGGTAGCCGTGGGAGAATAAAATCCAGATCGCAGAATGCTGTTATATTTGGCGAGTTGTTTTATCGCTGCGAGAATGTCGCTGTAGGGTCGCGTTACAGTGAGCTCTAGCTCAAGCCAGTTGCAGTATGCGCTCGGTCGAGAAAGGGTTTCCGTGAGCATTGCTTCTTGTAGCGGTGTGCAAGGTGATATAACTTCGATGTCTGTTTTCTCTAAGTCCAGCCCACTAGCCGAGGTGTCAATGTTATCGAGCGATAACCTGGCTGTCGGTTCCGAGCGCTCGTTCAAGATAGGGTTATTCTTGCAAGCTGTGATGAGATCTTGCAGAGTTTGCACAGAGAGCAAAACCACTGCACTCACATCGTAGCCTTTCGCTCGAAGAGAGGAAGCGACACGGATCGCTCGTAGCGAGTCCAGCCCGGCCGCAGCGAGACTGGAGTCCAAAGAGAGCTTCTGACCTAAGGATTTCTCGGCCAAATGCAGAATACTTAGTGCATCTGGGTCGTCTATCGGTACGTCATCCTTGTTTTGATGCTGAAGGGAAGTGACATACAACGTCTCGAGTGCTCGCTTGTCGATCTTTCCTGACGGAAGCTGGGGCATATTGGGTACAATCAAGACGTCTGAAGGAATCATGAACGTGGGCAGCCATCTTTTACAAACCCGAAGTACTTCTGCGCGTGATGTCGTCTGCACATCGGTCGTGCAAAAGGCCACCAAAGTATCGTTGATGATCGTAGCAATTGCGACACGACATCCTCGGATTTTCATAATGACTTGTTCGACTTCGCCGAGCTCAACACGCTGTCCCCTTAATTTCACCTGACCGCCGACGATCCGGCCGAGGCACTCGATCCTCCCATCTTCGCGAAACCTTGCACGGTCTCCAGTGCGGTATAAGCGGCCAAATGTAGGGTGATCGATGAAAGCTGCAGCTGTAAGTTCAGGTCTGTTCAGGTATTCTTCCGCGATCTGATAACCTCCGAGGGCAAGTTCACCTGCCTCGCCCCATGGCAGAATTGTGACATCGGTAGTTTCTGGTGTGTCTTGAGATGGGGAGAGTACGAAAGCCGATATCGTATCTAGAGGGTAACCGATGTTGCCGGTCGAAGAATTGGCGCTAAGACAGGCTTGTAGCGTGCAATGGATCGCAGCCTCTGTGGGACCGTACATAGCCCAAAGTATGCCTTTTCGCGCCTCACTGTCGCCATACTCGCTCACGACATGTTGGGTCAGCATCTCACCAATAGTGAGAAGTAGTTTCAGTCCAGGCACGCTGGCTCGCCCCTGCAACAGATTTCCCACCACCGTAGGTGTGAGCTCGGCGGCATCCGCCTCAAGTAACTTGATGACACTGGAAAGATTCTCAACCATCCGCGATCGGGAAGAGCCGACCAAGGTGCATCCCCTGAACCAAGGAAAGAAGATCTCGAAAATCGATACATCGAATGTAGGAGCAGCAAACTGTAGGAACCGCGTAAAGCCGGGAATGTGACGATCATGAGCCAGCAGGCTTTGTGAAACGGCACGATGAGAAACGCTCACGGCTTTAGGTAGCCCAGTAGAGCCGCTGGTGTAGAGAACGTATGCGAGGTCAGTACCGTTCACGTGCGGTAATGTGGCAACAGTAGTCTCCGTGCCTTGTCGCATCTCTTGCTCCACGTAAATCAATTTTACATCGTCCACCGAGCCCAATCGACTTGAAAATCCGGAAGCTGTGATGAGAAGGTCTGCAGAAACATCTGACAGGATGAATTTCAACCGCTCATCTGGGATATCCAGATTCAGAGGACAGAAGGCTTTGCCAGCCTTCAGAACCGCCAAGAGTGCGACATACAGCTCGGGACATTGCGGCAGAAGAATTGGAATGACAGCTGACGCATGTTCCAGCGTCGCAGTCAAGTCGATGATTCGTCGCGCCAAGACGTCGCTCAGTGTGTGTAGTGTGTGGTAGGAAAACTTCCGTATCTTGGTTCCGTATTCCAGGAATTCGATGGCAGAAGCTCTCGAAGAACGGGGCACGAGTTCGTGTAGTAATGTTGGCCCGTCGAGATATCTTGGCGGCTGATTCAGTACCGAAAGATGTTGTTCGTGGTGTTCGACCATTGTGATGGGTGCGTATTATGTAAGCTTGGAACTGCACTACCGCTCAGTATGCTCGCTCAGCATAGAATTTGCTTCCCCACAACAAACATGCAAGACACTCTGAATCGTGAAGAGATAGCACGATGACGTCCCTATCGTCTAATTGTGTGTATTTGTAGATAATGGCCTTGGTGGATATGGAATCGTGATGAGAAACTGCAGGCTATTGATTGGCCGGAGGATGTGCAGTACTTTCTGTCAAATATTTACGAGGCTGCGGCGCACGTGAGATCGCGAAACCATCAGCTTGTCGTAGCGCGTCGTAGCCTGTAGCTTGTCTGCAGGCCGTGCAGTTCGTGGGACGTGCAAGGACAAGCGATGTAGCCAAAATGGGAGAACAACAGAGGCTGATGAGCGTAGCAACCGGGCGGGCAGCGTCGGGCAAGTGGGGTCCAGCTCGCGAACACAAGTCGCTCAGCTGGCAGATTCCTTTGAAGGTTCGTTGGAATTCCAGCGCTACGTTTGCTGCGCTGTTCTCCCTGTGCTGAATGTGAACGTGGCGGCGTCATACATTTTAATGGGTTTACGGATCTGATAAGCAAGAAGGCAGCACTTTACTAGCGGGTGAGGCAATTGAAGCGCCCAAGCGACAAAAATTCGATGGAAGAAGGCGTGACGGAGCGTGACAGATCCACAGCAGTTCATTAGCCTCTGCTCAAGGTGGTGGGCGGAATGGCAGGTGGATGAACATGCCTCCAATGGCGTGCCATCGTCTCTTCCAGTGCATCATGCTGTCGCCCCACGCCACAAAAATCTGTTTGTCACGCTGCGCATGCGTCGAGATCGTTTGCTGAAAAGTCGGAGCGTGAGCCGGCTTCGGATCAAGCCTGTTTGGGGGTGAGGAGAGGGGGTGGGCTACTTGAAGGGTGGGCACAAATCTAGATGAGCTGCCGAGTCACCCGCAATTCACCCACACGCCTTTCCATCTGATAATGCACGAATGCAAGTCGGCCCGTACTGCAGGATCTGATAACCTTATTGTTGCTTCATTTAAGCTGGTTGGTTGATGCAATACAGACTCGTAGCTTCGTATTCGTAGCTTCACGGGATTTCACATGAAATGTTGGCCAAAGAGCCGCATTATAATCCATAGCAAGATCCTAATCTGTCTCGATCGCGACAATTGTTCCCTGTTTGTGTTGTTGCAGGATTAGTCAGGAACATGGGCACGGACGGTGTGGCTGCCACGATCGCGAGATCCTTCGAGCATAGACATCGACACACGACGAAACCACTTCCATGACACCACCTTCGTAATACTTGGCATCTGGATGCCTGCCACTCGTTCAATAACAGATCGATGAAATCTTGACAAACATGCCTCATTCACGAGAGAGCTCGAGAACATTTAGCGCGCAAAATCGTGCCGAGGATGGTGCCGCCACACCTCTTCTCAGCGAGTCCGACTCTGACGATTTCAACATCGATGCTAGAGCTTCCATACGCCACAGTGTGCAGTGGGATAGGCATGCCGAACCCTCGTTGGGAACAGTGCAACCAGAGGCGTGGGTAGACGTTACCGCCATACGTCACAAGTTCATTCGCCAAATTTTGGGCTTCAACCCTTTCAAAACTTCATACTTTGAGCTGTACAGGCCTCTGGATGATGTTGGCTCAAGAATCATCCTCGTCTCGGGCGTCGTAATGGCAATCTTAGCGGGTCTACCCATTCCTTTCATTGGTGTCATCCTCGGCAGGATCATCAACAACTTCCCACCACCTGAGGATGAGCTTCGAACACTATTAGGTTATCTCATGATAGTGGCTGCGTGCTACTTCGTGGTTACCTGGGGTTGGGCTGTTGCATGGGCGGTCATTGGAGAACGAGTATCGCGCAAAACACGGGAGCAGCTCTTACACCGCGCACTGGGAATGGACATGACATACTTCGATACCGCTTCACCCGACATGACAAGTATCCTCACCGAGAAGACACAGACAATTCAACTTGGCACGTCTGAGAAAGTCGGCCTGTTTCTCGCTTCGATCTCTTACTTTGTGGCTGCATTTTTCGTTGGCTTTACCTTGAATGCAAGGCTCACAGGTGTCATGTACGTATAGTTTCCTGATTCCTTTGACTTCAAAAAGGACAGCAAATTGATTATCTATGCTAACACATCGCCAAGGTTTGTTACCGTCATTCCTTCGATGGCCTGTGTTGTCATCTTTGGCACTAAATACGTCGCCAAATTCACGAAGCAAGCTTCGGCCTACACAGAAAAGGCTGCTTCGTTGGCCGAGAGCGCCATTCGAGCGGTGCAGATCGTGCAGGCTTTTGGACTCCAGGATAAGCTGAGCGACGAACATGTTCACCACCTTCGAGCTGCATTGCGGGCTGGCATCAAGAAAAGCGTTGCTGGAGCCATGATGCTTGGCTCTGTGTATTTTGTTGCCTACGCGGCGAACGCAATGGCTTTCTGGTACGGCGACCGCCTCCGTGATGGTAGTGCAGAAGCTGGGACCATCTATGCCGTCGTGTTCCTTATTCTAGATGCTTCTTTTGTCGTGGGGAGATTTGGACCATTCATTCAGACTTTCGCAATGGCAGCTGCCGCAGGGCAGGCTGTTCACGAAGTCCTCGATCACCCACTATCAGACATTGACGTCTATAGCAGTAAAGGAGAGGAAGCAGACAAAACACACTTTGCAAGAGACATCAAGTTCTCCGCGGTTTCGTTTGTCTACCCAGCTAGGCCAACGGTCAAGATTTTGGACGCAGTCGATCTCACCATCGCCCCAGGAAAGGTCACCGGTTTGGTGGGCCCCAGTGGTTCAGGGAAGTCCACCATCACGTCGCTGCTCCTACGCCTTTATGATCCAACGTTCGGCAGAGTTACCATAGGTGATCGCGACATCAGGTCTCTTAACATTCGGAGCCTGCGATCACATGTTGCGCTCGTCACGCAGAACCCGGTCCTGTTCACTGGAACTATCTACGAAAATATCAGACATGGACTACCACATAGTCAACATCTCTCTGAAGATGAGGTGCTCGCAAGATGCTTGGCTGCGGCTAAGGAAGCTCACTGTGAATTCTTGGAACGTCTTCCAGGAGGCATACATACAAAGATCGGTTCAGGTCCACATTCACAGCTTTCCGGAGGGCAAAAGCAGCGCATTACCTTAGCCCGAGCTCTGGTCGGTCAACCTTCAGTACTGCTTCTCGATGAGTTTACCAGTGCGATGGATGCAACAAGCGAGGCTATTGTACTAGAAAACCTCAGACGATCGTCGGCCACAGCCGGCCGAACCACTATCATTATTGCGCATAGGCTTGCAACCGTTCGAGATGCCGATCGTATTGTAGTGTTGAAAGATGGTATCATAGCCGAAGATGGCCAACACGAAACGCTGGTTAAGGCGAACGGCATTTATGCTGATCTTATACAAGCCCAGCAATTCGAGAAGAAAGGACAGGCCTCTGTTGCGTCGTCAGTCTATTCTAGTCCCCGGTTCCGGCAACAAGAGCCCACTCGGCTCAATACAACTGCCGACGATTCGTCATTCGAGACTACCACAGTCGCAGTAGAGAAAGTGAACAAGAGCGCGCTTGAGCTCATACGCAGATGTCTAACGCTGAGCCGATATGAGATCCCGGCGATCGTTCTTGGCCTAGCTGCATCGGTTTTGAGTGGAGGCGTCACGATCGGAGAGGCCTTCATCTTCGGAAACCTGGTGGAACTTCTCAATGACACTTCCAGGACTGGCGAACTGGCCTCGAGGATAGCTTTCTTCTGCCTGCTATTCTTTCTCCTGTCCTTGGTGGCACTCATCTCACATGGAGCTGGCGGCGCAGCCTTCGGGGTAGTGTCTGAGAATCTTGTTCTCCGAGTACGAGACATCTCGTTCCGCACAATCTTGAAGCAGGACATCTCTTGGTTTTCGAAGCCTGGACATTCCCATCATGCGTTGATGTCCAAACTCAACATGGACAGCGGTTCTATCAGCGGTCTCTCGGGCGTCATCTTGGGAACTATCTTCTCCATCACGACTTCAGTGGTCGGTGGAACGATATTGGCCCACATCGTCGCCTGGAAGATTGCCATTGTTCTTCTTGCTGCTGTGCCGATCATGGTTTTCGCTGGTTTTGTCCGTCTTCGTATTCTGGCTCTCGCGGAAGAGAAACATCAGAATGCCTACAATGACGCAGCGACGTTGGCCTCTGAAGCAACCTCTTCCATGCAGATCGTGGCGGCTTTCGGTCTTGAAGACCACTTCCTCGAATCTTACCAGGAGGCTATCAGCGGTCCGTACGAAGAACACTTGCGGTTCGCCTTATTTGGTAACATCTTACTTGCCTTTTCCCTGTCGGTAACATACTACGTGTACTCGCTGGCTTATTGGTGGGGCTCGAAGCAAGTACGCAACGGGAGTTACAGTCAGAAAGACTTTTTCATTGTGCTGCCCGCATTGTTGTTCTCTGCTCAAGCTGCCGGTCAACTGTTTAGTTTGGCACCTGAAGTCACTCGAGCGAAGACGGCTGCTCAGAGCGTCTTTGCCCTGCATGATGAACGACCTACTATTCTAACCGATGATAAGCCATCACAAGCACCGCCAGATGGCACCAATGCCAACACGGACTCGTTGCTATCAGGACTGTCAGCCAGCTATGGCACATTTGGTGTACGAGGCGAGCTTGAGTTCCGTGGCGTTAGCCTACATTATGAAACCCGCCCGGACGTCCCAGCATTGAACAACATTTCTTTCCAAATCAGACACGGCGAATACGCCGCGTTTGTAGGTATGTCTTCCTTGTTGCATCCATGGATGCCTTCTAGATCTCATGTACCCTTTCGCTAAGGCAACCTGTGTAGGAAGATCTGGTGCTGGGAAGTCGAGTACTGTCCATCTGATTGAGAGATTTTTTGACCCTACGGCGGGTCAGGTTTACCTGGACGGGCGAGACATTCGCAATGAACCCGTGCAGAATCACCGAGCCCGATTGGCATTGGTGGAGCAGGAACCTGATCTGTTCCCAGGGACTGTCAAGTTCAACATCGGACTCGGCAGTAGACCTGGAGCTGAGGTCAGCGATGAGGACATTGTGGCCGTCGCTAAGAAGTGCGAGCTTCACGACTTCATCATGAGTCTTCCAGAGGGCTACAGCACCGAAGTTGGTGCTCATGGCTCCAAGCTGTCTGGCGGTCAGCGCCAAAGACTGGCCATCGCACGTGCTCTCTTGCGAGATCCCGAGATTCTTCTGCTCGATGAAGCAACATCTCAATTGGATGCAAACACGGAAAGAGAGATTAGAAGAACCATCGCGGCTGCGTCAAAAGGTCGCACTACTATCATGATTGCTCACAGATTGGCAAGTGTCCAGCACGCAGACAAGATTTTTGTCTTCGATGCTGGCAGAATAGTAGAGCAAGGTCGACATGATGACCTCGTCGCAGAAGGCGGCATCTACGCTGGGATGGTCGCAGCACAGGAGCTGGATTGATGCATATCCACAGCACCGACCGTTTATATTTCCTTTTCATTCCCACCACTGCTGTACCATTAGCCGATCATCTCGGTCTCTCCTTTGTCTTGCATGTTTCGACAGTCTTTTGCTCCTTCCACGCCAAGCGCATATTTGAAGGAAGTAGACGTCTTGTACAATACACTCGCGATGTAACGCCATATAATACTGTGTAAAACATTTCAAATATATACAAGGGCACGCGATGACCTGTGAGGTCGCGCACAATTTGCCATGGTATATGTCACCAGCTCGCATCAGCCCAAAAAGATTATCAAATCGCAAAGTCAGAGCTTGGGTCACACTCCCCAAAAGCGAGCTACTCGCATAAAGCTTCGATCGTCATGGTCTGCATCATAGTCGGCTAGGATGATGTATGTGTAAGGGATCTGCGGCTGCGGCGCAATAACCGAACTTGTAGCCAGGCCCGTTAGAACCCTGCATACATAGACTGTGGTGTTGAGGCATGCAAGAAAGCCCGAGCCCACTCCGATTTCCGGCTATTCCTGCGCAGAGTTTTCATCAGATTAGATGAAGAGATTCAGATAAGTCCCCCGCCAAGCTGCCATCCCACGGCTGACGCAGCGGTTGTGCTTCGAACCAGGCAAATCAGGACAAGCGTTGCGGGGACCCTCAGAAAATTTTGCCTGCACCATGACCGACCACACCAGTGTCCGGCCGCTTTCTGGCGGTTCTTCCTCCGGAGCTGTTATCAGATCTGGCTCGAAGAATCTGATTAGATGGACGATCATTTCTTAGAGCCTTGATGCCTGCTTTCGATCCGCAACAGTGGATGGCATACGCCATCTCCACAGGCCGTCAAGGTCTAATTACGAGCGAGCATCGAACCATCCTCTCACGAGCGTTGCAGGTGCCTTCTCGACATGGGTTCCTCAGACGCAGGAGCGGAGCTTGGTGTCTTCTTGGTGCAGGTACAGAAATAGTGGATGCCGTCGACTTTTTCCCTAATAATCTAGTGACGGCACACTCCACGAGCTGTCAGTTTGTCAGTCGTACCACAAGTTGCTGGTTCCTTCTTCCAGTATCTGTCGTTGTGGGTGAGTATTTCAGTCCCTCTCGTCGCGCCTGCCGCGTAAGTAGTGTAGACGTCATTCGCGCCGGCGGACTACGCTGCGTTTGTGCAGCCAGTTCCCTTGCACGTATTACTACGCCGCCGTTTGTTGACGAAGATGTATATTATTTACAATGAAGAAGAGCTGGAGTTTACCAGGCTCAGGATTCTTCTGGTCTCATCGGGAAATTTGCGGCGTTGCGAAAGCTATTCTGACTTTTGAATCAGAGCATTCTTCTACTGAGCCCTGCATTTACTCGCATACACGATGAGCCCCCACGCCGAATTCCCTACCAGCTCGTCTGGGGACTCAATACCACAGAGAGCTTTCGGCGGTTTCGCTCAACTTGACGAGAGCGACTTTCCCACACTCGCAAATCGGTCGAACCTGCGTTATACCCCACAGGATGAGCTGCACGACTTGATCTGTGTAGGCTTTGGGCCTGCGTCTCTGGCCATCGGTGTCGCAATTCACGATGCGCTCGAAGGAACGGACCCGTCACTTGTAGATATCCCGGGACTAGAGGGTCGGGCACCTAAGGTGGCCTTTCTGGAGAAGCAGGAAAGGTTCGCATGGCACGCTGGCATGCTTTTGCCTGGCGCAAAGATGCAAATCACATTCATGAAGGACATGGCGACCATGAGGAACCCCCGCAGCGAGTTTACGTTCATCAACTACCTGCACCAAAAGAACCGCCTGGTCGAATTCGCCAACTTGAACACTTTCCTTCCTGCGCGTGTCGAGTACGAGGACTACATGAAGTGGTGCGCCAGCTGGTTCGAGGAAGTTGTTTCGTACTCTCAAGAAGTCATTGCAGTCAACCCTCAAAGGTCTAGCAGCGGCGATATCTCAGTCTTCGAAGTCGTTTCGAAGAACCATCTGACCAATGAGATCGAGACAAGGAGAACGAGACATGTTGTCGTTGCTGCAGGAGGCAGGCCAAACATCACTGCCCCGTTCCCACAGAACCATCCTAAGGTCGTTCACTCTTCGAAGTTCTCCTACATTTCAAAGCAGATCCTCAAGGACCATCAAGCGCCTTACAAGGTTGCGGTTGTTGGCAACGGCCAGAGTGCTGCTGAGATCTTCGACTTCCTGCACGCAAATTACCCTAACTCTCAGACACGGCTCTTGATCAAGGGCGGAGCGTTGCGACCCAGCGATGACTCGCCTTTGTATGTTATTCCAGTCTCTTCTTAACCCTGGCTATACATTGCTAATCCATTCCAGTGTCAACGAAATCTTCAACCCATCACGTACAGAAGTGACCTACAACCGCGATCCCATCCTCCGCGCCCAGACCCTTACCGAGGACAAAGGTACAAACTACGGCGTCGTACGCATCAACCTCCTCGAACACATTTACGAGACCCTCTACCTTCAGCGCATCAGGTACGGCAACTCGCGCGAGGCTGAGGAGCACTGGCCACACAACATCCTGCCTTACCGCAGGGTCACAGCTGTCGAGGACAGCCCTGTGGTCCAGGACGGGATTCGTCTGCACATCCGCGATCAGAGCCCGTTATACTTCAGTGAGGTTCCTGGTGCAGGTGAAGAGAAGCAGATCCTCGATGTTGATGCCGTATTCGTCGCCACTGGGTACCTCAGAAACCTGCACGAGACGCTGCTCAAAGATGCGAGACACCTCATGCCTGGTGGTGACCTAAAAGACGCGAAGTGGACAGTGGGGAGAGACTACAGGGTCAACTTCGAGAATAAGGCAGTCAGCGACGATGCTGGTGTTTGGCTCCAAGGCTGCTGCGAGACAACCCACGGCGTAAGCGCTCCCAAAAGTTCTAACACATGTTTGCCCATGCTAATATTGCGCAGTTGAGTGATACCCTTCTTTCTGTTCTTGCTTGCCGTGGAGGAGAGATGGCCAGGGCCATCTTCGAGAAGGCGCCAAAGTGGGACACCACCGATCCTCTGGGTGGGTTCCAGGCTCCCAAGCTTTGAGCCACCACTCTGAAAATCACTGGAGTCACGGCGTCTCTGGAACAGCGATTTCTTCCTCGATAAACATTTATTTGCCGTCGCAGCTAGCAGCACTTTGTAGCGATCATGTCCGCAAATGAATTAACTTCACCCACTTTCGTCCATGGGCCTGGAAGCTCTCAGCCCTGTGAGCTGACAACACGGCAGCCATGCAACCACACGTCATTGCTCTATCTTTCGCCCTTCCTTGCATGCATAATCATCTCTCAGATTCTGGGTGACATTCGAGGGTGGCGCAACACGTCGAAAATGGACCCTCATTTCGCAGTTGCGTCGCTCTTTCCCTAAAGTGCACCTAGACAACGACCCAACTGGCAAGAACGGCTCACAGAGCCACGCAACTGCCTAAGCCAAGCTCCAACGAACGGCAGGAGCAGCCGGGTGCAGATTACATCGCCAGTTCCGGGCTGCGCAAGAACAAACGTTCAGCATTAATTCAGCCTTCGCCTGGCACATGCAAGCATGATATGAGTGCCGTGAGCATGAAACGGGTGCAGGGTTACGTCGTTGTGGAGAGAGCTGCGCAATGAACTAGTGCAGCCCAAGTGAGCCAAAGATTCACGAACCCAACCTCCACGCTGACCAAAGCCTATCCTTTCACCCTGCTCCTTGATACCTGACCCTGCTCACACCTCGCCCGACGTCTACTGCAGTGTCTGTCTTGCCCGTCCCTTGCTGCTGCCGCCGCGTGAAGCTGCGTGCACATCCAGCTTCCCTCGTGGTTCGCACGTCAATCAGCCCCCGCTGCGAGACCTGGACGTGCACAAGTGCACCATCCAACAAGCCAGCCAGCCAGGTCCGTGTCGAATCCTACCGCCGCACGCCTGCACACATTCGCGCTCGCCCAAGCGTATCTGCGGTCCGCGCTGCAGCGCAGTGCCCCTCACAAGGCAGCTTGGTACCGCGACATAGCACCGCAATCCGGCATGCAACGGTCGGATTGACTGCGTCACAGCTGAAGCGGCTGCCATTACTGCCTCCTGCGACCCTGCTCGCACCACCTCTACCCTCCCGACACGCATTCGTCCTGCGCCATGGATCAGCAGTGGACTGCCTACTCCGAAGCGCCGGATGCCAGCCGCCAGGCACGGTATGCTCCACATGGAACGACCCCCTCGCAACACACGCAACGAGACGCCAGCGCGTCCGCGCAACTTAAGCAGAACCCTTACGCCTCGCCCTCGGCGCCCTCCCGCTCCAACACCATTGCGCTGCAGTCACCGGGCCAGAGCACCAGCCGCGGGCCCGACTTCAACGACAACGACGGCGACGTCAAGATGGAGGACGCCGATCCATACAAGCCCAAGTACAACACGCAGCGGCCGAATCACCAGCACCGCCACTCGCAGCAGCTCCTGCAGCAGGAGGAGAGCGCCGCCGCCCGCAGGTACTCGCCCATGAACATGTCGCCCACGTCGCCCTATTCCGGCGGCGCGCAGCACGGTGGGCAGAACTACACGAGCTTCACCCCGCAGGTCCAGAGTAACAGCAATCGCGGCAGTCCCACGCGCAACAACCCGTACATGTCGCCGCCGAACAGCTACTACTCTCCTCCCTGTACGTTGCGCCCACCATGCCGAGTCCTGCTGTAAGCGCCGGCACGCTAATTAGCCATTGTGTAGCATCGCGACCAAATGCACCCCAGCTGCCGCCCATCCAGTCCAACATGAGCCCCGAGAGCTTCTACCCGCAGTCTGCGACCGCGCAACTGAACGCCGTGTACAACAGAGACCAGCGATCACCACGGACGTCGACGAACCCCAATCCCCCGCAGTTGCCCTCGATTGGACGTGGGCCCGTGCCGCAGTTCGAGACGTGTAACAACACAGCCGATCTGAAGCCCAAAATCAACGCGCAACCGCCGTTCCGTCGTGCGAACCCAGAAGGCGGATTCATCAGTGTAAGTAGAAAATCGAGTTTTCCAACGTGGATAGCTGACGCCATCCCTATGTAGCCCCTCCAAGCGCTCACTTGTCACCTGCCTACGACATACAAGCTCTGCAACGGTGGCTTCAACTACCAGGCCACTCGCAACCCTCGCCGCGTCCTCACGAAACCCAGCAAGGGAGTGAAGAACGATGGGTACGACAACGAAGACAGCGACTACATCCTGTACGTCAACGATATTTTGGGGTCCGAGGAATCAGGACACAAGAACCGCTACCTCATTCTCGACGTGTTGGGCCAGGGAACGTTTGGCCAGGTCGTCAAGTGCCAGAATCTGAAGACGCAAGAGGTCGTTGCAGTCAAGGTTATCAAGAATAGAACGGCGTACTTCAACCAAAGTATGATGGAGGTTTCAGTGCTTGACTTGGTATGTTGAATTGAAGCATTTCGAGAGTGATTTAGGCTAACGGCTTTTTAGCTGAACAAGCAGATGGACAAGAATGACGACCACCATCTTCTGAGGCTCAAGGACACGTTCATCCACAGGCAGCATTTGTGCCTTGTATTTGAACTGCTGAGTGTCAATTTGTACGAGCTCATCAAGCAGAATCAGTTCCGTGGTCTGTCCACGACGCTGGTGCGCGTCTTTGCCCAGCAGCTCATCAACGGTCTTGCCTTACTTGGCAAGGCGAAATTGATACACTGTGATTTGAAGCCGGAAAACATCCTGCTCAAAAAGTAAGTGCAGTTTGCCGAAAGTTCACAACGAAAGGCTAATCGTGCCAGTCTCGAGAGTCCTATCATCAAGATTATCGACTTCGGATCAGCATGCGACGAGCGGCAGACGGTCTACACGTACATTCAGTCTCGATTCTACCGATCCCCTGAAGTGCTCTTGGGTCTCCCATACTCGGCAGCGATTGATATGTGGTCATTGGGCTGTATCGTTGTGGAGCTGTTCCTCGGTCTGCCTCTATTCCCCGGATCTTCTGAATACAATCAGGTCTCCAGGATCACAGAAATGCTCGGCCTTGCACCACAGTGGATGCTGGAGATGGGCAAGCAATCTGGCGAGTTCTTCGAGAAGACCCAGGATGAGTACGGTCGTAAGAACCACCGACTTAAGTCCATGGAGCAGTACTCGAGGGAACACGGTACAAAGGAGCAGCCCAGCAAAAAGTACTTCTCAGCAACGACGCTGCCGGATATCATCAGGAACTACCCCATGCCGAGGAAGAACATGAAGCCAAACGAGATTGAACGAGGTACGTCAAATGTCTTAAGTCAGCTACGCGTCTACTTACAATGCGCAGAAATGGCCAATCGAGCAGCTTTCATCGACTTTGCTCAAGGACTGCTCAATCTCAATCCTCTTGAGCGATGGACACCGGCACAAGCGAAGCTGCATCCTTTTATTACACAGGCGAAGTTTACTGGCCCCTTCGTGCCGCCAATGACTCTGAAATCTAGCTCGAGTCGCTCTCCTGCCCCCGGCGTGCAAGAGCAGCAACGCTTTGAGGGCATGGCTAAACAGCGTGCTCAGCAGCAGCAGCAGGCGCTCGCCGCACAACAAGCTCAAGCAGCCCAGAACGCGGCATTCGCAAACATGCAAATGAACCAGTATGCTGCGCAGAACCCGCACCCCCAACCGAATCCGTACAATAACATGTACGCGCCGAACCACCAAGCTCAACCGCCACCTTACCCTGCGCAGACGGCGCCATACGGACAGCAGATGCCTGCCATGCAGCCACAGCAACCTCGACAATATGCACAGCCGCAGAACCTCTACGCTCAAGCGACGACACGGGCTGGGCGGCAACGTGCATCCACTATGGATCAACAGCAGGCCAACCCTTCAGGCATCCCGCCAGCTTTGCAAAGAGTGATGAGTCACTTGGATCCCAACGCACCAGTCAGGTTACAGCCATCGCCAGCATACTACCCACCACCTCCTGACGGTGCTCCCGAGAGTGCTAGCAGCTCCAGGCGGAGAGGCTCTCGTACAGGCAACTCACAACGGAACCACAACTTTGTTCGCAACCTCGAAGACCGAACGCTCGAGGAAGGCTTCATGCAGCAGCCTCACTGGCAATAACGCGAGAATCTTTGAATTCCATGTTTCACCTTCATCAAGACTGGACTATAGTGGCGATCGGCAAGCGTTGCAAGTGTTGGCCTCATGGACAACAGCACTCCGTTATATCGAGGCACAATCTACACCACGTCCGCATTGTCAACACAGCAGCGACACCGTGTTTCCTGAGTGGTGTATCACCTCATTTATACTGCTGTCCAGGACTCGCGTCCGTTGTTCACGACACTCGATCTTGTGCGGCGTACAGAGTCTTTAGTATGACTGCGCACTGCGAAAGTTGTTCTTGATAATATCGCGTGGGGACGGGCAGCACCAAAATCAGGCCAGCCAGATTGACTCAATAGCCTTGAGTGGCTTGCCCAAGAACAGTAAGCTGACAGGTGTTGGATGACACGGCGATATGAGTGTTTCTTGCATCCCGGTATACCTTATCGAGATATTGCGACCCCTTCATTGTCTTTCGTAATTGCACGCAGCGAGAAGATGGCGGACGGCCTGCTGGCGGCATATGTACTTCTACTGCATTCGTATAAATTTGCAACCGCGATGTTGAGTGCAGGCACCTGCTCAACGACCCCTGTATGCCAGTAAACACAACATGCGTCGAAAGTCATGTCGTGACAGCCACAGTGATACCCCAACTGTGATGTTATGTGATGTGGTGCAAATGCAGCAAGTGAACCAGTCAGGCGTCGTTTGCGGGACTCACTAGCGCGGCTGCGATACCCCACCCACCACACAATTTTGACTGTGGCCGCAGTCTTGGCAAGCGCGACCTGGTGAGTCGAGGATCGCTCCTGCCCCAAACACACCACCCACGGCGCCCGCCACATATACCCCTCGAACCTCCGGCAACCTCTACTCTCGAGTACAGCAGCCATGTCGCGCTTTTTCGCCGCCAGCGACAGCTCATCGGAAGAGTCCAGCGAGGAGGAGCTCTACTCCAACGATGAGGAATCCGAGCAGGAAGACTCCGAAGTGGACTCTGACGACGACTCCGACGACTCCGACTCGTCGTCCGGATCCGAGACCGGTGCCGCCCGTTTCTTGAAGGATGTCAGCAGCGACAGCGAGAGCGACGACGAGGATGCGAACAAGGTGCTGAAGAGCGCCAAGGACAAGCGCTTCGACGAGCTCGAGGCTGTCGTCAGGCAGATTGAGAACGCGCAGCGCATCAACGACTGGGCCGTCATTTCAGACCGTACGTGCACCCGAAGAGAGCAAGACTGCAGCTGCGGGCGTGGACACGCGTCGAGGCAGCAGAGGTGGCGGGGTACGACGAACAATGCTAACATTGCCGACGTGCAGAGTTCGACAAGCTGAACCGCCTGGTGCCGACCCTGATCAAGCAGAACGATGGCAAGGTCCCCAAGATGTACATCCAAGCCATCGCCGACCTCGAGACCAGCGTCCTCGAGGCCCACGAGAAGCAGAAGGTCACGCCCAAGAAGATGACCGCCCCGAACCAGCGTGGGTTCAACGCCATCCGCCAGAAGGTCAAGAAGCACAACCGCGACTACCAGCGAGACATCGATCTGTACAGGGAGAACAAGGAGGAGTTCATGAAGGAGGAGGAGATTGTCGAGCAGGCGCCCAAGGAGAAGAAGAAGAAGGACAAGACCAAGATCGCCCAGCTCGGCACCGAGACCGTCATCGACGCCGGCGACGATGGCTTCGTTACCGTTGGCGCCGGCGGCAAGGCTGTCCAGTACACTGCAGAGGGCATCCTCAAGCAGCTGCGGTCGATCGTCGAGCAGCGTGGACGCAAGAACACAGACAAGCTTGAGCAGATCCGCACAATGGAGAAGCTGCTCGACGTCGCCGTCAACGACTACCAGAGGATCCGCGTCCTTCTCACCCTGATCTCCACTCGCTTTGACCTGACATCCGGCACCGCCAGCCACATGCACCAGGAGCAGTGGAAGCTGTGAGTCGAGCCAACTAACATCATCTGGGCGTATTTGCTGACTTCATCCAGGGCTGAACAGGAGTTTGGCAAGCTGCTCGAGACACTCGAGAACAGCAAGGAGATTGTTGTTGTCGAGAACGCTGAGGAGTGGGAGGACGACGAGAAGACACCCACCATCGAGGAGGGCCAGATCTTCAAGATCCCCGGCAGCGTTGTCTCGTTTGTTGAGAGGCTCGACGACGAGCTCACTCGCTCTCTCCAGCATATCGATCCCCACACAGCCGAGTACGTTGAGCGCCTCACAGACGAGAGCGCCCTGTACGCTCAGCTTGTGCGCGCAATGATCTACGTCGAGAGCCTGCAGACAAGGCAGGATGTCGAGATCCCACAGGACTCCGCCAATCGCGTGGTCATGCGCCGGTTGGAGCATGTCTACTTCAAGGTATGCACAAGCTCGATCTCACGTGTGCCATTCACAACTAACATCATCAGCCCTCGTCCGTCGTCCAGATCCTCGAGAACAAGACATGGGAGGCGATTCCATCCCACCTTGACTCCACAACCACTCCCCGCGCCAACGCCAACGACACAGCCTCCATCGTCCAGACACTCTGCACATATCTGTTCAGCCACAGCGAGGGCATCATCCGTGCTAGGGCAATGCTCTGCCAGATTTACTTCTTGGCTCTGCACGACCAGTACTACAAGGCTCGCGACATGATGCTCATGTCTCACTTGCAGGAGACCATCAGCAACTTCGACGTCAACACCCAGATCCTCTTCAACCGCTCGCTGGTACAAGTCGGTCTTTGCGCATTCCGTGCTGGTCTTGTCTACGAGGCACAGACTTCGCTGCAGGAGATCTGCGGCAGCAACAGGCAGAAGGAGCTCCTCGCACAGGGTCTGCAGATGCAGCGCTACTCGCAGATCTCGCCCGAGCAGGAACGCCTCGAGCGCCAGCGCCAGCTTCCCTTCCATCTCCACATCAACCTCGAGCTACTCGAGTGCGTCTACTTGACATGCTCCATGTTGCTCGAGATTCCTCTCCTCGCACAGCTCGGCTCGTCGCCTGACCTCAGGAAGCGCGTCATCAGCAAGACCTACCGCCGTCTCTTGGAGTACCATGAGCGTCAGATCTTCACCGGACCTCCCGAGAACACTCGTGACCACGTCATGCAGGCCTCCAAGGCACTGTCCGCTGGCGAGTGGAAGAAGGCCGCCGAGTTCATCAACAGCATCAAGATCTGGGAACTCATGGCCAACTCAGAGCAGATCAAGGACATGCTGTCCGCGCAGATCCAGGAGGAGGGTCTGAGGACCTACCTCTTCACATACGCACCCTACTACGACACACTCGCCATTTCGACCCTGGCCGACATGTTCGAGCTGAGCGAGCGCAAGATCAGCGCCGTCGTCAGCAAGATGATCTCCCACGAGGAGCTCGCCGCTGCCCTTGACCAGGTCAACAGCGCCGTCATCTTCCGCAAGGGCGTCGAGCTCTCCCGCCTTCAGACCCTCGCTCTCAGCCTCTCGGACAAGGCCTCCGGTCTCATTGAGTCCAACGAGAAGACTCTCGAGCAGAGGACACAAGGCACAGCGCACGCTTTCGAGCGACAAGGCGGCCGCGGCGGTCGTGGAGGCGGTCGCGGAGGACGCGGTGGCCGTGGCGGCGGTGGACCAAGGGGAGGCAGGAATCAGCAGTTCACAGGCGGAGCGCTGGGCCGCGCGATCCAGGCTTAGAAGAGTGATGTTTAGGTTTTCATGGGCGGCGTTTGAGCTTCGGGGGCCGAGACTTTGGCTAGCTTCCCGTGGTAATGCAATGGCATGATGTGACGTGACGTGACGAAGAGAAAGAGTGAACAGGGGATGTTTTGTTAGTGCCATACCATGCTAGTAGATTACGAATTACATCGCGAAAAGTTCATACGCTCTCATCTCCTCTCTTCGAGTCTTCGGCTTTTGAGATCGCCACCTATAAAGTTATTGACCGGTTCGCTTCCCCGAAACTCTCTTTGTGGCACTTAAAGCATGTAGGATTATCAGGGAGACTGGTCGTAGAGCATCAAACGGCATTCTTGTCTACGTCTAGCATCTTGCCTTGGAGCTCTAGGCATTTGTGTAGGATTGCGTCGTTCTAGACACTCAGGTAGAGACGCAGAACAAGCCTTCATCAGGCTTTCGTACAAGCTGTTTTTGACATCACAATGCCCGGGTGCTGTTTTGGTTCATTGATCGCAGTGTGAACTCAGAGGTAGAGCTGATTAAAGATTCGGCATGATATATAGTGTTTCTACATGGCCAAGAGACTTGACATAGCGTCAGCTCACAAATCTTTGTCCCGGACACGATAACACTAACTCCACGTGCGTGATGGGGCCAACGGAGACATCATCCTCATTATTAGTCTCTTCGGTTCCCTGGGGACATCACGAAGTGCTACTTCTGTTTTTGTGTTTGATCGGTGGGTCTTTGGAGGAGAGTTGGGGTAGTACTACGGACGTGATAGAGCAGAACACCACTGACGATCATCTTATTGGTGTATACATCTGGGACTGTTGCAAGACATGGGTTGCCTGCAAGCACGATTCTGATAACTGAACAGATAAGCAAACAGAGCATAATCATAAGCACCGTCTCTTTCTGAACATTTGCAATACATGGACAAGCTGCATTGAGAGACACACGTAGGGCTCATATTCTTTTTTGAATGTTGCTTGAGAACCATGTTCTTTTGGTGCAGAAGCAGAAGGTGCACATAAAAGAAAGGAAGAAAGAAGGAAGGAAGAAGCAAGCAGCTTAAGTAATGGCCGAAGTCCAATCTCTAGTAGATCTGGGACTGTTTCTCTCGCTGACCATGACCGATAAATAAGTCTTTCCGAACACCCAGAGATCATATGGTGTGGCACTTCAAATTTTAATCTCGAAGACTCGTCCTCCAGGCAGACACATATCTTAGTCTTCTGTAATTTCCAGTTCGCATGTCCACGTGGAGCATGCCTTTTGAGACGGGAAGTCGAGATAAAGTAGCAGAGATGGAGCAAATCAATGTTGTTAACGCGCTCCAGGCCGGATTTTCGCCAATCCGGGCTCAGTTCAACTCCGCGATAAAAAAGTCTCACATGGGCCCCGAAAGTAGGTTGCAGAGAGCACAGACAGAAAGCACTTTTCCTGTAAATCCTGACTGTTTTGCACATGTTACCCGCAACGCGTACTTTTTCAACCGAGAAGAGCTAGAGTAGGACAAAGAAGAAGCACAGTCTGTATATGTGCGGGAGACTCTTTCCGAGACATGTGGACTCAGTCGTACTTCTTGGACAGCAGACACGCAGCCCTACGCCCCCAGCTTGTGGACATGTTGCTTACGTTCTGCGTTTCCAAGTCCAGTCCCGCGAGGTTGATAAAGAGGGGAAGAACGACGAGAAGATAGGAGGATCGTATACTCTAGGTAGCATACCAGAACCGTCGATCAGTACGACGCGTAGCTTTAGCAATGGACTACTTTGTTGAAGATAGAGTGAAGAAAAGCAGCATGGGCATATCATCACCCTCCATCCAGTTTCAGGACTCAAGCTCTCTACTTTCTACGGGCGGACATCGGAAGGTCTCGAGGCTTTTCTGGAGCATGTCGACCGTCTGCGTCTACTTTCAAGACTAGTGGTATCAATCATTACATCTCACACGCTGCTTCCTCCAGAACGTGCCGTTGCCGAGTCAACACGGCTCATCACCGCACTCCCCTGCGGCGCTATATCCTCTCTTACAGGCCGCGTGTAACTGCTCTGCTCAGGGTTCTTAGTCTGCTAGACTGGGACACCGACAAAGCCTATACGTGGCTTGCACCTTGCACCGTCCGTTGTCTCACCGCCCCAATGGCTCCTCCACTCCCTCTCTTCTGCTTTGATGGTATCGAAGACTTCGCGTTCTTCCGGCTTCATTTCCGCGAAATCCTCGTCGGCGAGATTGGGTAGGCCGTTGGTCCCAACGTCGATGTAATCGGCATCTGGCCCTGGATTGCCAAGACCTGCGAAAGGTGGCTGCTGGAAGATCTGATCGACGATGAGATACTTCTGGGCGACGATTGGAGGTACATCTGTCTCTGCTGCAGGCACGCGTTCCCACCGTGCGTGCGTAGGTTGTGTGGTTTTGGGGTAGCACATTAGGTTTGTATGAGGATCGTACGTGCCGTTGGCCATGTTTGCGCGACGGATGGCAGATAGGGACGCATTGAAGCGGCTGTTCAGAGTCAGTATATTATGACAACAATGTGCTAGTGATCAAATGTCACGTACCTTGCAGCCCGGCCGTGCTCGAACTGCCAGTTCGCGGACGTGATGTTGACCTTCTTCTTCCCAGGCGCAGGCTTGCCATTGGCAGTGGGCACACTGGGAACTCCTGTGTGGTAGACGCTACTCGCACCATGCCAAGCAACATACTGATTCTTGTTGTATGGCTCACCTGGTGCTGGGAGGCGGTCGTTGGGGTCTGCAAGCTCGCCTTCGACGTCACCTCGTTCGCGCGCGGCGGTCACGTAGTAGTCGTCAATGATGCGCTTGCCGCCAATGATAATGCGGGCGCCGAACTCTCGGAAAACTGAACGCGCAGTGACCACACCGATGGCACGACCCTTGTACGAGTGTGGGATGATCTCGCGGTCGATCAGGTCGCGCTTCTCGATGTCGTCGATAATGATCTTATAGAGTTGCATGTGCTTGGTGAAGAACAGGTAACTGTCCCTGAAACCACAGCATCGTGCAGGCTCGGTCGACAACATGTATTGCCGCTCTCCTCTGCCCTTGATTGTGAAGATGCGCACACGGTAGTCGCGACCACCCTGGAGGTTGCCCAGCTTGTCGACCTTCTGCTCGCCCTCTTCGTCCTCAGGCAGATCGACTTCATCATTAATGACGTCCATCATGTTGCCCTCTTTGTCGATTGGCACGCGCGTGGTATGCGACGGCCCACCCTTTGGCGGACGTCCTCGACCTCCACCAGCTGGCCGCCCGCGCTTGCGCTTGATGGGTGTGCCACCTTCGGAGACATTGCCGGAGTCCTGGTTCCAGTCTGGCGGCCTGTTCTTGGGAGGGCGTCCAAGTCGCTTCTTGCGTGGGAACGGTTGTACGATTGCCGGTGACGGCGAGCGTTCTGAGGCAGCTTCCTCCTCGTCATCTTCTTGCGCAACCTCGGCTTCCTCCTCCTCTTCTTCTTCCTTGGGCGACTCTGCGCGCGATTCAACGGTGTTGTCCATGTCTACGTCGCTGTCTTGCTGGGGTGTCGCGCTACGCGCGGGCGTGCTGCGACGAGCGGCAGCTCGAGATGGCCGGCCGCGCGCCATTGTGAAGTGAAGGCGCGGTTTGGGCCTGTCGCAGTATTTCTAGAAGTCGCAGCTAGGCGCAGCTTCCTATGAAGGCTACAAATGTGAAGTTTGGAGTGAAAGCAGTTGCTCGGATTATTGGTGATGCATGCCTTGCGACCAGCTTCGCGACTTCCTCCCAGACGTGTCGACACTAGGCCGAGTTAGAAATAGAGCTATCACGTGCACTGGGACCTCACTATCAACACCTCAATCACTCCTTGCTTATCATGCACTGTCGATTTCTCCTTTGGCTTCTTTAAAGAGTCGAACCCAATCGGATCTGAAGTTCTATCCTGTGTTTCTCAAAGCCATGAAGCACCCGTAACTATGGCCGTTGAACCTGGGCTGCTGTGATATAAGATCTCGTCAATCTCTTGAGGACTTTCGCAGAAAGCACAAGTTGAAGTTCGCAAAGTGGTGCAAATTTATGCCAATGGTCGACCGGAAAGCCGTATTCTGTAATTCTTACCCTTCATTGACGCTGCCTGTGGAAGCTGGCATCGGACCCAGTTTCCTCAGAACCCATGGCACTTAACTTTTACGTCGCGTATGGTAAGCCCTTTGGGCTTGCCATCCGACTATGATAAAAGTGGTAAGAGCGCGAGAGGGCGATGTTTGGGATGCACTGCCATCAATGAATCACATCTACTCTTGACAACGACCACGTTCCCCCAGCTCACACCAGGTCGAGACAGCACCAGTGAGCAAACATGGCTTTCCAACGCCTCAACATCCGCGCAAAGAAGAGCTTCCAAGGGCTCTATTCATTCGACGACGTCGAAAGCTCTCCCATAAAGTATGTTTTCAACAGTCGCTTACATGTCTGTCTGACCTGACGCCAGGAGTACTTCAGTACATATTGAGACTTCTCCTCGCTCAGACCTCACCCAGGATACGGCGGAATGTGATCTCGAGGAGTTCAGAGCCAAACTCGAGCGCTGCAAGGGCAAGGAATCTCCCGGCAAAGACAGCCCCTCCAAGCGCAAGAAGCTGCTTGGATCCTTGCGAAGCCTCCGGTCACTGGCAAACTTGCACTCGTCTCCGACCAAGACCAAGCATCCCACGACACCACGCTCTGAGTCACCTTTCAAACGTCAGGTAAGCGTTGATACTTACCTCTCCTGCCTTTACATGCTGACTGCCTCAGGAGGCATGCACGACGCCACTACCCATGTCACCTTCGCTTGCCCTACTCAATTTCGAGCAGTCGCCGTCAGACAGGCCGATGTTCGACCTCACAACGCACCAACGGTCTGTGTCTGGAGATAGTCTGGAGGTGCACCACTCGTCACCAATGACAGTCCCGGATCCAGCAAGGCAGGCAACGCCGTACAATATCTTTCCTTCCAATACCGACCTGCCTGCTGGAACGATCCCCGACACGCCTGGACCGATGCAGAGAGCATTCACCCACGATCCTGCTAACCGTATTCCTTGGCGAGACGCAAGCCCGACACCCTTTGAGAGATATGTACCTTCTACGCCTGTTCTTACGCCATTGCCAGGCACGAATCTCTCTGTTAGCGATCTCGATCCCGAGCTTGTTCCTTTGCCACCTTCCGTCCGCCCATGTACGATGCACTTGGGCCGCAGTATTCCAGGCTATTTTGACATCCTGGTCGACGAAACCCCACAGATGGACGATACAGATGTGCTCAACGGGCTCGCCTGTCTCAGGCTTGCCGACGAGCACAGTGGTACTTTTGCTGGCCGCAGTACATCCTCAAACGATCCTGGTGCGGACGCACCTATTGGACGTCGTGGTACTGCTGAGGAGATAAGACACCAACGCGAAGATACGAAGCTGCAGGACACCGTGAACACATTAGGAATCCCACGAGACCGAATAAGAGCGTATCGGCGCCAGCAGCGAGACGGAGAACTACACGAAAACGTCCGCACCCTGGGCGTCTCCAAACATTACCAAGTACTGCCGTTCCGTCTCAAGCAGCAGGATGAGAGCCTGCAAGATCCTGTCCGGAAAGACTCGTGTACCAGTGAGGATTGGGAGACGTGCAGTGGCAAGCGTTCGACGGCAATGACATCAGAGCACTCTCTCCACATTCGCAGTCTGGATCAAGTCCCTACATCCAGCCCTTCATCTATCTACTCTGCTGCTTCGCATCCAGAAGAAGGCAACGGAGTTGATCATGGTAATGACGCGCCTTCTGAGTTCGCCTATGTCATCTGGGACAGTCGAAATGGATCATACCATGGTCCGACTCCTGAGACCACCTGGGTTCGGCACACTGGTCTGTACGACGGCAGTGGCTATGGGTATGATAGCGGACCCTCGACACCTCGCGAGCCCGATGAGGGCACTCAGGACATGCACTCAAAGAGATCGTCGGCGCCTCTTTCGGTCGGTGGGGCGCGGTCCGACCACGAAGACTCCAATGGACCTTTGAGAGAGGAAGATCGGCAGCATGAAACCGCACGGGAGTTACCGTTCACGACCCATGAGCAGCGCAGCTGCGAGAGTCTGGAGTCGATCTATCGTGCATACGCCTACCCTCCGGGAGACAGGATTCCGAGCAGCAGCAACAACAGCGCCGGCGGGGACGGACAGCGAGCTGCGACAAAGGGAGACGAGATCAGCTCATGAAGACAGACACACGCATGATGTGTCGTTCATTCTTACATATGCGCCAGGGTTCTTTGTATGAACAGCATTGAATGGGCTGCTTCTTGCATTCAACCTCATACTGGTGTAACGAGGATCCAAACAGCAGGGCAAACATTGATATTAGCTAGCACACGTAGCCTTGAATAGGAAGGGTTCTCGAACAACAGCGTGCCAAGCGGTGTTGTAGTTGTCGGCCAAGAGCATCGAATGATCAGCAGATGATTCGAGCGATGGCCCAGGGTTGCAGACTTTTAGATGCACGTCTGAGGCGATGGCTGCATGCGTAGGCGAGCAGTGCTGCCGAGCGGGCGCTTGGCTATACTCTGTTCAGCAGCGGTGATGTGCAGAATCAACGGTGTCGTACGAGCAAGAGGCCGTTCCGAGTGTGACAAGTGCCCCGCGGGTGGGAGTGAGGTGCCAACGAGGAGCGGGTAGGGCCCGCAGTAGCCCCATGTCTGCCCATAAAGTCAGGCCATGTGGGCTCACTTGCTGCGACGAGCCCCCGCACCAACCGAGGTGGACAAACGACGTGATGGAGATTGCTGCTACACGGGCACGATGGGGTGGGCGATCGGGTGGGTGATCGGGTGGGCTGGGACGCAGTGCGTGGACTAGGATTCAGTGCGTGGACTGCACTCGTACGTTATATGAAAGCAGCTGCGCAACGGTGGGGTGGTGTTTTGGATGTATTTTTTTGTTTTTTGGGATCGGACGAGCGTTCGGGTATAAGCAGCGTATAGGTACGAACGACGACACGAGACGAGACGAAGACGAAGACGAAGACGAAGACGGCTTTACGAAGTGCGAAGTGTGAAGTGCGAAGTAGCACTATTCAAGATATGGCGTCACTAAGAGTTCCTACGCCAACTCAATCCACAACACCATCCACAACGTCAACGACGAAACGCACCCCGGGACCAAAAGATCCGCACACTGTTATCCTGGGCGCTGGGGTCATCGGGCTCAGCGCTGCGTATTTTCTGTGCGAGAGCGGGAATACGGATCCCAGGACGATATGGCTGGTGGATAGTAGCCCCGAGTTGTTCAGGTGCGCGAGTGGACTTGCGGCGGGGTTTTGTGCTAGGGACTGTATGGATCTTCTGCTTGACCCTACTTCACAAGCAGCCTGACTGACAATGCGACGCAGGGTTTGCGCCGTCGGTCGCCTCGCTCGGCGCGCTCTCCTTCGCCCTCCACAAGGCCCTCGCCGACTCGCACAACGGCCGCCACACATGGGGCTACGCCCAGTCGACCGGCATCAGCCTCAGTCAGGACTCCGAGTCCGCCATCTCTGGCTCCGGCGAGGATTGGCTTGAGAACGGCACCAGTCGCGCGCAGCTCGCGAACCACAATCGCCCGTGGGAAGAGGATAAAGGGCCCGAGTGGCTGCGGCGCACGAAGGAGGGCATTATGGAGATTATCAGTGGTGACGGAACGACGGCGCAGATCGATCCGAGACGGTTCTGTGGGTGGTTGAAGGAGAGCGTGGAGAAGAGGGGGGTGAGGGTGTTGAATCCCTGGACTGCGACCGAGGTGCTGAGGGATGCGCGCGGAGTGCTGAGTGGTGTGAGGGTGGTGGGGAGTCAGAACCAGCAGACACAGGACCGTAAGCTCACACGATTGTCTGCATTGGAGATAAGCACACCAACTAACGCGCTGACGCAGTGCCTTGCACGCGCCTCCTCATCGCTGCCGGCGCCTGGTCGCCCCGCGTCTTCGCTACCTTGTTCCCCACGGCGCAAACGCGCATCCCCGTGTCCTCGCTCGCGGGCCACTCACTGCTCGTGCGCAACCCGTTCTTCAACCCGCAGGATCTGGACAAGGAGGTGTGCCATGCCGTGTTCGCGACAGACACGCTGGGCTTCTCGCCCGAGTGGTTTGCGAGGATAGGCGGCGAGCTGTATCTCGCAGGCTTGAACAGCACAAGCATACCGCTGCCGGATGTGGCGACGGATGTGGTCGCGAGCGAGAAGGCGATCGAGCAGCTGAAGAGCTGTGCGCGGGCTATGATGATGGACAACGGCGCGGGCAGGGAGATCGAGGTTTTGCGGCAGGGACTGGTGAGTCGATCGCAGCTGCTCCTGGGTGTCAATTGCTAATAGCCATAGTGCTTCCGCCCTGTCACATCGAGCGGGCGGCCGCTCGTGTCGCGGATACCTGACGAGAAGCTTGGGGGACTGAGGACAAGAGGGGAGGGAGGGCGGAGTGTTCATAGCTGCTGGACACGGCGCCTGGGGGATCTCGCATGCACCGGGCACCGGACTCGTGGTGGCAGAGATGATGGAGGGACGACCGACGAGCGCAAAGATCGAGGCACTGCGATTACCATCGTGATCGTGGTGTTGTGTTCGACTTCCAGCATTGCAGGCGCATGGGCATCTCACGGTTAGACAAACGACTTCAATGAGCGATGACCGCACCACACCGCCAACCACCTCACTTTGTATGGATCGAACCCGTGTGCCAATTATCGTGTGCCCCCTCCAAGGAAGAACAGAAAAGTAAACAAATTCAGGTACCCGCCCCTCCTAGGCGCGTGTGATGCTCAGGGCGCTCCACTATGACCTCACCGACGTCATCACCCCACTGCATTTGCAAACAGCACGATGATCGCGATGAGTATATAACATTTGCCTACCCCTCATCCATTGCACTCACAAACTGCAATTGCACTTCTACCACTAAACCTCACCTCAACCCCCCAATTCCAACAACTCAATCACAATGCCCCGCAACGGCGACGGATCCAGCGACAACGGCCCCATCGAGGGCCAGAACATCGTTCACGGCACCGGCAAGGTACGTTCCTCCAAAGCTTTTGCAAACAAGAACAACTCCTAACCCACATGTCCAGCCCGAGTCGCAGCCCGAGCACGCCAAGAACAACATCGCACCCGCGCCTGAGCTCGAGAAGGGCGGTGCGATCGAGGGCATGAACGCCAGCGGCGGAGGAAACAAGGCCGACCAGGCCGAGCCCACTGTTGCTGGCGACAAGCCTGGCCAGTAGATCTCTCACCCGTGACACCGCGTTCTTCACGAGAGTGAAGGAAGGGAGGGAGCATGCAAGGAGCGATATCGACGATACTCCTTTGCGGATTGGATTACGAATAGCAGCAAGGGATGAAACCCTGCTCGTTTAAATCAATAAATCAATCAACAAATCAATTAACCAATGGATCATTGAAGCAAGGAATGTGAATGTGTGGTTTGTGGTGTGCTGTCGTCTGTCCTGACTTCGTCTCTGGGTCGCGAAGGGGTGAGGGTGAAGTTGACATCGATACCGCGGATGATACGCGCTGCATCAGTTGTCTGCGGCCACAAAATAATTCTGAGACATAGCTGCCCTGGGCTGCGGTATTGGTACTGTGCTCACGAGGCTGTGGTGTGCATGTCGTTTGCGATATCTGCGCCATCCGTTGCTTTCATCGAGAGTATTTATCGAAAGTATACATCGAAAGTATTCATCAGAAGTATTCATCGAAAGTAAAACCTCCTCAACTCCAACCCCCACCGCCCAATGCTGGAGTGCCTTGAAGCATCACAACCCCGTCTCTCCATACTGCAGCGCTGTATGCTTTCACTGTATTGCGTCTACAATATACACGTCCCACCCCCTACCACAACACCACCCAAAGCCTTAAGCAACACCAATCACCGCAGACCTCTCGCTTGTGAAAAGACAATATGTATTACTTGATCCTCTATATCTCCTGCAGCATGTCTGAGACGATTGGGATGGCGTTGTGCAGCTCGCGAATTTTACATAGATATTATCGTGGTCGATTTTACATCAAAAACTCATCTCACCACACTCGTGCACGTGGCGAGGTGCTCAACGCGGCTCAAGTCAGAACGCAAGCATCAGTGCGTGACGGACTAGCTGTACGAGTGCGCGGCCACACCTGTACTTACCTACAAGTTCGAATCCCCAATCCCAACCTACTATGACCTCTCCACTCACATCGTATAACCACATACGCACACACGATCCCACAAACAAAATTAGCTGCACACCCACCTTCCCGGCGCAGCTATGTCACTCTACCTACAATACGAACGCTCGACCAAGGCAAAAGCAAATGCTATTCTAGGCTTCGTGATCGCCATGCTGAATGAGTAATGGTAAGCTAGAGCGCGCCGCGGCGGCGCTACAGCGGGCTGGCGTCAGCGCGCGTCGCGCATCGTGTTCAGCTGTGGCTGACTTGGAAGCGAAGCGAGCGGAGCCCACAGAAAGTGCTAGAATGTCTGAGTGGGGAGGGCGATGTCACTGCGGGGTGGTTCAGGAGGTGTTGAGGCCGGTTGAAGCGGGAGGTGAGAGGGAGTAGGTACGAGGTTGCGGAAAGTGAATGAGAGGCAGGCAGGAGAGAAGTCACGGTGCAAGACGTGTTGATGTGAGAACTTGGCTCGAATTCAATGTTTGACTACAGATCACCAGCCCTTGGTGTGCAGCTGCCAAAACGATATCCAGGAGAAGTACCAAGATCTCAGACGCTGTTGATACAGGCTCGTGACTCCTTGTAACGCCGCGGTGAACCGCACCCAACCAGATCCCTAGCCATCTTCCTTGATTGTACACCCTTACGCCGACCTAGTTGTCTAAGCCTACAAGACTTCATCAATCGTGATCTTCGGACGCCGTCGAGGCCAGTCTCGCTCTTCTCGCTGCCAGGCCTGATGGCGTTCTCGAAGCTAGTTGTCTGCTGCGAGAGCCCCGTCGCAACCGAAAGGTGCGCCAGAGGCACTCTGCATGTCAGAGAACTTTGCATCAAAACCGTCAGGAAGGCCTGAGTAGTCTGAAGTTGAGCCTGTGCCAAAGAAGGCTGTGCCGAAAAAATCATCGCTGTGAGCCAGGCTGCTAGTGGGTTCCTCAGGGAACTGGTCAAAGTCGAAGAGGTTGTCGAGGACAACAGGCTTGACATCGACTGAATGTAAAGGTTGAAGAGCGTAAGATAGGCTAGGGTCGCCGCCACAGGCGAGGCCTTGCCCGAAGTTGACTGACACTGCAGGTCGCACAACATCGCAGCAGGATATTGTGTCAAGTCAAATTCGGGGGCGGCCTCGAAAGATGAGGCGGGAGTCTCAGGCTGGCAGGACGAATCTCTGGGAGAGTCCATCGAGTCCATCGAGATGGGGGAGTATGGCGGCGCCGACAAGGTTTCGGAGGGGTTCATTGTCTCGGCGTTGAAGCTGAAGATCGCGGAGGTATCGGGCTTCTCGCTCGGGTACTTGGAGTGCCACAGCTTGAGTTCGGCCTCCAGCTCATCAACCCTTGCGGCCTTGGCGCGGAGCGCAGCCATCTCGGCTTCGAGAGCGTCCTTCTGTTGTTGGAGGTTCTCGGTCTCCTGGCGCTTGCGTTCACGAGAGTTGTGAGCAGCGAGACGGTTGCGCTTTACACGCTCAATACGGCGCTGCTCCTTCTCGTCTTCGGTCTTGGCTCGCTTGCGGGGTGGCAGGCTGGTCTTCGGTTCCGGGAGTACCTGACCCCATGATTTTCTCTTTTTTACCGGCTTGCTTTCTGATGTCGAAGGTGCCGGTGTCTGTGCTGATGTTTCTGATGTGTACATCGATGACGGTGACGGTGAAGGTGTGGTGTAGGGGACCTGGAGGTCCTCCATCTTGATGGTGGTGGGGGCTGATTCGGTGTTTGGTGGGGTGAGGGGACCAGAGGCCATCATTGCAGGCGTGGTCATGGTCTCTGAGAAGTAAAGAGTGGTATCCATCATCCACGTGATATCAGAGATTGTCGATGCGCCTTAGTGGACTGCATCTGGAGGGGTGGAGTTGGGTTCAATTAAGACTGAAGGTGCTGGAGAACTGGACAGCTGGCCTCACGGGCTGGCTTTATCTAAGAGTGCAGCTGCGCCCCTGCAGATTGCGCTAGCCCGAGTTTGGTGGGTGCCGAGAGCTCCACGCCTTTGTTCAATTTAGTGCCACTAAGTGCCCAAGACCGCACCACTCAGCGACGCACGCCCTTGGTCCCCTACTCAGCCCACGACCCACCCGTTTCACTACCGTACGCTTCGGATTCCGCCCGTTCCCCAGAGGGCAAGTCAGGGACTTGCCAGGGGAGACGATGCATCGAGACCACAACGTGCCTCACGTCCAGTGTGCATTCCTCTGCTGCCGTGCGTGTCAAAGCCTGTGCTTGCGCGGATTCGGACGTGTTTCATTTCGCCGTGTGGGCTCGCAAGTGAAGGGCTCATCTCAGCTTCAGACGAATTCGAAGCGCAGCCTGCAGCTGGCGCTGAGTCTCTTGGTGACCCACTGTAGCACTGCAGCACTGGGTGGCGATACGAAACAGTGCTGTGTCGTAAGATGTCGTCAGCTTCCCGATCAGGCGTCTACAAGCGCCTTCACCAACTCCCCCTTTTAGCCCTGCGTACAGTCACGATGGGTCCGAAATACTGCTGCCTCCAGCTCACCACAAGCGCGAGATAGCCCAAGGGACCTTCTCGAAGCATCTTCACTCCTGGATCAATCTATTCCACGGGGCACTAAGCCCTTTACCCGCAGAACCTCAATATCCCCGCATACAAGTGCAATATATTCGCATCCGTTCTTGCAGCAATCGGCACACAGTAATCTGGGGTAAATCTCTGCCGTTTGCAGGCACGAGGACAAAAGGATAGTATTTCCCAGCGCCACCGACTCCTGTCATCACCTGCCATTGTCGTCAATTTAGAACTTTCGGTGCCCGGACGAATCCTTGTTTGGTTTTGATGAACAACGCACAAGGCCCGAGTCGTGTATCTGCGGCCGTGCTGTGGAAGCGGGACGCTCGGTAACCGGTGGAAGACATCCATGTACCGCGACAGGGACACAATCAATCCGACGAACACCAGGTCTGGAAATTCTTCTGCCTAAAGTCCAATATGACCTTTGACCATATGCCATCGCCTCAGCCTGGGAGAGAATATTCACCTAGGTGACGCAGGATCCTTGACTTCCGTCCGCTGTCTCACACGTGTTTCTCTGTCAGTCTCTCAACTTCACCCTGCGTTCGCTGTGGTCGTCAGCGTTTCATAAGGCAGCCGAATACCCGCCAATCAGATTACAAGAAACGGGGCTGCCTGCACGTTCGCCTCGACCACCACCGCCTTCCTTTGTTGTCGGTGGGCACCAGCATCACGATGCAATCATTCAATGAGCGGCAAATCGATAGTCTGGAATTGCAAGGAAATGAGAGCAATGTTCGTTGCCTGCTCGGAGAGTCGAACGCACAATGTGTTCTCAGCTTCGTGGAAGCCTCAGCTACTGGCAACGCCGCTTCAGCGCTTGAGTACACCGACGACGCAGATGCGGCATTTGTTATCGCTCTTAGACGACGGGGAGGCGGGAACCATTGCGCCGTCGCGACGATGTTAACTCGAGTCACTCGACTGCATGCTCCCCACCGCGTCGAATGTCTAGAATCGCCTCTCACCAAACCAACCCCATGAGCGCACTCAACAAAAACTAAAGCTGACCGCCCTTCCGTACCACATTTGGGTTCCAGGCGATGACAGCAAAAGCAAAAAGATGGCAAAAACATACAACAGCGGGTATTCGCTAGTGGTCACCCACCTAACTACTAATCCGCCGGTACGTTGCTTAAATAGGGCTGAGCGAACGGGAAGCCTTGTTTTCAACGTCCTATGGTCGTATGTGGAAGTTCTTGTCAGTTGTATGATTATCAACGTAGATTACTAGTGCAATGCGCTTGGCTGACCAGAGCAGACCCTTACGTTTTCTCCATATCAATCACTTTACTGGGCAGTAGTCCTTCAAAATATGTGCCTGTCTGCCCGCTGCTATGTTTACTTGAGCACACGACAGTTTTGGTCATAAACTAGTGAGAGATAGAAGTCTATTCCAAGATTCACCTAACGAACCGTGCACTTTGTTGGTTATAAAAGTGATGTGACCTGTACCATGCAAACAAAGACATGCAAACAATAGCTCTAAGGAACGGGCTGTGCTGGAAACACTATAGTTAAAGGACATAATTGTCATCGAGCCTAAGAGCAGCTCTACGTAAAATTTCAGTCACGAGTCGTCCAAAAGACGGACTTGGCAGCTCACTGTACATAGTCGTTGTTGAACTGTTCTCTAAGTTGGAGATGACGAAAATAGTAGGTGAGATAGTATACCAGTCGGCTCAAAGAGCACTGGAAGAAGCAGCTTGAATGGTTGATCAGGAGGAAATTCTAGGCCGTTTACCTCTCTTCTCGGAAACACTGTCCATATCAATCAACCTTCTCTTGCTACTCTTTGACAACAAATCTTGTAAGGAATCCTCCCTTGATTGCAAATCTTGCAAGCGCTTCTCCATACGGGCCGCTGAATATTTGAACAATTCGTTCACCACAATCCTGCAAGTCTCATCGCTTTCCTCGTTGTGAATACTGGACCGATGTTTCAAAAACTCTTCGGCGGAGAACAAATTGTAGCCAAAGTCTCTGCATCTTTCAGATATGCACGTGATGCTTGGCTCGCCCGCTTGTACTTCCAAGACCTTTTTGATCAAAAGCTTGCCCATCTTATACATCAACTCAGTTCTGAACTCTATGCCATACTCCTTTGCCCATGTGGGCAGTTCGAAAACGGTGAATACTCCAGACGTTGCAAAGTCTTTACCTACTACAGCGCGCATTCGAACCGCATCCGCAACCCAAAGCTCATGACAGTACTTGTGCCAAGATGTGAGATGACGAATCACATAGTCGCGGTGAGTCGTCACCCCCCACTCATGAATCTGGTCCACCAAGGATAGGAGTTCCCAAGCTTTTCTTTCGTCTGAAATGAGTCCGCTCCAGATTCTTTGATACAGCTAGGCATCAGTGAAAGTCAGCGAGTCAACATCTCACAACAGGCATAGATCCTAATACATACGTAGACGGTTTTGCTCATGCCGGGGTGGTCTGCATGCTCCCGCTTCAATCGTGGACGCCTGTAGCCTACCATTACATGCCAGTGTGCTCCGAAAGAGGTCAGTGCGAAGACCTGAGCACTGTGGGCTCCATGGAACTGATAAGCACCCTCGATTTCTCCAGCAGCTCCCGGGCGGCGAGAAAGAGCATCTAGCATATCTAGGTATGTCGCACCGGCTGCACAAGCCTGTAGGCGAGCCTCGCGAGCATCCCCAGTCCAGCCTTTCGCTTCGTATACGAGGAACGGATATACGAGACTTGATTCATGTAGACGTGAATCCGAAGCCAGACTGCTATTTCTGTGTAGCGCTAGAGCTTGAAGCTTCTCAGCATCCAGTTCATAAGATGCGATTGCATTCTGATAGTGCTCTGGGTGGAATGTTGCAAGTCCGATAGAGGCGTCTGGTATTCTCTTTACAGTCTTGGACCTTCCAGTCAATGTAGCGGAGACTGGGTATACCTCGGGCTTGTTCCTGTAATATTCTCGCTTATCTCTAGAGTGCCAGTACGGTTAGCAAGATGTTTCATGCTATCCAGGGTTTTGCGGACACTTACGCTGCTAGCGCTGGATCGTTTCTCATTTGCCCAAAAACATCTGCCCACGCATCCGCCTCCCAAGCATACTCGCTCTTGACCCAGCGTTTGTTATCCAATGCATGGTGCAGGAAAACGTTAGCTCTTGCTTGACGAGATCGTTCGTGAGGATGGTCAAACATGTCATGGTCGATAGTTGGGACCCATAAGGTGTGGTCTCCTGTTACCCAATGGGGAGAGTAATAGTGGCGATAGTAGACTCCACGTGCGTTCCAGCTCCAGTCGTTATGGAAGACTTCGTGAATGGAGGCTGGCCAAGCTTCTCCAGGGTTGAGATAACTGTTCGATGTCAGTGTGTGTTTCGCCGTGATCGGGTAGACGTTGATTGCCATACACTGAACAATGAACATAATGATCTTCTATGGCTCGCTCGATTGCCTGGTTTGTGGACGTTTGCAAAGATCTTACATCAACGAGTGGAGGCACAACAACGGCAGCCAGGATTTTTAACTGGTTATCTTTCTCAGACTTGGTCATGCCTTGTTGGGACTTGCGTACACGCTCCACAAAATCTTTTTCGTGTCTCTTTCTTGCGACCCGATAGTCTCCTATACTGATGTCTAGTTCGAAGTCCGCCTGCAAAGGACGAGAGACATCTTCTCTAATCCCATCAGGATGTCGTATGTAGGCTCCGTCTGGAGACTTTCTGAATCTTGTTCCTGTTTGCTTAGCATTAGGTCGAAGTCGAAGAGTTGGCGTGCAGCCGTCAGCCGGAGGCTGCGGAGACGTATGGCTCATTGTTTGGCTCTATCGGTGACTGAAGTAAAGACGAATATACCAGTAGCGGCACAGTACAAATTCATAACTTATGAGGCAATTAGCTGGTGTAGGCTTGGAGCGCTGTATGTTTCATCCTCCTTGTGACACAGTCGAGACTGCGGCAGAGTACGTGGGGGTAGAGACATCTCCAAGACTCCTACTCGGAAAAAGATGTACCAAACATGTGATGTCATCGACAATGAGCAGTTTTCCTACCTGATTGTGACTCAGGTTGTTTGTGCGGTTATGGAAAGGGATGCATGGATACAGAATTAGCTATGGAAGGATACTTTCAGTGCTTGCAGGAAGCAGAAGTACGTTTGCGAGCAGGTGGCATGAGGTCGCTAATTCCACCCTTGCTAGCCTCAGTTGGTTGGCACACGAAACACACTGTATATTGTTTACCTGAACTTGGCGCATAGGACAAGAGAACCTGTTTTCAACGTTCTATAGTCGCGTGTGAAAAGACCGCCGTCAACCCAGGTTTCGTTGGCGCTGTGTCCTAGATACAGCGCCTTCCAATGCGTTCGCAGCAGTGCGTGAACTTTCAGCTTCCGTAATGTCTCAAATACTACTTTAAGTTGCACTAAACTAAAGGCAGGCTAAAATAGTCGAAGTCTTAAAAATACAAGAGATAGTCAGAGGTTCTTTATACAGTACATGTGATGTAATAGTAAGTCCAGGGGCTACAATAACTCTATAGCCGATTGTTTCTGCAACACGAGAGCTACTACTAAAACCAATAGCGTAATATCTATGCCCTCTAGCTTACACGTTTAGCAATGGATTTTTGGCTTCCAATTGATACCGGGAGGCTTGATCTCAGCCTTAAAGCTGCGCGACAACGACATCTTTTCAAATACGTTCCATGAATGGACATAGTCAGCTACAGTTTCGCGGGGTACAACTCCAATCATTCGGATCGCTGTACTTGTACCTGAGGTCTGGTATCATCCTCGAGCCTAGTCGTCATGTCCCCCGATGCCTGCATTCCGAGTACTCATTAGCCATTACTTACCAAACTTGTGATCCGGCGCTGCACGCTCTCTGCAGCCCGAGTCATTTTAAGAAAGAGAATAAGTACCTGGCCAGCCACCTTTCCTTTTGTTGTACAGTGCGAACCCAATTTGTCGATCAGAAGTTTCTCATTCGTGGATGGTCGATCAATTTGGCCGAACATTTAATTTGCGTAGACAACATCAACACCCTACACGCTGCAAACAGGTTAGCTGCTCCCCGCAGACTTGAGGAGCAAGTACCACCGGCACATTTACCGCACCCAAACCCGCCGAAACTGCGGACACTCTCTTTCAGATTTATGGATTGTATATAATTGAGATGTAGGTAACATAACTCCAGTGGCCGACAGAGCCATCTCGACGTAAAACCTCGCAGTCATCTATCATGAGTTTTCGGCTGATGTCCAAGATCCTCTATGGGTTTCTGCCCATCTTGGTGTTTCCTAGTTTGATTCTGAACCTTGCTGAGCCAGTCAAAGCGGACAACCCCATCATCCAAACCCTCTACAGCGCGGATCCTGCACCGCTCGTGTACAACAATCGCGTCTACCTCTTCACCGGCCACGATGAGGACGGCTCAACAACCTTCAACATGCTCGACTGGCGTCTGTTTTCGTCGTCTGACATGGCAAACTGGCAAGACCATGGCGTCGTCATGAGTCTGGCTACCTTCAGCTGGGCCAGCTCGCGCGCCTGGGCCGGTCAGGTCATTCCTCGTAATGGAAAGTTCTACTACTACGTACCGGTTCAGCAGAAAAGCGGTTCTATGGCGATTGGTGTGGCTGTTAGTGATAACATCTTGGGTCCATACCGCGACGCCATTGGCAAGCCACTGGTTGCGAATAACGAGATCGATCCGACAGTATACATCGACGACAACGGCCAGGCCTACCTTTACTGGGGTAATCCAAATCTCTGGTACGCAAAACTCAACACAGACATGATATCCCTCAGTGGCAGCCCCGTGCAAGTCCAGCTCACGACCGCCGGCTTTGGCGCCCGCCGAAGCGGCGCCAACTCGCGCCCAACCTCCTACGAAGAAGGCCCTTGGATCTACAAACGCAACAATCTCTGGTACCTCGTGTACGCTGCTAACTGCTGCTCGGAGGACATCCGCTACTCCACGGGCCCCAGCATCACAGGGCCGTGGACATACCGCGGCGTCGTGATGGAGAAAGCAGGCGCGAGCTTCACGAACCACCCGGGTGTGCTCGACTTCGCGGGGTCGTCGTACTTCTTCTACCACAATGGCGCGCTGCCCGGCGGAAGCGGGTACACGCGTTCTGTCGCCGTGGAGAAGTTTACGTACAACTCCGACGGCACGATTCCCACGCTCAGCATGACTACGGCCGGTGCGCCGATGGTGGGCACGCTGAATCCGTATGTAAGGCAGGAGGCTGAGACCATTGCGTTTTCAAGCGGGCTGAAGACGGAGGTGTGCAGCGAGGGCGGTATTGCAGTTTCGTTCATCAATAACAACGACTATATCAAGGTCAAGGGCGTTGCGTTTGGCGCGGGCGCGAAGACATTTAGTGCGCGCGTTGCTTCGGCTGGAAGCGGTGGCAAGATCGAAGTTCGTCTCGGCAGCACGAGCGGTGCGTTGGTTGGGACTTGTACAGTGGGTGTGACAGGCAGTTGGACGACTTGGACGACAGTGTCTTGTCCTATCAGTGGGGCGACTGGGACGCAAGATCTTTTCTTGAAGTTTACAGGTGGATCGGGATATCTGTTCAACTTCAATTGGTGGCAGTTTGGCAACTGAGTCGAAGTGGATGATATGAGAAGCTGAGAGACCGGACTGAGAACGATATGGCATCATCCCTGACGCGTAATTTGTTTGAGTCTCCGAAAATGCATTGCTGATACCACGCTTTCATCTCTTATACTCCAGTCAAGCTTTGAAATGAAAGATCAGAATCTTGACAGTGTTCAGAACCGTGGCTAGATAAATTCTGCGGGACTGGCTGATGCTACTAGAAGATAATTAAGTCAATCGGGAAGAATGCTGCTTTCACTGCGGAAGATGAGATGGATGACTCCAGGCTGTTGTGTCCAGCTGTGCGTGCAAAGGCACATCATATTCCTACAAACCCCTCTCTGCAGTAAAGTACATATCGCACAGCGGATCCCAATATTATACAGGCACACAGTTCCACTCAAATCCACGGGACGCATTTCCACTACCTCTTCCACACCACTTGCTAAGCCGTCTGTGTCTTCCCAACCAAAAACTTCGCGCTCCTCCTGCTCAACGGTGCACCAGCAGGCACATCCCTACTCCGCTTCCCGCTCCCCCTCCCCTTGCTGTCCAGTCCCCTCTCCCACAGCGCGTACTGCACAACCTTCTCCATACCGGTCTTGGTCCGCTTGTCTGTCTTGGTGGGCTTGCTCTTCCTGAGCTCGACGTTGCCCAGTGTCAGCAGGTCGCCCAGGTCAGCGCGCTTTTTGGCGTCAACGTCGGAGGGAAGGATCTGTGTCTTGGCCTTCTCGCGGATGATCTGGCCTTCTGTGTGCAGGGTGCTGAAGAGCGAGGTCGGCGCGGGCTTGGCGGTGGAGCGCAGTGAGCTGTAGAGGTCGCCGAGGGTGTGGGCGGAGGAAATCTGTGGGTCGGAGATGCGGGAGCCGGTGAGTTGGAGGAGGCGCTTGAAAAGCTGCGTAGAGATTAGTACAACTTCTTGGAACTAGGGTTGTGGAACTTACAGCGAACTTGACGGCGTTGTCGGTCAGAGGCACGTGGCGCCACATAACCTCGTTGACCTGTGATGCGGAGTTCTCAGCGTTGAGACGCGCTTCGTTGCGAAGAGCGGTAATGGCGTCGGTCAAGGTCTGAGTGCGAGACTCGATTTCGGCGTGGCGCGAGGGTGCGGACGAGGAGGGAACGTGTGTGGGCTGTACAGGGACCTCCTCTTCAACCCGAATGACTTCCTCGACGACAGGGACCTCAGCGGTCTCGACGGGAGTCTCGACGGGAGTCTCGACGGGCTTTGCGCGGGGAACGGGGCGGTTGGACATGAAGTCGAATGTCTTCTCCGGGTCCTGCTTGACCATAGCAGCGCGCTTGAACTCGGGCGTCGCGGGGTCCATGACGGGCACTGCCTCGGGAACGACTGGCGCAACAACTTCCTCGACGAGCAGCTCGTCCTCCTCCAGGGTCTCAGGCTCAAAGGCGTCCCACTCGGGGGTCGCCTGGATGACCTTGAGGAACTGCTCGGCGCTCCTGTACTTGGGGAATGCCAGCGCGAGTTCACCAGAGGCCGTGTTGTACAGCTTGATGTCCTTGACCCAGCTGGGGCGCTTGTACACGCCCTGGTTGGGCAGCTTGCTCAGGTCGAGATCGAGACCGGCCTGCTTGAGGGTGTAGACCTCAGCGACGGCCTGGGCAAAAGCCTTGCGGAGCTTGGTAGGGTCGGTGATGCGCTTGTTGACGCCGAAGCTGTATCCGTTAGCCCTTTATCCACCATACCATATCGCGATTGTGCATACTTGAACTCGGTGTATGGCCGTCCCGTGACCTGGTGCACCGTCTGCGCCATCAACAAATTCTCGTCCCGCAGCGTGTACGGTGTCCCGCTCCACTCCTCAATCTGATCCGCCATGTCCAGACTCAGCGGCGTATACGTCCTGAGCGTCAACTTCTCAAACTCGCGCGCCATGTCGCCCTCCTCGTTCTTCGCCAGCCACTCCTCGCCACCGACGTGCTTCAGGTTGCGCCCATGGTCCGCCTTCTGGTACGCGGGGAATCTGAATACGGCATCTTCCTCAAGCAATTCCAGCTCCTCGCCCTGGTCCTCGGGCGCTATCCGGACAGGTGAGGTCGGATCGTAAGGGTCGACGTGGGCGCCGATGGGCTCGGATTCACCAAGAAGACGCTTCTGCCACCGTCGCACGAATTGCTGGTGCTTCTTCTTGTCCTGCTTGCCAGCGGGCAGGAGAAATGCGGGTGCGGGAGTCGAGGAGAAGGCGCGTTGTGTGCAGAAGGGCGATGCGGTCCGTTGACGCACTGAGGACTGGAAGGCGGCGGAGGCATCGATCGCCCGCGAAGGGCGCGGTATCCTGCGCATTGGGGCGGCCATGTGGTGATGGACGGCGTGCGGGATCGAGACGGCGATGTTCGAAATGTTCGACTGCAGACGCCGCACCATTGACCAATCAGAGCCGCCAAACTTCCGCGGTCACGTGCTTCGTTAGGTATCAGCATCATTCATGATAGCGAGACGCTACCAAGTTCTTTGAAGCTCCTTCTGCACCGAGTGAGAGCAGTAGACCTCTCTCGAGCCCATGCCTTGGGTACATGCAGCCATTCAATTGATCCAAGCTCGTATTAATGCATTGCATCTCTCCTGAGGATATACTATCCTACTGATTGATAACATGTCAAACACGAACATGGCTTTGAGATGACGCAGCGCATACTTGATCGTCGTGTGTCAGTTGTATGCCCAGCCCAAACTCTAATATGGTCCATCATCCTGAGTAAGGGTTGTGAAAGTAATCTAAGACTTCCTGAACTTCTACACACTCGACATCCAACTGCAATCGCTCTGGCAAGGATACTACTGCTGAGAAGATAACCTCGCGTTCAGACGCATTATCCGCAGCTTTACGTCCCTCTTTTAAAATTGCCGTGACTTCCAAAAATATCTGTAGCATTGACTTTGTATAGTCCGGAACGATGTTTGCAGACAGGACGCCGCTCAAGGACAAGAGTGCATACACACCATCGTGCAAATCCGTGCATTTAGAACGCCTAGAACGAAATAGGAGCCAGGCTAGGGTCTCATAATAAGATCCATAGGTTCTCACCAACATTTTTATGATAAGGATGTTAGAAGCTCGGCTGCTGAGCAAGCTCTCGACGTAAGCAGTAGAAAGATTCGCGGTAACAATGCTTCTCTGGTCACGGTCGGACTTGTTTAGTTTCTCCCGAACACCACTGACGGGAAACGCGATCCAGAAGAGTAGAACTTCCAGTGTTGCTGTTGGAACGATGCTCGACCCACACTGTATCGCAAGGTTCGTGGCGAGGGAGTATTCTTGGATGATCCATATTCTAGACCAGTACTCATGATTCAACAGATCAAGGACAGGCGCAAACCAGTCGTCTGTTGCAAAGGACTCGTTCCAGAGGGGCTGGCACTTGCTAAAAACATGCTCCCTAGTCGGCCAGTTTGTGTTCGCAAGCCTTTGCATCGCTAACAGATAGGTCTCGGTGCCAACTCCCAGCCAAGCTCTAGTATCCGCCGCTTCTGAATAAATCTGCCCCATGATAGTGACCTGATTGCGGCGCTCTTCCAGGTTGTCTTGGTTGATGCAGATAGCGTCGATCCAAAGAGCATCCCAGTACCGTTCGGCTCGCATCTGAGCCAGGAAGTTCCACAAGTTGATTCGAACAAGGAAAGGAGTATTGTCGACCATTATGATTTTCGTTTCAGACGGATCGCCCCATACGTAGGACACCGCTCGATACCCTGGCCGATTATCGAGTGAGATGACACTCAATTGGCAAGAGATAACGTCTGACAGGTCCGAGAATGTTGGAGGCAGAAGTCGGAGTACTCGTGTGCTATTGGCGCTCAGAGGATGGTTCTTGTAGATTGCTGAAATGTCGATCGAGAGATCATTACGTGTGATCTCCATAGTGACGAGCGAGGGGTTGGTTCATCTATCCGATGCACGCAGCTGACAAGGCTGGAACCGTACGCGCATCGCAATGTGTGGAAGCGGTAGACTCTATGCAAATGTTTATGGCGCGATTCTTGGAGCGCTGGTATTGGTATTGAATGCGTGAGTGATGTTGAGGAACGTAACGAGTGGAGAATCCAGGCTTATAAAGGTGAGGTGATGACCGCCGCGAAGCGCACCTGCCTGGAGAGGTCGTTGTGGCTGCGGCGCAGCAGGATCAACTACAAAACCCCCTCTCACACGATAATCCGCTAGCTCTTGCGTCACGTCTGGAATGAAGCCTGTATATATTCGCAGTCGGAATGTATCACCACAACTCGCGACTATTATGAGTTTCTCAAGGCCATGCTCGTGGTCCTCTCCCTCATCATTACGTCCCATGCAGGCGGTTAACCCTCTCTCAAACCCGATCAGCGTAGCATGTGTGGCGCGATTGCTTGAACGCATGACGGTAACTGAAGGTTGCAGAAGTGGTGCAGGAACGGATGATCGTTTGAGCGTCGGTTCCTGGTGGTAGTAGTCAATGACGAGAGACTGCACAGATTCATCTCTCTCCTGCAAATTTTCTCGCCAACCATTGCGAGCCTTTCTCGTCGTACTCGGTCTTGCTAACCAGAACCTCTTTCAGCAGCTCCGGTTGGCTTGCAAATCGCGCAGCCCCAAGCCAGGCATGTTTGACGGGATCTTCGGCTCGCGTAATAGTCAAGAGATACTCGCTCGGTACCAGCATCCTCATCTCAGCCTCCAGTCGAGGCATAAACCCCTCGATAAGTGAGTTGCCTCCAACGACAACTACGTTCGCCAACAATCCCACCCTGAGTGCCTCAGGGAGCACACTGAGGCTCTCCATGACTGCGCCTGGGATGCCGGACTCTTGTATGCCAATGTCTGAGGGGTTGAAGAGCAATTCCGGGACAGCAAATCTTTCATTGCCCAGTGGCAGCAGATCTTCCCTGGGCCCCTGGACGGGTTGCATGCCGCGTCGCATCCGTGACTTTGCGGGATCGTGTGGTCGCGCGTGCCCGTGTATCGCGTTCTCGTAGTCTGGCAGCACATAGTCAACCACGATGCTACTGTCCAACTCTCTCCTGTCCCCTAGACGCCCTTTCCACGTCCGATCCAGATCTTTGGCGTACTGCTGTGGAGAGGGCGTAACATACGAGACAGCCTCTTTGATCTCGTTGAGAAGGTATGTCTCCTCCATCATGTTGTAATGTCGCAGCGAAGACAATTCCTTCATGTAGTTCGTAAGCAGCTTGCCGCCAACTGTGAGGCGGCGCACCGCCGACTGCAGTAGCTTTCCATTGTATACAGGGAGGATCGTGGTGTCCGTGTAAGATGTATCGATAACGAGGAGGCATTCTTGCGGTGTAGGAGACGACGATGCAGCGTTCGGAGAGTTGTATGCAGCCATTGTCGGCCCTGGGAGTGTCAGTAATTGCGCATGCCAACTGCACGTTGAACAGACGCACCCACACAGCGGTAGTACGCCGCGAATTCAAACTGCTCGAACACAATCTCATCGCAGTTCTTCTGCAGCTCCTTGGGACAATTGGGCTTCTCCATTAGAAGTAAATTCGTTTCTTTAGGTTCACACTGCGGCCAGTCAGCTTCGCCTATCTACCGTGGTAGCCGCAGTGGCATACCTACCCTCAGCGCCTCCTTTGCGCCCATGAACTCGTGCTCCCATACCGCCTTCTCTGCCTCCCAATTGACAACAAAGCCCTTCTCGACCGGTCGTCTGAAGGCGAGTTCGCCAAAGTCCTTACAGTCATCGAGCTCCGATGCTGTGTATGTGCATTTGTCACGATGGCTGCGCGCAATGCAGTTCGGTATTACGCTGCATTCGTCGTAGCTGGGTGTGGATGTGAAGCTTGTGGAGACAAGACCAGCTTTGAGTGTGTAGGCACCGTTATCGAGAACAAGGGTCTTGTTGATCGCCGGTGCGGATTTTCGTGAGCCTTTGGGTGGCATTGTGTGTTGTGGTGGTGTTGATGTTGTTGCTCATTGATGACGAAAGTGTGATGATCTTTTTGGGTTGGGAAGGCGCGAACTCGCGGTGTCACGTGTCAGGACCTTGTTCCGATCATCTCTGTTCTTCTCCTCTCCGTCACTTACCTCGCTCGCTCTCAATACGCTTGAGCCAGCATCTTGTATCGGGATGATGACATTTTGACCACCCAAGGGTGTCAACAAGGCCATGCCGACCGTTCAAAGCCGAGCGCATACTTGCGGGACGAGGGCACTTCCTCTCAAGTATGATGATATGGAAGAAGTTCAAATACGCCGGATCAAGCTACGCTTCTACTATCCCTACAAGCTGGACGATATTGCAATGCATCAAGCGTGGTAGCTAACCAATTCCGCTTGGGAGGCGGGCGGCAAGTTTGACTCAAGATGTTTGCTACGTACGACGAAGCATGTTTGATCCCAGACTCGTGAAGTTATCTCCACACAATCTCGAAGGTGATACCGTGCAAATACAACACGAGATTCGCATCCAATGAAGATAATCCGCTAGTATGTTACCGTTGTCTACCGTACTGTGTGGCTGCTGACGATCGGATATAGTCTGACAGGCAGAGCGGGGTTACTACAGGTATGACAACGATAAAGCTCAATGCCACCAGTCTCACGACATCCTATCCTTCCTCAGCAACACAATGGTCTCATCTGTGATTTCGAGCCAGCTGTCAGCCATCGAAGCCGTCGGCGTCTTCGTCTGCATCTACCTAGCTTACGGCGTTCTCCTCGCCCTGTACCGCATCTACTTGCACCCATTATCCAAGTACCCAGGACCTAGACTTGCAGCAGCAACAAGATGGTATGAATTCTACTTCGATGTCATAAAGCGCGGGCGCTTCGCTTGGGAGATCAAGCGCATGCACGAGGTCTACGGACCTGTCGTTCGTGTCACGCCTGACGAATTGCACGTCTCTGAGCCGGCATTCTACGACGAACTGTACGCAGGCGTGTCGAAGAGGAGAGATAAGTACGCACAGGCCTACAACTTGTCACTGGTCGAGGGCTCGTCATGGACGACGACCGATCATGCATTGCACCGGAACAGACGAGCTGCAGTCGCACCTTTCTTCAACTTGACTGCGATCCGGCAGTTTGATCCTGTCATCCGCGCTAAACTGGAGCTCCTTAGCCAAAAATTCAAGAGATGTCAGCATTCGGGTGAGGTAGTCTCCATGGATGATGCGTTTACTGCAGCAATGACAGATATCGTCACCCAATACGGGTTCGGTATAAGCCATGGTTTCCTCGACAGGGACGGATTCGCTCCAGAGTGGCACAGTCTATTACGAGGCACTAGCGAACAGACGCATTTGACGAAACAACTGCCTGGGCTGGTGCGCTTTGCGAGAATATTCCCAAAATCGTGGCTCCTCAAGCTAAAGCCTCAGATGGCTTATGCGATGTCCTTTGTCCAGGTCGGTATAACCTCCCGAACTTGATGTGCAGTTGCTGATCAAGAATAGGACGTCAAGAACAGCCTTGACAATGCTGTATCTGATGACAAACACCAAACCAACACTGGCAACGCGCACCCAACCGTCTTTCACGAACTTCTGAATAGCAATCTTCCTAAAGTCGAAAGAACGCACCAGCGTCTTCTTGCGGAAGGTATAGCCATTGTGATGGCCGGCACAACGACAACCGCGCACTACCTAAAAACGGCCACCTACCACATCCTGGCTAACCCATCTATCCTGACACGCCTACAAGCAGAGGTCAAGTCAGTCATGCCTGACCCGTCTGTCCTACCATCATTTAACGATCTCAACAAACTTCCGTACTTCGACGCTGTCATCAACGAAGGCTTTCGCCTCAGCCATGGTGTCATCGCGAGATTGCCACGCGTAGCCCCGACAGAAGATCTAAGCGTACCGAACACGGACATCACTATCCCTGCCGGCACACCGATAGGCATGTCAGCCTGGCTCGTGCATATGAACCCTTCGCTCTTCCCTTCACCAGACGAGTTTCGGCCTGAGCGATGGCTCGAGCCTGGAGCAGAGCATCTGAAGAAGTACCTTGTGAACTTCTCGAAGGGGAGTCGGGTTTGCTTGGGCAAAGATCTTGCCAGAGCTGAGATCGTGTATTCTCTTGCGCTGCTGGTGAGGAGGTGGACTGGAGACGAGGGGATGGGGATGCAATTGTACGAGACGAAAAGAAAGGATGCGGAAATTGAGAGGGACTTTTTCAATCCGTATTCGGACTTCAGTAGCAAGGGTGTGAGAGTGGTGTTCAAGTGAACCAAGATCATGTCGCTTCGACTTCACTTTTAGCGATGGTTAAAGCTGGAAATGTCAAGACTCGGAAAGTCCCTCATATTCGTATCCAAAACCGCTGATCAATCTCATGCGCTCTTTGGCATCATGTGCAGCTCTCTTTCCAGCGAGACCATAATCTGATCCTTGTTTTACTCGTCAGTTCTACTTTTACCACAGCCTCTCTACGTTGATTTCCGCGAACACAGCAGCAATGGAATCTGGATCGATGAAGTTGAGCTCAATGACGTGCATGTTTGTCAGCGACGCAAGTAAAGCTATCTTCTTTAAGGTGCGGGCAGTTGCAAAGACGGTGCGGCCCCGGCGTTGGAAGGAGAGGACGAGGGCTGGACCGATGCTGCCGGCGCTGAAGCCTGCGATAATGACGATTATAGTTACCATATTCATCTCTTTACAGAATGAATAAGTGTCGTGGCGCACGAGATCTTGACCCAGTGTTGATGGAGGGTATGAACAGCGGGCACAATCTCGATGAGAAACAAAGTAGTGGCTTCAAAGGTTCACATCAGTTAAAAATAACGCCGTCCCGAGCCTGAGTGTCTCCTCGCGCCCGTATATCGTAAAGGGCTTCGACATGGCTGTATACCTCCGGGAACACAGTAGGAAGATGCACCTTGATAGAAACAGGCGCATCATCGGAGTAATCGGATCCATGTTCTTCATCTATCTCATTCTGATTAATCGGACGCGGATATGGAGTGCAAACAAGATTGACTTAGGCCGCTAATCCTATAGCGGGATCCTGCGTTGAGAGGTAGAACGCATCTTTTCGATGTTGCGAGAGCGAGAAGTATTTGAGGCAGGAGTTGAGTGAGGCTGTATCGATGTGGACGCAGTACGAGTATCTTGCTAAGGAAGGTGTCTCCGTCCTTCCATCTGCTCTGCTATAATCTCGTCTGATTCAGCCTAGGCTGCATGCAGCACCCCGACTTTCTCCATACTTGCATTGTAGATAGTATAACAATATGTAGTCTTTATGTTCTCTAAGTCTGTGTTATCCCTTGTAGGGCTAAAGAAGCTTAAAGTTAACCGAACAGTAAATTTAAGGATAAAGACAATAACTTATGCTTTAGACTATGCTGCAAAAGCTGTAAGCGCCTCTAGTATGTCTCTACAGAGCTACTCACAGCTTGTGAGATTATTAATTACTGTCGTTGTTGTTGCGTTGTTACGTTTGTCTAATAGTACGCTGTACTTGGGTATTTTAGCCCAGCGAGAGGCGATGCAGAAGGGCACGCTCTGAGCGTCATCCGTTCGACCTTGTATCAGCCTTGTCAGAGTAATTAAAACAGACACCATTACTGATGCAGCTCGGGGCGCTTGCCCATTTACTCCAATACTCACGCCTGTCCTGCTTTTCAGTATTAGGGTTGTTGATAAGTGACGAAGTCCATCTTAGACGTGTGATATTTGCAAAGCTATTGCGTGGATGCTGTTGCTACGCGTTGTGTACCATACGAAGGCACATACGAGGAGATGTGATTTATGCCAACTATCGTACCCCTTTTACGAGTCCTCCTGCACATGAGGAGACCGAGTATCCGGCGTAGCCGCTTTCGCAGTACCCGTACTGTTCCCTGCATCATCCTTTGGCCGCGCCAAGCTAAATCGTCTGCGATGCCCATTCGGTCGTTCTGTAAGGCTCGGTGCGCGTGGTCGTGCTTTGCCTCGAGCGCGGCCGCCCACCACTGGAATTCCATAGGTGACAGCGCGGAAGACGTAGAGTACCAGGTCATAGACGACCAAAGCTGCCCATGGACCAATCATTACAAGTCCAAAGAACAGCTGCGTGGAGATCAGCACTATGGGACACAGTTAAAGTGTACTTTGACTCACAAAAACACGCGTGAGCCACATCTCAACAGTTGAGAAGCTCGCGGGGAGGATAGATAGCAGCCCCATCCTGAGCGGCCACTAATTGCAAACCAGCCGGTCAATTGGTTTTGAGGTTTAGCAATATCGCGGCTGACCCAGCAAAAGCTACAATTGAATCGATGTGAATGCAGGGGACAGGAAGCAACTGTGGTAGCGTGATTTCAGGGAGACGCGGTTGCGCGCGGGACCATCCAGCGATCGTCATCGTTCTGTGGCTGAAGCTCGCGCACGGACGGAAAGTGTCCTTCACCCCTCCTTTGCGCCTCAACACCAATACCTCCGCAGCTGATCAGACCCTCATGCAAGGCAACATCACATCTGAAAGCGGTCATTGGGTGGGCTCTAAGGCTGAGCCTCACTGATCTAATGGCCAGGCTGGTGCCGGTTTGCGTCGCATTGCTCAGGGCGTCGCGAGCCCCTCCAGCCCGCCGTGACATATGCACGAACTGTCAATTCTACCATTACAGCATAGTTTTTGACTCAAACCAGGATCTTGGGAGCTTCTAAGGTTTCTTTGGAGTTTACCAAGTATTGTTGCCGTTGCGCGAACCCAACGAGCCAGTTACTGGATGGCCACCCTTCCAGTCACGCTGTAGCCTAATCCATCAGCCGGTCAGTCAAGCCTCGTCAGACTGCGGCCGCACACCGATCTCTTAGATTCGAGGCATCTCTTCGCTCACCTCACTTACTGTCCTTTCTACCGTAAACCTTCGACATCTTCTGTCTTGAGATCGCCAACTTGCCCTGATAACTGATTCCTCGCTCTTGCATGCCGCGGAGGCTGAGGGTCCTGCAGCTGACACAATGGACAATCTCACTTTCTTCGACGAAGAGCTTAGCAACGAGTACGGCACCAGCGATGCCATCTTGAAGGCCGTCCTGCCTGGCGGTAAAGTTATCCACATCTCCAACAATGTCAGTCCGTCCAAGTTCCTGGACACGTGCCCGCTTTTGTACTACGCCTTCGAGTACAACGCGCAGAGTCGACTACACGCAAACATCGAAGCCTCTTCAGACACCGCCGTCATATCGCTTGCCCGCTACTGCTATACCGGCAGCTACCTTGCAGATGAACCAGACGGCGACAGCGTTTTACTTCTGCAACATGCCGAAACGTACAAGATCGCCGAGGACTTTGATGTACCAGAACTGCAAATAATGGCCCACGGGAACTTCTCTTGCCAAATTGAGTATGCCTGCTGTCTACCCAAGCACCCAAAAGATCTCCTCGACACGATCAGGTTTATCTATCGACATTTTGCTAGCGACGAAGCCCGTCGCAACCACAACCTTGTGGACACACTACTCAACTACTGCGTTGCTGTCTACCTTTACCACAAGCTGGGTGAGAGTCTAGAGTTCTTGACAGCTGTCCACGAAATTCCAGCCTTCCGCCAGGACCTCTGCCGAACAAATATCGTACGCAACTTCGAAGATGACTGTGAGTAACTGCGGATCATCTCCCACCAGCTAATCTTAAGTACGTGCAGGTGCTGCGGAGATTATTCGCCTGCCGTCCGGCCCTTTGGCTGAGTCAAGCAATGCTCCCACGACTCTGGCCTCTCGCGAACTGCCGAGCGCGATGCTGTTTGATCTGCCTCGCAAGCCTGCCTCTTCTGACACGGCACCAATCGAGAACGCATCTGATGACTCAAAGATAGCTATCGAAGACATAGCATCAATGTTCAATGCCGGACGCGCAGCACTCGGTTTCCGTCGCGGAATCCCAGACCGGTCGAAGCACAGTGTGTCGCCTTCCGCGTTGTCTGCGGCGCTGCTCAAGTTCGCCGACGTTAGATCCTCGGATACTGATGACGAGGAGAGCGAGAAGGATGATGCATTGCGCAACTACAAGCGGGCAAGGATCGACGAGGCAAGCGCACGGCTGAGGGGCGGACCCCTTCTGCCTGAGGCAGGTCCATCGAGTGAGTCTCGTACCAAAGAGGAGAAGTCTGCGTCTGTCCAAAAGGACGAGGATTCCTACTGGGAAGGCGCATTTGGACAGACTGAGACAAGGTCTACCAGGGTCGCTACCGAGGGCACGTCTCAGAGTGCTCGACGTTTGCTCTTCGAATATGGATGCCGCAATGCCAGACCCGCGCCGGTATTGCAGCTGAGCAAATGTGATGCCGACGCTAGTTCATCTGCTACACTCCCTCACCGACCCCACAACCCTGAGCCTACAACGGACGCAAACAACGCAGCCGACAATGTGAGCGAAGATGAAGGCTTTGCCATGGTACACCACTCCCATGTAACGGGCAATAGTACCCCTCACACTCATATGTCAAGTCCCGAACTTGTTCCTGCTGCATCGATCGCTCAGACAATGACCGACGGCGAAGCTACTAGCGACGATGAGTGGACCAAGCTTTAGGTTTTAATCCAGAGTATCTGCTAGGGCTTGGTTACGTGCATTTATACTGGCTTTGTCTATCAAAACAGACATCATGGCGTTGGGTTTGCACATTGATATACTTTTACGGCGTTTACAGGATACTGACGAATCTGGACACGATACACAATGGGAAGGATATTACATGGATCGGCTCTGTAGGCGTTTGGGTCATTTCCATTAAAACTGCTCAAAAGTCTGTGGTCGATCATAAGGCAAAGCGGACCGAGTCGAGAACAATCACACACATAGTTTATTTTGACACTTCATATGCAACACAGAATCTTTACGTAAAGCACAGACCTCTGAAGTCCAGCTGCCATTGTCTTATACTAACCAGGGAGTTTTGGAACAAACATCATTGCTGAAAATAATCTCTTTCGATCCTCTCTGGCATGCATCATCATCAGCGATTTTCAAGAGCCGAAATGAGTAGGAGACAAGCATGAGTAGGCCCAGAAATCGAGACATATCTCATGAAGTTGGCAATTCAAGTAAAACGGAGGATATGAAGGCTCTGAGAGTCCTGAATGATGTACAGTGATGTGAAAAAGGCAGAGCAACGCACATGTGCCGTTGCTTCACGACTTCTATCCCCTGATACTTTTATAGTGTGCCGACTGCAGATCATCTAAACTGCGGGTGCTGTTTTCGAGATGCAGGGCACTGTGTTCTTTGAAAAGCGAGATGTTGCAGAAGATGTATACAGGAACACTAGTAATATCGAGGGATAGCTTTCATACACAGCATTGAGCACGTGCTTGATGAGTGCAAATCCAATCACTGCGTGAAATTCTCAAGGCATCATGCTACCCAACGAGGATGCTCGAGTGGTGAGATAGCTACAAGAATTATACAAAAGAAACGTGTTTGTCCGTCACCATGACCCAACCTTTCTACCCAATCAAGGACCCTAGAAGAAGACAAGAGAAGCTGACAGTAGATGCAAGGAAACAAAACGCCAGTTGTGCAACTCGCTGCAATATTCAAAACACAAGAAGAACAGAAGGAAAAATGCCAACAAGGCTACCTAAACCCCCGCCTCCGACTAGGCGTCTTCATCTCGTCCACGGCCCCTTGTTGAGCATAACTTGGCAGCGCCGGCGTACTCTGCGTATGCTGCAGCATCGGCGGTTGCTGCTGTTGTATAAAACCTCGACCCTCATACGGTGTCTGGTATGGTGTCTGCCATGTGGAGCCATTTTCAAGATAGTTGTTCGAATTAATGCGACGCGGCGTTTGTGGTGGAGCAAACTCGGTGTACTGGGGTTGGGGCTGGGCATGCTGTTGGCGGAACAGACCGAAGGCCCAGTTTGAGACATTGAAGCCGCCGAAGATGATGATGGTAAGGAAGATCTATTGTTGAGGAGGTGGGTTAGCGAAGCCGCGCAGAAGTTGAGGGGTTATCGTGGACTGAGGAGGTTCAAGTTGCTGATGGGAGGTAGAGGGGCGCTTCTCTGCTTCAGCGTGCAGCGGACATGCATCATAGGCGTGAAGTGTCGCAGGGTGGGAACTAGAGTTGGCTTGTGGCCATGATTCCTGTCCCACCCTTGCGAGCTTGTTGAACTGCTGGTAGAGACCCAGCCAAGAAGAGCCGAACGCAAAGAGAAGGGCGACCGGACATACCATAGATTTGTAGCTGAACTCCTCGAAGAAGCTGTTGATGATGCGCGCGCAGGCCCTGACGGTAACACTGGCACGAGCAAGCTTCTGAGGATCGCGACTCATGCACGTCTCCCAGTTGCCGCAGGCCATCTCCATGGCGGGCACACGCGTGTCAGGTTCGCATCGGTTCTCTCGATAGTTCTTCGCACACTGGGCGATCTCGACCATGATCTCGGAATGGTGCTTGTCCGACTCGATATTGATGTCCGCAAAGACGGCATTCAACATGATGTACACGACCCACATGAACAGGAGGAGGAAGAATGCGTTGACCGCGAACTGCAGATAGTAGGCCAGTACCGTTGGCAATCTAGGGTGTGCTTCGATCCAGTGGAAGAAGCCTGCAATGCTGGCGCCGTAGCTCTGCTGCACCTTAGCCGGCTCCGCCGGCGCAATCTTCTGCGTTTGCGCCAGCTCGGTCTCAGACTCGTCGTCGTCGTCGCGGACTGTCGCACGCTTCTTCTTCAACTTATCAGAGCGTTCACGTGTTGAGCGGCGACGCTTGACGACTCGGTTCTCAAGCTTCTCATTGTAGTGCTTGCGCGAGAGTTCCTTCTCGATCCCCTTCAGCGGCTCTTCCTTCGATGGACTTGGACTGCCCCAATTCTTGATCGTTCTAAAGATGCTCTGCCGCCGGCCTGTCTTCTTTGGGCTGGGACTGTCCATCAACAACTGCATCTTGCCCGCCATCTGCGTGTCCGGTGTTGCCTGTTCGCTCTCCTGCGCCGGTGTGTTTGGTGTCTCGCCGCCGGAGCTGAAGTCGTAGTCAGCGACTGGTGTGCGCGGTGTCCACGCGTTGTTTACGTGGTGTGGAATCGAAGGAAGGGGTCTTGCGCCGCTCTGGGGGAAGTTGGAGGCTGCCTCGCGCACGCGGCTCGGTGTTGCGAAGGCGTTCTTGTTGGGTGATTCGAATTGCGACTGGGAACCTGGGTGACCGAAACGCGGCCCTCTGCTTAGCTGGGGTGTCCCCTGCCCTATGAAAGGACTGGGCGCAGTAGGGTCAAGCTCACGTCGTCTCGCGGGCGAGTTGGCGATGGATGTCAGGAAAGGTGACTGCTGGTCGACTGGGCCGTATTTGTTGTCGTACTCAAAGTCCATGGGCGTCGTCGACTCCCGGTGGCTTCTGCGAAACATCGCGTCTCGACGTCTCACACAATTCGCGAGGTGAAGGCCAGTTGCAGCTGGTTGTGGGGTACAGAACTGGTGTTGCCATGCAAAGCGGGTCAGTAAACAAATGTGGCAGCCGCGGTGGCGCGCTTATCGATACGGAGGTGACGTGACGTATTCACCGGCGCGTAAACAGTGACAGTGACACGACCACAAGCTTTCACTTTAACGTAAATGAGCTGGCTTCGAACATCAGACACTTGGGGGCTTCATCGAGTCATGCAACATGGACTGTGCTTACTTCTGCTTGTCTACTGATATACCTTCATGTTTATTCTACAATGGGTTGGCACCCTTTGGGAGCCTAACCTTGAAAATCAATACCTGCGAATCCAGATTGTATCCAGAGCCATCCTTGTATGGCTGCTTGCCAAAGTTGATGTAACCATCCTGGGTGATGAAGTCGTTATCCGAGAAAGAAATGAGGTAGTACTCCTTGCCCTCGCCCTTCGTTTGAAAGTCACCGTCAACTGGTGCGATGGCGAAACTCTCCCACTTCTCGTTAAGTAGGTTTGCATCCTGAGCACCTCCGTTGTGGAGGCCAAATCGGTTGAGCTGTGAGTTCACGTTGTACGAAAGCCAGGGGCAGTACGTCGCGGGAACAACATCGCTCTTGAGCTCACCCTTCTTGCTCGCAATTTGGGCGTTGAAGGCATCATACTTGCCCTTGATGTTGGTAGCGTTGGATATGTCGATGACGTCGGCATTACGGTAGATGGATGTGGATGAGTCCTGGCCATGCCCAGCACCAGAGTCGCGGGCCAGCACAAGAAGTTGAGTTTCAGAGATGTAATGCATCTCAGATTGTCCAGCTACCTTGCCTGTTGGCAGGACAGGCAGCTGAACGGCATACTCAGCCTCAAGTTCGACGGACTTACTCTTGACACGGTACTTGAGAAGGCGTGTGTTGCGGCGCGTGGAGGACTTCGATCCACCGTCTTGGATCGTGGCGCTTTGCAGCATAGTGTACAGGTACTTTCCATCAGGGCTTGAGGTCAAGGCTTCGAGACCTTGGTTGTTGGCTCTACCGGTGGACGGGTCCTCAGGATTGATCTCGAAGTCCTGGTTGTAGATTGGTGGGGATGCAGCACTGAATGACTCAGTGCCGTTGCGCAGCGGGACGAAAGCATCAGGTGTGCGAATAGCTTGGACCATCTTGCCGTTCTTATCGAACTGATAGACGTAAGCCGCGTACTCGTCAGAGATCCAGTACGAATCATCGTCGCCGAGGACAAGCCCTTCGGTATCCAGTGGAACACGAGCACCTCCCGTCCCGTTGTTGCCAAATCCATCACCGGTATCTAGCGGGAGTCAGTAAGAGGAATGGCAATCGACGATTCTACAACTTACATCTCGCCAGAGGCAAGTCAGGAAAGCCTGGGTATGTGATGGTCCCAGTTGGATCCAGGCCGGTCAAAGGCGTGCTGTCGGGACCGGTGAGCAAGAGAGTGTCGAGGTATGTGAGCTTGAAGTTGGGTGACGCAGGCTTATCCACAGACGCATCCACAATTTCGAAGTCGAAGCTGAACTTGTGAATTCGGCTCTGGGTATTCTGTGTACCTTCGGTGTTCCAACCGCGGTCAGGGAGGCCATAGACGATACCCGTGTATGCCTCACTCTTGCCCTTCTTGCTCTTCCAGCTCTTCTTGTCTAGTGCAATTGCACTACCAATACCGCCAATGGTGTCGCCAAACTTGTCGCGAGCATCACTAGCTAGCTTGCCGTAGCCTGCAAGTGCAGAGTACGTGTAGGTCTTGCCATTGCACGTCGTGACATTGACGGGCGTTGGGGTACTGCTGGGAGTTGGCTTGGCGATGACTTGGGCGACTGGCAGAGCCAGTAGGCTTAGAGAGATTGCGAAGAGCATTGTGGAAGTTGGTCGTGTGCCTTGTTCCAGCATTGGTCGGCAGTGCCAGGCTCTTATATTGCATGCTGCAGATCCGGATGACGCGACCCAAGAACCAGGCGCATGTGGTTTTCCAATGCTATCTGCATGTTGGGACAGGCACGTTGCACATCGTTTGGCTGTCAAAGCGAGATATCACATTAGGCTCCTCGGGTCGCGCTTTGCAAAGCGGGAGGTGGCGTGGAGATGTGCACTCAGGAACGTGTGCTTTTTTCCGATGGTTCATTGATATAGCAGCTAAACGAGAAATGTATCGACAGGTGTCCAATAGATTTGCTTGAAGGCGATGTGGACATTGATTGGAAGTGCGCACGTTGTCGGGACGGAAGCTGTGAGTCGCTGAAGGGAGCGGCTGCTGCAGATGCACTTGCCAAGTGGGGTAGGCCGCATTTTTAGCGTTCCGACGCTTTGCAGATGCCCGCAAAGATACCACTCGACATAAGTAAGCGGATTCCGAATGGAGAGATTGTTTGCTCTGCCATCAAGTAGGAATCGACACTTCATTGCATCGGACATGCCCACTCTGATATAATCCTCACTTTCACCTTATGTCGGTGACCGGGCCCCTTGTATCATAACCATCTTGGGAGGCTTGGACGAGGAGCGCTAAAACTCCTCGTCCTGAACCTCATCGAGTCTGAATGGAGAGTTTTCTTCATAATATGGGGATATGTGAACAGCTGACAGCAACACTGTATCGCCCTCCAAGCCGAGGATGAATAGCGACTGGCGGCTGCGTTCGTTGCGAGGATCGCGATCACCGCGGATTTGCGATATGTTGTCAAAATTGACCACGCCTAGGTAATGGTCGGGATCACTGTTCAGACTGGCGTGCATAACTTGAGTGATGAAGTACATCGGTATGACAAGGCCTCGTACTAGCAAGAAGCCTCCTTCCAAGGGCCCGTAAGGATCACTTCCGTCTTGTAGCTGGATGGCATAATCCACGAATTCTAGGGCGATGACATAGTTCTTGGAGATGTCCTTCTCGTTGGACTGTACAGCATCACCTGTGACTGCCCGCGACTATGAAGGTGCGCGATACGGCGAGCCATGTTTGCACTCGCGAACAGCGACGAATAGATAGACCAGTGACTACCTAGGTAGGTGGTTGCTCCAAATACCTGTCGGATAGTCCCCGCCGATTGCACTTTGCGATTGACTGCTGATGCCTGTGAAAGCCGGAAACTTGTCAGAGCCATAGGCAGTCTGCGATCTGAGTATAACTCGATAGAGGTACAGTAATCATTCAGGACTCTGATCATCAGCACACAAGACGGCCAACCTGGAAGTCTAATCGGCTATGTAGATCTACAAAGCATCGTGTGGAAGCTACAGTACGTACTGACCGCTCAACACACATGTGCCGACAGGCCGGTGCTAGGTCGAATTTGTCGGGTGGCGCAAACTCTGGCGCAACTGTAATCAGCACTGTAGCTCGACAACTTCGTAAGAACTTTTCACGTTATAGATGGTCAAAGCATGTCTGGTGTGATATCTTAGAATTGTTCATTGTTCAAATCTGCAGAAGCACCACTATTGCCCCGTGGCCACCTATCCTCGCCCATGATAGTGGTGTTCGTTCCTGCGCGTCCTTCATATTAAGCTTGACTTTCTTTTCCGCCAGCAGCATCTTTACCACCTCCACATGTCCGTTTCCCGCTGCCCACGACAGTATTGTCCGTCCATTTCTGGCCTCGCTGTTGACTCTGGATTTTTTGTTCCTAAGCAGCTGCCCGACCACTACCTCATGGCCATTTCCTGCTGCCCACGATAACGGTGTCCGCCAAGAAATGTCCTTCATATCAACTTTGACTGTGTCCCTTTCAAGCAGCAGTTTGACCACCGTTTCATGTCCGTTTCTTGCTGCCCACAAGAGCGGCGTCATCAACTCTTTGTCTTGTGCATTGACATCGACTTTGGTTCCGAGCAGTTGCCCAACTACTACCTCGTGCCCATTTCCTGCTGCCCACAATAATGGCGTCCGCTGTGAAGTGTCCTTCATATCAACTTTGACTGTGTCCCTTTCAAGCAGCAGCCTGACAATCATCACATGTCCGTTCTCCGCTGCCCATGATAATGGTGTTCGTCTTGAGCCATCGTGCACATTAACATCAACTTTCTCTGTTCTTAGCAGCTGCTCAACCACCATCCTATGTCCATTTCTTGCTGCTTGTAATAGTGCAGTCCTTCTTTTGTAGTCTTGTGTGTTAATGTCCACTTTGCTTGTGTTGAGCAGCTGCTTGACCACGATTTCATGTCCGTTCTCTGCTGCCAATAATAGCGGTGTTCGTCGCAAGCCGTCGTGCACATTGATATCGACTTTGTCCACTTTCAGCAGCTGCTCGACCGTCGTCACATGCCCCTTTCTTGCTGCCCATGCCAACGCCGTCAGCCCATTGTGATCTTTTGCCTGAATGTCGATTTCTTCTCTTTTAAGGAGTTGCTTGGCCACTGCTCTATGTCCACCCTCTGCTGCCCATGACAGCGGCGTTCGTCCCGAGCTGTCGTGTGCATTGATGTCAATCCCGTTCTCGCTGAGAAGCAGTTCGACCACCATCCTGTGTCCGTTCTCTGCTGCCCGTGACAATGGCGTTTGCCCAGACTCATCTATTGAGTTAACGTTAACTTCACCTCGACCAAGTAGCATATTCACGATCCTCTCTTCGCCCCTTCTAGCCGCGTGACACAAAGCCGTTCGCCTTTCTCCATCTTCGGTATTAATCTCTATATCCCCCCTTGTCAGAAGAAGCCAAACCTCGTCCTCGGTCCCTATCTCGGCTGCTTCAAGCAGCGCTTGGAAAGTGTTGGCAGTCATCGAACCTCCTGACAAATCTTGGACCAGACTATTGGTAGGAAGAGTGCTATGCGAGCCTCCAGAGGTTTCCTTTACCCGTGTTGCACGTCCTGTTTGGATACATATTGTGCGAATTGGATACCGTGAAGAGTCAAGCTTTCGAAGATTCAAATGTACGAAGTCGTCTGAAGTCCTCTCGAATCTCCTCATAGTAAGACTGGAGTCTTTTACGGATATAGCGATGGGCTTGTCTTCGTTTCCAGCCTCGCAGCAATTGAGGATTGCAAAACCCAATCGTCCGAGACCACCACCCATAAATCGAAGCTCGAGGTGGATACCTCTACTGCTCACGATTGGGGGATCGTAAAATGTGTCCGTGAAATTAGACTGCACAATGTTGGAGGAGTCGAGAAACGAAGCAGGTGAAATCGCCAGGCAGCCGCCGCGACGATCTGGCGACCGCCATGCGAAGAGGCTGTGGTCGTCTGAAATCTTCATGATCTCCTCCTGAAGTCTGATGAAGGCATTCTCTCCTTCTCCGTATATCAGTGGCATGTTGATTTCGAATATGCCCATCAAACAATAGGCCTTGTCTTCGATTCTGGTTGTCTCTCTGCTTGCAGCCCATGACATTCTTTGTGCAATGCTGAAGTTGTCGAGATTTTCTCTCACCAAAAGCACTTCCGTCGGAATTCTTGTACACTCAGACACGATCTGGGATAAGTCCGCCTTAGTACCAAGCCGTTGCCATTGTTCGTCAAAGAAGACCAATTCAGCCGGGGCTATCAGCTCTTGGAGCGTCCATCCTCGGGTGAACCACTTGCTGCTAGGAATGGTATTCTCAGACGGCACGTCTGCCAGGTATGCATAACACACTTTGGCTTCCTGGTACCACCGATACATAGAGTTGATCGCCTCTGACAGTTCTGCGCTGCTTGTTTTATCGATGCAACAGGTGTCAACCCAGAAGTACTCCAAAGTATCGCGAGCAGCTTGCTTAGCACAGAGGGCAAGCTTGCGGTATCCTTTTTTGTTTTTGCTTGTTCCATCACGGAAGTCTTGAAATGAGACCTCTTCATTGCTTGAACCCCAAGTATGCGAAAGAATAGCATACTCCGGAATGGCGTTGCTTGTGCGTTCTACAAGGCCGAATTCGCCGTTGAGTTGAATCTGCAGAAGACGCATGAGGGCAGTACTGATTAGTTGGCTAAGGCATTAGATTTGGTCAGTCTGGAAAGGATGTGCACTTTATAAGGTGCATTTTTGATAAAAAGCCTGAGCAGCCTAGCGATTGGAAAAGAGCTTTGGTGCAAGGTGGCTGAGAGGGAACGACGGCCAATCATGATACTGTGAGCTGGCTAACGCAGGGTTGAGAGCAATCACAGGTAGGCTATTGTAGATGACGTTGACAGAGTATCAGCCCGTTACGTCATAATATCGTTACGCAACAAATCTGCAATTGAAATTGTGGCTAATGCGGCTTAAGTGACACAGCAGTAGCTAGAGTGTAAGATCGCTTTTGCATACTCGGATCTCAGGGCTATACGGTAAGCGGGTAGACTAGAGCTGAGACGGAAGCTGCTATTGCTAAGCAAGACAAGGACCCCTGTAAGATAAGCAGCTTGCATTGTGCACATACCGGAAGCCGACTGTGCAAACGAGTGTATTGACCCTCTGCGTCAGGGCCGTTCAAGTCATTTGTATGTCGGATCTGTGATGGCGGTAATAAGCATGTTCGAGCCCACCCTCCTATGAGGGGTTGTGTTCAGTCCCCACTATCTTCAGGAGACGTTCGATCGACAACCGAGAGCAATAGGTACACACCTTGTCCATGTTCTGACCCAATGTCGCAGTGGTCGAAAATCAATGTTAAACGAGTGCCGGTGTTGAGCCTTGAGCTGCTTTGTGGTGGCAGGGATGCGCACGTCCAGGGTAAGGTGACAAAATGGCAGGGATCGGATGCTTTTCCACCTGCAACAGTCTGCCTGACAGCGTTCCGGTGGCCGAGAAGCTCCTTGAAAAACTCATGCTTGATCAACCCACACCTCCGTGCGTGATGGAAAACGAGATTTTGAAGAAATTCCAAGATTACATCATCTAGAAAAATGGGCCAATCAACAAGTCTTGGGCTGGGTCCGACGCAGAGAAAGCTGTAAGATTGCGTAATACTGCATGATGGTAGCTACACAGCAATTGCAAGGTAGTGGCAATAGAGGAGAGCCGAGAGCATGTGCACCCAAGAAGTTCCGGATATGAGTGCCCTCGTTTGATTTATATCAGTAGTACATGAGTGTGTTCAGTGAGAAGAAGCAGAGTGGCGTTGAGAATAGCCAAGATGAAGAGCTGCATCAGAAAGGTTCGATGCAAGCCACGCTTATTCACATGATGGCTGCTGCAGCTGTCAGACCCGTGCCAGACACTCAGTCTGACCACTCTGCCACCTCTTCTTCTACAAGAGTCAAACTAGCAACTGAAAGATGGAACGGCCGTCACTCTGCTTAGGCCTTGCCAAGCACGATCTTGAGCACCTTAGGTTCAAGATCCATCGCCTTACCGTCCTCTCCCATGTGGAATACAAAATGATCTACACTGTAGATACCATAGGTCGGCCGATCAATGGCAAGCCAAGAAGGGCAAGCATCAAATGGTGATCCCGTCTCGGGCACCGAGATGTAGGTTGATCGCCACGAGATCTCTTTGCCATCATCGCTCACAATGTTAGTCGGAAGCATTTGCAACGACTCAACACCTTCGTACAAAGACGCACGTAGATCTGTACCATTGCTGATCCATTCCTCGATGCTGAGCCCCGGGACACCGTGTGTTGTCGTTAACCTGACTGTTGAGTTCAGGCCGTTGCTTGCCGTATAGTTCCCCGCGAACGCGGCTTCTGCTTGGACTCTAGCTGCTTCTTCCAGTGCGGGTAGAAGTTCGTCGGTGATCACACCTGCGATGACTGTTTCACCGGTGCCTTGTTCGCCTGCCAGCATTATGGTGATGCCAACGTCGAAGTCCGGTATTAAGATCAGCATGGATGCATATCCAGGAAGGTTACCGCCTTTTGTGTAGAGGTCGATTACACGATTGTTCTTGGCGTCAATCACCGCGCGATAAATCTCCCAAGGGCGACCGACAGCACCAATGAGGGATGACGTGAAGGTTGTTGGTTTTAGCCATGCCCGTGTTGTTGAATTTGGCAGAAGCGTCGAAGAGAGGATCGCACGCCCAATCGCTGAGAGATCGTTTGGAGTACTGAAGAATCCGCCCATGGCTGCCCCAGGAGTATCGCTGAGATTGAGATCCCACCCCGAGGCGGTCGCGTTTCCCGGAATGATGGCATGACTCAAGTCGTGAGGCTGGGAAATCGATGTCGCGTTCAATTGCAAAGGGTGGAGAAGCAGGTGACGAAGTGTTTCTTCGAACGTTGAGTTTGCAGCCGCCTCCAATACCAACCCCAGCACAGCAAACCCAGCGTTGCTGTAACCGGGCGTTGTGTTGGGCAGATTCACTGGGCGCCTGCTAGCAAGATCGCTCAAAAAGGCCTGTTTGGTGCATCCACTTGAGTCGTAAGAACACTTCGGTTTCTCATTTGCGGTCAGCAATGGGAGTGTGCCCGGAGGAAGCTCTGCGCTGAGATCGCCGCCAGTCAGAGGGCTAGTATCAACAACTTGAAAAGTTAGCATTGCAATGTTTCCGACTGAAGCGAAACTTACGTTCAGCGGTTACACCTCCAAGTTGACTAGCAAGAGAACCGACGGTGATGTCGTCCCAATATGCGACGCCCGCAAGGTCAGGTACGTATTTTGTCACTTTGTCACTGAAGATAGTCTCCCCGGCCTGAAGCAGAAGCAGATAGACAGTGATCAGCTTGGAGGTGCTGGCAATGCGATACACGGAATCGCCATCGACCGTTCGATTCCCTAAGACTTCAGAACCACGACGATGATAGTCGAGGAGGGGCTCTTCGGATATGGTAGAGTAGATCTGGATAGAATATGTGGAGTTTGGATCGACAGTGCCGTGTGTAGTGTTGCCGCTTGCGAAAGCATCATCAAGAGTTGTATGGAGAGCCTTCAGCGTTTCTTTGAAGGCAATAGACGAGTGAAGCTCCTTTGGTTTAGGAAAGACAGGGCCTAGTATTGGACAAATACCTGCAACGACTGTAGCCACAGAGGCGAAGTGGTGCAACAGGGTAGTGAAGTGCATTCTTCCAAACGATTCGACAGCTTTCGCTGAACGTAGACTTTAGCGGTCTCAACGGGCCCTTATGTACGTGCACTGTTTCTAGTAACGTGATCAGCCCTGAACGCCTGAACTGCAGGCGTTACTGTATCTTAGCCTCCATCGTGTCAGACGCCATGTCGATACGATGAAGCTATGAGAGGCGAGATTGCCAAAGAGGGCAGGTATAGACTAATCAGGTTACTGCGAAGTCCTCTCAGTGGATAGAGGGTAAGCCGCCAAGGTCATGCCAAGCGAGATGCGTGCTTGCGAGCTACAAGGCTCCCAGTAAGCGCAGTGCATACCATTTCTGGTAATGTTCTAGAGCATGAGTAGCAAGTACTGCAAATCGCCAGATAGAAGCTTAGAATGATTTGCCATATCCAGCCTCGTTGTGCTGCTGCGATGATATCGCGCTGTCTCGTTCGAACTATGTATCTCACTGATGCCGTGTGCTATGCATGGATCTGTCGCGGAGTCGTGTATTGTCGATGGAGCTTGGCGTATCGTAGGTGCAAGGATGTTGAGCGCGACTTCCTCAAATTTGAGAGGAGTTGCTTGGCAGGTCAAGGAGCAGTCTCGATCAGACGTACGTACTTTCCATAGTGACGCGGCAAGGAACGTGAGGTCCACGGACGACTTTTTGGCACGATATCATGCAGATCCTAGCACCCATTGGACTCCTACATAACGCTTCCTTCACCTGAATACACCATCCTTACACCTACCGTATCAAAGTGCGTACAACTAAGCATCTCTCCACAGTACCGGGCGCACAACACGAGAAGGCTAGCCGCCGTCTTCTGCGTCATCAGAGCAATGGCTTCTTTCTCCGGAATACTGAGTACGGTCTCGAAAGCGGTACCTTTGGTGAGTGGTGACAATACTGTCAGTGACACCGAAGACCACAAGCCACTGTTAGCAGGCAGTGGCTCTGCGGGCTATGTTAGCGAAGACGAGAGTACCAGGAAGAAATCCAAGCCGTCAACGAACATAAATCGATCAGTACGGAAGTCGAGCAACGATACGTATCTCCACGAGCGAACTAGGGTTGAAGATGCTGTAGAAGGACCCCAGTCCGCTTCTGCATCGTCGATGGGCACATCATCAAGTCCAGGCACAACCCTGCCGCTATCCCGTACAAAGAGCTATCGATCGTTCAGTAATTCGCAGATTGAGACACGCTCGCGTGCGAAAGGCACGGTCAGCCCGGAAACGAGGCAACGTCCGATCATGGTCAGGCTGAGTGACATCAAGCGTCTAGACGCTTTGAAGCGCGGCAAGCGCCAATGCAGAAACGATGCAAGCAATCCAGCCACGAAAGACGAAGGGCATAAGAGCACACTTGAATGGCGAGCGTCGATGCGTTCCAACTCTGATCCTGACTTGCGTTTGTCCTCTCGAGCATCTAGCAGACCGGACTCGACGGTGCCCCTCAAGACCTGCTTGAAACAGAAGGCAAAGAGCGCAAACACAACCCCACCTAACGAAGTCACGACGTTGGCAAGTAATTCCATCGAGAACCAAAAGCTCCGACGTGTAAAAACAGTCGACTTCGAGAAGGCGACTTCCGGATCTTTTCCTCCCCAACGAGAAGCGCCAGGAGGGAGCATTACGGGTCACAGAAAGACTGGAGGTAAGAGAGACTCAGGCAGTGTACACTCATGTCCCGGGCTCGGTTTGTTACCAAGGCGCTCGCCAGCATACCCTGCCGTGACACGGACAGACGTGCATGTCATTGCGATTGCGCCTTCGTCGTCAAATGCTCCTGGTTTGGACCTAGCAGACCAAGGCAATTCCGAAGAGACAGACCCCGCAACTCCTACCATGCAAATCGTGGAGTCAGGGAACGGCAGCTACGAGGTCGTTTGGGATGATGTTCCCCCGGAGCATAGTGTAAGGACGCAGCGGCGCAGTTCCTCGGCAAACCAGGCGCTGGGAGCTGCTTCAGCGGGCACGAAAGGGCTTGAACGCGTCAACACCAAGCTCACTGAGTGGTCTGGCACATGGAACACTTCGTCCGACTCTTTCAAGCCAACTATTGTCGTCTTCCCAGATGATGACGGTCGCAGACCTCACTTCGAGTGCGCCATCGTCGACGATGAAGACATCGAGATCTTTGCGCCCCCAAATAGCGAGAGAGTGAGTGCTGTTCGTTCGCGCCGTTCCTCACGGCCCACCAGCGCTCGAACGTCAAGAGCTGCTTCCCATGACGAGTTTGGCGGAACTACGCTCCCGCGAGTTATCCCGACTAACGGTTTAACTACCCCTCCGGAGGCTGCACTTGTCGTGTCATATTCAGAGGCATGGTCACCCTATCTTGTTGCCGCTCGTCGAAAGCTTGGAGTATTAAGTCCCGAACAAAAGCTGTCGAACCTCGAGGAAGCAGATTTAAGATTTCGCAATCATCGAGACTCAGTTACTCTCGCGCATTCGCGTCTGATCAACTCTAGCGGAGTAAGACCAGAATTGTTTGTCCACAGAGACTCTGTGACAATGGCGAAGAAGCGGATACATGCCAGGAATCATCAGCACACGCATCGAATGGGGTCAGAGTCAGAGCCCGGACAACACAGTGATGGTGAAGCCGCTTTGATTCCGCCGCTGCCTGTAGTAAAAGCCCACGCAGCTGAGGCTCTGAAGCATGGCACGCCTGCTCCAATACTGCATCAAACAAGGTTTGCAAGTGGACGGCACATTCGCATCGAAGAGTCACTGTAGTGGTGTGTCTGAGAAAGCCTGAAACCGGATGGATTGAGGTTACCGATGATGGACGTCCGGTGTAAAGCTGCATCGGGAATGCGGCCAAATTGAAGTGCCGGTTGAAGCTCGGCAGGTTCTTCGCGTAGATGACACGCCTACCCCTCTACCAAAACACCATCTCTACCGTGACCAGATTTTCTTACCAGTTTCTATAAACGCACACTTTGCTCAGCATCCACAAGTGCATACATCTGATTGAGAATTTGCTTAAAATTGCAAGCATCCTTCTTTTGGACTCTAATGACATTTTTGCATCACTTCTGAACCCGCACGGCCACGGTACAAATGCGTGATGGGCTCAATGTACACTGCAAATCAGAGTTGCAGGAACGGAACATGCGCATCATGTTCATTCGTCTGACCTGGCAGATGTTATGACATCTGAGGCGCCAAAGACCTCAAGATGTCCGACACTTGGCGTTACAGCGTCCAGACAGTGGCAACAGAAACCTCACACTGCATAAGATGAAGTCGTCCTGCTTTAGTGAGCTCGTTACTTCCACGATCCCTCATTATGCCCGCATTCGCGCCGTACAAATCCATGCATGACGTCTCTCACGTCAAGATCGGTGAGAGTAAGATCAAGAATGACCAACGGTACAACGCCTTGCGTAACGTTGACAATGAGTCTGACTCAAGCACTGAGATAGGAGAATGGGATGCTGAAGAAGTTGAGAGTTCACGGCGAACGAAGAGAAGATCCATATGGAGCAGGGTGCAGCGGTGGCGTTGGTTGCTCGACACAGGCTTACTCCTAGTCATCGTCGGTCTGCTCGTGGAGAAGAGGTGGACGCACAGTCGCAATCACCAGTATGAATTCGCTGGCGATATCACAGGCTTTGCGCCGACATGTAAAGGTTTCCGAGTTCGGCAGGGGCGCACGACTGACATGTTCTAGTCTCACAACAAATCGTCACCTTCACACCAGACCCAGTCTTTGTACCGGAAAATGCATCTGACTTTTGGAACAAGGATGTCCAACAAGCGTGGCTGAACATTGTCCCGGGTATGTGTGCCGTCTCAGCTTACAGCTTACTCCTGTCCTGACAACCAGCAGAAGGATTGGGTTACGTTGAAGTAAAGGATCCCACACGGCACGACAACCTTCCTCAACCAATCCACGACTATGTCAACAATACCGTGTTCACGACGTCGATGACACACCAACTGCATTGTCTGTATACGATCCTCAATGCTTACAACACGATGACGGTCACGCTCGACCGTCCCTTCTTCCAAGTCAATCCTATCCAACAGCCCTGGCATGTGAACCACTGTTTCGAGTACATCCGACAAGCGATCATGTGTGCAGGTGATGTTGCGCTAGAAGGTGCCGCGACAACCTTCCCGCTCGGTCCAAACAGCGAGGATCAAGGAGGTAGTGATGGTTGGGATGCAAAACATATCTGCAAAGACTACAGTCAGATTACGAAGTATCTCGAGGAGAAGACCATTAACCACGTAAAGTGGATAACTTGAGGTTGGCGCGGAAATTGAAGATGTTGGGTTCTACCAATAGCAACGCGTTCAATGCGAACCTCCCGTGTTAACCCACACAAGCATACTTTTGTGTCCGGACGTTGACTCCCAATTCCGGTCCGCTCGTGTATCCCGTAAAGCCGACTTCACATGCTATGTTTCCACCGATCAAGAGCTCAGTGCAAGATCAGCATACGACGACCGACGCTTGCCAGCAAATGTAAGGTCCATTTCCCTAAATGGTGCAAGACGCGACCTCCCAGCCAATCACAACGACCTTGCTGAGGGCTCGGAGGCAGGGATGTCGCGTTGACGGCATCTCCGAGCGCGAAAGCACCTTTGCTCCGTTAGCCTGCGATGGGCGGCGCAACGTCGAACGGACAAGTCGGGCTTTGAGTTCAGCCGCAGCGGAGCAGAGCTCCTCTTTTATAGACCCTTAATCATTAGATGAGTTCTAGCGTGGAGTCGGAAAGGATTGAAGAAGAGACGCGCGCCACGTCCTTCGTGGTGAGACTGATTACTCCTGCGAGCCGACGGCACGAGAAGCGCCCGCTCTGCACGCCGACCTCCCGTATTACCCCACAATCAGGACGCATAAGAGCTGGGATTCTTCTGGCTACATTGGACAACGCGAACGCAAACGGAGGGTGACTTCGGCCGAGCCAGGACTATTGCGACACCAAGAACGCGGCGGGCAACGGCAAATTCGGCAAATCCGCACTACGCAATCATTGAAAAGGACAGACGCTCGCAAGAGCCTGATTGCCGTAGTCAAGTAGAGTGGGTACAGCCAACGAGCTGCAACGCCTCAGTATCACTAGCGTACATTGTGGCTGCAGGTCGAGACGCTGCACGCAATTAACGACCACAAGAATCCTCCGACAGGTGCGCACCACGCTGTGTGTAACGACAACATCAACGCAGGGATCGCTGTACCTTCGCACCTGACAAGCGAGTCTTGATTGCGGACTGCTACGTCATTGCAAACCTCAAACTTCATCTTGGCGACTCTCAACCTTCCCGACTACACAACATGGCACACTCGCCGCTCCTCTTCGTGCTTACAGGCGCATTCGCTGCTTATGTCATCTACACAAGAATCACACTGTTTTTCGCGCGACGGCAATTCAAGAAAGACAACGGTATGTCCACGCAACTTGCATTCATGGGCTACACTAAGAGATTGCAGGTTGTCAGCCATGCACCAAAGTCTTCCACAAGGACCCGATCCTGGGAATTGATGTGATGCGCGTCATGGGCGCCAACAGCAAAAAGCACATCATACTAGAAGAGAACAAGAAGCGATTTGAGCGCCTCGGCAACACCTTCCACACCAGGATGGCCATCCAACCGGTGATTGCCACTTGCGAGCCTGAGAACGTGAAGACCATCCTCAGCTTGAAGTTTAAGGACTACAGCTTTGGTAACAGGACGAAGGGAGCTATGCCGCTTTTGGGTCATGGCATCTTCAACAATGATGGTGAACGCTGGGTGAACAGCCGTCACCTTCTGCGACCAAACTTCGCTCGTGATCAAGTCGCTGACCTCGAGGCGTTCGAGCGCCACTTCAAACTCATGCTCAAGCACATTCCGAGGGACGGCTCCACGGTTGATCTTCAGGAACTGTTCTTCATGCTGACCATTGACACTGCTACTGAGTTTCTGTTCAATCACTCCACGAACACACTGCGCATGGCCGGCAACAAGGATGAGTCCAATGAGGATGTCATCTTCGGCAAGATGTTCAATTACGCACAGGACGATATTGTCACTCGCTTTCGTCTCGGACCGCTGGATCGTTTCAGGAAGAACGTCAAGGGAAAGGAAGCCATCCGTATCTGTCATACATACATCGATAAGTTCGTCGATGACGCCATCAGGTTCAAGCAGGAGCGAGACGAGGAAAAGAAGACTGGATCGTCGAAGGAGGACCGATACATCTTCATCCACGAGCTCGCCAAGCAGACTACAGACAGGAAGAGGCTCAGGGATGAGTTAGTTAACATCCTGCTTGCTGGCCGTGATACCACAGCTAGCTTGCTGAGCAACATGTTCTTCGAAATTGCGAAGCGACCAGACATCTACGCCAAGCTGAGGGACGAAATTGCCTTTTTGGACGGACGCACACCCACCTACGAGGAGCTGAGGAACCTCAAGTACCTCAAGTGGTGTCTGAACGAATGTAAGTTATCACTCTTCTGCTGCACCAATCACTCACTCACGAAACATAGCTCTCCGTATCAACCCTGTTGTCCCTAGCAACTCTCGTCTCGCCATCCGTGATACCGTCCTGCCTCTCGGCGGCGGCCCAGACGGCCAGCAACCCCTCTTCGTGCCCAAAGGCACCATGGTTGGCTACTCGCCCTACACCATGCACCGCCGTAAGGACCTTTACGGCCCTGACGCCGATGAGTACAAGCCCGAGCGCTGGGAGACCCTACGTCCTGGATGGGAGTACCTCCCCTTTAACGGTGGACCAAGGATCTGTCTTGGACAGCAGTACGCGCTCACCGAGGCCAGCTATGTGGCTGTCAGACTGTTGCAGGAATTTGTGCAGATGGAGAGCCGGGACCCTGGGCCATGGGTGGAGAGTCTGACGCTGACTTGCTGCTCGCTAAACGGGACAAAGGTCGGGCTTACACCTGCTTGATTTCTACAGATATCTTTCATTCTTCGTTGATCATTCTTATACTTCCTTCGTGTACATTAGCGTTTGAACGCCATTGATGAAGGCAAAGCTGCTAGTTACGTCATATATCCGAGTTGACATCACGACTCCTACCGAACACATCATATAGAACCTCCCCTCAAGAATGCAAGCAACCATCGAAAGCAAGACATCAGTTGAAGAAAACCAGAAAGACTTATTATCATGTCGAAGAACCTCACCGTCGTCGTCACCGGATCAAACCGCGGTATTGGTCAAGGCATCATCCAACTCCTCGCCAAAACGCAACACACCTCGCCCCTAACCATCATCGCAACATCGCGCGGGGGCAGTGACCTAGGCATCCAAGTCACTCCGCCAAACACCATCCAATACGCCAAGCTCGACATCGGCTCCTCATCATCCATAGCCTCCTTCTTCAAAGCCACACAGGACATCGATGTGCTAATCAACAATGCGGGCATCAACAACAACAACCAAGAAACGCCCGACCTGGCTGCGCAAACCATCGATGTGAACTACAAGGGTACGCGGGATATGTGCGCCTCGTTGCTCTCCGCGGGTGGTAAGAAGGTGCAGCGGGTTGTTAATGTGTCGTCTACCGCGTGTCAGCTGAACAACTACGACCAGAAGATCCAGGACAAATTCCACGCTGTGAAGAGTGTGCAAGATGTCGATGCTCTGGCAGATGAGTATGTCAAGGCTGTGCACGCTGGCGGAGATGCACAAAAACAAGCGGGCTTTGGCAGCCCGCCGAAGAGCTATCAGGTCAGCAAAGCGCTCATTAATGCGCTTACTGTTGTTCTAGCGAGGGAGAATCCGGAGGTGCTTGTGAATTGCTGTTGTCCTGGCTGGGTCGATACCGATATGGGTCATCAGGTTGGGAGGCCGCCAAAGACACTGGAGGAGGGTGCGCGGATTCCGGTTAGGCTTGCTATTGGCGACTTGGGAGCCAAGGGAGATAAGGATGGCGGACTGGGAGCGGAGAGTGAGAAGGTTACTGGGAGGTATTTTGGGAACGAAGGTGTGACTGATCGTGGTTGGGGACGCGCGAGGGACTGGTGAGGAAGGGGCAAGGCTGAGGCAAGATGACATTGACCCCGCAGTTGCTCAGCCACAGTGCTCAGCCTGGTGCAGGTTGCTACTTCCTTTCTAACAAGATGATTTTGTTTACACGCTCTCACCTTCTGCGTCTTTTCGCCTCTCAATGTAGCTTCCTTTCTCAATGTCTTCTTCGCCGAATGTCGATGCTACGCTTGCCGCCTCCTTCGATAACTTTTACTCGCCCCAGAACGTCTCCTTTTATGCATCCAAGCCATACGCACCTCTCAACAAAACTGCAAGGGAGATACGCCTCATCAGGATCCTACCGGGCAACGATGATGATCCACTGGAATGCGAGCTTCTTTCAGCACAGCGCCTAGCAGATGTACAGAGTCGATACCGTGCACTATCGTACTGCGCCGGAGATCCAAAACGAACCGCACCTCTAACCGTCTCTGGTCGCCACTTTAATGCATTCGCCAGCCTAGGTGCCGCTCTACGTCAATTGAGGAGGCTTGCGGAAGGTGAAAAGCAGTTCTTTTGGATTGATCAAATCTGCATCAACCAGAGTAACCCAGTCGAAAGGGCGCATCAAGTTGGTTTCATGCGAGAGGTTTACGAGAATGCCGAAAGAGTTATAGTGTGGCTGGGTGATGACGGATATGGGCATCTAGGCCTACAGTGGATGAAAGACCAATATTGTGACATGGAGACCGAGTGCCGGAAGAATGGCAGTGACTTCACAGGCAATGATTCTGCGCGATATTGGTATATCCGCGACAGAGCAAGTCGACATCTCGACGGCTGGCTAGCCAATGCCACAGTCCGTGAACGTTGGAGTGGACTTCGACAGCTCATGTTCAGCCCTTGGTGGAGCCGCTGCTGGGTTGCGCAGGAGTTGATAGTCGCCCGAAACGCTACTGTCATGTATGGAAACGTCTCTATGCTCTGGCATGAGTTTAGGGTCGCATATTGCTTGTATTCTGAGACCTTAATGGAGATTCAGAGAAGATCGTTCTCTAAGGCTGGCAACGGAAACTTTCTGGACGAGAAACTCTGGCAAGAATCAGGAGATGGATTAAATCGAAACGTTGATTTCATGGTTGAATTTCAGACTGCGTCCGAAACGGAAGATATGATTGACGTTGGGGACCTATTAGGTTACGCGAGACATGCTCAGTCTTCGGATCCGAGAGACCGTATCTACGCACTCATGGGACTTGCCGAATCTGAATACAACATCGTTCCAGATTATGGTACTTCTAACACTTGTGAGGACACAATGTGTCATGCAGCGCAACAGATAATTCTAACCGAATGCAATCTAAGATTCCTGGGATGGGCCTCACTCGATGACACTCCGGAGGAGATGGATTTGCCTTCTTGGATTCCCCAATGGTCCTCGCCGAGCAGCCAGTTGTCTCGGAGCTATCGACCGTCAAAAGCGTCTGGGTCTCGTTCACTTGACGCAACCTTCCTCCCAAGTCCACATGGCTTGGAGTGTCGCATCTTGAGGGTTCGTGCAGTGTTTATCGATCAAGTTGCAGCAGAAGCGAGACAAACATCTCTGTTTGACGAACTCTTGACAGCCAGGGGCCATAAAGCGACTTTCTTCTGTAAGGCTGTGCACACAGACTCCATAGTGGTTTTAGTCGGCGGACCCGTACCATTTGTCATCAGAGAGACGGGTGACCAGTACAGGTTGGTAGGCGAAGCATGGGTAGAAAGCTTCATGCACGGAGAGGCAATCGAAATGATGGACCGAGGAGAACTCGAGGCTCGGTACATAGAACTCATCTGAATCCCTCCAGCGCTTCCGCTGATACGTACACCGTAACCTTACAACCCGACTCCGAGCTCCCAATCTCATACAATGATCATTATCCACGTTCCAGCATTCGCTCACATCCAGATACAGCACGTGTCCCAAGTCACCACTTGAATGACTTACAGTACGCGAAGTGCACCTAGATGGATATGGAACCGTCATACACCCAAACCTAAACCCAAACCCACCAAAACCCGCACGAGATGACCACTCCCTCGCACCCGCCGCAAATCCATCAAATCAATTCCACAGTTGTTAAGATCCCGTGCAACCCGTACGAAACCCCACCAAAGCCTTGTGCCTAGCTCACTGCATTCAAGACTCTCCCCTCCCGCCATCGACAAGACAGAACATTCAATGGCTGACAAAGAGTCACCTACTCTTCGATTACAGGGTCGCTTAATCTCTCCTGCCTCCATACAATTCGCTCTCGTTTCTGGGTTACGAAGGGCGCGTCAGCATCGCGTCGCCAGACTCCAGGCTCAGTTAGCAACTTCTGTATAGTATCGGGATATTGGAGCCCAGAGGCATTTTCGGTTGGGAGATACTATACTCTCGGATGGTCGATGACTCCCTTCCAGAACAGGAAACAAGTGAGATTCTCAAGCAAACATAACTGTGCGATGAGGTAGTAGCACGGAGGTGCAGCATCAGCGTACAACGCGGAAATCGGAGAGCCCGTCTTCGAGATCTGTTCATTGGATATGATCGCTAACTTCAATGCGTGCTGGGGCGCAATCTACACAACCCGTAGCCCGTAGCCCATAGTACATACACCTGGTCCTCCTCTCGCCCCTACAACTCGTTATGCTCAGGCGTCTCCGGCTTCCTAACGTCAACGCCGCACACAGCCGGCGTGCCCATCTCCATCCTGTACACGCACTTCTCCTCCTCGACCACCTTCCAGATCTCGTCGTTCTCGGCGCAGGCCAGGACGACCATTGTGCTGCGGTTAGGACCGTTCCAGCAGTGCTGACCGTTTTCGTATTTGAGTGCAATTCTGTCGCCGCTGCCGAGGCCTTTGCCGTCGGCGGGTACTGTTTCGTCGACGGTGACGATCTCGATACGGGCGAAATTGCCCATGCCTGTGTGTGCACCGCCTTTCTTAGACTTCTGCGTTGTCTTGCTGAGGAAGCAGTGCTCGTATGTGTACTCGCCGCTGTCCTGGGATACGCAGCGCCCGTTCAGCGCGCGGAAGATGGAGTCTGGGCCGTAGTCTTTGGTGAGGTCTTCTTCGTGCTTGGTCAGCTCGGATTTGTCGTTGTTGAGCTCGCGGGTGGCGGAGTCGAGTTGCGATTTCGCGTCAGTTACGGCTTTGGATTCGGCGCCGTCGGTGTGCGGGGAGGCGAGGATGCCGTTGTCGATGAGTGTGATGCGCAGGTCCCGCAGCTTCTGGTCGACCCAGCCGCGTACGGAGTCGGGAAGGTAGTTTTCGAATTGGTAGACTGAGACTGGTAAGTGGGTGCGAGACTGGGAGAGTTGGGAGGGTACTTACGGACGTCGACGTCGGACTCTTCGACTGTTTCGAACTCGTCCCACTTGATGGCGCTCTCAGAGTCGGGCTTCAAGATCTCATCAAGATCGCGATCGCGCACGGCGTCTGGGGCCGGCCAGTCCTGTGCAGCGTAGTCCTCCCATGCCTTGACGGCGCGCTTGACACCCTCATCGTTGAAGTTGGGGTTGTACTCCTCCTTGAAGCGCTTGAGCATGGCCTCGAGCTCGTCGATCCGCCCCTTGGCAGCATCGCGCTCTTTGCGTACACGATCGATGTTATCGGTGAGCTCCTGGATCCTCTCCTTTGCCAGACTGGCCAAAACTGTGACCTTGCCGCCTTTGCCAGCACCCCTCACCACCTTGCCCTTCTCCGCGCGCTCGATCTCGGCCAAGCTCTTCGTCAGCGCATCCACCTTCAGTGTCTGGCCTTCGATTTGAGCTTTCAGAGTCGATATCCGATCCTCGACCTCTTTTCTGAGACGTCCAGACTCAGCTACCAACTCCTTCCGCTTCTGCCTTGCGTTGTTCAGGCTCTTCTGCCGAGCCTCGTCCTGCTTCCTCCACTCCTTGCCAATCGATGCACACTGGTCAGGGCACTTCACGCCGCCGACGCCCTCGTACTCATCGCTGCCGTCGCAGCAGAGCTCGTAGTCGCACTTGCCATCGTTGACATTCGTGAACGGGATGTAGCTGGGGATGTGGCCCTTGTTCTTGCAGTAGAAGCCAGGCAGGGCTAGTGTCTCGTCGAAAGAGCCGGGCTCCCTTCTCGAGGGTCGTGGCGGAGAGAGCGGGGAGATGTAGGAGCACGCCGAGGTGCCTGGTTCGTCTGAGCCGTCGGGGCAATCGCAATAGTCATCGTTCAATCGAGCGATGTCAAGCTTGATGCTGGGATTCGAGATGCAAGTGAATGTCTCGGCGTCCTTGTAGAATTTGGCGACTGTGTGCAATGTCAGCTTTCAACATCACATAGATAGCTGCAATTCGAGTGACGTACATTCAGGACCAACACCACGCGGCCGGGGAGGGTCCGACGCCGCATTTGTGGTGCTGGCTAGAAGAGGAAGCAGCAGTGCAATCGAAGAAAGTGTTTGTCTCCCCATCTTTGCTGTGTTTGCGCGAATTGGAGCTATCGAAGTTGATGCCCTCGTGGACATGTGGCAGCTTCCCCAGGGTCCAGTTGGCCCGAGCGGCCGTTTCATCTCTCCACACCGACTTCCGACGTTTGTTAACCTTCACACATAGCGCGCAGTGCATGTCACCCACAACAACACTTCCACGTTCTTAGGATGATGACAAGTTGAACTCTTTCTCTGTCGGCAAGCTATGAGGTTATACTAAATGCAATGATGCCAGAAACAGTATGACGACCCGGGCAAGCTGAAGCTATGAATACTGAAAGATCAACATACACACTGATTGAATGCGTCTTGTTCGTTGATGCCACGAGATTTAGAGTTTGATACAGTATTGCACCTTCTGGTTCTGCCGCCAAAGCCTGGTTGGCGTGTTGAGGTCTCGGAACTCGCGATCGAAGCAAGACCAACGCACAACAGCCATCATGAGCACGTCGTGCTCGACTGGATCGCTAATCATGACATCGTAGCCCTCATATCATTGGCCGAATATGCATGAACGAACGGCGTTCGAGGTGCTACAGGTGCCTTTTGAGGGCGGTTGAGCCTCGAGACCAGTACGAACGCTCAGCATGACTTCCCACTGTTCGCTTCTGGCACACTCTGCATATTGTTCATGCTTGAGAATGACTGCCTGGTAGGTTCGGCGCGCATCCCGATTGTCATTTGCAGCATTTTGGTCATGCATCATGAGGTGCACACATTGGAGGTATATTGACTCTTCCCCTGTGCAATCTACACCATCACATCAATACTTCCAGCACCACCTTTTGATCCTTTTCCAACTACCTCACATCGCTCTTTATCTACAGCATGGCCTACCAGGTCGAGGACGAGATAGATTGGAGCGACGGTACGCTTGACGAACCTCCCTCCACATCCACAGCGATGTTAGGAGACTCTGGCTATGTCAGTCCCGCGGCGCATGGAGATGATGGTCTCGACTATCTCTTTGAACCTCAGGAGGAAGACGATGTACCTCTTCGAGCCTCTCTACCTCCAGGTATGGCCTCTCTTTCGCAGGTAAACCAACAGCTCCAGCACAACGACGGCCTCACTTGCGCTCAACGCCGCGGGCCAGTGGACTCGTCATCATCGCCCTCCTCCCCCGATGACGAGACGAGCTCAGGTTCCGATACCGAGTAACCACCACCCGCACTTCGCAGATCAACTTAGCCGCAGGTCGGGCAGAGGAACGACGTGTTCGCCCGAGGAGATCAGGGGGGCGGATGTTTAGTATACGAATATGATATCTACTCTTCGGTTTACTTTTACTAATAATTACGATGGTGGTGTATGCTTCTTCACTCTGTTCAGAATGTTGGTCTGAACCTGTATATTGGATACTAATGATTTGTCGCGCGTCGTGCGGGAGACTGAACACCGATGTGAAGCACAAAAGCATGAGCATATGGTCGTGTTTATTTTTTTTATTTTTTCTGGAAAGCTCGCATATCAGAAGTGCTGTTCGCTAGTCTTGCTGGAGAAAAAGAGAACACTCGCCGACGCGTACGTTATCTGAAAAAGTATCGTACGATCGGTGAATGGTCATAATTGCATTTAGCACTCAGGCAATGATTTGATCGCGATGATCATTGAAGAGTGTATGGTACGCTTGATGCTCCCTATGACCGCCATCAGAAGCCACGAAACATCCCATGGTCGACAGACTAGAGCGATGCCAGAAAGCAAGTGCTGTTACATGTGCCCTCGTGCCGCCCAATCGGTACTTTCATGTCTACATTGTGAACATTGGCATGGAACAAGCCACTCCGTACCACACCCAATGCGACGAGAGGTGTTCTTCTCCGACAGTAGAGTTCGGTCCGGCGGAAAGAGCGTATCCTTTGTAGAAGTCCACTTGCGCGGCAAGCACCCAATCCGTCCAGAAGAAGCCAGCCGCAACGACCCCTGAGAGGGCCCCTAGGGACCCACAGAGAATGCATTGCCAAATCGTACAGGACTAGAACCAGGAGGAGAAGTACAGTTGCGATCTGTTGCGCACCCATACGACATACGTTGGAATTGCGCCACCGCCGAGAGTCGCAAACATCATGAACAAGAAGAATGGCCCCCTATGACCGAGGCCGTTACCGTGAGGCTGAAGGATGAGAAGGCTAGCGATAACCAATTCATAAGTGAGGATCACCATGAGAAGAATATAGAAGAACACGAGTGCCTTTTGGCAACAGGACTCGCGCCGTTTTCGAACCGCCAAGAGGCTCACCAAACAGTCTTCGAGATGTGGAGCAAGTCGAAAAGCTACGCACACAAGTACAAAGACCGGGACCAACAAGTGATGGGTGACCATCGTGTACTAGACGTCGTTGTTCTTGCATCCAGTATCGAACAGACTGAAATATGCGACACTAGCGAAGATTGGCAGGCTGATGGAGAACCAAAGATAGCCAATCCGTGGAGTCGTCAGGGATCTCCATGGCCAGAAAGGGATCCGGCAACAAAGAATGCAGATCCAGCCCCAGAAGAAGAGAAAATGGAAGCCCGAGCCCCAGCCACCGTACGGTACGTTGTAATACGCTGCAAGCGTAGGATCGATAAAGCTTGTGCCATTCGCGGCGGCGCTGTTCGTTCCGTCGACTGCAGTACCGTGCGGTTGCCACACGAAGCCTTGGGTCGTTGAAGCGTCCATCTCTGCACGCCGTAAGGTCGATATCGCCCAAATTTTGATGACGATGTGTATTTGGCGAGAGCGACGGCAGGAGTGAAAAAAAAAATTGCGAAGATTCGTGCGACGTTGGTCATTGAGCTGTAACGATAGATAAGACGATGCTCTGCGGTGTAGCAATACGAAGTGAAGACTGTTGATGTTTGGAGAGAGACGAAGGCAGCAGAATGACTGAAAGAAAGGTGCTCTTTGGAACATCTGCCTCGCAGTCACCGTATCTGCTGTCAGTCATGCCGTGTTGTCGGCAGCCACGTGTAGCCACTTCTCCAAAGCATTGCGCCTGCCGCGTTACTCGAAAAGCTTCATGCTGTCGCTACCGCCTCCTAAACCTTGGTGAGCCAAGGAAGGACCCGCTGGGTGCCCATGGACTGAGAGGTGTGTAGACTTGTGCGTTCAGCAGCAATAGCACTTCGTCGCCACTCGAGCACAATGGAGATCTGTGCAACCTCGAGTCAGCTGACAGTATTGAGTACAACCCTTAGAGTACGAAGGATGCGATGTCAATATCAGCATCGAGCTGGCCCTTCTGCATTCGGATGTCCGGAAAGACGGATCTGCAGAGAGAAGGTGCCTGACCGTTGCGTGGCACATGCCTCTTGCCGGAGGAGACATCTGGAAGTCGATCTGTCAGTCTTGAATCTCGACTCGCGTTTCGATCTGCAGGCCCACCAGCAAAAATCCAGTCCTCCAGTTTTAATCTCGTCCCTGCTTGGCAGGGGTGTATCTTTGCGGTAGGATGCGTTGACGTCAGATCCCTACAGCTCATCTCTTGCGGCTTGGACTACCTCGTCGAGTCAGTCTGAGTAAGAGGGAAGTGGAGCCGTCAACGTGGTGTTCAACGTCCTGCCGTGTTAAGGCGCTTGTGGCTTCAACGGTTGTCCAAGCCGGCAGCAGATTAATTTTGGAACTTGAATGCTCCGTAAAATTGCGAAAAATCAATCGGCGACAGCAATCCCAACGATGATGCTCGAGGATACTGTTTGCTGGCATGTAGAGTGAGGTGGGTTCGTTCTCATCTTCACAGATTGTGTACGCCTTGTCGACTGACAAGGTTCGCGCCGTAGGACCATCTAATTCTCCACACATCCAGCTGTCCAGACCGAGGAATAGATTTGGCCTTACCTCATCAGTAATCTCGTAGGCCGTTGCTGAACTTTCAGCGTGTTCGTCGCGTGCCGAACTGCTGCAGCAGCCAATGGGAGGCGCGCATCCAGCAGGGCTGAGATAGCGTAGATCCTGGCTAATTTCGCAGACGGCAGAGAGATGGATCGTCATTGGCATCACGTTGTGGTAGGCTGGTAGCGAGAGGAACTTTCTGTTAGAACAACGGTGTGACCAGCTCGGTCATCCGAATGGTTCGGCTCGCTATTGGGCTGTGAATTTCCGGGCTTCCGGGAGCCGTCAATATCGAATCTGTTCGACGCGCCGTCGAGAAATCACTCCGTACTCGCCAACCCATGTGAGTCGAAGTGAGACTGCCTGTCGCTGACCGTCAGGCCCGATACCAACTCTCTATCTGCTGCGACGGTGTTAGAGCGGGAGCGGGAGGCTGCTCTGCCCCACTATATTGATGGAGGATGTGCCTGTTGATGTCGTCGAAGACAGCAGAAGACAGATGTGATTCGATATGCCCCACATTGACCTGCATCTGCCGCAGGGAATGGCAAGTAGCACATTCGGAAGAAGCGCGAGCTGTATGTAGGGATGCTTGTCTTGCAATGCCGGAGATGAGAAGCGCCGTGGATTTGGAGTACAACAAGGAACATTGTAGAACCTCTGACGGCTGCACACTGGTGATCAGCGTTCGTTGGTGCTGGACAGATGCTTGGTCACGCTGCCTATAGACTTGACGTTGCACAGAGAAAGGAGAGATAGTAAGACAATAGGCAGTTAGGCCAGGAGGTCATAGTGCAGGCGCCCCAGGGCGGTGGTTCGCTGGTGATTCGTTCGCTTGGCGAGTCTAGCGGCTTCAGGTACTCTGTGGCGGCTGGCCCTGAGAGCGTTTGACCCTGAGCGTCAGGAGAGGTAGCCCCCGCATTCCTCGCAATTGCGCAGTCTCGAATAGATGAGCTCAGGCGTGAATGTTGTAGAATGGTCATCGCTGTTGTTTGTTTGTTTGTGGGTACATGATCATGACGGCGACAAGGAGATTCCTTTCCGATGACTGCATGCAGATCGGGCAAAGCGTGCGGGAGGGGCTGCATACGGTACCATACTTTATGTTTCAGGGGAAAGTCAGGCATGATTGGCTGCAGATGTTTCCCTGCGCCAGGCGTCACGATGCGCAAGCGGCTTCGCCGTTGTCACAGTCGCCGCCGCTGTCGTCCACAGGCCTTCGAGATGGTGCAATGCAGGCTCTGAGTCGTGCGCGGGTGAGTCGTGAAGGTGAGGCAGCTGTGGGCGGTTTGTTGTGCCAGGGGAAAGCGGAATGCGCAAAGCGCGACGACGGGCAGGCGCTACTAACGCTAGTACCCGTTGTTTTTTCCTTTCTCACCACTCCCCTTCACCATCCGTATCCCCTGGGACGGCGCGGGTTTGGGCTGGTGAGGCAGCCAGGCGCACTCGATGTGGACGTCTGCCGCCGCAGTGGGCAGATAACCGATGCCGGCATATGGTCCGCGCGGCACGTCTACCTACGCTGGACGTGTCGCAGAAGTGCCCCATGCGTGCGGAAATGAAGCTTAGTGGAAATGAACCTTGTTCCTAGTCGATTTGCTTGTCACTCCCCCAGGCCCAGTATCTGCAGCCCACGCTCCTTCAAGGCCTCTTACCGTCCTTCTGGTCGGGAGATCTGCTGCACATTCCTTTCCTTCACTGCCAAACACTCGCCGCGCGCGTGCCCACACTCCTTCAACCCATTGACTCCAGCTGTATACGCTCCTTAGTTGCAACCGCTGCAATAATCTACTGTTTAGACGCCCTGCCGCGAGCCGCGAGACCCCTCGACAAATCCTTGGTGGCCAGCCTACCGCCAGAAGTGTCAAAAGCACTGCTCGACCAAGACAGACGTTTTCCGCACACATTCCGGGGAAGCAAACATCGAACCCATTGCGCCGCCACAGACCATATTTGTTGTTCCTGCCTTGTGTCACTATATGGAGCTCGCGCCTGCTCCGTCTTCCTGATTTGGCCCTCGACGCCCGCGAAGTACGACGTGCTTGACGGTGGTGAACAGTCGGAGACTTGTGTATGTCACTGATTTTTTCCTATTCCTTCGGTTGCTGCGAAGTCAACCTTTCATATGCTGCAAAGTCAATCGTATATGCAAAATGTATGCAGGGCACATCACTAACGTAGCTCGCGCGACCAACAGACTCTCCACTTCCCCGTCTATCTACCAATCGCCCGCCTCGACTCGATCAACAGTTCTTTCGACAGACGCAGTACTAGCTAGCGTACAAGGACATAATACTGCGTATAGTCGCGCTCCTCTGTAAGGCACCCTCGCCATGGATCGCTCATGCGTCCATCAGAGGTTTGGCTCCACGCTGAGCCGCCTTCTGTCTACACTAGACGTGGCTAACATGTCTCAGATTACACGGCATACTACGATGGGTTTCCTAAGCCGGAAGAAGGACAAGGTTCCTGAGGATGACGCCTCCATTACAAAGAAGACAAAGAAGGGGAAGAAGGGTCAGCAAGAAGAGGAGGTCACGCCAAATTTCGATCTCGGCTCAGCGTTACCTAGTACAGACGATTTTCGGACAAGTCTGATCATGCCTGGGCTCTCGACGCGCTTCAGTATGTTGAGAGAGCAGGACGACCCCGCCTCAAAGATTGGAAAAGCCAGTGACGACAGCGTTCTTACACCCAAGCGATCTTCTCGACTGCACGAATTTGGCTTCGCTCCTGGTGGTCTCTCCGACATTGCTGAAGTCTCATCGTTGAGCGGATCGATTCGGCCGCCCTTCGCTCTCGAGCGGACGAACTCATTCGACAGCGACAGAACAGGGGACGAAGGAGGTAGCATAATGAGTCGAGCGAGGCCAGGCGAAGGCAACGTCTTGTTTGGTGGTCGTCAGAAGATCTACATGGTCTCAAACAACAGCAGCTCGATCGGACTTGGGCGAACACTGTACGATGACGATGTTAGCATGTCGGCCTACCAACGTTTGCGCGCAGAAGAGAAGGAGAGGTTAAGGCTAGAGGCCGGGGCCTTGAACGATCAGAATTATGAGCCTTACAGCCCGACGACACTGAGCCAGAAAAGAGAAACATCGTCCTCCACCAACTCTGGGCCAGAGAACACACGCACATCAACTGCCGCAACATCGATTGCATCTCAAGGTGCTGGCGATGTACCTGTAACCTCTCCAGTCCTCCCACCATCTACCGGGCCTTTCCCTGCGGCCGACCTGAACCGCTCGACAGCCAAGACACGAAGGCTCTATGACCAGGGACTCGATCAGCACATCCAAGAGCAGCAGTCTTCAGCGATGAACAGATTGAACTCAATACAGAGAGCTCGAGCACCAACCGGAAGATCAACTCCACCAATCCCGCTTTCTCAGACACGTTCTACGACAAGTCTGAATGACCGATTCAACCGGGGCCCCATGTTCCGCTCAGATAGCCCCAACGCATTGGCACACCCCGGTGTACTGAGAAACAATTCCCAGTTGTCGAGCGGCGGCTCCAGCCCTGTTGTATCTCAATCACAATCCCCACCTCCCACCAGTCCGGTATTCAGTGACGATGGGGACAAGCAGCCTCTGACGGCGGCTCTGCAACATGGTGATCGTGGTAAGGCGACCGCGATGGGTGCGTTCAACAAGCCTAAAGAAGCCTTCAGCGAGCAGCAATATGCTGAGCGTTTACGTCGTATGCAGCTTGAGCGGGAGGCGCCTCGAGAACTACCTGGATTCGCAGCTCCTGTTCTGGAGCCCGTTGCTAAGTCGCCACCCAGAAAGCCAAGTCTTAGGGAGCGAGCCGAGCAAGAAAGGCGGAAGCGCGCTGAGAGCATTGGCCGCCAGAGGTCAGAGTCATCTGCCTCATCAGCCGCAGAGCCGGGCCAGGATACAGCCGGTGTCTCTGTGTTCCAAGCTGCTGCAAACAGGATGAAGGCTGCCGTTACTGCTGCACAAACGTTTCACTCGGTTGAGTCTGCGCAAGTGCCCGAGCAGCAGAAGTCTCCCAATGACCACGCGGGTGCTACTTTCTTCGCTTCCCCTGATTCGAGTGATGACGAGGAGCCTGCACCGACTAGGCCGACCACTGCTCGCACAACCGAGACCACTCGCCGCTTCGAGAACTTGCCTGTGGCTACTGGCCCCGCTCCTTCAATCTTTGAGCACCCTGCCATGCGCTCTCGCAACGTGTCAGAGGAGCAGGTCCTACAAGCAACTCCTCAGGTCCCTAGCCTGATGCCAACTCAAGATCTGTCGCCAAGGCCTAGTCAGGTTGCGGATGGGGAGATCGACTCGCCTACACTTGGACCAAACGCAGGAGGTCTTAGCGGCCTGATCCGTCAGCACTTGCGTAATGACAGCAACGTGTCGTCAAACTACGGTGAGACTGATCAGCAGATAGCCGCTCCTATGTCGAATAGCCTTGCTATTCAGACTAGAGACATTGGTCCGCCGCCACAACAGCCAGGCTCGGATTCAGCTACTCCGGCGCCTTCTAATTACAGTCATTCGAACCCTTGGGACTTGGACGATATCGACAACCCGTACCGCAACAACCGAGGTAGCTTCAGCTCTGGCAGTCCTGTCGATGGTCAGCGGATGAACAACGCCACCGGTCTCGGCCAGCAATGGGATTCGAGAAGGAACCATGAGCGCGTTGCTAGCAACGAAACAGAAGCCGAACATGAGGCTTTCCAACGTGATCTCGCGCAGCGTCAGCGTGTCATTCAGGAGAATCTTCGTGCAAGGGCGGAGGGCCGCTCTACCAGCCCAGCTCCTGGACCTTCCGGAGGACTCAAGAACGCTCTGAACATGCTTCGCGCCAAATCTAGTGGGGAATCGTTCGCGGTCGTTGGTGAAAGGTCGCCTCAGCCAGACATGCCATATAAAGGACCACGGAAGATGAATCTCGGAATTGGGTCAGGCAACGCCAGTACCACATCTCTCAGCTCATACATTGGTGAACACTGGAAGGCTGAGATGCCCTCTTTGAAGTCCAAGACATCACGCCTGGGACTGCAGAATGATCAAGACTCACATCATGACGTCGAAGGCCGACAACGCTCTGGCACGGATAGTAGCAGGGTGGGACGACCTGTCGGTCGTTCGCCTCCCATGATGAGCAGGGGTTCCACTCGAGAGCGTTCTGGGTCTGGCACATCATCTGGCCGCTCGCGAAGCCGTGTCGGTCAGTACCGCGATGATTTCGACAACGCCTACCCTTTGCCTGTTGACCGACCGTCGGTCGACAGTCAGGGTCGCAGAAGGTCGCGCAGCAACAGCTACTTCGAGTCAAAGCATCTGCACCCTATTCAGACGAACACTTCTCATCCTCCGCTACCAGTACCTTCAGGAATACCTCAGTCGAAGTACTCGCCAGGCCTGCCCATATCGCCAAGGCCCTCTCCTGGTGGCTACAACAGCCCGAGCATGAATGCGTACCAGCCTCAAGCTTCGCCAGTGCCTCCTTCCCCTGCCAACCACACTCCTCCTGCCTCAAACCCTACGACACCAAACGCGGCTGCATTCAATTCGGGCGCTGTCCAGCCATTTGTCAGGCAGGGTATGTTGCGTAAGAAGTCCATCGCCAAATCAGAGATTTCAGAGCCTGTCTTCCTATCTACGACTTCCGTCATCGATACTGTCAACCTGCCTGCCGGGGCATCCCTGCAGAATGGTTCTGAGCCATTTGTACCACCACCTGTCCCACCGATCAACCCTATGAGACGCCGTTTCGGTTTCGGTCGTTCTGACAGTGACAAGTCTGACGGACCAACAAGCCACCCGGACTTTGATGCCCCACGTGCACCTTACGCTGAGCCACCACGTACAAACTCATCTGATGCTGCAAGCCGGACCCCACAGCCCAGAAACAGACTCAAGAAGAGCTCGAGCGAAAGCAAAAGTCTCCACGGCTTGGCGCAAGGCCAGCATGGTGCTGTCCCAGCTATGCCTCCCACTGGCTTCCTCGCACGTAACAATACGGCACCTCGCCCGATGAACGGACAACCAGTTGCTCAGCAGAACATGGATGGAGCCATGTTCTAGCTAGCTTCACGCGCATTTATCTATTCTTCCCCGCTTGCCTTCGCTGGCAAGGCTCAAAAGCCACACTTTTACGGCTCAGATTCTCTTAAGTCTGTACCATACTTTTTTGTATTTTGTCTAACTTATAGTTGTCGTCCGCATCACGGCCTGACTTTGTTTCCTTTCCATACTGCAATATACCTCACGGTCTGTCCTTTTCAGTTTTTTGGATCATTTCGACGGTCGAAGATGGGGTCATTTGGATAATACGGAGTCTCTGTACAGGCTAGATCGCGACCTGACACCGGGCTGGACACGGTGTTTTGGGAAACCACTGGCTATATTTCCTTTACGATACACTCGGGAGGTCAATTGTTGTACTGTTAGTCTCTGGTAGCTACACTACCTCATCAGCACAGAATCGCATGTTGCGCCACAACCAAAGATTAACATTCCGGAAACACAATTCCCCACCATTGAACTTACACAAATACAGCCGCGCAGACTTACTCGTGCTCCTATGCGTGAGCAAAGAAGCCCCTGGATCTTGCGGACTCCACCTGTTTGCTGACGAGCCATCGCCACCATGGTGCGGGAGCCCACCAAAGCGTATCGACAAGCGCGAAGTTTACGAACAGCAAGGCCACCACTGTGACCCACTATGGAACCGCACCCGCGACCCAGAACGCATCCACGAATAAGGCTCTGTGCGCTGCCGTGACGGATGCAGCCTGACTAACATCAACATTATCCAAGATCGACTACAATTCGACTTGGCGACAAACGCGCTCAGAACAACTACCGGCGACTTGCATTCGAGCTAGTTTGCTAGTCCGAGGCAAACACGTTCGAGAAAAGTCGAACCGCCACGTAGATTGTGCGACTCGAGCTGAGCTGTCGCGCTGTGCGACGGTTGAGAAGAAGCAAAGAAAACGCTGCGGTGACAGCTGCGTTTGGCTGCATGCTGCAGCTGCAGGGTCGAAATCACGAAAAGTCGAGACGAAAACAAGCCCCTGATCTGCAGATTGGCGCATAGTGCACGTTTCAGGGACCGGCAAGTCAGCCGGGTGCAGGTGGGGCTGCAGCACGAACAACAAGCTGCGAGCTGATTGAGCGCGAACACGATTGCGATGCTAACAGGCTGAACGAGATGACGATTCGCAACTGCCAATGCATCTGCATTGTTACTAGCGAGTGATTGAGACATTCTGATCTCGTCGCAGAGGCCCGGACATCGGAATGTGACGTGGTGCGAACAAAGCTACCTCGACTATACCCACTTCGAGTACTGCAGGTAACTGCAGCCCACAACTGCTTGCTTTGTCTCTGAATCAGTAAGGGGTCCGTCACTTCGACAGCAACTGCGGTACTGCGTTAGACATTATTCCGGTACGATGCGACCCTGCGGTCCGCATACCAGGTACAGACAACCGTTCTTTGAGCTTGACAGGTGCCGTTGCACAAAGCAGTACAGCTCTGCGCTTCGGTACCACGATGTCACTGCTGCATCTCGAGTGCCGCAGACGCAAGAACAGCATGATTGCCCCAGGGGTGTTCTACCTCCCGCATACTGTGTCTCGAGACGATTCAGGCGAAGGTTCATACACGAATCAGGTAGCGTCTGTCGGGTTGGTCCACATCAAGCCATTCCCAATCTTACAATCTCAATGCAGTCTTGCCAACTTTTCAACACTTCTTTTCCCGATCCAGATGGACAAAGAGATGTGACGATCCAAAGACCATCCAGAGCACCATTACGACCACTCACGCGTATCTCTCTGCATGACCAGCCTCGGTTTCCCCAGAGTCTCGCTCGATCCCCCGCAATCGAGCCACGCTACCGCACGGCCAGACTACCTGTCCGCCACTGAACAACGCCACTAGTATCACGACGGTGCAAACCTTAGTAGAGTGTGTCGCAGTAATGCCCCATCAGCTATCGCTGACCTTGATTCCGTGAAACCCAATTCGATAGTCGCACAGCCCTGACTTGCCTAATTCGATAGTTCGGAGCTACCCATACACTGGGACCGTGTGGATGAGGCGCTGCGGTGCAACCTAGATTGCTTTTGGCGGGCCACCTGCCTTGGCCGCAAACAGGTACAAAACGTGCTTGTGCCCGCAGCTTTCAACCTGTGTGCCGAATTCTCCTCAATATCTCGCATCTTTACTTTCAATCGCCAAACCTATACCCTCGTTTACACGACTTCACCAACTTTACATCAATCAAGATGCGTTTCTCCACCATTGCCGCTTTCGCGACTTCGCTCGCCGTCGTCTCTGCTCAGACCCCTGACCTTTCCGCGGTCCCCAACTGCGCTGTACGTCTTGCCTTCCACTCGATTTGGTATTCATGCTAATTTAACAAAGGTTTCTTGCCTTGTTGCCGCCGTCCCTGACTCCGGCTGCAGCGTCACCGACGTGAAGTGCCAGTGCACCACCGGCCAGGCCGCTCTCGCCAAGTCGGTCGAGTCCTGCGTTCCTACCAAGTGCTCTGCTGAGGACGCTGCCAGTACGCTCCCTGCCTCATTTGCTCAGGTGAAACACCACTAACCGCTCTACAGAGGTCCTTCCCGCCCTTGTCGGTATCTGCCAGCAGGCCGGTATCTCCGTCTCCGTCCCTGAGTCTGCCACCTCCGCTGCTGCTTCCGCTGCCTCGTCGGCTGCTGGTTCCATGACCAGCGCCGCCAGCGCTTCCCACTCCGCTTCCATGGCCAGCTCCATGTCCGGCTCCATGGCGTCCCGCACCTCTGGTGCCGCGTCTGCTACCTCCGGCGTTGTTGAGAGCACTGGTGCTGCCGTCGCCAACGCTGCCGGTCTCGGTGCCGTTGTCCTTGGCCTTGCCGCTGCTCTTTTGTAAGCGCTGAGTTGAGTGTGCTAATGGGAAAGGGATGATCGCTTTGGGGAGAGCATCGAGGAATACCATGACCATTGTCTGGCCCGTGCAAAGTATTGGAGAAATGTACATATATATATGACAACCGAATATACCATTCTTAATACCTTACTCGATTCGTCGCCATGCTATGAAAGCGGTGGTAATGTGCGTATTGTCCAACGTTTGGTGTCGCGCAGTCTGAAGCATTGTGTGTGACAGCCACAGAACTTCGGTTGCCTGAACTACTGCGTGCACGTACTCGATTCGTCCTTATCAAACAGAGCAGGGTGGTGAACGTATAGGCAAAGGAACTATTCTTGCATTATCTCTTGATCACGCCGCGTCCAAAGCCTCGGTCCATTTCTCTGACCATGCGGTGAACTCATCATCTGTGCCTGTCCAACTCTTCTTGACCAGCTCCACTGCGCTCTTCGCCTCGTCGCAGACCTTCTTGAGCTCCGCTTCTGCCTCCTCTTGCTCTAGTTCGTAGAACGTGGATGCCAGGTCGTCGACTGTGTCGGGAATGGTCTTCAAAATGTGCATCAGTCTATCTAGCTTCTGCGCAGGCGACTCGGTTGCGGTGTCGGCGCTTGCTTGTACAGAAGCTGAGCTGGCTGTTGCTGGGTTCTGGTTCGGCGTAACAGCAGGGAAGGTTTTCAACCTCCTCTTACCAATGGCCTGATACATGATACCCACCATCTTCAGCTTCTTCACGCTGCGGTCCAGCAGCACCTTCAACTCCTTATCATCTTTGCCGAGCTTGTTCTGAGCCGAGAAGAAATCATCTTCGTCGCCAAAGTCATCTTCATCCCCACTCCCCGCCACTTCATCCTCATTCCCATCCGCAACATCCTCACCCCACTCCTTCAACTCTTCCACCGCATCAAGCAGCACAGCACGCAACTGCTGCGCCTTCTTCAGCACCAACTCAACCACACCCCCGTTACACAGCCGGAGCAACTCATCGCAAACATCCCACACCACGCCCGTCCTCTCCAAAACGTCCCTCCTCTCCGCCTCGCTGGGCCCCGCATCCGCCCCGCTGAGATTCTTCCGCGCAGAACTCATTCCCAGGACCAGCGCCAGAACGTCCCCCCCACGCGCCCACCAGCCGCTTGACCTGCACCCTCAGCTCGCCGCGCATCATCTGCCCCAGATCGTCGCGCGCGCGCGGTGGCGGCGTGTAGGATGCTGCGGCGACCATGCCCGAGAGCGCGCCAGATGTTACATCGCCGATTTTCGCGATCAGGGCGCTGGGTGTGAGAGGTGGTGTGAGGAGGAGCAGCGAGAGCGTGGTGGTGTGGGATTTGAGGAGGGTGGTGGCGGCGTGGATTGCGGTGAGGGGGCCATTTGGTAAGTTGGGGGCGTCGGTGGGTGAGTTTGTGTCTTTAGAGGGCGTGAGGGAGGTTTGGAAGTGTGAGAGTAGGGTTTGCGTGGTTTGTGTGAGGGAGATGAGTTTTTGGATGTCTTTTGGCGGCGCCATGGTGAGGAACGCTGGCTGTGCGCAGCTGGGAAACAGTATTGAAGAACTAAAGGAAGACAAGAAGTGCTCAAAATGTAGAGCGCAGGATTCGTACGCTAATGCAAGGTATGTTTGTCCTCACAAAAAAAAGTGTCGATGGTGTTGGTGGGGTTGTGTCGAAAAAGCTTATCGATTGCTGACTCGAAGCGTACCCAAACCCCTCCTTCACGTCGATGACTTTGAGTCATGCATAACTTCTTCTCTTGCATTGACAGTAGCTTTGCGTTCGCGCCTGTTACTCAGTTACCCAAAGACAGGCCACGGAGAGCAATCTATACGTGATGGTGCCGTCTTCCGAAGCCTATAAAAGCCAACCCACCCTCTTTGTTCCTTCCACACCTCATTCTACACCAACAAATGTCCAAATCTCATTTGTGGTTTAGGCATGTGCGCTATGTCTTGCCCCTCTAAATCTTTGCATCGAAAACAGAAGAGCAATACCTTATGTCTGAGATGCTGGTTCCTGCACGGAACGACTATGACTGTTTCAACATCCACTTCTCTATCTTTGTACTCAACTTCTACTTGCTCCTCGCACACTTTTCCTCCTCCAAGAGACTCGAAATCTTGTGAGCGAAAGGAACATGCTGGTCGCTCTCTTTTGAACCTTAGCGACCCTATGTCGAATCTACAGTAACAACAGAGCACGTTTGCACCCCACCGCGGATCGTTCTCTCCTTCATCGTGTTTCCGCCGTGCACTATAATCCCAACGAATTGCCAAAACACTATCAAGAAGGCATGCTATGTCTCTGGGTCATGCCCAAGCATCACCAACATTCTGCAAAATCAGCCGGCTTCATGACTATGCCAGTCTCCAAACCCCTGATAGATACAGCACATGTTCAGCGCTCTTTCTGGCACGTTTACTCTTACGCATGAAAACTACCAAAACGTTCGTTCAAATCTGGGTTGCTTCTTTTCTTGTGCCATGAGATGATTTGTCGAGCTTGCACGCTGTTTATCAAACACTAATGTATGTTCCGAAACAGCAGCCCGGGCATCGCATGCTCTGAGCACTCTTCTAGCCTAACATAGTTTGTTTCTTCTCTCTCCTCAGTAAAGCAGAAATGTCTGTCTCTCAAATCAAGAATCAATCCGTAGCATGATTGAAACCGCCTCTCATATGTACAAATGTCTTCTTGACAGCCTCCGCGATTGTGTAAAGGGGGCGGAGACACTTCATGCTAGTCGTGCTTTCCGTCGCACTCGAAGGCATGTCCCATGGCGATCTGTCTTGCTTGTATTTTCTAGGAAGTATGGGGTGACGTGCTTTGGTAAAGATTCCAGCATTGATTAGATATGGGGTCAAGGATGTCATGCTTGATACCTTCGAAAGCGGGACCACGGGTTACCAGTGACTCGTTCTCTAGTCTATGTATGTTACAATACAAATGATTAGAAAGAAATGCTCCAAGCAGACTGTGTCCATTTTAGATGATCTTGATGATGTATATTTATCTCTCTGCATCACGTCTAACTAAGTGTGAACTCTGTCTTAGGCCCCCCAATGTCGAGCTGTGACTTGGCGTCGATATAGTCTGCTACAGCTACACCGATGATCTGGTGCGACATGTCCTTCTGCCTCCTCAGGACAAGAGGACATTTCGCACCATCGAGAAGAGCCACATTATCGCCTGTGACTACTTCCTGTGCTGCAGCACCAACGATATTTGAGTCTGTGATGAAGACATATCTAGGTAACTCACTGAAGTTAAGGATGAAGTCCTGACAGACATTGTACCCGGATTCGTTGGCGTTATGCGCATCCAAAGCTTCCTTCGACGATATGGAGAAGTCGATCTCAGAATCCATCCATGGTCTATTGTCAAACCACCAGCCTTTGGTCATTGTAAGATCCTCCTTGTCTAACATAATGCTTGTTGTGACTGTTCCAATGGAAAGACCATTGAGTGTAATAGTCCCGTGATGGATATCGTGTTGGACAACGGTTTGAGCCCCCACAATTCCCTCGCATTCTTGCAAAACTTGACCACATGGGTTTGCGATCCATGAGATTAGTGGATCCAAATTCCGTAATTTCTCCCTCAGGCGGAAATCTAAGCACCAAGACGGGCCCACAGTAAGGCCTCGTCTAACTGTGAGGATCAAGAAATCCAGATTTTCAGTAGTTGCGATGATACTAACGAGGGCTTGCTGGAATATCCAAGTCAGTGGTTTGGTATAGTCAGGCTCGAAACTGTGCTCGTCCATTCTGTCCAGTAGTCCGAGTAATGCGAAAATGTAGTCGTATGGGTTTGAAGCTTCCCGAGTGATCGACGCCCAGAACATGTCTTCCAAAGTCAATCGCCGCTGCTCAGCGCCTGAATTCTGTCGATGTAGTTGCTCGTATTGAGTACATGAGTTCATGAAGTCATCGACAGTACCGAGCGTTGGATATAGCGTGTTCAACAACAGCCAGTTACTTCTTCTTTGCAGTAGATTGAACCAACTGATCCGTTTGTTGCCACAAAGGACTAAAGACTGAGAATGAACAGTGGCGATCAGACCCTCTTGCAATGTCCACACACGTCGCCACCACGGACGTGCGAAGAAGGAATCCCAAACTCTGGCCTCCCTTGTCACATCATCATTATCATCACCATTGTCATCACCATCAATCCACTGCTTCGGTTTGAGACTTAAGAAAGTTGAGAAAATCTCGTCGCTATCGGCATCTGCTTCCCCTAGCCAGATCAAAACACCGGAGGCCGAGAGATATATGTCGTGCATTTGGCGTACTTGATGATTCTTCTCTGTGGTATCCTGTTGATTGATACATATGGCATCGATCCAAAGGTCGCGGGGAGCCGAAGTATCTCGCAATTGTTGCAGAGCATCATGCAAGTTGTCTGTTATGGTCTTTCGAGTTCCTTCGAGAGACAAGGTGTGTTGCTTCTCATGGCTACCCCATACGTACGACAAGGCTTCGTAACCGACTGGCTTGGGCGACAGATCTTCGACTCGGAGTTGACCTTGTAGCGGCGCTTGCGGATCGGAGGATGGAAGCAGGGTGAACACCCTGATCTGCGAGAATAAAGGATCGATGGGATGCTTGATATACGGATCGTCGACGGTGAGAGTCGCGAGAGGTGCTTCAGGTGCTTCAGGCGTGGTGCTTGCGACGGCGGTTTCCATGCTCAAATGTTGCATGCGCTCGGACATGCTTATTGTCCTTCGATTCGATTCGATTCGATACCGGATACCTTTTCTTTCACAATAACAATGGAGAAAGAACGAAAGAGTGTGTAGGAGTCACAATGCTGTTATAGCTGCGCCATGCTGGTGGGCCCCCGCACAAGGCTGAGCTGCGCCACCACCTCGATCGCGGTTGCCTTGACGCTCATTCAAGCTGCTCAGCCAGCATTCTAGAGTTCCGGATTATAGCAACTAGGCAGTATCTAAGGTTGTCGGGTGTCAGCATACACAGTGTACTGTATCGGATCGTGAAGACGAAAAAGGAAGAGGGAAGCCTCGATCCTCACCTGCCTACCTGATCAGCCCGCCCTGCCTCTCTCATGCTGCCAGACAGATTGGACATTGCCACACAATACGTTTTAGTCTTCAAGAGACCTGTTAAACTGTAAAGATCATTCAAGTCGGCCTTGAAGATCTCTAGTAATTTCTAGGTTCAAATGGCTAAATCTGGCTTTTACGTCGACATAAGAGCCTGCATGCATACATAAGCTAAGCGAAGTGGTTTAGTACAGGTCACGAAAAGCGCAGACTTTAGACAAAGATTTGAGTTGCCTCAGCAGTGTTGTGATCAATAGACATAGATCGACACTCAGTAAACACCAAGACTGTGCAGCGAGTAGTATGAAGTTTGTCAAACCCTCAAATCCAAATCTACAGGTCTGAGAGAGCTTCTTGCTGTTTGATCACCCTTTGTACTTACTGTACAGGCCATGGTAATTACCTGACGGCGCAGGCTGGGTGAGGAATGCCCAATTAGGACTAGTTACTATCTACTAGACTTCTCCTTTCTGTAGACTCAATCCATCACTTCCATACTCTACTTCAGCACTTCTGCTGTTTATCGATCACAACAGGGACGACAACAGCCATCTAGGTGTATCAGGCAACAATTTCGATGTGGAAGTCTCACGAGCGTGGGCATATTATTTGGCCAGATCGATACCTTAGAGACTGTCGCTTCAAGTTGTCATCCATGCTAACGAAGATAGCTTCTTCGCTGTCAAGAATCACAACACCTATCACGTCATGCAGTTGCGAGGAGAAAAAATTCAATATCTGTAAAGCATACCAGATGCGTCGACAGTAGCCTCTTCTGCTACAGCAATGCAAACTCGCCTGGCTCTGGCGAATAATTCCCCCAACCACTGCTTGCTTGACATCTTTTCCGAAAACAAGCACACCGGCGAGTCATAGTCAAAACCAGAGATCAACAATGTCAATAATCGGTCAGATATGTACTGCAAGAGGAGCGGTCGATTCGCTAACCTTAGCACAAACGTAGCGTTCCTGTAGAAGTAAGCCACCACCTCCAGGTCGACACTGCGGTCCGCCAAGGAAGGCTTGTAGGGCACTTGACCTTGGATCTACCATTAAACCACGGGTTTTCCCAAGAATGAGCAAGACTTGTTAACGTTATCGAGGGCTGAATACATACGCGAAGATCCGGTTCCGTGACTCTCTTGGGAGTTGCGAAAACAGAGACGTCACCTCAATGTCTGATTGATGACAGTGTTGGACAGTGCTGGACAGTATTAATGAGCGAGGTTTGATAGTGCACAAGGATCACTGAATGGCGCGATGCTGGCTAGACACAGATGTTCAGAATTGTGAGAAGCAAGGCCGGGAACCAGGAATATAGACCGTCCCCGAGTGAAAGCGTCACCACCTCATCTTGAACCGACAATCAAATGTCACACTCTTGTTCTTATTAAGACCGATCCGAATAGCCCTGTTTCGCAGGGCAACGAATATGTATTGCAGGATCTACCGCCTGCCAAGCTCATGCGACTGATAGTTTAAGAAACGTCTAAGCATCTGCGACTATACCTTGACCCTTAACCCGAATCCACCTAACGCGATCCTCGCAGCCAACAACAACGCCGCGCTGCCAAACAGCATGCATCCACCAAACGTCCAGAGAGCGGCGAACCCGCTGTGATCCAGAATAGCGCCACCAATCGGCGTACCAACCAGCAAACCCAGCGCCACAATGGCGAAACTCTGACCCAGCCTGGTGCCAATCTTATCTCTCCTGTCCTGACTCAGCCTGACGATGATAGTCGGCGGCAGACTAACAAAGCTGCCGGAGAAGAATCCGTAGAACGCCATCAATACGCAAATACCCGGGCTGTTCGACACGCCGATGTAGCTAATACACAGCACGCCGCTGATTAGACAGCACGGAATAACGACGTTGAACGGCCCAAAGCGGTCGGCGAAGACATTCGGGATGATGCGGCCGAACACACTGGTCGAATTCATGATGGCCAGGAGATAAAACGCAAGATTCTCGTTCGTCAGATGCCTCTCGAGGGCGTAAAGCTGCGCGTAGAAGAAGGGCATGTACAGCCCCATGAACCCGCAGAAGAAACCGATGACCTGCAGCGAGTACGCGGGGATGCGGAACGCCTGCAGATCGAGCAGACTGCGGCTCTGGGCCGGCAGCACGCGGACGCGCATGCACACGCAGGGCACGACCATGGTGCCCAGGATGATAAACGCCAGCACACGCGTCGTCCACGCGAAGCCGATCTGCGGCAGCAGATTGTGGAACACGATCGGGTAGATGACGCCGCCGAAGCTGCTCCCCGCTGCTGCGATGCCGATCGCCATGCCGATCTTGGTCGAGAAGTAGGTGCTCAGGATTGCGACGCTGGGCACGAATAGCGCCCCCGTGCCGATGCCGATGCAGAATGCTTGCGCGAGGAGGACTTGCCAGTACGATGTGCAGAGTGAGAGCATCATCTGCCCGAGCACCAGCATAAAGGAGCCGAAAAGGAGGAGTTCGCGGAAGTAGCCTGCGTCGTAGATGGGGCCTGTTAGGGCGCCGACTTCAAGCAGGAGGAAGGCTTGGATGGAGCCGATCCAGGAGATGCTCGAGGGCGAGGAGTCCGGGAGGAGCGTGGTTTCATAGTACGCTTGGTAGGAGCCAAAGGTGTTCTGTGTGGTGTTAGAGGATATGGAGATGGGATGGAGGGAGACGCACGATGATACCCCAGCTGTTGAAGAGCAGGAAGAAACTGCCGAGGACCTGGAGCCAGGCCCATAGACCGCCATTAGGGATGCTGCCTGCATCGCGCACGCTGTGTTTGCTCTTGACTTTCTTCAGTCCCTCGCCGTCTGCATCGGTACCATTCTCTTCCCCAGCGACGCGGTCGTCGTGCGTCACGTGCGCTTTCTCTTGCACTTCCTCCACCGGCGCATCTTGTATCACCAAACTGCCATTAGATTTCTGGCTGTTCAAGGGCAAAGTCTGCGTCGAGTCCTGATTGATCTTCTCGTCATAGGTTGCTTGGACGGCGTTGCGCGACCCGGCATCAGCGGTCGCCGTTGCCGCGGCGGTTTGGTGATCCATCTCTTGGCCAGCAGCAATGCAGTGGACAACTATACCGCGTCGATGGTACACAACCTTGGCACTGCTCTTGCACGCGTCCAAAAATATTGCTTGACAGCTATGCGAAAGCGATGACGTCCGACGCCCAGGAGACAAGACGGCGCGGTTGCGGGTGCGGCTCAAGGCTGGAATCCTTTGGTCTTGGTAAAAGACAAATCCTGGGGAAAGGCGATCATCAGAAAGATTGGCACGACCAGGCACTATATGGCGGTCGGCTAGATCCCTCGCATTCAGCGAAGCGCAGGGCACGCGGCACGTCCATTCAACCGTTTGAGGCGTGTTCGGCCAATGTTCAGCGCGAGGTGCACGGCAAAAAAGCGTGGTTCGTCGCGTCACGAGCTTAATTCCGTGTTGTTTCCGCGCCCTGGGCGTTTCGGACTGCCGTTAGTGCGGAAACTTCGCAGAATGCGTGTGAGATTTGTGAGATGGCGTTTTAAAGGGCGCTCACCGCTGGCTGAAAATTGCTGGCTGGTCGTTGAATACGCTCACTGAACCTGCGTGCGTCCAGGCGGATTCAGGCGTCCGTATGTCTTTCCTCTCGGGGACATAAGATGACTTCCACGCGGGAGAGGATAACCAATGTTAACTGACAATCGACATGCGTTGAGATGTATACAGTGACTCAGAGGCACATATATTGCTGACAGGCTCGAAGTTTCAAAGAATGCTATTTTTCTGCTCACTAGGGCAACTATCTACGCCGACAGGCGCGAAGGGAAGTGCCGATGGTATACAACGCAAGCCGGGCCTGCCTCATGCCGTCGTAATCTTGGGGAATATGCGTCGTCGCTCGTTCTTGCTTTTCGCCCACCAAAAGGTGGCCGTGCCATTAATCATGATCAAAATACCGGTACACAACGCCCAACGCTCGCTATGCTATACACCCTAAAGAGCAAGCCCACCCAAGTTTTTATGTAAGTCGAAATGTAGGAAATGGGTGCCGAGGTATTCGAACATGACAGTATATCCAAGTCGAACGTTCAGCGCCATATATAGAGAAACAATCAGGCCTGGCCATTGGCGCGGTGGGCTGAGAGCGTGTATCCAGAAGGGTGGACAGGTGAAGCGCCGACTTGCTCGACGCGCTCCTCGACGTACAAGTTGTCCATCAGGGCACTGGGTGCTGCGCTGTCGAGCTGTAGCTGGCTGCGAACAGCCTTCTGGCGGCGGGTCTCGCGCTCGTCTACAACGTCGTGCAGCACCTTTGCAGCACCAGTCCATCCAACCTGGTTGGCAGTCGCTCGGTGGTTGAAGAGGCGGTCGAGAAGAGGAAGTGGCAAGGACAGAAGAATGCTGGACAGAATTCTTGAGACCGGGCTGGTTTGTGTGTCGTCGTCTGTAGGCGCATCTCCAAAGCGAATCTTGCTCAAGCGTGGGTTGTGAGCTGGGGCGCGCGCTTCGGTAAGGCTGGGCAGGCGGGGATCGTTGTGAAGCTCTGATGCAATCCGGTACAGGTTGAAGTCGGCCGGGAAGTTGTATGCGATGAAGTCAATGGCTGAGTTCAACAGCTCAGCGGCGAATGGGTCGTGAACCTCGGCGCCATCTGCGTTGGGTCGAGGGGCCGTTCTTGCTGCGTAGAGACCGTAGTGGAGGACCTGTTCGACGGTGTCCCATCGAAGGAGCGCTTTGGCGATCTCAACGCCTCTTGCCTGCATGCTGGGAATCTGCAAGACGCTGCCAGCTGCAATGTAGCTTAGCAGCTGGTCCATGCGCCTTCGAGCGTCCTTGGACACGTGCGGATGAGGCACCTCGGAGGTGTAGTGACCGAGACCATACAAGAAAGCCTGCATTGACAGAAGCGGCGCTCCGTACAAGACCTTGAGAGCCTCTTGAATAGATTCGTTGCCGACAAAAGGGTTGGTGGTAAGCACATCAACAAGGCGGCGCGAGTCTCTGGATCGGTGGGCGGGAGGGATGCTGCGACGGACAGCATTGGCGATGACCGGACTGCGCACGACGACGATTCCATGGACGGGAATGGAGATATACTGGAACTCAGGCGAGCGGACCTGCAGGACAAAATCGGCGAACTCTGGGTTGCCAAACTGGGTGGACAGGTAAGAAGCAAGCTCAAAGGGCGACTCAATCATGTCGTCGTTTGGCGGACCGGCGCCGTTCTGCTGAGGCTGTGCATGTGGCACCTCGGCTCGTTCAGCAACAGGCAAGGGCTCGCCGAACTGTGACTTGCTGGGCGATTGCGAGTGGGAAGTAGTGATGCCGTTGGCAGCAAAACGGGGGTCTTCTGGCGAGAAGTTGCCCTGGTAGGGGTCAGGGTAGGCAGAAGGACCGGCGGTGAAGGGGGGAGACTGGAAATCGGTTCCATTGGCGTACATTTGCTCCGGAGGAGGAGGCATGGAGTACGGTGGGTAGATCCAGGGAGCCCCAGCGTCCGAGGGATGGTGCGAGTGTCCGGGGAAGAAGGACGGGGTGAAGTCAGGCGGCGCAAAGCCGGGCGGGATGCGCGGCACTGACTGCCTGTGTGCGTGGCCGCGTGCCTCGTAGCCGTGAGGAGTGGCAGACTGAGCTGGCGAGTCTTGCACAAAGCTGCCCATGGCACCGTCGACGCCTGGCCTGGCTGGGTGGAAGGCAGTGTCGTAGTCCTCGGCAACAGGCGTGTTCATGCCGCTCATGCTCGACGGGACAAAGGCTGGGGGGAGCTCCTTCCGGTGGACACCGTTCGTGAGCGGCTTACTGCCGGCCGGAGCAGCTGGAGGGGCTTCGTGGACATGGTTCGGCTCGTGGTTGGATGCTGGAGCTGCAGCGTCTTTGGTCAGCGACTGCGGTGCGACTTTGACTTCCGGAGCCTTGCAGTATGAAGACTCACCTTGAGCGTCGGCTACTTGCTTCACCTCTTCGTCCTGCGACTTGGCCCGAGGGCTCGCCAGAATGGGAGCTTTGGCTTCCGCTTCCACTTCAGCTTCAAGCTTCTCGACCGACGTCTTGGACTCGGGTATCGGGGGAGTCTGTACAGCTTCTGCCGGCTGCGCTTCGACCTTTTTCTCCTCCACTACCGGCGGCTGCGGCTGCGGCTCTTGCTCTTGCTCTTGCTTCGGCTGAGTCACGGGACCCTTGTGCGACTCTTCGGGAGTGACAGGCCTCGCAGCTGGTGCCTTGCGCGACAAACGGTGAGGAATGGCAGGCACAATGCGCGAAACGGGGCGGCGCGCCTGCTGCTTCTGCGCCGGCCTAGCGGCATCGGCAGAGATTGGAGCCATGGCGGTTGGTGTGCGTATAGTCAAAGGAGCGTCTGGGAATAGCGACTCCAAGATAATTGCGGATCAATGGGCTTGCCAATTATCCTGGAGCGCCGAGGGACGTGTGAGCGCGGCGTGAGTTCGAGCGGTGGGGTGCGTCGGAGGGATCGCAAGTTGAAGACCCCACAGATAAATCTGCGCTATGACATGCAACCAAAGCGCACGTCTGTTTAGTCAGCGAGACTCTCACCTTGACGCGTCTTGCTGTAGAGAGCACTCCTTCACCAGCATCGAGTGTCGAATACATCTTTTGACAATGGCATGGCCAGAAGAGGACCCTAAAAATCTCCATCGATCTGCTGGTGACCATACCTCCTACCACAGGGAAGCCAACGTCAACATGGACGCAGGAAGACTGCATTCAGACGTGCACACATTCTAACCGTCGTCTGGTGGCAGGTGATGCGTAACAAGCAGTGAATCTCTGCTCGACAAGACGCTGTCGTCGTCCTTGAGACCACCGAGTTGCGTTTATCCCTCGAAGCATCTCCCTCCGCGCCTGCCACCATGCATCCTGCGCAGCCACTGTCTCTTGCTCCGTCTCTAGATAGTAAGGAGTCAAACACATGGTCGAGATAACGCCATCTTTACCCCCTCAATCAGCCTCTCTGCTCCCTGTCCCTCGCGTTCTGCTATCTCCTAAACTTACGACGACATCTCTCTTTTTCCTAGAGCTCCTGGCCCACATTCCCTACCCTTGCAACTGATTATGGTCTCGAGACAGCCACGAACTTCATGCAATAACGAACTACCTATTCGACGACATTCTCCTGCGCCAACGTTGAAAGATCACCGCTGCTTCGAGTGCCAGTTGGGCACTCCACCGAACACGCACCACGCCACTTGCCTCCACCAGAACGAATTCGCGCCTACGCGTGAGTTATGCCCTTACTCTGCGCTCTCAACTACTCACTAAACATGCTCAGCGAATCCTTTCAGCATCCTAGCGGGCCTAAACCCTTCGCCAGAGACCAGGTGGGCTTTCGACTTCGTCCCCACATCGAGATCAGGGACGAGGAGAAAGGGCAGGCGGGGTGGTAGGCAGCAGAGACTGAAGCACGCTTCAAAGAAGACATGCGAGAAGCCTAAGGAAGGCGTAGATGAGCTCTGCAATCGGTTTGCTGCACTGCATCTGGATGACGATGCGCCAGCGGGTGCTTCAACAGAACCAGACCCCAGACCACTGTCTGGCGCGCTATCTGATGTGAACGCTGTCAGGCATCACTGGAATCCTCAATTTCGTCCCGACTCGCTACCGTCGTCAGATTCTGCCCTTATCGAGCCAGCAGAAAATCAGACCACGTCACCATCGCGAAATTCAACCTTGGATCACAGTCGCTCGGCTGATGTGCGCTCATTGACTCGAATATCATCGCCCAAATTTCCGCTGTCAGCGTTCCTCAAGGACCTTGCGTCTCCAACCGATTGCGCAGAATACTGGCCGCCGAGGAACCCAGTACTCGAGCCAGCACGTCAACCTCGGACGCCTCAGGCTTCAGGTCAGCAATCAGCTCCTCTGCTACTAACACCAGCTCTCCCTGTCGGAAATCGCAGCCCTACCGTTCAGACCAGTAACACTGCACCTCTTCTGAGCAATGCAATAGAGCCGCAACGAGCGGTGCCAACGACATTGTCGTTGTCTACCAACGCCGTACCCGCCTACGAACGCTTCCCAGCGTTTGAACTTCTTCTCTTCACGATGGCACCAAAGCCACATAATACAACACCAAGCTCTGACACCCCATCGCCGTCACTGACACCGCCTGCCGTGTCAAGTTCCCCAGAACCAGAATCGTATTGGACACCTACGCCAACGATGACAGCTAATATCCCACCCGCTTCGCGAAAGCCGTCTAGGGGCTGGCAAGGGACTTCAGAAGGTATCACGGTCTTCCGTCCGCCTCCGATAGCCTTGATCACAGCACCTGTTACGTCTCCGTACCCATTCGTGTATCCACCCCGGCCCTGGACGCCGTTGGCTGTGCCCAGCGATGTTTTCAAGAGCACAGCAGCAGTTTCAGTGAGGCTTAGAAGCAAATTTACCTTTGCCCCAGACCCTTCAGGTCGTCACGTAACACGAGAGGAGTTCCTCGCGATGGGTCATGCCCCAGAGTGCTGGTGCGACGGCTACAAGAATGCACGACAGGCTAAGGAGCTCGCTGACAAGACTGGCACTGATCGCAGGCGTCTTGCCTATGGATTGTGTGCATCCTCTTATTGCTTGGGCAATTCCAGCGCTGCAGAGCCGCAAGCAGAACCCATTGGTTGTCAGCCGTCTCGTGATGTATCGAGACCTGTTCGCCCACGCCCGACTATCGAGAAGTTCATCGCATCATTGCCGTCCAATTCAAGCGCATCCTCTCCCAATGCTAAGTTGGACGGCCAGCAAGCGCCTGTTGAGCCAGCCGTAGCATACCCTGCTTCGGGTGCCTCGGGGGCCTCCTCTCCTATTGATACACCGAGGAGCGCGCACGCACCTTGTGCTACTCTGGAATCAGAAGATGATCTCGAAAGCGACTCTTCCAACGAGAACGCTGTAATGTTCACACCCTCATCAGAGGGGACAGACTTCGGTTTTCAAGCACTGGCTTCCCCCTCATCTGAGGGTGCGGGTTCCGAGTTCGAGGGATTGGAAGTTATCGAGGGCGTGCCTGTCGACTCAGATGATGACTGGGCGTCTCTCTCTGCCACCTCCAACACCCATCGACCAAACTCGCTTCTCACATCTCGGACCGTGTCAGATGCATCCGTACAGACTTCAAGCGCCGCGTTGGTCGCGTCTTCGCTTCCTGTCGCGCCTCTATCGCCTCCGCAGCTACATCCTCGTTTGGCCTACCACGCCCGCTGCTCGAACTTCGGAAGCGGGAGCGAGACAGGCTAGGGGCCATTGCGCTCATGGAACGAGCCTTCCGTACACTCTGCCAAAGAAGAGCTGTGGAATGCGAAAGCGGAGCCAGAGGTCGTATACACAAGTGCCGTCGAGTGGCCAACGCTAAGGGAGGCTATGAGGGTCAAGCCCATAAGAAGAGAGGCAAGCAGAGAGTATGATGACGCGTGGGGCGGTAAAGTGTGGGACGGGGTCACAGATTGGTTTGCATGATTGCTCTTAGACGGAACTTATGTTGGATACACGGCACCTGAGAGGTAATGGGCAGAAACATACAAGCCTCTGTATGATGGGTATGCGGTATGTTACAATAGGGTATGCTTAGGTACTACTTCAACCTACGAACCAACAAACATCTCAATCACATGCTGTGCTCCTAAAGGTTATCATCATCCCAGACACCAGCACCACCCTCCTTCTTCTTTCCTCCATCGTCCACAAGAGGCGCCATGGGGATCTCCACGCCCTCTATACTCCACTTCATCCCGATATACGAGTCACTGTACACAGTAACATCGACCTTCTTTCCTTGCGCCTCAGGCGGCAGCGACACCTTGGCCGAAGCATGCAACTTTGATCCACCAGCAGCAGGAGCAGAAGCACCGCCACCACCACCACCACTCGTGCCAGCAATCTGCTTCTGCCCCCTGCCCCTCCCCTCCCCTTCCGCGACCACCAGGCCCAGAGCGACTCGGATCAACCCAGCCCACACGCTTCAGCGCAACAATCTCATCGGTCCCGCTGTACGAGAGCACCAGGAAGAAGCCCTCCGTCTGCGGCTTCGGGTAACGCGGGGCGTAGATACGGACGCCGCCGTTCTGGACGCGCGCGGGGTTTGTGCGTGTCAGGCTCGCGCTGAAGGAGAGCGCGTTGTATGCGCCCAGCGCGAGGTTCAGGATGGGCAGGCGAGATAGGGGCTCGGCGGAGCGTTTGAGCATTGGAGCAGCGACGCCGGCGTGGCGGAGTGCCTGCTCGATGGCGGCGGGGGAGAGGGTTGTAGCGTCGCGCAGGTTCGTGGGCGAGGCGCGGGGGTGCTGGATGCGGTTCTTCTCGTCTGCGGGGGCGACGTTGGGGAGAATGCTGAGCGGGCCGTCGTCGGGCCAGCGCGCGGATTTGATGCAGGAAAGTAGCGTGATCATGGTTGTGCAGCTCGATACGTAGCCCAGCTCGGTCAGCACGTCGATGCTGGCTTGCACGATACGGATGGATTGGTCGAGCACGCTGTTCAGGTCTCCTACGTAGTCGCTGATCGGCAGATCGATGCGGCTGAAGTGTGCTTGCAGCAGGAGGAACGACTTGACGTGTGGATCCCACATGGGCAGACCGAAGTGGTCTGCGCTGAGCGGCAGGACTTTGGAGAGCTCGGCGTTGATGAGATCCTCGTTGTGCCGGACGGGCAGCTCGTCGTATTCGGTTGCGTGCGAGATCCAAGTCAACGCATCGAGGAAGGTGGCGTCGCGCTTTGCGTGTTTGACGAGGTAGCGGATCGTCTTGTGCGAGAGGTAGTAGTACGACATGATCTTTCCGAGAGGCGTGGAGTCGACTTCACCCGTAGGCTCGACGAGGGCACAGGATGAATCGTGGAGTTCCTTCAGCGATGTCTCGACAAGGTCGACCATGTAGTCGTTAGCCATGGTCTGGGCGGCGATGGTATTGTGCTCCTCAGCGGAGATCTCGAGGCCATAGAACGACGGGTTCTTATGCAGACGACGGAAGAAGAAAGTCCACGTCAAGTAGTCAAGGGCATCTTGCTTGGTGCCGATGGTGCCAGCTGAGATTTCAGCGCCCAAATGGTTGTCTAGCACTTTGTGAAGGGAAGACTCAACAGGGAAACCCGTGTGCAAGAAGTGCTTATAGAACTCCTTCTTTGCATCCTGCGTAAAGATACGCGCGATACCTGACGAGTCGAACTGAGGACGTCCGGCACGACCTAACATTTGCAAAACATCTGTAAGGTCCATGTCCTTGTAGCCTTCCGACTTGGCGTCGAAAAACTGTGTGCCCTTTACAACAACAAGATGAGCAGGTAAGTTGACACCCCAAGCCAGTGTACTAGTGGCGACGAGGATCTGTATCTTGTTGTTTGCGAACAGCTCCTCGGACAGCGAACGATCGGTCTCGACAAGACCGGCGTGATGAAGGCCAATACCAAAGCTCAGTGCTTCCTTCAGTGCGTCGTCCTTGACTCGCTCAAGGTTGAGAGCCAGATCGTCGTCAGACATGCGGAGAAAACGTCGAGGGTTGTCCTCCATACCACAGAGGTTGATCAGGTCGCGAGCAGTTAGACGCGTCTGGCGACGCGACGCGACGAACACGATGACTGGCTTTTCAGGCGAGTGCTGCTTGATGGCGAGGAACGTGGGCCTGTTCATTGACTGCATGAGCGGACAGAAGCCTCGCTGCTCGGGGAAGCCGTCGATAAAAATCTCGAGTGGAACAGGACGGACCGAGTGACGGAAGTTGAAGAGACCTTCTTTCACACCGAGCCAGTTGCCAAGATCTGAGGCGTTTGCGCAAGCGGTCGACATGCCAAGAAGACGGATGGACCCATCCTTCTTCTGCGAGGCAATGTAGTTCATACGCGACACGATGATCTCGAGAATGGGACCACGATCACCGCCGAGCAAGTGGATCTCGTCGATGATCACCAGGCTGACTTGTCGGACATAGCCACGGGTCTGCCAGCTACGACTGATACCATCCCACTTCTCTGGCGTTGTGATGATGATGTCTGCGTCGCGAATAGTGCGGGTATCAGGTGTGTTGTCACCAGTCAACTCGACAAGCTTGAGTCCCATAGGACCTGCGAGGCGTTTGCCCCAATCCTGCACTCGCTCCCGAACGAGTGCCTTCATGGGTGCAATATAGACCACCTTGGAACCTGGCTTTTCCCTGAAGGCCCACCACATAGCAAGCTCGGCTGCGACAGTCTTACCACTACCTGTGGGCGACCCGAGGAGCACATTTGCCGGAGTGTGATACAGACAGTGGAAGATTTGCGTTTGCATAGGATTGAAGTACTGGAAGCGTTGCGCGTAAAGCTCTTCGAGCAGTGGGTTCTTGAGTGCTGCGATGGGTAGAGGCTGGAGGTCGAGCAAATCGGTGTAGACACTCTCGGTGTCCGGTCGGATGAGGTGCTGGAAAGAGATGGGGTGTACGGTCTCTGAGCCGAGCCATCGATCGGAGACAGCGCGAACGTATATTTGCGTCGGAAGCGGATCCGTAAGCGGAATCGTGAAGTTCAGCTCGTGATCATCGTAGAGCTTTTTGCGAGACAAGATGAAGTATTCGTAGTGGTAGATCTCTGATGTCTCTGAATTCTCAACCCATATCCAGAATGATTCGGATGTGCCGTGGTGTCGATCGTTCCACCTGAACTCTGGCGTGAGCCACAGGCGGATGCGCAGGACGTCGCGATTCAATGGCGCAATCTCAGACTCAATGCCGAGAGTTGGGAAGTTATCCAGTAGCTTAGAGATAACACCGCCCATCTTCGTGTTGTGGACAAGATCGCCAATCTCTCGCGGCTCCATGTCGCGCAAAGCTTCAAGGGACGGGTATCTTTGGTCGAGCGCCCGTAACACTGGCTGCGGCAGATCGAATTGATGGAGGGGGTGCTCAATAGACCACACTCGGTGTTCAATCGATTGACACAGGCTCAGCAGAACCAGACATTGGTAACCCCAGCGCCTGTTAAGCGCTATCATAAACAAAGCTCTAGCGATACGTGCAGCGTTCTGCGTGACGTAGTTGGTGTCTGAGACAAGCGTGAAGTCCTCCAGGCGGGCGCGCGAGATGTGAGCCTGCAAGAGGTAGTTTGTCTTGCCATGCGCAGTCGCATAGCCACCCTTAACCTCAGTGATAACGTAACCTTCTTCTTTCAAAGCTGACAGTTCCTTTTCTTCGGTCTCGCGAGACTGCACTTGATCGAACTCACCACTCATACTGACCATGGCAAGAGCGTCCGCATCTGTGCTTCGAGGGCGCATCATGGTGTTGAAGATCTCGATACTCGACTGCTGGACATAGAATTGACTGGCGATACGACCCACGTCCTTAGCGCGGAGATCCTCGGTGGTCTCGTTGAAGATAATCATCTGACTCTTTTGCAGGACACGGGCGGCATCGATGATGAGCTTGCGCCTCCTGCCCACCAGCTGAGGGTCATCCCGGATCTCAGCCCATTCGATACCATATAGCAAAGGACTCTTCTGCATACGCACGAAAAGGTACGAGTACCCAAGCCACTGGACAGCTTCTGACACTGTGGTGACAGTGCCGAGCGAGATCTCGGCATTGAGATTGTCAACGAGCTTGGTCGAGAACCGAGATTCAATCGGCTGCTGTTCCGTGATGGCTCGCATGTAGTGGTCAAGGCGGTCATGAGTGGTACAAATGAAACCGATACCAGTGTCCTGGAACTGAGGACGACCGGCACGACCGAAGATCTGCAGAACGTCCAAGATGCCCAGATCCGTGAACTTTCCCTCTTGTGCATTGTAGACTTGAGTGCCCTTGATCAAGACAGCAGCAGCTGGCAAATTGACACCCCAGGCGAGGGTGGCCGTACAGCAAAGGACCTTGATGACACCTTCGGCGAAGAGGCGCTCGACCATGTTTCGATCTGAGCGAGGCATACCGGCGTGATGGGTACCCATGCCCTTGCCCAACAACTCACGAAGTTCACGTCCCTTGGACTGCTTCATGTCGCGAACAGCAGCATCGTACTTCGGGTGATCTGTCGGATCGAAAAGATCGGTACACTGGTCGTCGGTAGCTTGATCAAACAGCCTTCTGGCTGTCTTAACAGTGTCTTTACGAGAGTGCACGAAGACCATGATCTGGTGTCCTCTCTCCAACATCTCTTTGACCTTGTCGAAAGCCACCTGTTCTAGGTTCTCCCTTGACTTCATTGTACCAGGCTTACCCTTCGCGCCGATGAAGTGTTGCTCGAGTGGAACTGGACGGAACGATGCATCGAAATAGAACAGACCGGCCATCTTGTTCACACGAAGGAAGTCGGCGACATCTACGTAGTTGGGCAGTGTAGCCGATAGACCTACGATACGAATGAGAGACTGCGTGCTCTCAACTTGTCGCTGCGTTCGTGCGACTAAGCTCTCCAATACAGCACCACGCTCGTCATGCAGCATGTGGACCTCATCAATAATGAGGAGGCGCACCTTCTGGACGAGCTCGGTGTCGCCAGTGCTCTTTCTTGTGACAACATCCCACTTCTCAGGTGTGGTGACGATGATCTGGGTGTCAAGGATTTCAGCTTTGGTGAGATGCATATCTCCCGTCAATTCGCGGGCCTTGATGCCTAGCCAGGCCAATCGTTTACCAAGCTTCTCTGTGACTTCAGCGGCGAGAGCCTTCATAGGCGCGACGTAGATGATCTTGAAGTCCTCCATCATGACTGTAAAGTCGGTAGCTTCGGGCTCCTCGATTGGGTTGGGAATGATATTCTTTCCGATGGTGTTGAGGATAGTGAGCATTGCGGCGTCCGTTTTACCGGCACCAGTAGGTGCACAAATGAGCATGTTCTCGCTCGTCTTGTACGCCACGGGGTACACCAGACTCTGCATGCGATTGAGGGCTTTGTAACCCTTGAACGTCCGCTGGCACAAACCATCGAGCTCACTGATCTCAACAAGCTTGCGACCCGCTCCAATGGTTCCAACTGGCATCGCAGGGATCTCGTACTCTTCGTAGAGTTTGTCTTCGTGATGTTTGTGGTTCGTGGGAAGCGCATACTTCTTGCCGTAGGCAGAGAGCTTGTTGCCCGCCGAGTAAGTTTGGTAGACGTGGGGATACTGAGGTCCTGTGCGATCCACTGCGGCTGCAAGTGGAGCGTTCTTGTGCTCATAGTCTTGTCGGCGCAACGCTTCTTCACGCTCTGCTCGTGTCATGAGACGGCCCGAGATGCCGTTGTCTTCTCCTGGCTTTGGCTCGAGCAAAGATTGAGTGATGTCTCTTCGGTGAGCGATCAGGTCGGCGACGAGATCCAACTCTTCGTAGCCAACGATATCTGCCAACATCATTTGCAGCTCTTCGTTGTTGCTGTCACTGCTCAAGATCGCCAAGATTTGATCCTTGAGTGCACCTGCATCCAAGCCGGAGCTTCTCTGAGCAACACCCTCGCATTTCTTGCTTAGCCATCGCTGGTCGTAGGCGCTGCTCCCACTCGCAAATTCCTGGACCTGTTCGAGGTGATCACTGCTGTACTCATCCTCGTACTCGTCGCTGATGATGTCCCAGATGTCTTCTCCGCTGGCGGTTCCTGAAAAGTCATCGTCATCGAATTCGATATCATCGCCGTATGCTGGAGCTTTCTCAGCATCGGCAGGCAGATTCAACTCTGCAATAGCCTTTCGCATGGTGGCGAGTTGCTCCAGCCATTGCGCCTGCGCTGCGTCCATAGAAGACGACATGGTGGGTGATGGTCTTCTCTGTGCACCCGCCGCTCAATCGACAGATTTTGATGTTCACACGGTTGTGTGAGTCGATGTGAGTCGAGGTAGTCGCCTCGTTCAAAGTTTCCCAATCGATGACGGCGACTGCACGGTCGCATATACCTGCCCCACCCCCACGTTAGCGCGAGTGGCAGCCGCGGGTGGTGGGACAGCGCAGCGCAGCGCATGAGCATCACGGCTACAACTAGGCACCTAAGACCAGCAGGTACTGCCACCGCTCGCGAAGACAGCTCTATTTCCACACTTGGTTCCCTTCCACTCCCCACACGAGCGCACCCACCGCAGCCATGAAGGTCGTATACATTGGTGTAGGCGCCCCTCTCACCGCCGCTTGCGACCCTGATATCTGACCGAGTGCCCAGATCTTCAACAACGAGGCCAAGCCTGCCGTTGAGCTGACACACGAGACCGACCTGTCGTCGTATGGCCGCTTTACAAGAGGCAGCGTCGCCGAATTTGTACGTGTTCCGCCTGGAAAGGAGTCGTTCGCTGCGCCCGCCTGGCACGCCGCCTCCGCCTCAGACACACCCAGACAGCAAAGGCACATGCTAACAGCAGATAGCTGACGTTCTTCGCCGGCGAAGTCGCCCAGCGCACACGGCCCGGCCAGCGACAAGACGTCGAAGAGAAGGGTAATACCCTCACTCCCCTAGCGCGCTCATCACTAACCCAACACCAGAGTACACATTCCACGCCTACGGCCGCACCGAAGGCGTCTGCGGCATCGTAATAACCGACGACGAATACCCCACCATGGTCGCCCATCGCGTGCTATCCAAAATCGTCGACGAATTCGTATCCAAGTACCCGCGCACCGCGTACGCCAACTTCGCAAAGGGCGCGCCGCAGCTCAGTTTCCCCGAGCTCAAGCAGTACATTACACAGTACCAGGACCCTGCGCAGGCGGACAGCATCGTTAAGATCCAGAAGGAGCTTGACGAGACCAAGATTGTGCTGCACAAGACGATCGAGAGCGTGTTGGAGAGGGGCGAGAAGATTGATAATCTGGTTGCTAAGAGTGACGGGCTGAGTGCGCAGAGCAAGATGTTCTACACGCAGGCGAAGAAGCAGAACTCGTGCTGTGTGGTTATGTAGAGTGGGCTTTGGAGAGGATGCTGGATGTGGTTGGCGTTAGACCTGTATGGTTAGGCTGTGCTATGAACATACCCTTTGATTGTCCCACTACATGTGTCTCAACTCTTCGTTGCGATGTGCTGAGAAGCGTAACTTGTATCGGTCGACTGGGACGTCACTCATCATCGTACATGTGGTTCGTCGAACAAGTGTGAGAACTCGCACATTGATTGAACGCTAATGGATTTAATGATTTATTTACATAGTGATAGTGCCAACAAGTCAATGCCATTCGAGCACTGTACACTGCGGTCTTTCTGGTTGGATGTGTATGAACATCACGTGCTGCGTGGCCGTGATGCCTCTATTCGAGAGTCATTGTCTTTGATGTTATTATCGGTGGTCATTGTCTGCCACTCAATCTTCACCAAAGACTACGAAGCTGCAGTCTTCCTCGGCCTCGAAGTAGATATAGTCGCTGCCGTCTGTCTCATCGTCGTGCATATCCCAATCACTCTCGTCGTCTTCTTCATCGTCGTCCTCCTCGTCATCGTCCAGCATTTCTAGCCGGGGGATCTCGAAGCTGCCAATCGGTGTGGCTTCTGCTTTGCGGATCCCGGCTTCGTAGGATCGGATTGTGTCTGTGAATACGCCTATTGTTTGTGCGAAGTCGTAGACGGCGATGCTCTGTCCTACGATGAGCGGTCCTTGCTCGAGCAGGATTGGGGCGCGGGCGTAATCTTCCGAGTCTTCCGAGACGATCTCCTCACTTTCCTGTTCATCTTCTTCGCATTCGTCGTCTTGTGTCTGTACGGTGTACTTCCCGGGTGTGTACCGCGGAGACCGCCGTTTGAAGTACTCCTCAGGTCGGCTCACGCAGAACTCTGTGCCTGGAGTGAATTTGACCGATTTCGTTTTTCTCGGCTTTTGTGATTGCGCCTCTGTGATAGCGAATGCTTCTGACCAGTAAAGACCTAGCGCTTGGCTTGCTGTGCGCACTTCGTCGTTCTTCCAGTCCTTGTGCTGTGCCTGCCACTGCTCCTCCTCCTCTGCCTGTAGCTCGAATTCCTCCAAGCAATGCAGCACTTCTAGCTTGCTTGTAATAAAAGCAGCGTACAGAGCTTCTTGCTTCTCGGTCGTCGCTTGATTGGCGGCTCGTGGTGCACGTCCTCCAGCGCCTTGGAGCGCTTTCTCCAATGCACGCAAGTAGCTGATGTACATGTCGATCGTACAGACAGGGCACCGCTTCACAAGATGACCAGCTGTGATTGGATGCATCGTGTGGCGACACGAGATCGCTGTAGGGGGCTCGTCTGCGGTTGGAGTTTTGACGTGTTCAGCTACGTCTTCGAAGACATCCGAGAAGTATCCAGAATCCTGTTTCCGGAGCCACTGTTGAAAGTCCTCGTGCTCATCTGCAGTCGGAAGAAAACCTTGCTCATTTGGCCTCAATGTCGTGTGCAGGTTCTGCCATCGTCGAAACTGCTTGAATTCCCGTGGAGTAAAGATAGCATTCGCCGAAACATCGCTCCGGACGCGTGGTATGTTGGAGGCCATGTTGTTGCGGATGATCCCAGTAATTGCGGTCTGGAACGCGTGAGGCCGAGCTAAGGTTTGCTCAAAGTTTGCTCTTCAAATTCTCGTTACAGAACGCGTCAGGGGCCAGAATAATTCGACCTGAAGTAAAGCAATTTTGCACTGTTTTTGCGAAATTGCCTTTCACCCAAAATGCGAAATTCGCGTTCTTGACGCGTATTTTGGTGGTGAGAGTGAAAGAGCTTTGTGCAAATTCTGGCAGCTGTGGCCGGGTAATACTGCCTTGCACTTCAAAGTCGCAAGGTTAGGTATCGCAGCGCGTTTTTGTGCTGTGACAGATGGATGTGTAGAGATAAGTCGTGTCTCACGCAGCGCGCTCAAACTCCGTGGCGACCGTTACCGCTGACAAGAATGATATCGCCAAACTTCTCGGTCTTAGGGAGGTTGGAGTACCACGAATAAGCCATGACTCTGGTGTGAAGATGATCCATTCCAAGCTCTTTCTCGATGAGTGTTTGCCGACTGTCACGCGCTGTTCTTCTTGGTCGCGTTATCACCGTCGCTGATGCGGGGTGAACGCTGTCGCGGCGGGGCAGGGAGTCCTGCTATGAGTGCGGTATGCAAGCGTGTTCGCTGCACACTTTGTGTCGTCCTTGGGGAGCCCTTTGGTGGGCTATAGTGATTGCTGGTGTGGTGAAGGTTTGAAGTCTGAGCGACAACGAGGGTCGGGAGATAATGGTGCCGCAAGTGCGTCATGAACGCCCAATTGTCACGTGCGCATTGACTCATGCCGGAAGGAGCGACCCCGCGGCACAGTTGATTGGCGTTCTGGTGCGCCTTCCGCTTGCGCGAGGGACTTGAACATTCTTCCGCTTCCAATACCTACCCTAACTCTCCGGCACTGTATTTGCGTTCCATGGAAGCCATGTGCGCATCAAAAGGATAGCCACCCGTGCTCATAGTCGCGGTCTTGGTTTCGAGCAAGTGCTTAGAGGGCGCAGTCAGCTCAGCCCAGCTCGCTGCTCGACTTACACCCTTGAACCGGTCAACGCTTATATGTTCGCTGAAAGCGAGCATTCCTCTTCAAAAGATATCCTCGCCTAATCCCAGCTCGCATGAATAACGCTCAATTCTGAAGATTCGCTTTAGCATGACCAGTGCTTCTCAGCAACATGCGTTATGTTCATGTGCAACCCGCTTCGGCTTCGGAGCGTACCGATCATGCTATGGTGCCACTGCATACAGCTCAGCGCATATACGTACACTTGGCGCGTCAGGAGAACTACCCTGCTTGGATCAGCCGCCAGTGCACCTCTTGCTGAGAATATGTCGACTCCACTAAATCCTGCTGATCTGTGCAGGCGATTGATCCTACCGACATGGTGGACTCGCGCAACGACCTGAAAGACTTCATTGGGCCTTGCTTCGACCGCGTGAGGAAGCTCCGAGACAGTCGCTATGGTGCACTCATACATTGCACGGAAACCACAGGATATGTCGATCCTACAGACACACACGTACTTGCTGCAGACTTCACTCGAGATGAGACCGTACCGCCACAAATCAGTCGCACTGTTCAACTCAAGGGTATTTTGACCTTTCTCCACTTTAGACCAATATCTGCTCGTAAACAACTGAACTTCGTTCGCAGTACCAGTGCCCCAGCTCGACGCCACAACGCACCGTCTTTTATCTCGTGAGCGAGACAGTAATGCTGCTGTCTTTCCATCGTTAGGTCCACGATAAGTCTGCTGTAGTGATAAAACCATTGGTGCTGGTTTCTCATATGATCGTCAGTGGCCGAGGAGCACAGCGTGACCAGACGAGCCTTCACAATGCAACTGCACCAACGCAGAGAGTTGATGAGAAAGAATACAATGTGTATACAAGACGAGAAATGTATAAAACACAAGGGTACACAAGTGAGCGTACGACCATGGGTCATCCCGCCACGTCCCAGCCAAGTCCAGACCGCCTCCCTATTCCTATCCAAGACGCCGATACACATTCCCATCCAAGCGACATCACTCGTCTACACTCGTATCGTCCACGCTCGCCGTAGACGCCGTAGAAACCGTCCTGATGCCCCAAACAGTACCAAATTTACTCTTCAAACTGCCTGGCCAGACACTCTACTCCTGGCCTTTCGTCCCGCCCATGCGCTCAATGTTCGACAGGAGCCTGCTCTTGCCCGCACCGCTCTGACTTCTACTCAGCGCCGACTCGCCTGCGGCCTTGAACCCAAAGCTGCCAGGACGGGGCATACCGCTTGCCTTGGGCTTGGGATCGGAACGGCTGCTGGAGAGCGAGGATCCAGGGCGCGAAGCGGAGGAGCTGACAGAGCTGCCGCCGGCGAGGAAACCCGTGTTACGCATTGCGTGTTCGGGGGCTGGCTGCTGTCTTGGCCTGGACGTTGGGCGGGGCTCTAGGGGTTGTGCGGGTGCTGCTTGGCTGCGGCGGAAGTCTTCTTCTTGTTGCATTGACTCCATTTTCTCACCGCACAGGACGAGCATTTGCTCTGCTGCTGCGACGAGTTCGCCCTTCTCGACACGCTCCGCTTCGAGGTCTTCGAGGAGAATTTGTTGCGATTTGCGCAGCGAGTGTAGTTCTGATTGCAGACCGGCGAGCTTAGCCTTGAGGCTCTCGATCTCGGAGCGCTGAACTTCGAGGGTATGAAGGTCTTCCGGGTTGGAGACGGGTTCCGCGGTTGCGTTCCTCGCGCATGTCTCGCAGGGGCCGTTGGACTTGGTGCCAATTTCCTCAAACTTGCTGAATGTGTCGTCGCGTCTGTCTTCTGCGTCGCCGATCTGCTTCTCCAGCTTCGTGATTTGGACGCGAAGCTCTTTGCAACGCTCATCCGCCTTCTTCTGGTAGTTCTCCTTGAGTGCCTTGATCTTCTTCTCGTGCTTCGCCTTGTAGGCAGCGTGGAGATCCCGCGCAACCTCATTGACCTTTTCGGCGATGGCAGACTGGCACTCAATCTCTGAGTAGATCTTCTTGTTCTCATCCTCGTCGTTGTTGATGAATGTAGTCATGTCAACATTCTTACTCTCAGCCTCGATGAGTCGAGTCTCAAGCTCAATCGAGCGAGTCTCTGCATCCTCAGCGCGCCTCTCAGCTTCGGCCAGGCGTGCGAGGAGCTGGTCGCGCTCTTCGTCATTACGTGCAAGCTCGGACTGTACATCTTGAAGGATGGTCTGCACTTCCTCGCCCTTCTTCTTCCAGTCTTCCATTTGCGCCTCAGCATATTCGCGAGTCGATCGCTCCTCGCGCACAGCCTCTTGTGCTTCACCTACCCGGCGTTCGGCGTCCGCAACTGCTCTCGACAACGACTCAACTTCAGCTTCTTTTCCAGACAGACTGGCGGTGAGCGAGGAGATCTGCGACTGGAACTGTGACTTTGCAGACTCCATTTCGCGAATGGTCACGGTGGGCAGTGATCGTGGCGTGGGTGGTGGAGGCAGCTCAAAGTCAAGAAGGTTCAACAATGGGCGATTCTGACTAGGTGTACCAGGAACGTGACCGCCTTTGGCTGGCGAGCGCTTGTTCTGATAGTACGAGCGGAGATTCGGCTCTGCGCTCGATTTGCCGTTGGCGTGCGAAGGTGTGCCGTTTTGAGACGCTCCAAACGACTGTATCTGGGCTGTGAAATCGAGCAGCAAATTTGTGGTGTCGTTATCCCTATACGACCGGCGGGGCGTGGGCGAAGGTGTGCGCTCCGAACGACGGACTGTGGAAGGAGTCATTTGTGGGCGTGCGCGTGGGGTCGCCTGTAGACGCGTCAGTGCCGTGTTGACCTCAGTATTTGCTTTCACTTACATCTCCTTTCTTTGTGGGGCTCTTTCGGAAAGACGCAAACTTGGTCATGTCGAGGCCAGGCATCTCTGAAAAGTCGCTGAAGCGCGTGTCATCGATATCAGGTGTTGTTGCATCCGGGTTGAAGTCTGTGATGTCGGCCTCCATGTTCACCTCATACTGGTTCTCGTACGACTTCCGTCTCTTACGACTCCGATCGAGATCCGCATCCTCTATGAATTTGTTTGCCGCGACCGTGAGGCCTTCGTTATCGCGCAGCTCTGCCCCACGTCTCGAGGGTGTCTGCGACGGCGATGGTCGCTTAGACGATGTGGGTGTAAGGTCGATGGCTGCGCCCAGAGAAGGCGCGCGCGGTGTGGCCTCGACGTCGAAATCAGAGGGAACCGAGGAAAGGACGGAGGACTTTGACGGCGATCGGGTCTTGCGGGTTCGAACGCTGCCTGATGAGCCCGGGCGCTCGTCAGCCATATACGACTTAGCCGGCGACTTGGAAGGTGACTTGAGTGGCGATCCTCTCAGCGTGCTTGCGCGGCTCCTGTTAGGAGTTTGTGTTGTAGAGGCCTCGAAATCTTCGAGAATCTGCTGCTTGCCCGGCGAACTCCTCAGAGTGCTGGCGCGACTCCTGTTCGGTGTTGGCGCGGCCGCCGCTTCTTGGAAATCCTCCAGCAGGTTCTTAGCCGGCGATTTCTTGAGCGGACTGCTGCGCTCCTTCAACGCAGCCTTCTTTCCAGACTCGACCTTGAACGCTGACTGTGGGACATTGTCGTCTTCGAAATCGATCAAGCTCTGCTTGGCAGGTGTTGCGGCGATACTGGGCGCAACATTCTCTTGGTTGTTCGGCTCGACGTTCTCCAGGAACGGACTCGAGGGCCCCTCATCGTAAATATCGAGGTCGTCTTCGTACTGCACCACGTTCGAGTTGGCGTTCACCTTCTCCGGCGAGAGCGTTGACATTGGTTCCGCCATTCTGCGCAAAGTTCGAGAAGCGCGTCAGTGCTGTGTGGTCAGTGTCGAAGTGTGGAGGCGTGAGGATCGTGTTGATGTTGATGTTGTTATGGTTTAGCTCATTTGGGTAAGGCGCGGTTGCTACGTTCGTCATGTTCGGCGTTTCAGTATTCACCCGCCGATCATGATACCAGACACCATGGAAAACTTGTCTAGTATTCAATATGTACAGATCTCCAAAACGTCCTGCGCCTGCTTTACTGATGCGTCTTCCTCATGTATGTACAACCAATGCTACGCTAACGTCTACAATTGCTGGATTGCAGTGGACATTGCTGCCACGAGCCGCTGGTATTCCTTCAGGAGCTCGTCGACCTCCTTCAGTTTGAACTCTTGCGCGTCTCTGGCATCTCGAAACTTCTTGAGGGGCGGTGCTGTCTTCTTCATCTGCTCTAACGCTGCGATTGCCTTCGCTCCCTTCTCGTCTACGGGTGCCACTTCATTCGTTGTTGTACGGCTGAGGGATTCTGGGGTGGTCACTGGTGGCGTCTTGTTCCGTTCAGGTGTAGGTGATGGCAGTATTGGTGTGCTTGCACTGCTGACAGCGCGGCCAAAGCGAGGGAGCACATTCACGCTTCTGAATGTGTTCAGGGGATTGAAGCTATTGCCCAGGTTGCGAAGAGAATCGACAGCAGAAGGGGTTGTAGGCGCTGGATCGGTTTTGGCTACTGCTGGAGACGGAGTCTTCTCTTCGGTTGCCTTTGATGCGAATGCCACGCGCCGTGCACTGTTGCTGCCGCCCGATCGCGCTGAGTCAACACTGCGATCTCGTACTTGCCGCTTGCCGGCAAACAGGTCACTCATCCTTGTGTTGAGGTCCTGTTTGGGTAAAGGTTCCTGGCGGTCATCTTCGCTTGCTGCGCTCACACTTCGGTCGTCGTCATCAACAAGCAGTTGGCCACGTGTCGGAGAGCTGACAAGTTCCCGCACCTCCTCTAAAGTTTTTGGCAGGGCAGGCTGCTCTACTGCTACATTGTTCGGATCTCGTTCCCGCAGCGCACCAAAGAAGAATTTGAAACTGGTGTCAAGCGTGTTATTGATCCTGCCCATGGCCTGGTCGGCAGAATCAAGGATCGATTCACGGACAGCATCCGAGGCCGACTCTATCCGGTTGGTCTGAGCCTGCACCAAATTACTAAGTCGGCGCTGGATTTTTGTCGTCGTTGGACTTGAGGGTTCCTTGTAATTAGATTTCGACGTTGGTGTTGCTGGTGTTTGAACCAGGTCTGGCGCATCAGATAGTCCTAATAGCATAGGTGTGACCTCTGTCTTGGGCGTCGACGGTCTCGAGTTGGTTCTTTCTAGTGTGTTTCCCTCCTCAGCGCGTAGTGATGACAGGTCAACAGTCTCCAAGAAAGAGATAGCTGCCTCCAGATTGACGAGACAGTACGCAGTCTCTCCATCCATTCGGCTCGAGCCACGGAACCGCTGGATGAACTTCAGATCGCTTATGACATTGAGATACACAGGTGGCAGCGTGATCAGAGCATAGATAAGTGTCGGTAGGATCTCGTCGGCAGACGATGTAGCTGGGAAGATCTTCGAGAGGGCATCGACAATGGACTTGTGCGCCGCCGTTAGATGCAGCACTTTCCCAAGTGGGTACTTCTCGTGGTTCATCTTCATGATATCTTGTCGAGCAGCAGACAGGGACTCTCTGATCTCAGGTTCCTTCTCTTTGGCTTTGTTTCGTTCTTCTTCGGTCATCTCCTCGCCGGTCATCAAGAGCTCCTTCAGCCCAATACCAACCAGCGTCAATGCCGCAGTCCTCGATCTGAGCTTATGGTCCCTCTCTTCATCGTCGGTGCTTTTGTGTCGCCATATTCTGTCATACACCTTTTCACAGACAGCTCGCTCGACAGCTTCCTCTAGAGATGCTCTCTTGGCCTCGAGTGACTTCCTGGCTTTCTTCCTATCTGACATTTCAGACGCACTGAGCATCTGCTGCTCTGCATTTGGGTCGCTGCCCTTCCGTATCGAGCCCGCCCTGCTCGACGGCGCTGAGCCTTTATTGGCTTGTGATATGAACGTCTCGCTCGTCAGACGAGCTGAGAGTGTGGCTATGTGTGTGTTGATCTTGGCCGAGGCCCGTTGGTAGAAGTCTTGGAAGAGGTCTGAGAGACTGTCGGCGGTTGGGGGACTCGGGTGAACCTTGGCAGAGAGAGATTCGAGGAACCTCACACTATCAGTATACATAGTCCCACAGAATGCTGGGGCACTCGTACCTCTCGGTCAAGCTCCGTATCTCGATAGGAAGCTCCTCGAAGACATCTGGAGCTGGCTGTACGGGCGTGTCTTGCTCTTCTTCCTCCTCTTTCTTGACGAAGACATCGCCGTCCACGTTCTCATCCTCCTCTAGCACTATGCTGTTCTTGAGTGGGTCTAACATGTCTGTCACATGCGGTCCTTGCAGTGTGCTCGCACGATTGCGGGACAAGGGGCTCTTCGGCGCAGCGTCGAGGCGGGAGAAAGATCGAGATGGATGCAGGTTTCTGGGGCGGCCAGACATGATGACTGTGTACGGGAGAGGGTCAGGTTACAGCGAGTGTCGTGTGCCAGCATCGGGGTTGCGGTGCTGCTGAAACCGAACGTCGAGCTCGAGCCCTGCACAACTGGGCAACGTCATGCGGAGACGCTGCGGGCCCGGCGGGAGCTTGTGACGATGAGAATAATAGCTCTCAGTTCGTCTGGAAGCTATGTAGCTGCTCTTGGAAGATCTCGATCCTGCGCCTCAGGAGCAACTACTGGATTGGCCTGCCCGCACCAGAAATGAGCGCGTGTCTGTGCTCTTCAATTGCGGTATCGATGTGGAGATGGTGAACATAGCCTGCCATCTAGCCCTATGCTGCTTTCAGTAAGGCGCAACCGCGGCTGAGTCCACCAGAATGTAGCAAGAGCCATCCGGTGACCAGTGCATCGGCGGCGACCATGGGGTGCTCGTGAACGTCATGGCGCGCAACCATCACCGCTCTCTTGAGCAACAACTCAGGGCTCCCCTACGATACTCTCAGATACAAACAACATGCGACGACGACCTCTATGCACTTCTGCGTCACGTGTCACAGCATCGCTGCTGCTGTCCTTCCTCGCCCTCAGCAACGCTGCGGAGGTGCTGCCTCTGCTGCCGCTTCCGCCGACATCGCCCCATGTTCACAACACCGAGAAGGAGTTCACCCTTCGCCACGTATACCACCATGGTACCTACAAGTATCCCGAGCTACATCGCCGGCTCGATGTCCCGGAGAAGGCAGCAGTGTACATGATCGAAGATGACGATGCGGCCAACCGGGGACCGGTGCCTGCCTTACGCGCCAAGCCGGAGATGATGAGCATCGAGAGGATGGTGCACAGGGACAGGGACACCATCGATGGCATACTCGACTATGGTCGCATGAGAGGGAGGGCTGTTCAGTTGGCTGCCGAGGACTGGACTATAGACGACCTGCCCGGCCCAAATGTGACCGACAGAGAGACGGTCCTCAGCTTCGCGCGCATGGCGTCGAATGCCTACATACTGGAGCCTGGGACCGGAGACTGGGAAGACGTAGGGGGAGGGTTTAACTACACTGAGGACTTTGGTTGGGAGGCAGATGGTCTCCGTGGACACATCTTCGCCGACACAGAGAACTCGACGGTTGTCATAGGACTAAAGGGCACATCACCTGCCATGTTCGACGGTTCCGAGACGACCACGAATGATAAGATCAACGACAACTTGTTCTTCAGCTGTTGCTGCGGTCAAGGTGGCCAATACCTCTGGCGACAGGTCTGCGACTGTCAAACTGCAGCATATACCTGCAATTCAACCTGTCTTGTGACTGCGCTACGGGAGAAGAACCGCTACTACTACGCTGCACAGAACTTGTACCACAACGTCACGGAATTGTACCCAGATGCCGAGGTGTGGTTCGCTGGCCACTCGCTCGGAGGCGCTGTCTCCTCATTCCTCTCCCTTACGTACGGTCATCCGACTGTCACATTTGAGGCAGTTCCAGAAGCGCTGCCTGCAGCCAGACTCGGTCTGCCAACGCCACCTGGACACCAGATCGGATCGATGCAGCAGCGCAAAATGACCGGCGGGTACCATTTTGGCCACACAGCTGATCCTATCTTCATGGGCCAGTGTAATACAGCGACCAGCGTGTGCACCATCGGCGGTTATGCAATGCAAAGCGTGTGCCATACTGGCAGGAAGTGCACATACGACACTGTGAAAGACCTTGGGTGGCGTGTAGGTATTGGCACACACAAAATCGCTGAGGTCATTCGAGATGTCATCCTGAAGTATGACCAGCCGGCGAAGTGTGAGCCATACGTCAACTGCACTGATTGCTACCCTTGGGAATACTTCGAGAGCAATGGCACAGAAACGACAACTTCCTCGAAGTCCAAGCCAACGTCTAGCTCAACACTCACGCGCAGCTCCCGCACTCGCACCGAAACATGCAAAACACCAGGTTGGTGGGGCTGTCTCGACGAGTCAACCACTGGTAGCGCCACTACGACTATCAAGACCACATCAACTTCGTCAACATCCACCTGTAAGACGCCAGGCTGGTTCGGCTGCAAGGACAAGGACCCTGAAGAGAAGACTTCAACAATCACAACGACGGTAGCCAGTCCTGCACCAGCACCTTCTGTCACGACTACCTCGCACTCGCCTACCTCCTCGGCATCGACCTCATCGTGCAGATACCCAGGCTGGTTTGGTGGCTGTCTGGACGGTGATGACCCACCAGGCCACTCGCGCAGCTCGCACAAGTCGACTATACCAACACCCACCGCAAGTACGACCACGTGTACCGACGAGGGGTGGTTCGGTTTGATCTGCTACGACACAACGAAGACCAGGAAGAAGACGTCTTTGAAAGGATCCGCTACTGAGAGAATGGAGATGTAGACCAGCATTGACATGGTCACTGTTACTTGAAATTGCTGAGCGTTACTTGAAATCATTTTGGGCCAGGGTTGCAAGCATGATATCCAGGCGTTGGTATGCATAGGCGTTAGAAGGTTGCACCGGGGTCAAACGTTAAGCATTACACTGGTCACACACAATTCCACATTTCATTCACCCAGTTCTAGGTGCTGGTGCCAATTTCACAGCTTCATTAATCATGAGGATGTCTGCCACGATAATGTCACTGTCCTCATCGCCCTCCTCGAACATATGTTACTTCCAAAACTTCGCATCCACGCCTTCTTACCTCCGTTGAGTGTAGGCTTCATGAGTTTCCACCACCTATACTCATCACCAGTACGCGTCAGGGTCTAGCATCAGTCAGTCTCGTCTCCTTGATAAAACCTGCGCATCTCGACTTACCAATCTTCCACTGTGCACAATTGCTATCCACAGTACCTCCCTGCTTATGCTCAGTACTACTCTGATCGCACTCATCCACAGCCCTCCTCAGAATCCTGCCACACTCCTGATTAGCCCCGCCGCCCTCCATCTTCCACTTGCACCCATTGATAGCCGTCACCGAAATGTAAATATGCACAAAACACCCCAGCTCACCCATGCAGTGCGCCCCGTACCCGTCGCCATTCGACAGCGTGCGCTGCGTATCCGGGCGCGACGCATCCAGCACCGTGCCCTCGTAGTACCCGCAGAAGGAGTTTATCGCGTCGATCATCATGCCGCGCGTCACCAGCGCGCCGCTGTCGTAGCACTTCTTGTTCTCGGTGTCACGGTTGGGCTTGGGCGGGTCCGGCGGCGGAGCTGGTGATGGTGTCGGAGCCGTGGGTGCGGGCGCGATGCTCGTTGTTGATGATGTGGTCGGACGGTATGTCGGCAGCGGGAGACCCATTTCCAGCGCGCACGCCTGGTCTTCTTCTTCTTGCTCCTCGTCCTGGGGGTCGTCGCTGTTGGGATCTGAGGGGCGTGGGGGCGGCGGGACCGGCTTGCCGGATGGCTTTGGGTCTGGTTTTGGGGCGGAAGTTGGCTTTTTGGGAGGGTTCGGGTTCTTGGGGTCAGGGAAGTCGATGCCTCCGTCTGTGCAGTCTAGAAGGCAGGGGTGGTTGCAGAAGATTAGACATGGCTTTCCGCACTTGGTCTTGCAGATTGGACCGGGTTTTCCGGGCTTCCAGGTAGGTCGCGGGAAGACGATGGCAGCAATTGGGTCTGTAGACGACTTCGTCGTTGTGGTAGGTTTTGTGTCGCTTGGTGGCGTGTATGAGTACGGGTATGGTGGAGGAGTAATTGTCCTGGTTACAGGTGGGTGGCTTACCCCCGGAGTGGTAAGCGGATTAGGATCGTTTGTGATGGTGAATGGAGGGGGTTTCACACTCGGGGTAATCGAGAACGTAGACCACACATCGACACCAGTGCCAGTCCTGGTATCAGTGATGGTCACTGCCCATACCTCTATCTCAGTGGTCGTAACAGGCGGTATTGTAAGCGTGGTGGTCTGCACAATCGACGTCCACCCAGTGGGTTCTGACCATGCGACGTCCAAACTGGTGACGTATGGAGGGAAGCTGATTGTTGTCTTTGTGGAGAGCTGGAGTGGCGGTAGGATGAGGGTACAAGGTGCGATACAGTTGACCACTGGATCTGGTTTGTCGTAGATCGATGGGTCAATGTATACCACACTGCCACCACCGCCGTTTTGACCGCCTCCTGGGCTATCGGGGTTATCGGACCCTCCACCATCGGGAATGTCTCCACTGCCGGACCCAGAGTAAAAGTCGACAGACCAGATCATTGTGCCACCAAAGCAGTGCTGGTTAGCCCACTGCTTCTTCATCGCAATCGTCTCCATGTTGTCGTAGCCTATCCACTGATTGCCCCACTTCAGCTCCATCATCATGTCTGTCTCAAGAAGAGTAGGCTTAACTCCGAGCTGAGGGATGATCTGGTTCTCGATCTCTTGAAGAGATAGGACACCACCGAAGTTGGTGCAAGGGCCTGGTCGGCTGGTTCCTGACCATGCGCAGCCTACACCGTTACAGTTCTGATCCGCTACGGTGTAGCCTCGTGCATAGTAGGCAAGACCTAGATTTAGTTTTGCTGGGTTCACGCCTTCGTAAGCCAGAGGAAGCGTCCAGTTGGCGATCTCTGGAATGTTGGTGTGGCCAAGAACCACCTTTCCAATCTGCAGCACTTGGGCGTCCCAGGGGCCGTGCAGATCGTAGGACATGACACCAAACCAATCTACGTAAGGCTCCATCTCTTTCAATTTAAACTTTGAGTTTGTCAGATGGATCTAGTTACGGATCTGACTGACTTACCCAACGCATGTACCAGTAGGCTGAGGGAATCGCCATGCTGATTCCGAACTGTGTGCCAAAAGAAGCCCTCATCTCTTTGACTAAGGCAACATAGTTGTCTGTGTCTTCTTTGATCCCGCCTCTGTCGGGTGCTCCGGGACTGCATCGTGTGAGTGATTGAGAGCTTGGACACCTGATCAGTGCAGCAAACTTACTATTCCCAGTCGATATCGACGCCTTGGAAACCATACTTCGTCAAGAAAGCTTTCAACGACGTGATGAACCGCGCGCGGCGAGCAGCAGTGCGGGCGAGGTTGCTGAAAGTAGTCCTTGTCGGGCCAGGATCGTTGAAGTCCCATCCACCTATAGCAACCCACGTCTGCAGCGTGGAGGACTTCAACCCTGTAAACTCTTTGTATAGATCCGGATCAGCAGAGTTGGCCGGCAACACTTCGAACGTGTTGGGGTCTATAGTCGCGAAGGCAAAGTTCAGGTGAGTAAGCCCTTTGGTGTTGATATCCTTAGGAGAAATGCGGTTGCACTGCCTGTCGCGAACATTTCCACCTTCTGCAATCTGTTATTGGTACCTTCCAGCATGTAAACAGAGATTACGGAAATCAGACTCACGATAGTATCCGATGCTTCGTCCGGCAGAAGTTGCACCGCCGCATGTCGGAGCTGCCTTGACTTCACAGCTTCCCATCCCGGCCTGACAAGGTTGTGTCGGACCGTTTCCAAGGCAGAACTCAGTCTCAACCTAACCCTCAACGTCAGTCTATGGTAAGGCGAAACGGAAGCCAGATACTTACACCGCAATAGCCGTAGAAGCTACAGCAAACATTCAAAGGACACTTTGAGTTCCCACCTTCGCTATCTTTTCCGCAGAAAGCTTTTGCGTTGCCTGGCAATGAGTCAGTCGAGCCATGATGATGTTCAGTGGAGCTGTTACAATTCGATTGGCAACCATCTCCACAGTTCTCTTTTCCGAAACCACATCTTCCACTCTTGTTACAGCAACTGCCATCTGGGCAAGGTGTCGTCGCGTCGCATTGTCGTTTCAAAGACTGGCGTTTGGCCATTCCCTTCATCTCTGGTAACGGTGCAGCATCAAGGAAACCAGGACTGGTATCCGAGACGCCGAAAACCTTTCGACCGGTGAGAAGCTCAGGGACATATGCTTGAGATACGAAGTCTCGCGTTTTGAGAGTGGCATTCGAGAACTCGGTCTCATTTGGCAGGACTGTAGCGTTGCTCGACTCGAGAACTCGCATGATGTACGTCGAACCATCTTCGACACCAGCCTGATCATTGATGAAGTCACGAGCTATCTCGATAATAGGCAAAGGAGGGGGCCTAGGTAGCGTTTCGAAGTTCTGCTGCGCTGATGGCTTGGATTCTCCCTCTGGTTGCTCTTGTGGTGCCTCTCCACCCTCTTGACGTCGTCTCAACTGCAGTGCCCTTTTTCGGATCTTTTTGGACTACAGTGATTCAGTTTAGGGCCATCTTCATGCACGTGGTATCAGTACTCACTTCCTCATCGCTCAGTTTGGTATATGTCCTGATGGTCCCGTTGTCGTAAAACCCCTCATGGACTCGGTAGATTGCAGTCGGATGAGGCTCATGGCCGAGTTCTCTTCTTAAGTACACATCCACCCCTCCCGTCTGAGGATCGATGTTGTACTCAATTGCCGTAGCTGGATCGCCTCGATCGGGATTGAAAAGAGTCTTGAAACGAAATCTGTAGACTCCGTTTGCCCGGTCGGACCTATTGACGTCTGCCACCCGCAGACGGAGTGTGCTTTGAGCATCAGATTGAAAGTTCTGTTCGGAACGTACGTAAGTGACTGGTGGTACTACTGTCAGACAGCTTTGAGACGCAGGGGCACAGTAACTCGTCGCTCCTGCTCCGCCTTCAACGGTACTGTTGATTTGTCAAGGTCTGGAATTAAGAAAGATTAAAGAGTCTGCAAGCCTACGTTGCCATTGGCCATTCATCACATGTCCATATCTGCAATATCAAATTAGCATACGGTTTCGAGCGAACGAAGACTGGGACCGCAAACAGAGAGCCACTTTTTTCGAGCTGAGCAGGTAACAGAAGAGCTATAACTTACCATACCTGCAGGCTGACCAGCCGCATTTGCAATTGTGTTGTAGCCTGCATCACCCTGTCGTTTGTTCTGTCGGGATGGTCCGTGAGGTCGCGCTGGAAATGACCCAGCGTTCAAGGTGGCACCTTTTGGGACAGTGGGCGGTTGTGCTGGGGCGGTCTCTGGGCAAGGGTGGTTCCTGCTCCAACTATGTGGACAAGCATAGTTATCACGTCTTGTGTTCTTCCTCGTTTCATCTGTATCAAAATGCAGCGTGATAGGTCCACCAATGAGTTGCCCTAAGCCACCCCCAGGTTGAGGTGTCAGGGGATTCCTTCTATTCACATTTGTGCAGATAGCTGGCATCTTTGCACAATTGTAAATTAGCGTCGGGATTCCCTGAGGACTTTCCTATAGCTCTAGTCAGCCACGATGCGTGAGGGTTAAGAGTTGCAGCCTTACCTCCACCCGCGTTGCTTGGTACATATCAACACCACCGACTTGAGAGACCGGCCCCCATTGTCCCGAGACAAGAGTGACAAAATCTGAGATAAGCCAAACAATAAGCCATAAAGCATTTCTGGTTGGCGAGGGTCTCGCCATGTCTAAGAGTCTATGGTATCTCAGGTGGAGAGGTTGTGGTTTACAGGATATGTTAGAATTGTTTGTTCCAAGAAAACTTGGGTATGCGCGAACGACATTTCGATGACAGTCTGTCGAGCGTATTTCTACCGAGCACTAGACACCTCTTGGCTTTCGGAACACATGGCATAGATTTGGTCCCATAGCCTCGTACGCAAGAACCCAGTCGTCATGGGGGGTAGCTATGAGGGCTAAAATCGGCTCATCGCCACAATCTCTAGCCATGCCAAGGTGTGGGTCATCAAGACTGCGGTATTTGGGCGCAATACAAGATAGATTTAGACGTCGGCGCATGTCTGGATGAGTTATTGATCGGCTGTTTCCCGTTCATATGTTACTGCAGGGTAAAATGACCTGAACCGTGCCCGCTTACATCCCAATTTATTGTGCAGTAAAGGGAAGCTTGCTGTGGGCACTAAAAGTGATTGACCAGGCTTGTGACCTCGCTGATGGTGGCCATCCTTACTTCATTCATGCGGTGCGCCCGACACGGCTGGATGGATCGACAAAAGACCTTCGCAAGGCGCACTGCCGTGTCCGCCCAAGCTTTGGTGAGCCTTGAGTGCAATTCTCGTTCTTCCAGTCAGGAACCACTCAAGCTCTTGAAACGTCAGAGACGTCTCCCCTTACAGACCTTCAACACTCAACGAAGTTACGATTCTCTGCTCCGCAGATCCAGAGGTTCTAAACTCTATCAACATGCTTCTCTTGTCAGCTTTTCTGAGCTCACTGGCTTTTGCTTCCGCGGGCCACAAGCTTTCCCATCCTACGATCCACGTTCGACAAGCATTCGTTGCGAGCATGTGCCGGCTGAACTACACCACAGATGTTTGGACAGGTTGCGATGATGTTCTTGCTCAGTTTGATATTCCGCTGGATGGGTTCATCGACGCGAACCCAGGTCTTGGCCCAGCTTGCACGAACTTTGTACCAGGGAACACATACTGCGTCTCCTGGCGTAAGTAAAACTGCAAATCAGAGATCACATCTCGACGCAAGTCTGCTGATGTTCTTGACTCCAGAGAAACAAATCGACAGGCCAGTCACTGAAAACGGACAATGCGGCAAGCAGATGAACTACAACGTGACTTGTGTGGGAAGCACTTTTGGGAGCTGTTGCAACGGATCAGGAAAGTAAGCCAACAAACCTCGACGTTGCGCTTTCCTTGACGGGCCCGCACTGATTTTCATAATAGGTGCGGCTCCGGCGAGTCTTTTTGCGGCAAAGGCTCTTGCCAGGATGGCTCATGCGAAGGCGGTATTCCATATTCGACAGATGGAAAATGCGGGCGTGATTACGACTATCTGCCTTGCCCGCCCAAATTCGGTCTGTGTTGTTCTGCGACAGGTCAATGCGGCAACCAGACGCAATTCTGCACCACAGGCTGCCAGAGCGGCCCATGTCTCGGGACTGCAACAACCTCAAGTCTACCCCCATCTACTACACCATCAAGCAAACCTCCAGGAGGTGTGAGTCCTGATGGTACATGTGCGTACAACAACGGGTATACTTGCAAAGGTAGCACGAATGGCGATTGCTGTTCTGCTGCTGGGTACTGTGGCGATTCCGAATATGAGTGCTCGCAATACCTAGGCTGGTAAGTAAACGTTTGCCATACGTACTCATACATTTCTGATCCTCGCTATTCTCTAGTCAGTCGAATTTCGGGAAGTGCACGTGAAGAAACACGGAGGGTAACCATGGGTAGCCGGCATCGGGTGACATATTCAGATCCATAGCTAGTGCTTCAATCTACACATCAATGAGCCCTAGCATCAAGGCGCGCATTTCCTTTGTTGTCGGTATCGTGATTGGAGTCGCTGTAGCCGAAGGAACGTTCGACGTTAGTTTGCCAAGGAGCTAGGACTCGGTCCCCGTGCCCACCATCGAAAGGATCAGCCTTACCTTCCTTTACCCGTCGCTGACCATCCCGCAATCTCACGTCAGGTCCCCACTCATATCATCGAAATGCAAGCCAATTGCGTCTGTAACGACCCTAAGCTACTTATGAGTGGGCCTGATTTTGCCGCTTCCGAGGTCGCGCCGTTGTCTCCCCCACACCTACGATGGCTCTCTTACAGCAATGCGGGTTGAACTGTTGGAGCAGATCTCCAAACTGTTGACAGTCAGCATATACCATGGCATGCAATCGATTGCTTTGACTGTGTGCGGTATCTAGACTTTCCAGCTCGCCACCGAGGCTGCCTCTACCAAAGAACTTTTAGTGAATGTACTCTGGTTCCATATGTCCCGCGGCCCATCCCGTCATCGTAATCATTGCGCATCGGTCCGTCCCAGTGTGCTACCATTCTGGGATCCCTCCGTCTTACATCTGCGAGGATGACGATCCCAGTGGCCCGCTTAGTACAGTTCGTGTGAATGCAAGTCACTTGTTGTGTATACTGACGCAGTCCGTGCGCAGTACGAGGCTTACTGTAAGGTACAGTGGATTGCTATGCAGAGAGCAAATGTAATCGCAATCTATATCCTGGTGTGGCGTCAGGGGCAGGCACCGGTGAGTCTGTCATTTCCTAACGGCACACCACCACTGTTGAGACTCTATATTACTGATGAGCATTAGGCGCACCATTGGAATTACCGCCAGGAACCAGATGACTCTATGCCAAGATTGAAGCTCGTATTCTCTACCTAGAGACGATGTCATAGTGTATTGATTCTTTCCGAGGCTTTTGGCAGAGATGTTCAACAACAGTGATCACGAGAGCATCATTTCACAGCATACAAAACCTGCACAGAGTCCGGGCGGTTTGGCTGTACATCCCTGCGAATCACTGTGCAGCAATCACCCTGCCGGCTTCCTGTACTCATCATGTACGTATTGTTGAAGATCGCATTGCTTGCAGCAACTTTGCATCGAGTCACCGCTTCACCGGCTTTTGTTCGCCGTGGTGAGACCCCTGCATACTTTGCAGACCCGTCTTCGTCGCCATATTGCACTTGGTGGTATGACAACGAATCGGAGACCGATTGCAAAGCGATAGCTGGCCAATTCGGTGCATCCTTCGAGGACTTCCTTCGCTGGGTGAGTGGCAGCCTTCGAGCCTTTCAGACGCTCAAAACACTGACGCACTGCAAAGAATCCTCTCGTAGATGAGGACTGCAACAATTTCAGCCCCTATCAATCCTACTGCGTCGAAGCCTACGGTGAACCTACTGGCGTACCCACTGGCTCCCCAACAACGACTCCTCCTACAACCGCACCTACCAGCACTAAGCCCGGCAATGGAGTCACTACACCCTTGCCTACTCAGCCGGGTATGGTAGAGAACTGCAACAAGTTCCATCTGCAAGTCTCTGGCGAATACTGCTCAGACATGGCCGCTAAATACAGCATTACTCTGAAGCAGTTTACGACATGGAACACTGGAGTTGGAGATAACTGTCAATCTATGTGGGGAGATGTGTATTTCTGCGTCGGTGTGGTTGGCTTCACGCCTACACCGACGCCGACCAAGGCCACAAGCACGGTTAAGCCATCGGCCACTACCACCAAGCCTGGCAATGGCATCACCACCCCACTGCCTACGCAGCCCGGAATGGTCTCCAACTGTAACAAATTCCACCTGCAACAGTCCGGCGAGTTCTGTTCTGATATGGCTGCCAAGTATGGCATTACACTCAAGCAGTTCATAACTTGGAACACTGGCGTCGGCGACAACTGTCAATCGATGTGGGCCGATGCGTACTTTTGCGTCGGCATCGTTGGATTCACGCCTACACCTACTAAACCGACGACCACTGCAAAACCGACAAGCACTAAGCCGGGCAACGGCGTTGCGACGCCGACGCCAATACAGTCGGGAATGGTAACGAACTGCAAGACGTTCTACTTTGTCAAGAAGGATCAGACATGTGCCAGCGTGCTGAGCAGTGCAAAGGTGACGCTAGCAAACCTCTTCAAGTGGAATCCGGCAGTAAAGAGCGACTGTAGTGGATTGTGGGCTGAAACGTGGGCATGCGTTGCAGTGTTGTAGATAATAGTGATCCTGGATTGTGTGCAACAAGATGCATAGATACCGCAAGCTCAAGATAGCTTGCGAACATCAAGATTCGATCTTCTCCAATACATCGTTCCTGCCCACCCTTTCCCAACCCTCTGGTGTGATCTCCTTTACCATATCCAATGAGAGATACTCGTCCTTGCCCTTCCTAACCTCGGCACCAACTAGCTTGATTCCCATGCTTCGCTCATTATACCAAGTCCTCAGCGCCTTCTTCGGATTTTCTTCTCTCCATTGCGCACTCGTCTTTAGATATGCCAGTGGTTTCTCTTCACATCCAACCGCAAAACTCGCCTTCCCCGTACGCGCATCCGCCAGCACCGCCGCGGGCAGCCTTGCGCCCCCGCGTACTTCGCGCCACAGCCTACCTTCAGCGACGGCCTCGATATTCGCAGGTACACTCATTACTTCTGTCCCGTCGTGTAGCCGCAGCACGTGCGAGCCACGGATCGTGCTTTCTATCCAGACAGTGCGATGGGGGAAAACGAGACTAGTTTGTGCGCGCATGTCAGCGCGGACGTGTGCCGGCCAGAGAGACAGGTCGTTGTCGTTTCGGTCTGTGGTCATAAAGGCGTAGATCTGTGCGTCCGTGGGGACGGCGTTGGGTGTAGCGACGAGTCTTTGTAGGATGCTGGTGACACTGGTCCAGAGCATGTCGTGGTCGTTGTGCGTTATGGGACTCTGGTATAGGTGACGGCATGTAGGCAATGGCGTGCCGGAGCGGGCGCAGGTGTAGATGAAAGATTTGAGATGCGGGAGGCGTATCGTTTGGTCTGGTGTGGAGGGATCGGTGAAAAGTGCTTCACAGCTTCGTATGCGGAGACGTACGTGCTGCATCCGAGGCAGTACTTTGCGAAGGGAGTCGCACAGATGCATTGCATCCCCCTCCGCACGCACATCGTCCCCGGTTGTATCGAGTTCGAGGTTTGTGCAAGAAGGTGGTAACGCCTCGACAAGTTGGACCAATATCGACTGCGAAACAATGTTGTAGGATCCCTTCTCGAGCCAGAAGGAGAAAGAGCGGAGGTTGGAGAAACGTGAGAGCAAAGGCCCCAGCTGTGGAACTTGCGCGAACTCTTCGTACGGTTGGAAAGATATCGTCATGGAATAGACGTACGCTGCTATTGTTCCCAGATTTGCGTGCTCGCAGAAGCGAGTCAAGTTGATTTGCGTGAGAGCGACGTTTCCATATAGAAGAGGCGTGGCCGCCTCGCGCCAACAGCGATTCACAAGCAAACATGATGTCAGATCTTGAGTCGTGTCGCTGCTCCGTTTGAGTTGTGTGAGTATCTCGATTACGAGATCGTTTGGGAGGTTGGAAAGAGATTTCCGCGTCATGGTAAGGTAGGATGTCAATGCTAAGCTCCCCTGGCCAAAGGCATCGTCCTACATATACAAACCGCGCCAAGCTCTGCTAGACAGGGGAGCACTTTAGCGTGACAGAGTTACCTTTACATCCCTGTCAATCACTCTGTGCCCCGCATTGCTTTGTTAGCAATACTGACTGTCACCAGACAACAGCGGATATCCCCCCAACCCCTTCCCAAGTAAAGAACCTCGACGCCTCATTCACTACTTACGACAACAATATTAGGTACTTAGAGTTTCTCGATATCGTCTTTCTTCTAAGCCGTGTTTACCCTGTTAGTTTAGACAATCTATAATTTTGTTGTGTTGCAAGATACCTAGGGTAGGCTGTTGCTTTGGTGCAGTTCTCTATCACCCCACGAGAACGTAGCGATGGGCCGACATAACTCTTATGCTGCAGATAGCTTCGATCTTCGTAGCGGCGAGACGTCAGCTAAAACACGGTTAGTGCGCGCTTACTTGTAGTTAGTTTGCAGCCGGATTGTTTATTCTACCTAAGTATTCAAGCGAGTGGTTTTTCTCTTGTCTGCGGAACCGGCTTGGGTTTGTACATGTATAAAGCCTTCCGCCTCACGTTTGAGGAGTTGTATTCATCCGCCTAATAGGCAGCAATTACCCGAATATCTCAGAAACCGCGTGTCTCATCAACGATGGCCGTCGACTTTATCGGTCTTCCACAGAATGTCATAACATCTGTATTTTCACACCTTCATCGCAACGATCACGCAACTTTCCAATCGCTTCGATTGGCATGCCGCGTATGCCGAAATCCTTCTAGAAGGTTTTTGTTTCGAGAGGTAACTCATAGTGGCATGCGCGATGTCGAAGCAACTTCTTGAAGAGGACACAGATGCCGAGCGAGACGGTCGGTGAGAACACACATTGCGTCTGACTTCTGTGGGTTGAATGCAAAATGCTTTCATTCCCACATGACTTAAGAGAGGTAAGTCAATCATCTGCCAACATAACCAGTCTTCGATGTAACTTTTCAAGATCTGGTAGAATTTAGAGCTGTCTATGCAGAATAGAGCTCTACAGGAACTAGAGCAGGATCTCTTATGTGCGAACGTGCACCTCTTGTTTCGCGCATCTGACTTTGATGAGGTGGTTAAAACCTAGTCTCTTAACACATATTGGCACATCGAGCCTCGATATATGCGTATGCTAGTGATAATACTAAGTCACATCGAGGGGAAGGCGTCCTCGCAAACCGCTATACCACAACGGTATGGCCCGTTGCCTGTGAGCAGCTGGCCACGGCACTAGTAGATTGTTGAGCTTTCCTGCCAAACTCAGAAGAGATAAGGTGAGTTCTCCAGAAGCTTACACGCAATCAGTGAACCAACGCAAGTGTAAGATGGGAAGCTCCTTTCCATATACCACATTCGTTACTGTCTTTCTTGTCGGGTCGTCCCAATGTAAACATGAGCTACACCAACAACAGTTGCGCACAACATCCCATGGATGAGCGTTTCTTGTTCTCACCACATCTGAGCTCTTTGCACTATACAGCTCTTACGCGGCGAGTAGAGGCCTCATGTGCATCGGAGATGTCGCAGCTTCGGAAATGCCTACTTCAGGCCCGGAAGCTCAAGATACTGCATCTGCATGTCGAAAGCCTTACCTGGGAGCCTAATGATGACTACCAAGATGGACCACTCAACCTGTCATTTCGATACGGCGACCAATTCCCCATACTCGAGGAATTGTGCCTAGACCCAGTACTGCAGCACTACTTCCCCACCGCTGACCACTGCCAGACATGGAGTCGCTGCATGAAATGGAGTTATCTGAATACTTTGGACTTCGGCCATGGCTGTTCTATCACCCTGCTGGAAACGCTGACAGGTCTTGTTCCGCATCTCAAGGTACTTAGTTTCGGCTTCTGGAGCGGAACCGAGGCGGCAAGCGCGCTATGGAATATATGCGGGAACTCGAGAGCGATTGAGCGGTTGCTAGAATCGATTGATGCGCTGGAAAGTGTGAAATTGGACTGCTGGGATGACGAGACGATGCAAAAGCTGTACCCTGCGCTCTTAAACAAGGATGGAAAAAGTCTAGGGCATCTGGAAGTCAAATTTGTGGTGCTGGTTGTGTGGAAAGCTAACCACTTTTCTACTCTAGCGGAGAAGTGCCAGGCGTTGAGATGGTTGTGCTTTCCGATGAAGCTTCAGGAAGTTCTACCATAGGTAGACAGGGAGAAGGAGGCCTTCATCTGGCCCGATGTGTCTCCTTCAAAACTACCGTCTCGCGCAACTTCAAACCCAAAAGTCGTCCAACATTGTACGTCTGAAGCGCCTCTTCTCGCACTCTCAGAAGTACACCACATCCTCACCCGAATCCCTTGCGTCATTGAGACTATCTCCTAGCTCACTCGAATCCCAATCCATCCACACCTCGCTGACATCCCTCCGCCACCTCACACATGTCAACCTTCCAGTTCAACTAGAACACAACTCCCGCCAGCTCATTTCCGACGAGCGGGGTTCAATTCGGACAAACCTCCAATTTGTATTCAATCTCATGCTTCGGCTTTGGCGCGACTTTGGGCCCGGTAGCCCTATTGAGCACATCGAAGTGGTTTTCTACGCGCCGGACCCAAGCGAGGAGATCTGGTATTACAGTGTATGCGAGAAGGCACAGATGACAAACGACGGAATCTGGGAGAGGAGGGTTGTCGTAGATGTGCGTGAGAAAGGAGCATGTTATGGTCCAGGTAATTTTGATCGCTTCCGACATGTGGGATGGTACAGTATATATTAGGTATGATCGTCGAGTCCTCCATCGACCAGTCAAGTCTCTTCCCAATCATAAGATTGGATATCTTCGATAGTATAGTGGTCAGTATTTCTGCTTGTCATCCATAGGACAGCTCGCAGGAGGCCGGGGTTCGATTCCCCGTCGGAGAGATACGATTTTTTTGCCCTCGTAGACGTGTAGCAGATGTGTTCAGTCGCTGTGGTGGTGGGCGGGAGTGTGATTTTTCTTTGATGGTCCGTGCATACAGTACCCACCCATCGCAATGGGTCGAAATCTCGTTCAACTCAGAGAGAGATAGCTATGCTTAAAGAGGGCAGGCACCTAATCTCGCTGAGTTAGAGGAATCCACAACAATCGTCTTGTGGCCTTTGAGCGCATCTCATACCCCTACTAACTAATGCTGAGTTGAACGAAATTCTACGGTACACTTATCAATGTCGGAGAGACGAGACTGTGCTGGGTCGCCTCGATCGGGATTAAAAAGAGTCTTGAAACGGAATCTTTAGATTCCACTTGTCCGGTCAGGTCTGCCACCCGCAGACGGAGTGTGCTTTGAGCATCAGATTGGAAGTTCTGTTCAAAATAATAGAATATATGGTGATTTCATAATCAAGCGGCTCTTCTCGCTACATCTTGTCACCTAGCACATTGCTCTATCATCCGGTTAAAAAGGCTTGCACCCAGCCCCGTTCGTGAAGTTCCGACGAAGGTTAGGCGTGTAATCTTGCTGGGGGGACAGACGGCGAATCTTTGGACGAATCGCCGTTGTGCGCCGCTCCTGTCCGCTCCGCTGGCCGAGGTTCATCAACACTTCAACCTTGGAACGTTCGTGCCTCAGTCCTCGTTCTGCCTCAAACATGTAGACTCGGATACTGCAGCCACGCGTGGCTAAAATATGGCTGTGAATTCGCAGGCAGTGTTGTGGTTGAGTGCGCTGCCGCAAGGCTGAGGCGGCAAGGCAGGTATGTGTGATAGGTCCTGCAGCCGCAGCACGTGTGACTGCCTTCCGCTCGTTCCTCAGCCTGGAAGGGCTCAGCCTCCTTGTCCTGCCTTTGAAAGAATTCTCCTATGTGTATCCTCGACATCAACACAGGCAACTCGGCCACCACAATCGTTACTGTTCGCATATTCCTACCGCGATCGATTGCGACGGACGAGCGCAGACACAACCTTTCCGCGATCTGACGGACGACCGGAGAGCTGTATGCGGTTATGATGCGCGCCTGTTCACAATCCAGGCTCGGAGCCAGTTGCGTGTCAGAATGCGACTCTTATACTTTGACGACCATGGGGAGGTCAGCCTGACGGGGGATCTCCTGGGGAACGACAAGATTCCACCGTACGCTATACTCTCGCACACCTGGGGCAAAGAGGAAGTCACTTTCGACGACATAATGGAAGGCACAGGCAAAGAGAAGATCGGTCATAACAAGATTCGATTCTGCATGCAACAGGCCGCCGAGAGCGGTCTGCAATACTCGTGGGTAGACACTTGCTGCATTAACAAGAACGACTTCACGGAGTTGCAACATGCCATCAACTCTTTCTTCCGCTGGTACCGAGATGCAGCGATCTGCTATGTCTTCCTTTCTGATGTCCCTGCAACAAAACGAAAGGCTGATAGCGAGATATTCCAATCAACCTGGGAGCCTGCGTTCCGAGATAGTCGGTGGTTCACACGAGGCTGGACCCTTCAAGAACTACTTGCACCCCGCTACCTGAAGTTCTATTCTCAGGAGGGCAAGGCGTTAGGTGACATACAGGAGCTGAAGCATTTGATACATAGTATCACAGACCTTCCCGTTGCGGCTTTAATGGGAGCCTCATTAGAAGATTTCGAGATTGAGGAACGGCTATGTTGGACAGAGAACCGTACAACCACGCGTGAAGAAGACAAAGCTTATTCCCTATTGGGCATACTCGGTGTGTTCATGCCTCTCATCTACGGTGAAGGTCTGGACAATGCTTTCCGACGGCTTCGCAAAGAAATCCAGGATCGCAAATATCTCACCTTAGGTATAGTACGAACGACATTTATGTAAGCCAGTCTACTAAGTCTCTCATAGCATCAGTAGAATTCTCTGAACTAGATTTTGGTATGTTACACCATACTTAGTTGCAAGGAAAGGGTTAATTGGAACCAGGATGCATACGATCGCTGTCATTTCCTGAACAGGGACAACGGCTCAACGAGATACACACCGCTTACGATACCTGCCAATGGCTGTCCCATGACCAGCGGTACAAAGCTTGGACTGAATCACCACGAGGTATTTTATGGATTAAGGGAAACCCCGGCGTGGGCAAGTCCGTCATCATGAAACACGCCGTGAGAACCTCCAAACGGCGAGGTCCTGACGAGCTACTCGTCTCATTTTTCCTCCACGGTCAGGGCAGCTCACTACAGAGGACGCCACTAGGTCTCTTTCGAGCACTGCTGAATCACCTCCTGCCTCATTATCCGTCCAATCTTGCCAAACTCACAGCTATCTACAGAGATCGAGAGCTACGGTTTGGGGGTTATTTGGCTGACAGGTGGAGTTGGGAACGCAATGAACTCCAGGAAGCACTCTCTACTGCGCTTGTCCGGGAAAACCTAAATCGACACGTCACCATCTTCATTGATGCGTTGGACGAGTGTGGAGAGGGCCCAGCCAGACACTTGCTGGAATACTTCAGCAACCTCAATAGGCGGGTAGAGAGTGTGGGAGCTCACGTCAAGATCTGTCTGTCATCGAGACATTACCCGGTTCTCGGTCTCGATAGGTTCCCTGCGATATCTGTCGAGGAAGAGAACGGTGACGATATACGATGGTATGTCGAGGAGCGGCTGCGAGATTTCCATCCGTACCTTAAAGGTGTGAAATTTCTAGATGAGGTCTTGACGAAAGCTCGAGGTGCTTTTCAATGGGTGTTTTTGGTCACCGAAAGGATGAGGACCAAGATTCTCATTGGCGGGAAAGCAGAGAGTTTGCTCAGAGACCTCGCAATCTGCCCAGATTCTCTGAACGAGATGTATGCTACATTAGTGCAAGGTGGGACAGCATCAGAAAAACGCCAGATGAGGAAGCTCTTCCAGTGGATTATGTTTGCGGAACGCCCTTTGTCCGCGCAAGAGCTTCGCGAAGCTCTCGCTACAGACGCGGCTAAGAGCTACCAATCTGTCAAAGAGCTAAGGTCACAAGATTGCTGGTCTGACACGCTGGACGATTTTGAGAGGTATGTTAAGCACGTGTCCAAAGGTCTTGTACAATTCCACAGTCGGGAACTGTGGGAACAGCATGAGCCAGGAGGAGAGGACTGGAACCGCGAAGCGCAACTGATTCACCAGTCAGTAGCCGACTTCCTTCTCGAAACGCCTCTGCAGGGAACCGACCAGATCGAAGCGGGAACTGCCCATTTCCAGATCTCTAGATCGTGTCTACGCTACATCGGCTTGAAGGATGTGCTCGCAGGATGTCAATTACAGCGGGGAGCACTCTCTTCTAGGTTTCCTCTTGCACCATACGCAACGCGACATGTCTTTCAGCACATCAGTGCAGTAGAACATGCGCGTATTGACCAATCGGACCTTCTGCCAATCATTAGACGGCTCGCCACACCGGGCATTGCGCGCAGCGTCTCTAAATTGTGGGAAATTTTGAATCCTCACAATATCGGCACGCCCGTTGGATGGCCGTTCGCCAGATCATCCGATGTCCATATTCTGGCTGGTCTTGGAACGATAATCACTTTGAGTGCGTTCTTGAGAGATGGCAACAGGGTGATTGATACCAAAGATCTAAACGGAAACAATCCGTTACATATCGCTCTGGCGTCAGGCCATCAGCATTCCGCAATGATGCTCCTAGATCTTTGTCTCGAAGAAGGGAAAGATCGCAACGGCACTACCGCTCGCAATGTCAATGCGATGGATTTTACAGAGCCTGAAAGAGCTCGTTGCATCGACCTGAACGCCAGAAACGACGAAGGCGAGACAATCTTGGATATTGCCGTGGCCGTGCAAGCACATGTGGTCGTGAGCAGATTGTTTGATTCGAAGGCGGACATTCATCGTATGAACCAGTCGATGTTCTTACAATACGCCATTACTCACAACAATATGGCAATCCTTGCGAAATTGATTGAAGAAAACATTGGCCTGTCCGGAGCAGTATACGCCGCAATCGGGGCCAGCGCAAGCGATGAAATCATTGTCGAGTTGCTGAAAGCAGGGGTAGGCCCCGAAGAGTCGAACCCTGAGTTCAGTGAAAACAACAACGCAGATCTGAGTGCCTCTAGTTCTCGCGAAGCTAGCTCTCATGATCGTGGCCCTGATAGTCATGTAGGAGGCAATGCGCTCCACCTGGCCTGTCGGCGCGGATTGAGCACAAAGGTTGATCTGCTTCTCTCCCACGGAGTTCCGGCGACAAGTCTTGACGCTATGCTTCGATGCCCACTACATGTGGTATTAGCAGAGTTCTTCGAGTCTGACGATGAGGGCCAATGGGATGCCAATCATGATATAGTAGCGTCATTGTTATCACATGCGCCAGAAGTTGTTGAGTTCAGGGACATAAACGACGACACACCACTAATTCTCACGGCTAGAAACGAGGCTTGGTTCGTCGTCAATAGTCTACTCGCAGACGGCCGTTATGAAAATCCGAGTCCAGCTCTGACCAACTTTTTTCTGCAGTATATTGGGAACGCCGACCTCCTTGATGTTATTTCCGATATAAAGTACGAAACACTGCATCAGATTGAAAAACTCGACCTGAAACAAAAGAACGGAAAAGGACAGACAATATTCTGGCTTGCAGCAGCCGAGGGTGTGGAGGTATTCGTCAAGCGATTGCTGGACAAGTGCGCACTGGACGTCAACTCAAGAGACGATACCATGACTTCACCCCTCCTAGCCGCAGTCAAAAATGGTCGCCATGGTATGGTTGAGATCTTGCTTCAAGCTAAGGACATCGATGTGAACGCTCAGGATATGGAGGGAATTTCGCCGTTGCTAGCTGCCGTCGAGTATGAGTCTGCCAGAATTGTCCAAGACCTACTCGCCCATGAGAGCATCGATGTGAACGCTCAGGATGTAGAGGGAACTTCGCCGTTGCTAGCTGCCGTCAAGTCTGAGTCCGCCAGAATTGTTCAAGGCCTACTCGCCCATGAGAGCATCGATGTTCATGCGATGGATTTCGATGGGGAATCACCACTGTCCATGGCAATACGGAGGGGACAAGACAGCACAATCACTGGCCTTCTCGCGTTCGAATACACTGAAGCCGATCTTATCGATGCGGCGCTGTCAACAACATCGCAAACACATTACACGCAGATTGTAACGCGCTTGCGCGGAAACGTTCCAGTCAACAACGCGAGAGCCACAGAGCTGTTCCTAGATGCAACACGCAAAGGCGACTCAGCAGTGATGAGGCTGCTGCTCACCACAGAAGGCGTCAACATTCCCGCAGAGAGTATAGGGCTCTCTTCACTGTTTGTGGCTATACGATCTAGACGCACGTCTCTCGTCAGTCTCTTGCTCGCTGCAGGAAGATTTCCTTTTGATGGACTAGACTGCGATGGTAACTCTGCACTGTGTGTTGCAGTTCGAAGCGGAGACCTCCATATTTTCAACATCCTGGTACACACAAGCGGCTTCGACGTCAATGCGGTTGACGGGGCAGGTTACAGTCCCCTGCGACTAGCAGCGGAGCAACCAGACAAATCTATCTTCAAGGTCCTCGTTGCTAATAGCAAGACGAATCTGGATATTGAAGATAGACAAGGACTGTCAATACTCTCTTGGGCAGCGGAAGTCGGCAATGTCACGGTAGTGATGATGCTGCTAAATAGAGGAAGGGTAAATGTCAACCATCTCGACCCTGCAGGGCTGACACCACTGAATAAAGCCGAATGGAACGGCCACAGGATGATTGCTACGTTGTTGCGAGCCCAAATACCGGCATTGTAGCAGTATGTAAGAGACAACCACAGTCACCTCCTAGTCAGCTAGATAGATGGTAGATAGACGCGATCGATCCACAGCCAACCAATCTTGCCTTTAAAACCCAAACGAGGACCTACAGCAACACTTATGCATGAATACTCAAGTGTTAATGACAACGTTCGTAGGACTGTCCAATATTCTACTACACACAGGTATCATACACTCAAACCATCCATCCATCCACCTACACCGTATTACTTACCACTCTCAAACTCCCGACTCTCACCAATATTCACAACCCCAAACCGCCCCTCATCCACCCCCTTCCACTTCAGCGCCTCCCTAAGTTTTCTCGGGGGCTCCATAACCTCCTCCTCGGTCAACACCCAAGTCCCCCAATGCATACCCAGCGCCTCTCTACACTTCGTATCGACAAAGATATTGACCGCATCTTTCGGGTCCGCGTGCACGTTACTAAACAGCCATCTCGGCTGGTAGGCGCCAATAGGAATCAGTCCTAAATCGAAAGGTCCGCGGTGTTGGCCGATCTGGCCAAACGCCGGACAGACGGGAAGATGGGCGAACTCAGGGCCGTAGTCGTCGACGTCGTCTGGCAGTTGGGGCACAGTGCGGTACCCCGTGTCGCCTGCGAAGTACACTTTTGCGCCGCCAGACTCGACGCCCCAAGATGCCCAGAGCGTTTTGCACTTGTCAAAGGGTGTGCGCGCTGCGACATGTTGGCAGGGCAGCGCGGAAATGGTGGCGCTGATGCCGCCTTTTATCTTGCCTTCGCCGGCAACGGAGACGGAGCCTGTGCGATCGCTCCTATCATCGCTCTTGACTGCTTCCAGCTTGACGGAGCGAGACTCCCACCAGTCGAGTTCTGTGACCTTATCCACTCCACACTTCTGGAACCACGCTTTGTTGCCCAGCGGCGCAAAGTAGTGCGCTTCGGGGAACTTCTTCTGTATGCGCTGCAGCGTTGGGTAGCTGAGGTGGTCGTAGTGGTTGTGGCTGATGACCACGACATCGACGGCGGGAAGATCTTCGAGCTCGCATGGCGGAGGCGTGAAGCGCTTCAAGCTCTTGATGTTGATTGGCGCGCAGCAGTCTTCGAATACGGGGTCGAAGAGCACACGCAAACCACCAGGGAATTCGACGTAGTAGCAGGCGTGGCCAAGCCATGTAGCTCTAAGCTTCGGTGTCTCGCGGGTAGGAAGGAAGCTGGGTGTCTGGATAGGTACCGTGGGAGGCGTGGTGTCGGGCTTGTTGGCCTTGCCTGTAAGCTTGCGCCTGCCGTACAATCAGAGTGTGTTCTCTCGCTGCAATGTTGTGCGTACGATATTATCCCCCAAAAGATCGACAATGCGCTCATCTCTTCATAGCTATCCCACGGATTTGTGAATCCCTTTCCGTTCTTCAGGTGATGCGCCTTCGCGGCTGCCTCCTCAGGCTGCGACAAGATCTGTCCCGGATTGCTCACAGCAGCGTACAAGCCTGCGCCAATCCCAGCACCGCCGAGTGAACTCATCTTAACTGTGGTGCTGAATTGTGGTTTTTGCCAGAAAGGTCCAGGTGCTGGCCTAGTCGAATGATGTAGACTCCGGTGTGCAGTCGTGTTTATGTTCAGGAAGCGCCTGAACAATCGGAGCGACATCGAAGCGTATATGCACTCAATTACAGGTTCCAAGACGGACTAAGTAGCGGAAGGTGGTGCTTCAATGCGCCGCATGGTTTGCACCAGCAAGAACGCGTTCGCGGAGACAACGCATCTGGACGGAGATAGTGTTGACGTAGGGAAGAAAGTCGTCCGACTGAGAATGATGTATACTCGTGATTGGCTGCAACACTGACACGCCTGGGCCTCCACCGCGGAAGCGGCCAGTCTCTTTGTCCGACATGGCGCAAACCCATCGGTGCCCACGGGCATGCCTTCAGGCTGCATCGTGAGATCGGTAAGGGTGCCCCATATCGAGGCTGTGGTCTTGAGTGCTGACGTGGATGCTGCGAGTTTGTCTTCTGTCTGCGCAATCTTCTGCAGCCAACGTCTTGGCTCCATAGAGTGGTGCTGAGTCGAGTGTGGCTGGTTGCAAGTTACTGTGTGGGCATAGTCGAATCACTGCAAGATAAAGCTGAAGTGTTGCGGTGTCCGCTTGCCAATATCTTTTTTTCGATTTTGATGTTACTATCAGGACTCTGCTTTTGTCGCAGTAATACACTAAACAGGTCTTTGCCTGTCGCCCGAAACTATGCTATGTGGTATCTCGAGCCCTGAAGAAATGGTATTTTCCGCCGCGCAATGAAAGAACGCCCGTCGTAGATCTGATGCCATTAATTACAACCCGGCTCGGAAGGCGACGATCGAGAAGTCGTAACCGGGGACGTGAAAGGCCTTCGGTGTCTCGGTGCAGCAGGCCAAAGCAGCCTGCCAGAGAACAGTTAAGGTCGAAGGCCAGCGAGAAGCGGCAGGTTGTGCTACCAGAGCCAGCCTCGCAGAAGAAACCATTAAACGCAAGTGTCCTCCGAAGTGAACATGTGTGAAAGACCATCGTGAAGAAAAGGCTGTACAGAAATCGCGCAGGAGCTGCAATGTAGCCAACCAAACCCAAAGAACCATTGTAGCACACGTGCCAAAGGACATAACGCCAATCCACAATTTCGCTGCATGTGCGCCCGAAACCCAGAACAAGCCGATGTCTAGAACATGAGACAAGGAGAGAAAACAAAAGAACGAAACCCTTAGGTCGAGAAAATGGAGAATCTATCATGCAATATGATCGCAAGTTGTGCATGCGTTTTCGTTGATCCGGGATGGCGCCGATATGCGTGCAGAAGGCGGAGGCAAACGTCTGCGCGCCGAGAATTGAGGGCCATGCGAGTCCGAGTTTGACTCGGGTGGATGCGACGAACGTATATTCGGTGACCGGTGGGTCTAAACAGTAGACTGAATGACAGTGCGGAAGTGAACAGAAACTTTTAGACAAACGGATCGAGGTAAGGTCGAGCGTCGAATATGTAATGAAGAAGTTAAAGACGTCGTGAAGGTGCATGATTTAGGCCGCGATAGGTTGAGGGCCAAAGCCAGGGGCCATGAAGTAGGGCTGGTGTCTCTGTGCGCAGTACATGCAGCCGCAGTTCACACCGTGTTGGTTCCAGGCAGACGCGTTGTACTGCGACTGGTAAGCAGGAGGACCATAGTTGGCCGACTGCTGGTGATGGTGCTGGTGGACAGGCTGAGACAGAGGGGGGAAGCCGAACATGGTGCGACGCGAGTAGCCCTCAGCAGGAGCCCAGGGTCCGGTCGCACCATAGTACTCCGGGGTGGTGGGTCCTGTGGTTGGTGCGGATGCGGGACTGTGGTCGGACGACCTCCACGGGTCGTACTGAGCATAACCGCCGTAGCTGTATGAAGACATGGCAGACTTAGGCGCAGGCTCGTACGCAGGCGGCTGGTAGGCCTGCTGCATGGGCAGGGGAGGCAGCGGCTTGTTGGCGTTGTACGAGCGGCGGTGCATCGAGGTGTCGATGGGGCTCAGCTTGCTGCTTCGGCTGGCGCGGGACTGGTACTCCTTCCAGTTCTCTGACCATGTGTTCCAGCCCTGGTGCTCGGTGGCCTCACGGTGAAGCTTGTAGTCAATAGCGTTGAGCCACTCCATCTCCAGCCTGTTGAGCTCGTCGACCCTGATGCCGCTGACCTCTGACCATGAGCGGTTGATGAACGTGTTGTCGTCAAGGAACTTGCTGCCGAGCACAAGCGCGATGGTGAGAAGGCGGTAGAGGTGAGTATCGGTCTTGGGCTCGTGGCCAAGCATAGGCATCCTGGTGGACAGGTATGACATGCTGAGAACGATGGTAGCGGACGGCAGTCTTGTGGCACACAAGACCTGGTACACCCACTTGCGGAAGGAGGTGGGCTCCATTCGTCCAGGAGTGATGAGCTGCAGTGCCATGTCGCGGACAAAGTCAGTCATCACATCCATATCGTAGTCCAGCTTCGCTGATACACCTCCAACCGGCTTCTCCTCCTTCACAGGCTGCTGCGCGCGCTGGTTGTATTCCTGCACACGTTGCTGCTGCATGGCCTGCTCATGGGTGCGCATGGGCGGCAGAGTGTTGCCGGCATCGTAGAACGAGCTTGGGGGAGGGAGGCTAGGAGGGGCCATATATGTGCCGGCTTGCGGGTACATAGGAGGCATGGCCATAGCGAGCTGGCTGTAGCGGTCGGCAAAATCGTAGTCGTCCTGCTGACGAGTCGTCGACTGACCGGAGTAGGCGTTGTGCTGGTAGGGCATTCCTCCGCAGGAGGAGTGGTAGCTGGGCACGAACTCTGGCGGTGTGTACGGCTGGCGAGGCATCTGGTGCCTGGGGTAGAAGGACGGCATATTGACGTTGAGGTGTGGAGGAGAACGAAAGACTGGCGATGACCTGTGTGGTCGATTAGTGTCTCGTTCGCCAGCAAGGAAGTGTTCGCTGTCGCGGTGTGACGTACAGTCTCTTCGTTGGATGCCGCCGGGGGTGGTGAGCGTAAGCTCTTTTGTGAGCGTCAACGGTGCTCTAGAAGACTCCGGTCATGCACAAAGGAGAGTGGTCGCAAATCTGATGTGGTTTTGCGGTGGAACAATCGAGACAAACGTCGAGAGGTACTAGGAATAATGTCTCGGTCAGACAATGGTCGTCGTCGACGGCGAGAGTGCGAGCCGGTGAGATGGGCAAGCGTGGTGTCGCAACAGGGACCACAACTAGGCGACGCGGTGTGTGCGTCGAGTGACTAGGACAGTCGGAGCGCGTGTGTAGTGCTGAAACGGGAGGGGGGCGAGGTCTAAGTGAATAGATCGCCGCGGTGGTTCACAGGTCGTTGGGGAGTGCTGGTGAGGAGCCGTGGTTGGGTCCTCTGGGAAGGCGCGACCTGAAGAGCGGAGGAGGGAAAGTGCAACGCTCAGAACCGAAACTCGGATGCAATACAATCCAAAACCCGAGGCCAAAAAGGATGCGCACGGTGGTCGTTGATGGACAAGCTGCGATAAAAGTCGACAGGGCTCAGTGAAAACTTGGTTGGGGCCGGCGAACGAGGGTTCAGCGTTCGGTGCCAATGAGGAGCGAGCGAGCAAACACCAGCGTGAGCACAGCACAGCCGTGGATGTTTGCGGAGGGACGACGTCAACTGCGGCGGATGGGGCAGTCACCAGGTGAAGGTGATGCTGGAGAGCCGTGGTTCCGGAGGCGTGTAGGGGTGCCCGAGCGTGCGCTTGCTGCAAATGGACGGTCAAGTCAGCCCGGCTGTTCGAAACAGCAGATGGCTCAGCGGCGAGAGTCGCTACGAGCAGCGCCTGCAACCTGGGAGGTTTGGGAGGGTGAGGATGGGAGAGGTGGAGAGGTGAAGAGAAGGGAGCGACACGGCTCGTTGGCAATGTGCTGCTGGTTGCCCGGCCGTGGCCGTTTAGCGAAGGGGCCATCGACGAGCCCGTTCCTCTCCAAGCCAACACGCCAACAAGCCCTCGCAGGCGCAGGCCCACCCGGCGTGTGCAGGCCTCTCACCCCCAGCACAGGCCCCGTCGCGTCTGCGTAATAATCGTTCATTAGCTGGCCATTCATCTGCTGTGCACTGGTGAAAACTCTGCCACATGCAGTCTAGCCCGACACAATCCTCGCCAGACCGCAAAGCGCGCTGCGCGACCAGTCAAGTGCCAGCCATGACTCTGCGCTGCGCTGAGCACCGCTGCACCGGCTGCGTCGTCAGGCACAAATTGCTGCACCTCGTGCACCCCCGAAGCGCAATCCAATGAACGACTCAAGGGTACCGTCTGATGACCCTTGGGGCGAGCCACGTATCAGCGAGGGTGGGCTGCTCTTGTCGCCTTCTCTCCGTGGAAACCGGCTGCCGTCCCCATCCTTCTCACTGGCCCTCCCAAACGGGTCAAGGCATGCAGCAGCCGGCTTACAGGAGCGCACCGCCTCGACAGCAATTGCAATTGTCATCTGCGCCGGCGTGCAATACCCTTCAAGTCGAGTCGCCTTGCCCGTGCTTGACCCAGCCTTCATAAGAGAGGCGGTCCGTGTAGACGAGAAACATATTGCAATTCTAGCAAGCCAGCAGCGCCTACGACGACGCGTGCGTCCCGTCACTTCCGAGTCTCACATGTGGACTCTGGAGGCGCGCGCCGGCCTCTCGCGCCCGCGTGAAAATTGTGCCAGACATGCGTGCAGCTCGTGGGCGTATGAGAGTGAGGTTGTCCCGTTTTTGGCCGTAGTCTGCGGTCGACGATGTCGGATTTAGAACCAAATGGATCCCACGGCATTCTGGCCCAAGGGATCGAAGGCAGTCAGGCCTTGCTCACATCTTCTTGACTCCACCCGGGCGGGGATCACGATCACGACCGGCGCCGACAGCGTGCACACTGATGATGAGGGGTGAGGGTCCTCGATCAGCCTGGCCTCTGCGAATCGACCCAAATTCAAACACAAGTGCAGCCATGTGCCCGCAGGTGAGCGATGGCGGCAAGCACGTCGATATGCTGGTGGGCGTCATACACCGCACCCATCCGCAGGCTTCCATCTGTCACTGGCGTGCATCCCACTTCAAGAAGAAAGCATCGTCACCTCGTGAGTCGAAAAGTGGCAACCCCAGCCCCTCGGACGCACCTCGCACATCTGGCCCGCGACACTCCGTAATCAAGCGCACCCACCTGAGAGAAAATCGTGACTTTGGTGTGAAGTTGAACCTGCCACTTGCGTCTACCTCCACAGCCAAGCGCTCGGCTTGTCAGCTAAATTAGTGACGATCCATTGGTGTTGAGCTCAACGTCAAACATCGCCAGTCATGGCACGCAGCCATTACCAGATTTTGCGCAGCAGGCAACAGGCCATCGTATCCGGCTGAAGACTTCGTGCCGTGTGCTGCGTTTTGACATGTCACATTCCGGTCTGCCATGACGACGACCGTTGCGAAAATTTCGGTGCCTGGCATGCTGCGCAAGGGACCACGGTCATCTTAACTCGGTCGAGAAACGTCGGGCAGGTGGTGCTGCGGGAGGATGTCACTCGTGTCGCACGCATGCAAAATCGACCATTCCAAAACTGAGTGTCGTGTCTCGGTGCCACATGAGGCAGGCGAAACCGGAAGTGCTTAATTTCGTTCATGCTTTTTGCACGTGAAGTCGTGATATCGACCTTTCTGACCCTTGCCGTGAGCCCATTCCCAAACGCCGCTGCAATGCATATCCCATGGTATATCCGACCGAACCAATCGCTGCTGGCATGAAACGCATGCACAACTCTACAAAACGCCCTTACATATCGTATTTAGTTCATCTGCCTGATCAACTCGTTGATGTGGTCTTCCCGGTTGCCCAGATCACCGCCCTCGACGAAGTGCTTGAACTTCCTCTTTTGGAAGCCGCCGTTGGGGCTGTTCAGCTTGAACGGCCACAGGAAGTTAGAGGCCTGCTTGAAGTTGGGGCCAACGGTGTAGATCTCGTGGATGAGGTCCTCCATACAGATCATGCCGTACTTCCCGAGGTTCTCCTCGATGAGCTCGTTGTCAGTCAGCGGCAGACGCTGCTTGTCAACCTTTCCGTATCCACGCTCTACAAAATCAGTCAGTGAGGCTCAAGTGGACGTCTCAGGTGAGTCGACTTACTGTAGATGAGTTCGCGGACAGACTTCTGGTTGGGGTAACCATACGCGACAAAAGGTTCAACGATCTTCAGCATCTCCAAAGTAGCCTTGGTGAGCTTGATGAAGACACCGTTGTTGATCTGCAGCAGGCGGAGCAGCTGCAGAGTCTTGCGCTTCTTGGGATCAATCTTGTTGATACCCTTGATGCGGACGACGAAGGCCAGCTTGTTCTCCTCAGGCACGTAAAGCTCGTTCTGCTTCTTGGCCTCACGCTTCATGCGGATCTTCTCACGGTCGGCATCGCGGTACTCCTTGACGTACTTCTCAGCACGCTGGAAGATGACCTCGCGCTTCTTATTGCTCTTGTCTGTACATGGTCAGCTTTTGCTCGCGTGACAAGCTGTGCCATGAACTCGACGAGGGGCGATCGCATCATTCCCGAAAGATGGTTAACGACAGCAACATTGCCCGTAGGCTAGCCGATGTGTTGGTAGTTAGAATCATCGCGACCGCCTGCTCCTCGTGTATGTCCATGGCACCTGGTGCCGCGTACCTCGCTTCTCCTTTGTCGCAATCGCGCGCTCCTCGCGAGCTCTCTCCTGTGACTTGCGCTTCTTCAGCAGCGTCTCGGGGACGAGGATGTTGTCTTGCGTCGGGACGGTCGTGGCTGCCATTGTGGTGTCCGGTGCGAATGTATCGTGCCGTCGAAGTCGAATGGAAGCCCGCTGCGAAAGTTTTTGTTCGAGAGCTCGCTAGCGTGTGGGGCGCGCTAGCCTCGCAGAGACCCTGATCCTGAGACCTGGTCACGTGTTCTACAACAACACAGCAACCTTGGGATAGTCAAGTGGTATTCTGAATTCACTACAAGTACTTTCTCTTCACTCATGCGCTTACGGACATCAAAAAGTAGAAGTGTTTTCGCACCCGGCTCTTATTACACATACAGAACGTCGCTCCTCGCCTCCATTGCCGTCTCCTGCTCGCTACGCTCTACATACATCGAGTCTCTGAAAATATTCTTCTGGACCTGTCCAGCAGGTCTGAGAGTATTCGAGAAGCTACGTGAGCAGGCATTGTTCTTACAGATCTATCGATGCTCTTTCCGAGGCTCCTGCTAGAGCAAATGGTACGAAGCAACGCATCTAACGCATTTAACGTCGATCTACGACTTCACGCCATACTCTCATCACATTGGCTCTAGTGGATCTAATTCGTGTAAGATATTGGCGTCCACACACCCGTGTTCCTCTTATTGATGTTTACTTTTCTCACGTCCCACCAGCCGCCCAAACAGTGAGGCGCCTGCTGCTAATCTTCTACAACACCTGGCTGGACGTGGGTTCCTTCGAACGCCTCGATCAGATGATTCAGTCTAGTATTCTCGGGACCGTCGCTGAGACTGATAATAGGAATCGGCTAATGACTGTGCGGGTGTTTCGCGATCGGATCCTCGCTTTGACATACGTCTAAATCGACAGCAGCATCTGCGAGTCTAGTGCAATTCCCTAGCAGTTCAATGTACGTTGGCGGTCTGTACTGCAAACCGATTCCTTGCGTTGGTCCATTCGCACACCACATAACCACATACGCGCGGTACGGCAGTGGACTCATAGCCATGACACGACTGAATCAGCCTACCAAGAGAAAGCATCCACATGCAGCTCAAACACAGTCTTGCCGCCTCTCCCCAGCCCAGCTACCACTGCCCGAACCTCATCACACATCTCTGCGGGCCCGCACACAACAACACCAACCTTCTTGTAGCCAACATCAATCTCCCTCTGCAGTGCGCTCCTGACATCGAACCGCTGTCCGACCAATACCTGCTTGTCCGCAACGTTCGCGAGTACTGTACTCATCTCATCGACCAGCGCCTTATCCGTGGCTTTGACGCTCCATAGCAATCTGACGCTGGTATGGACAGACAGCCAGCTGAGCAGCCCAGTGATCCCTATACCGCCCCCGAGCAACAATAAGTGGTCTACCTCCAGAGCATCGCCTGGGGCTGAGTGCGGATACGGGCCGTCCAGGATCGTGAGCAGGCGTGCGTTCCTGTTCAGCAGGCGAGTAATGCCGGATCGCTTCTTGATGATGAAAGACACGCTCGCAGTGGGTGAGTGATCCGACACGTCGCTTGCGACGAGACGCATCGGTGCTTTTTCATCTACAGCGACGTCCTCGGCGGGATTATTATCACTCGTCGAAGTTGTTGACGACGCAGGTGCCAGCGCGTGTCTGTAGCTCCGGAACACAGCGGACGAGTTGATGGAGAAAGGATGGTTCTCCCACGGCCTGAGCGGGTTGAGAGTCGGAAACCCAACGTAAGCCACATCCCCCGGCTTGCTGGCGCACCGCGCATGGGGGACATCGACGCGGACGTAGTTGTCTCCCACGTCGGTTACGCTGGCGTACAGAATGCCGTTTTTCAATACTCGCAGCACGCGCACAGCCCGGTCGAAGAACCACACCGCGATCGCGGCGTAGAGCCAGTTGTCGTAGAAATTGTAGCCCCACTTGAGAACGACGTGGTACCAGCAGCCTGCGATGACGAAGACGGCAAGGAGGATGTGCATGATGAGGAAGAACTCGTACGAGAGGCGGCGCAAATAAGGAGCGCTCTGGATCAGCATGGCGCATGTCAACACCGTAGCGACAATGCCCCATAGCCAGTACGGCTTGAGAGATTCGGTGGCATAGCTGCCGGATCCTTGGTACGTCAGCAGCAGCGTGATGCTGTGGACGATGGCTTGTACGGCGAAGATGCGCGCGATCCAGCGATGCAGCAAGATGTACGTGCCGTACGACCAATTTGTGATCCAGAGCAGGAAGTTGTTGCGGCTCGAGAAAAGGACAATAAGCGGTAGGAGAGCGTACCCGATGTGTCCCGTGCGATAGCCGATGTAAGAAAGCATTTCGTCTCGCTTCGAGAAGCCCCATGGATGCGGCTGTGAACTGCCGTAGTTTACGGCGCTCAGGATGATGTTGAGCGCGACGAAGAAGAATATATATGCCGCTTGTCCGACGGTGGGTGCGTTGCCGCTGAGCCAGGGTAGGGAACGAGCTTGGTACGTGCCGATCGTGGACGGATATATGAGATATGGCTTGAGTTTGTCGAGCAACCCGGTAGTAAAGGGTAGTTTGTGAAACAAGGTGCACAAGATCGGGATGCCGATAGCGAGGGTGACAAGAACAATTCTACAGGCATGTCAGAAACCAAGGTTCTCGACTAACAGCAGCTCACTTACGCATATCTCGCCTGAAGCATCTCCAGATGGTCAAACAGCCGATTAAATCTAAACTGCCTCTCATAATCGGCATTGCTGACCACCATAGGCATACTCATAACCTCCTTCGAGCTTGCATTGTACACCATCGTCGGCGTCGAATTACCAAGTTGCACAAGCATCTCCGAGTAAGTCCACTTCGGTACAACACCACTGATGAGCTTCGTCGCCCAAAACTCCTCTCTCTTCCAAACCGGCACGTCGGCGCTACACCGCATGCTCATGCAATAAGCCACGGTCCCCAAGAACGGCAGACTCTGCGCTTGGCAACCAGGCGACGGCGCTCCGGGAGCCATGTCCATGTTCATGTCCATGGAGTGGGCACCAGCAGAGTCGGTTACCGGACACGATAGCTGCGTGGATGAGACGGCGTTGTAGCAGGAGAACCCGCAGTTGGGGTCGTACCAGGCAAATCCATAGCCGGGGAAGTTGTTGGAGGTCAAGTGCGAGTGAGCGACAGGGAGTGCTGCGAGGAGGATCGAGAGACAGGGTAACCCCATGGTAGCGCTGTTGGCGCGAGTGTAGAACGCTTCGTGAGTATAAGATGTCTGATATAAAATCAGATCAGCGTGGCTTGCGTTCCATCTACTTTTTAGCCGAATATACGGCAGTTACTCTACTTCGAAGTTCGCCAGTCAGTAGGTTGTCGGAGACTTTACAGCCATGTTCGAACGGTACTTCTCAGCTGCCGTCGATCTTCTGATTGGTCGTGTCGAGCGATCTTGCGTGCAAGTGAGCAGGTTTGCGCTTATTTCGTTGCGGGACAACTCAAACTGCGTGCAGGTGCCGACGAGATCATCGGATCGAGCTGCGACGATCATCCAGAAGTTATATGCGTAGCATGAGCCGATTTTTGTGCAGTCACAAAGTCTAAAATGGTGATGCAGAACGCGACAAAAGCGACTGTAGCGCTTCAGTGACACGTTTGTACGCACATTATCTGCATGGACGTCTTCTGGAGCTTTATTCTAAGCATACATGCGCGTACCTTTGGGCTCTACTTGTTGAGAGAGATTCATTAGAAGTATTCTTGCACCTTCCACAGCAAACCACACGCTACTCAGCACAACCAGACCATACAATCCCACCACAGAAGATCTCTCTAGTTCTTGCACTGAGCCATTGCTACGTGTGGGTACCTGGTAAACTTGCGTGGCTTTTCGTAGCTTCTATCGCTTAGAGCGCAGTATACTCAAGGAGCTCAACAGCACGGCATCACTGCGACTCCAGTCCGTCAACCTCTCAATATTTAGGTCTAGATCTTCAGAAAATCGTGTCTGATCTTGCATCGATTGTCTAGTTAACAGCTTCCTCGCTCCAGCAAGGCATACAGCACTCTTATTCTATCGATGCAGGGTTTCTCCTTATTCCTGTGTTTGCGGAGGAAGAAGATACCACGCCATGAAGTCTACAAAAGGGAGATACAGGACGTACTCCTGGCCTTTTTCTGATCCGGAGACACCACCACTGCCATCTGGCATCTCGCGCGTGATGTCCGCCCACGCAGCGACGTGCGTCTCAACGCCGTCGACAACACGGTGGAGCCTCGTCCCCGCGGGACATGTTCTTAGTCGCTTGTTCTCGTTCGCAACCCCCGGATTATAACTCTTCACCACCACATCCTCCCCGTCCGCGGTATCATCCCCCCGGTACACAATCCAATGCGTCAACCCTCGATGCCCAATCTCCCAATCCCCATCGTACACTCCCCCGCCCAGTCCGTCGCGCCACGGACACAGCACGACCCCGGGCTCATTCCATATCCCGAGCTGTGCTGACAAAGGGATTTCAACGTTGGAGACGCGGGGGATGCTACAGTACTCCTTACGGCCGGCGACTGAAAAGGCGGTTAGGTTGCTGACGCGCAGAGGTATGGTGCATCGCAGCTCTCTCAGCTCGGGGCGTGCGAGATCTGCGCGTAGAGTGGGAGATTGGAGGTTTAGATTCAGCGCTGTGAGGAGGTGGAAGATGAGGCGGGTGGAGTACCAGGCGCTGAAGAAGGAGGCGGTGCGGTGGAATATGGAGAGGGGGGATTCGCTGTAGGAGATTGAGAATGAGGTGTGGGATGTGAGTGTTAGAGCGGCGGAGATGCGATCGCGCGGGTCTGCGCAAATTGACCACGGGTCAAGGACGTCCCAGAAGTCGAGTGCTTCCTTACTCTGGCTGCGCTCGAGAAGAGAAGAAATCCGATTGAGCGCGAAGGACGGGCGCGGACCGCGTATCTTTCCAGCGAGGCGGAAGAGGCTGCTGAGTAGCTTGGACTTGCGTGCTGGCGCGTTGGTGAGAGGGCCTCGGGCCCAGGATCGCAGGTTCGTAGGCGTTGTTTCTGAGGCGCGACACAGCAGACGCAGAGACGGAGCCAGCGCTAGTTCCGGGCCGACCCAGGTTTGAGACCAGACGGGGTGGTGGAGGAGCGCAGCGATACTGTCTTGCAGACGATCCAGTGCCTTGTCGAAGGACATGTGAGATGCAAATCTCTTCCACCCCGATATTTCCTCGCATTCTTGAATCCAGTCGAACAAGCCCGCTATCAATTCGTGGTTCCCTAGCCAGACTACGACCTCGGTGGCTTCTTGGTAAGTTGCGCGCATGCCCTGGATCTGCGTACTCATCTCGCCATCGTCATCCTGATTGATGCAGATGGCATCGACCCAAAACGTCTCGCCCGCGAACCGTCGGCTCGCAACCTCCAAAAACTCGTGCAGATCTTTCCCAATCGCTTTGCGTTGGCCGTTGATCAGAATCGGTGAGAATGCATCAGAGCTGCCCCGGGTGTACGACAGGCAGCGATAAGGCACCACCTCTCTTGGCTGCCACAGCTCGATACGGATCTGATGGTCGTCCTGCTCTGGCAGCACTCGGAGCAAGCGCTTGGAGGTGTTTGAACTCAGCTGATCGTACTCGAACTCCATGTGTGGCTTGACTTGAATTGAGTGGCCTGATTTGAATTGGGCGGTTGCGATGTATGTAACGAGCGCGCGTGAGACGCGTAGAAGTCCGCAGGGCTGCGCCAAAAGCAGGGCTTGAAAGTATGGCAACGTCGATGTGTTCGATGATGCAGGGCCCAGTATAACTTTGAAATTGATGTTAAAAGAAGTGAGGTCAAGGCGCAAAAGAAGGCGCAGCCACAGCCTCACCGTCAGGCCTCCAGCCCCATCCATGTGCCATTCATACTCTCGGCGAACATGGAACGCACGTCCTGTTCAAGTCTTCTCCATTCGAGATCACTGGGAGCGCGTTCCAAGCCAGACCGAAGGAAGATGTCGACTCAATGTTACAGTGGGTGTGAAGCCACGCACTAGCCTCAGGCCATCTTCAGCATAAACCCCGCGCCCTTCTCGCCCTCCTCCTGCGCGGAGAATATGCTGCTGAAGTCCACCTTCCCCAGCGCCGGGGCCTCGCCCCTCTTCGGCGCGTGCGGACTCGCTCTCCTCCTCTTCTCCTGCCCAGCCTTGCTGGGAAAAGTAGGGAACATCTCGCTTGGCTTGGGTTTCGGCTGCTCCCTGAAGTACTCGTGGTCCAGCACTTCTTTCGCGGTCGGCCTGTGATCGGGGTTCAGACTGAGAAGCGAGGAGAGCAGGTCGACGCCGGCGCTGCTCAGGAAGGGGAAGCGAGCGCGGTCGAAGGCCTGTTTACTGCGCTGTTCGCGGGGGAGTTTGAGCGAGGGCGCGTTGGGCAGGCGGTAGAATCCGGGCCAGCTTTTTTCTTCCGGAAGGCCGCAGAGGTTGAAGATACGGCTGAGTTGATCGACTTCGTTTGTTCCAGGCAGAATGGGCGACTTGAGAAGCAGCTCGCCCATGATACATCCCACACTCCACATATCGACTTCTGTCCCGTAGTTTGGTGTCCCCAGCAGCAGCTCAGGCGCGCGATACCACAGCGTGACGACCAACTGTGTCAAGGGTGCAGACGCGGGCGGGATGTACCGTGCCATGCCGAAGTCTGCCAGCTTGAGCTGACCACGGTTGTTGAGGAGGATGTTCGAGGTTTTGAGGTCGCGGTGCATGATGTAGTTGTCGTGCAGAAACGCGACACCTGCTGCCAATTGCCGCAGGAGTGTCTTTACCTCGGATGCAACGAAGGGGTCGTGCATGTCTTCCTGTAGCGTTTTGAGGTCGTGCTCCAGGAACTCCATCACCAGAACACACTCTTCCGGACTGTCTCCGCTCAGTACCTCGTTCAGGTCGACGATGTTTGGATGGCGAGCTTTCTGCAGAATAGCAATCTCACGAAGAGCAGTGATGGGGAAGCCGTCTTGGTTGTAGTCCATCTTGACTTTCTTCAAGGCAACGACTTGTGATGTGGTGATGTCTTTTGCACGTGACACCCATCCATAACTGCCCTCCTCGATGTGATTCAGCGTCTCGAAGTTTGAGCGGTGCCGGCAGGGCGCCCATGCTCCGGCGTCGAAGCGGAGGAGTTCCCTCTCTTTTGGTGAATCTGTTGGCACGTGGGTGGTGTCCTCGCCATTGGACATGCGTCTGCGCTTTGCTGGCCGCGAATCTGCTTCTTGTGCGAGACGCGCTGCGTCTGAGGCGGCTTGTTGTTTCTGCAGTTTCTGGCGCTTCTTCTCTTCCTTCTCTTGCTTGCGACGGAGGGCTTCTGCTTTGTCGGCCTCGGTATCTGCCCAGCGGGAGGCCATCTTGAATCGGCTATAGCTCAGACGTGGATCTGAGTGTGAAGCTTGGGGGTGGATGGTGACAGGTGTGATTGGTCCTCGAAAATCAGTGCACGTGTGTTGGTGTCAGGCACGTGTCGCCAGCTCCCGTTCCGACGACATTTTGCGCTCGGAACGCGCTGACATCATGTTCATGTCTGACTCCAGCACCCGCCATGAGAGCCCATTCTCTCCGTCTGCTCCGCACAGCGACACGATGTAGTCGCGCGCGACCGCAGCTGCTGTCCTCTTTTCCTGCGCATCGTGCGCTGCGTCTGTCGTCGACGTCGGCGCCGTCAGGTCCCCCAACACCGCCGCCAACGCCTCCAGCGCCGAAGGAGGGAGAGCGGAAATGGTCGACGCCGCTCGCGCAGTTCCTCGGCCAGGCCATCACGACGACGGGACCCATCTCGGTCGCGGCGTACATGCGCCAGTGCCTCACGTCTGAGCTGGGCGGCTACTACACGCGCGCGCCCACGGCAGGCGAGGACCAGTTCGGCAGCAAAGGCGACTTCGTGACGTCGCCAGAGATCAGCCAGGTCTTCGGCGAGCTGATCGGGATATGGCTGTACGCCGAGTGGCTTGCGCAGGGCCGCAAAGAGAAGGTGCAGATCATCGAGGTCGGGCCCGGCAGAGGCACCCTCATGGACGACGTGCTGCGGACCCTGTCGAGCTTCAAGCGCATGACGCGCAGCATCGAGGCCATCTACCTGGTCGAGGCGAGCCCGCACCTGCAGAAGCAGCAGGCGCTGCGGCTGGCGGGGACTGACGAGCTGGAGAAGAGCGACGTCGGGTGGAGGGCCAAGTGCAAGTACTTCCCGGACTGCGACATTCAGTGGTGTGAGGACATTCGCTTTGTGCCCAAGGGTATGTTCACTTTGTCTACGAACTGTTGCAGGCGCTGACTATCCTCAGAGGAGACGAGCACCCCCTTCATCCTCGCCCACGAGTTCTTCGACGCCCTCCCCATCCACGTCTTCCAGAACGTCGCCCAGTCCTCCGTCCCCAAGTCCTCCACCATCATGACGCCCACCGGTCCCATCACCCCCAAGCACGGCCCGACTGCGCCAGGAAACCAATGGCACGAGCTCGTCGTCTCGCCCACGAACCCATACGCGTCCACCACCCTCAAGCCGGGCGAGGAGAAGCCCGACTTCGAACTGACCGTCTCCAAGTCGCCGACACCCCACTCCTTGTACCTCCCCAAGATGAGCCCGCGCTACAAGAAGCTGGAGAAAACACCCGATGCCATCATTGAAATCTCCCCCGAATCACTGTCCTACGTCTCCGACTTCGCCGTCCGCATCGGCAGCAGCGACGGCGCGGCATCGCGGCCCCCCACCCCAGGCACCGGCGGCGCACCCACAGCCAAACCCGTATCAGCACAGGACTCGCCGTTCAAGAAGAGCGAAGCCAGCGGCGCAGCCCTGATCCTCGACTACGGCACCAGCGCCACCATCCCCGCCAACACGCTGCGCGGCATCCGCCACCACAGCCCCGTCTCCCCCTTCGTCGCCCCCGGCCTGGTCGATCTGAGCGCCGACGTGGATTTCCTCGCCCTCGCTGAGTCGGCGCTGGACGCTAGCGACGCCGTCGAAGTGCATGGGCCTGTGGACCAGAGTTTCTTCCTCGCGACCATGGGCATCAAGGAGAGAGCTGAGCGGCTGCTGAAGAACGCCAAGGACGAGGAGACCAGGAAGAGGCTCGAGGTTGGCTGGAAGAGGCTCGTTGACCGTGGGCCGAATGGCATGGGGAAGCTGTACAAGGCTATGGCCATCCTGCCCTACAAGGAGGGCGGGAAGGTGAGAAGGCCGGTTGGGTTTGGCGGAGACTTGCTGGGATGAGGGTACGATATGATGTGAGCTTGCGAGCGTAGAGTGTATAGTGGTTTGTATTTATGTATGAATGTATCAGACAAGACACCCAATCCTACGCCAACTTGAAGAATCCGTATTTGTCTGCAGGTACTAGAAAAAGCCAGCAGTAAGTCCAGATTTTCAAGACGTAGTCAACGGGTTTCTGCGAGTCTCTTGCACCCCGATAACACCCCTGGAGGCTACAATGGCTCAAAGACCCTTCATCTGCGCCAGCTTCTCAACAACCTTCCGACCAAACTCCCACTGCAGGTTCGCACGCGACTGCGCATCCCCCGTCTCGCAGTCCGCAGGGAGTCCAAACGCCACAGGCCCCTCCAGACAAGCCCAAACCACGCTCTCGACCGTCGTCCCGAGGAAGCTCCTGACGTACTTCCTGTACTGCGCGTCGCCAAGCAGTCTGTCCTTGACGCTGTGGATGTCCCTGGGTCGGGCACTGCGCATGTCGATGCCGAGGATGGCGTCGATGGGCTTCCAGTGTGCGATCTCGAGCAGCACGATGCCGAGCGAGTACAGGTCGAAGCTCTTCCGGAAGCCGCTGCGGTGCGTGTCGCTCTGGGTCGTGGGGTGGCGGTAGATGTCTGCCGCGAGGTCGTCGGATGGACGCTGGGTCATGTCGTCTCGAGCTGCGGGGCGCGAGTATTCGAAGCCGGAGATGTAGGGATCTGCGAAGGTGATGGCGTGGGTCGCGGGGTCTTTGAAGAAGAGTATGTTTGCGGATCGCAGGCCCTTGTGCAGCCAGTCTACGGCGTGCAAGCGTTCTACGGTTTCAGACACCAGGCGCATGATTGTGATGCGATCTGCTAGTGGAGGCATCTCGCCGCTGAGGAGCGAGTGAAGCGTTGTTGGTTCTTCATCGTTGGGGATAGATTCTGGTTTGGCGAATACAAACCCATAGCGTCCGTACTCTTCATCGTTGAAGTATCCAAGACATTCAGGCGCCCGGAACTTGACGGTCTTATTCATCTCCTTGAGTAGAGCAGCAAGCTTACTGATACGCTCGTGTGTGGTACCAGTCCCGTTCGTCGGACCGTGAGTGGATTCGGCTGCCTTCCATTCAATCCAAACATTCTTGCCTTCGTATTGCCAGGGAGTGCGACGCTCTTCATCAAGATCTTCGGGGAAGCCTTCGGGGCTGATCTCGTTGAGGGCGATCTGGGTATGACGAATATCGCTTGCCGAATGATTCAGGTCAATTTGTCTTGCAAAGGTGTCGTCGATCTCATCGATCCTACTTGAGCCCTCGATTTGAAGGTTGATGGCTTTGAACTGGGCAAGACCAGCCAGCTGGCGCGCTTCTGAGTTGCGAGCGATGGCATTTCCACCGTAAGGTCCTTGACTGGGACCTTCGCCGTGAGGAAGTGCGAGGTAGTTCGATGGTCCTTGTATGCGCTGCGCTTGAATGATCTGCATGAGGTTCTCCACATTCTGGTTGAGGAGAACGATCTGATAATTGGTGCGCGTCTGCATCTCAAACAAATTGTCCCTCTGTGCTTTATCGAGTACCTCGTTGAGCTTGTCGTTGAAGTGAATAAGGTTATTGACAAGTGCGGTCATCTTCTCTTCGCCATTGATGGCCCACTGCAGCTTTTTCGGTGCAATCTTCAGCTTGTTCGTGAACACTCGGACTTTCTCAATCAGCTCGTCTGTCTGAGGGAAGCGAATGGCGGTATTATCGCCGCTCTCGAGGAGTCTGTCCGAGTTGAATTCGAAGACGACTTCAGTCTCCACCAGACCGGGTGATCTTAGGACTCTGTACGACTCGTCTAGCCGTCCAAAAGAGATCAGCAGCTTCTGCTGTTGTTCCAAGATGCCTATAATGAGGCCTTTGGACATGTGGTTCAGCAGAAGCTGATGATCAGTAAAGTCGACTCGGACTGATCTCGCCCAGTCGATCAAGCGGTGTTCTTCGACTTTCATCTTGATCAACAAGGTCTCGTACTCTTTCTTCGCATGACAAGCATCCGAGATGAGCTCGTAAGCTGTGATATATTAGCATACATTAAACACTGCTGTACGTTGAACATACCCTGAATGCATCCTGCGAACGCCTGGAAGATGAACGACACGGCACCAATTGCAAGCTCAGCCATGTTCGTGACTGGTGGATTGAATGTAAACGAAGAAGCACAGACAGTACTGACGAGGACATGTACGAAAGGAAGGGAAACGAATGCACGATACTTATCCCAGTTCAAATCCAGACAAGGCTGGCTTACCTATACTGCATGTATTTACGCGCTCCGCCCCCACGAGCTGGGCTCTACTGCAAGCCTCAGGCAAATCAACCATAACGAGGTGGAGCCCGGTGAACTCGATCAAGCCATGACCTGGTCTCGAGGAAGCGAATGTCGCAGCCTGCTGCTATGGCTGAACAGAGTTGAACGACATAACCGTCGTTTGGTGTTCAAGTGGAAGGTCGAGTCCGCCTCGAAACAGCCGCGGCAGCCACACCTTGCACCGCCATGCACAGCCGCTCTTGCCTTCTGCAACAGAATGGCCGTCCGCAAAACAAAGCAATATGTGACGTATGAGCCGGACATCTGCACGCGGTGTAGCCTTACGATCTGTAACAAAATACATGTGGTAGTGAAGAGTGCAAAGCTTGGGAACGTTCCGTGATCGACCTCCTAGCGCCGCCATCTTCTGGACCCTGTCCCAAACTTCCATTGATGCTGTCACCGCCCCTCCATTAAGCTTCCAACACCCTCCACTACGCCCGGTAATGGTCCTCGAGATCCTCAACCCATGGCGCAGCCCGAAAGATGACTTCGAACCTACCCCCCTCCCCGCACTCCTTCTCCGTGCCCCCGTAAAGCTGCTCCTCCACCAACTCCACCACATTCTCACGCGCCTACGCTCGACGCCAAAACCCTCGCAGCCCCCAATCCGCGTCGTATGCATATCCGACACACACAACCACATCCCCGACGATGTGCCGTCAGGCGACATTCTCATCCACGCCGGGGACATGACGAACGCTGGCAGCGTGGCCGAGATCCAAGCACAAATCGACTGGCTGTCGTCACTGCCGCATAAAGAGATTGTAGTCATAAGCGGGAACCACGACACCTATCTTGATCCGCGGACGCGCCCATCTCTCTCGGCTGCGCAGCGCGAGGGCAGCCTGGACTGGGGCCGCGTGCACTACCTGCAGCACAAACTGCTCACTCTCACTCTCACACCAGCGACGAGAGAGAACGGCGATGAGACCGCGCCGCTGCTGCACAGTGGTGCGAGGAGACTGCGCATCTACGGCGCCCCGCAGATCCCGGCCTGCGGGCCCATGAGCGTGCATGCGTTCCAGTACCCGCGCGGCAGCGATGCGTGGAGCGAGACGGTGCCCGAGGACGTGGATATCCTGGTCACGCACACGCCGCCAAAGTACCACATGGACCTGGCTATGCCGAGGGGGCTGGGGTGTGAGCATCTACTCCAAGAGGTGCAGAGGGTTAAGCCTGCGTTGCATGTTTTTGGGCATGTGCATTGGGGCGCGGGGAGCGAGGTGGTGCATTGGGATCGTGCGCATGAGGCGTATGTGAAGGGTATGCGGACAGAGTCGAGGTACACGAGGGGCGTGCTGAATCTGGGGCTGTGGTGGGGTGTGGTTAGGGTCGTATATAGAGGTGTGAGGGAGCTGCTGTGGGATCGAGTGTGGGGAGGTCAGAGCACACATACGGTACTTGTGAATGCTGCGCTGACGAAGGGCAATACGGGCAAGCTGGGTAACCCGGTGCAGGTCGTTGAGATATAGCACGACTTACGTTCCGCTTCGCTTCACAGCCCAGATCAATAGTAATGGTAATCGTAATAGAGCATCAAACACAACAGCACTTCATTGTCAGGAATCTTTTCGAACAAGAAAGGATTCTGTTGCTTTACCCTGACTACGACCATATCTCTACGGATTCGCCAAGTTCAACAAGGAGACCAGGCGATTCGCCGTTCCCCGCGACTTTGTTGTGATTGAGGTCATGAAACATGAACCGTAAATCGTGCTGCCATTGCATATACCAGTAGCTGAGTAATGCCATGCCATGTTCCACCAAGCCAAACACATGCTTTGCGCATATGCTCAGAGACGGCGACCACGGCGACCACCCTTCCTGCGTGTGGAGTCGGAAGGTGTGGGGGTGACGTCCTCGATGCGGCCAATGCGCATACCGGCACGGGCGAGGGCACGGAGGGCAGACTGGGCACCGGGGCCGGGGGTCTTGGTGCCGTTACCACCAGTGGCACGGATCTTGACGTGGAGAGCAGAGATGCCGAGCTCCTTGCAGCGGGCGGCTGGGATATCGTTAGCCTGGAGTTCCTCCTATGCTCGTTCCTCAGGTGTACGCACCGACGTCCTGGGCAGCCAACATGGCGGCGTAGGGGGAGGACTCGTCACGGTCGGCCTTGACCTTCATGCCACCGGTGACACGCGAGATGGTTTCGCGGCCAGACAGATCGGTGATGTGGACGAAGGTGTCGTTGAACGAGGCGAAGATGCGGGCAACGCCGAAGACGAGCTCGCCCTCACGGACCTGGGGACCAAGCTGCGCGAAGTCAGTACTTGAGCGCTGGAAATGCGATCTGCAGACGCGTTCTCTGCGCAGCTCTGCAATTGCGGGCGTGTCGCACCTGGATGTTCTCCTGCGCACCGCGCTCGACCTTCTTCTTGGGAGGCATGTTGGCTGTGTATTAGTGACTGGCTGACGTTCGTGAGGAGTGCGGCGGTCGTCGTCGAACTTTTGCAATTATTGAGGTGGGCCCCACGGCTAAGCGAGCGCTGCTTAGTCACACTGCTAGCGCGGTAGAAAAGTGATCTCTTCACGCGCCGCAACACTTGCAACCCTCCACCATGGGCTGAACACCGCGCTCAACATACGCACTGCAGTGTGCACCGCAATCATTATGGACGATGGCAAGAGCGTCGGTATCATCGGCATGGGCGACATGGGCAAGATGTACGCGCGCCGACTGAGCGCAGCGGGCTGGAAGTGAGTGCGCCGCACGGGTCCTGCAGCTTTGCATCTGGTAAGTCAGCTCCTGCTCTCCCTCCCCCTTCTCTCTTATGATGACTGTGAGTGCATTTGGCTCGAGTGTGGCGCACGCCCACACTGTCACCGTCTTGGTTGGCAGTAATTGGACGTGTTGCTGCCAATGATGTGAATTCTCGCTACCTTAAATTATACAACTCTGATCCCAACAACCTCTTCGCACTGTTCAAAGACTCGCGCTCTGAACCTTGCTAACCAGTGCCCACAGACGAGCTACGACTGACGCGCCGTGAAGGGTTAACGCCTGCGACGTCCCGGACAAGTATGATACATTGGTAGAGGAGTTCAGGGACCGTGTAGGATAGCCTATGTACACCACCAATAGAAGCATGCTGAGACTGCTCCAGCCCAAAGTTGAGATCATGCGAACCGGCCACTTTGTCTCCCGTTGCAGCGACTACATCATCTACAGCGTCGAGGCGAAGAACATTGACGCTGTCGTGAAGGCATTTGGGCCGTGTATGCGTTCTCGATTATCGAATGAGCTTCAACTGACCTACGAACAGCCACCAAGGTCGGCGCCATTGTCGGCGGCCAAACTTCTTGCAAAGCCCCAGAGATCGAAGCCTTCGAGAAGCACCTTCCCGCCGATGTCAGCATCGTATCGTGCCATTCTCTCCACGGACCCGGCGTCGACCCAAAAGGCCAGCCTCTTGTACTGATCAAGCACCGCGCCTCAGACGCCGACTTCACCTTTGTTGAACGCGTCCTATCCTGCCTGCAATCCAAGCACGTCTACCTGACCCGCGAGCAACACGACCGCATAACCGCGGACACGCAAGCCGTCACGCACGCCGCCTTCCTCAGCATGGGCGCCGCATGGTCCGCCAACAACCAATTCCCCTGGGAAACGCCGCGCTACATCGGCGGCATCGAGAACGTCAAGATCAACATCACCCTGCGCATCTACGCCAACAAATGGCACGTGTATGCCGGCCTGGCCATCCTGAACCCCGACGCCCAGAAGCAGATCAAGCAGTACGCCGAGTCGGTCACGGAGCTGTTCAAGCTGATGCTCGCGGGGAACAGGGACGAGCTGAGTCAGCGCGTGTATGCGGCGCGGGACGCGGTGTTTGGCGGCGCGCACGAGAAGAAGGAAGGGCAGGAGCTGTTGCTGAGGGACGATCTTCTAGACCGATTCAGTCTGGGCGAGATGCCGGAGCGGAAGCTCAAGAACAACCATCTCAGTCTCCTCGCGATTGTAGATTGCTGGTGGAAGCTGGGTATTGTGCCGTACGATCACATGATCTGCTCTACGCCGGTGAGTTTCCATGACCCAGCCTCTCTGTTTGCTTAGAGGCAGTGTAGCTGACATCGTAACAGCTCTTCCGCATGTGGCTCGGTATCACCGAGTCGCTCTTCCGCAACTCGGCTCTCCTCGAGGAAGCAATCGACACCGCCATCAACGACAACACGTTCCGCGCAGATGACCTCGAATTCACATTCGCTGCCCGCGACTGGAGTCAGAGAGTCAGCCTAGGCCACTTCGACGCGTACAGGGAGAAGTTCGAGGGCATCCAGAAGTATTTCGAGCCCCGGTTCCCCGAGGCGACGAAGTTGGGCAACGAGATGATTCGTGCGATTCTGGAGAAGACAAAGGACTCTTGAGGGAAAGTGGGGTGGACCGCGTCGGTGTAGGGCGCAGTGAGGCGGGATCTTTTTGTGATTTCAGCGGCGGTGCAGCAGAATGGCAGTCTAGTTTTTGCTTGCTACAATCGTCACACATCGTTGCTTAATTCTATGGATCATTACCCTCTTCAGTATCCAGATATAATGCCCGGATGTCCCTTTCAACATCCCTTCCTCTATATCCGGCTGACATCCAACGTCCCGAGCTTCCCAGAAATCCCTCTGCATGGACAAGTCCATTCAGCAGTCTACCTCCCGTGAACCGTATCGCGATACCTAGCAGACCTGTATTGCATTTACCCATTCCTTGACGGAGTAACCGACACATAGCAACATCTTACCACATCTGCTCACACCGCCATGCTATGCTCCAGCCCAATCGTACTGTGCCATGCAATTGATGTCACCTTCGAGAGGGAGCTCGTTGGATGTACGCATACCATGGTACGTTTCCGACTGGAGAGACTGCTGATTCCGTGTGAATGCATTGCAGGGAAGTGACGTGAGGGATTTGCTATTGGCGATTGATATCGCAATGTATAGCCCGTGCCCGCCCGATTGTTCTGGACTTTGTTGAATGACGCGGGTGACATCTGTGCGCCTCTAGTGTTCGCATCGGATCTTGGCAGTGCTCCATCCAAAGCACTGATTCATAGCTTCAAAAGAGCTTCCAGCATACCAATATACATATATAAGTTTTTCAAATTATGCAACTTTTGTGAAATCACGTGAGGGCGTCTGGCGCAGTGGTAGCGCGTCCGCTTTGCATCTTGTCAGTCTGCGGAAGGTCTAGGGTTCGATCCCCTAGTCGTCCACTTTTTTGTCATATTCTTCCACTAAGTGACACACCCTTTTTGTCTGATTATCTCCAGCCTACACATGTCTACTTGCCTCGCGCCGGACTTTTTGCTGCGGTGTTAAATCAAACTCTGAGGACGGTATGCTGGGACATAGCTCGCAGTGCAGGCTTGTGTCTCGAGACTGCCAAACACTTTGCTTGCAGTACTACTGGGCATGGGGCGACGAGGGATGGTTCTGGCAAGAGTCAGGACGGGGATAGAGTGGTTCCAGTCGAATATCAAGGTACGACGCTGGGGGCTTGAATGGACGTTGATCCTGTAGGAAGCGTGGAAGAAGTGTTTTGGATGATGTAGATGGATAGGTACAGGGCAGTGGGTGTATGATAGATTGTAGCTCGTCATGTGGTGGTGTAAACGTACCACACCGACTCGTCAGGCAGTGGCGAGAGCGAGGAGCGCAGAGGCGGTGGGGAGGCAGGCTACTCGAGAGAAATGCGTAGGTAAGTTGGTTGAGATGTTTAGGAAGTGTCGCGAGGGGTGTTAAGGATCTCCAAGTCGACAGCAATGGTAATAGTAATAATGACCGGCTGTGAAGAAGCATACCAAGCTCTCACATACTGTCGACAGTCCACCGTCTGTGACTGCTTGAATGTGTCTGTCGCACAGTCATTTCAGTTCGGACCACCGCCCTGTCTCAGTGCTACACCTTCACGGCCGCCGACAGGTTGCACCGACACCATCAGTGCTAGATAGATAGCTGACAGGAGCTTGATCCCAACACCCTCACCGTAAACAAAAACCACATATTAACACAATAATACTAGATTCGGAATATATGAACGCTCGACACTACTTCCTACGCCTCGCCAACTCCACAGTCCCGGGTATCATGTCACTTCTTTTCCGAACACCAGCAACGATAATAACGATGATGCTGCACACGTCTACGAGTGGATGTGCACCTCAGTCGTGCCGCTGCGGTGCCAGGTCGCAAGCAGCACGCCGCAGCGGCCGCACTTGTGCGTGACGTCCTTCAGGCTGTTCATCAGGTACGGGACGCAGCACAGCGTGAAACAGCAGAGGATGAGCCCCCAGGCACTGGGAGGGGTTAGTGGTTTGGTTCATGGGGTAGTAAGTGGTGTACTGGGTTTTCTCGCTTGGTCGGTCTCGAGATCTCGATCAAGAGAAAGAGGGAGAGTTTGGGAGACACAATGGAGGGGAAGGTAAAGGAGAAGCAAAGAGAAACTCACTGTGTCGTATTCCCCGTCTCAAACGCAACATTTGTCATGCTCCTCTGCCCACACGCCGGACAATCCGCTGGTGCTGGTCCACGCCCCAAACTCGCAATCGGCGTCGCGTTCTGGTACACGGGGCCCGACTGCTGCTGCGGCGGCATACCGGGCGCAGCATGCCCCGGGTACACCTTCTGCTGCGTCTCATGCGGCTGCGGCTGCGCCTGCCGCGGTGGAGGAGACTGCGGCTGCGGGTGCATGGGAGGAGGCGATTGGGGGTGCTGCGGGTATTGCTGCGGATATTGCTGTTGCTGTTGCTGTTGCTGCTGCGCGTACTGTTGCTGCGCGTATTGCGCGTTAGGGTCTTGGTGGTAGACCGGAGGTTGGGTTGCGCCAGTCATGTCGGGCGATTGGGGATATTGCTGCATGGGGACTGTAGTCGTCAGTATACAAATCTCTTTATGTTGTGGGTGTTGAGCTTTTGGAAGCGTGGTCGAGGTTACAACGACCGCAGAACTACGTTGGGATGATAGTTGCGCGGTTGCGGTATGACTCTGCTTGAAGATAGCGAATGCACTCACCACCTTGCTTCTCCATTGTGTCGATTATTGTAGCTGTGTCGGTCCTGTAAGGTTGAACGTCGAATCGCAAGTACTTTCGTAGTCAGGCAGGCCGGCACGTTATGTACACAGAGGGTGCTACTCAGAAGCTGAAAACTTAAACTCCAAATTTCCACAAGGCTCACCGGCAACGTTTATATCATCACTCATCCCAGCACTCATCCCAGCTTCAAGGCGTACCGCCCTCGCCCCTAGCCACTCGCAGCCCACCGAATCTCGCTGAGCCGCGAGCACAGCCCTCATCTCGGCGACGATCAGGCTAAAGCGCAGCGGAAGCGCAGTTTTGAGCAACGACGTGTAAAGCATGGGCTGACCTCATTGGACGGTGTGCTGCAGCGGAGTCTCCGCGTTACCAAACAGTGCTGTCTGAGCCTAAGGCTTGCCAGAAATGTCAGAAGTTTTGACAGGGCGGTGCAGGGGAAGGCGAGTCTCGCGAATTCGGCCCCCAAAGCGGCAGAGGACTAGGCTAAGGGAGGAAATTGGTACTTGGCGCGTCAAACACGCGACTTCGTGTATGCACTGGAATATGATGGGTACTGCATGCATTAGGCGGTGTGTGTATTCATGTGGTTTATCGACGGTTGTAGAACTCGGTAGTTGCATGTAAAGGCATTATACGTATTGTTGTGATGCTGTGATGCTCTCATCGCGAGGCTGTGCTGACCGCAGGATGGAAGATCTACACGACGGCTTCGGACTCGTCTTAGCGCTGTTCCTGCAGGCTGCTATTTTTGCGATAGGGCGCGAAGCAACTTGCGAGCATAAGAGATGTACACCTGTGTGACAAGCTTTGACGAGGTCTTGTTCGTGCAGCATTAGCACTTGCGCGCTGATCAATGCGGAACGAACTGCGATCACCTGATGTGGCGTCTCTATGCCAATCTCGCCTCGCTCACCGGTGTGGAGTCAGTATCGCTCGTCCATGTCGTCGAGATCAGCCTCCTCCTCCGAATCGGCGGTATTTCTCTCGGAGCCAGCGCCGCCCCCGTTCAATTCCTCAAGCTGTGCAGGTGTCAATTCAACGACTGTTGGAGCATAATCTCCCGACTCTTCGTCTTCAGACGCATCGTTGACGTCCATCTCAACACGCTCGCCGTCCTCGAGGTCCAGCATTCCGCGCTTGACGAACGAATCACCGCGCTCCCAGCCGAACTGTTTCTGCAGATAGTCCTCCAGTTCGTCTAGTTCATCCATCATGTCTGACTTCCATCTACCGTCGAAGTCGTCCAGGTTCTTCCGGAATCGTTTGAACAGCGGCCGCAAGAAGCCTCCCCCAACCTCGTTCATATCAAAGAAGCCATCCATATCCACACAATGAGTGAGTTGAATGCGCAGGGTACGTAGTAGTTCAATAAAAAGCTGGGAGCGCTCTTTGATGGCTTGCTGGCAGGTAAAGAGCAGCGATAGGATCCTCTTCCACTGCTCCAGGCAAGAATTATTATTGAGCGTAAGGACCATGAGAAACGCGAACTGCAGTTCACCCAGGACTTCGAACTCTCGTCCGCGCTCATCCCCTGCTTGGCTGTGGTTGTCGATTAGATCTCCCAGGTACCAGGATCTATCCTGAGCTGCTTCGGTCCGTTCGCGCCCCGTCGCCCCAACCCTCCACGTCCGCCTCAGGTCGATTGGTAGAAACTTGAGCTCTTTCTCTGGATTCCGCATGGAATTACTCGTCTCCAGTCCTGGTATCGATTCGAGATCCATCATGCCAGACGAAGCGGATGTCAGGCTCCAGTGGTCAGGATTGAGGCCACATATCCGGGACAGCAGTGTTTGTGTAATCCTCGATGTGAGTTCATCCCAGTCCTGCGACTCTTCCTGGTAGTCGCCTTCTGCGCCCGAGTCTCCCTCTTGCACAGTCTGTCGATATGGCGTCAAGCCGTCCTTCCATATGCTGCCTAGATTGGCCTTCCATCTCAGCACCTCCGTTTGCGACGTCTCAGCGACCAGGTCCTCGGTCTGTGCCTCCCATCTCTTGACGAAAACTTGCGGCGAGCCTGTCCCGGGCGACACGTAGAACCATGCCCCATGTCGCACAGACAGCGCACTGTCGCTAGCTGCAAAGATGAAGTGTAGGCCGCACGGTAGGTTCTTGACTCCTTTGAACCTTGGTGATGTTGTGAACGATAGCAGGTCAATGCCAGCGAGTGCCTTTTCGGGCAGGTCCAGAAGCAGCACGCAGCTGTTGATGGAGGATGCCATCTGGGGGCCGTGGAACAGCTCCTCGAACCACGTGTGCCGCAGAATGATGGATGGTGAGGGTGTGTATGATTAGATGCTTGCAGATATCATACACGATAGTATGTTCCAGAAACGGTAGTGGCGCCCGGACACGTGCGGCTGCCTAGCTCGACATTGCGAAAATCTTGCGTCGTAGAAGCGAAGGTGTTGTGAGCAGTGTCGGCGGGACAGATTGGTTCAAGGAATTAGTCGAGAGCTGCAAGGTAAGAGAATGCCATGTCCGGTGGAGCCAGGTCCACGATAGCGTCGATGAGCTGTGGGCATCCGCTGGACGGGAAGGACCGCCGATGGTTTCGCCGAAGGAACTACTGGTGATGAAAGCAGGGCCCGCAGGGACCGCAGAGCGGGCTTTCTGTCAGTCGGAACTGACCTCGTCATGCTGTTGATGGAGTTTCTGTGGTGACTGGACGATCTGGTGAATATCGTTTTGTCTAGACGAGATCAGCGCGCATGACACGGCGATCTGTTGCGCGCTGCTCCACCGCAACTATCCGTCTTATCAGACTTTGCATAGAGTGAGATGGCAACGGTGTAGCACAAGGAGAATGGTGGACTGTCTCAGCGAGATCGCCGGCTGTTCCTGCATGTGCTGTGGCACGCTTGCTGCTTCTCGAGGTTGCACGCCTCCGCGGAACGGCCCCGCGTTTCAACTTGAGGCTCTTGACCCCACGTCATCTTCGATGGTGAATACCGCGACCTGGAGTTGACGCAACCACAACCTACGACTTCTCCTACATTTACGTGCAAGCAGCTAGGCGACTTTCATAGTCGGATATTCAAGGCAAAGACTTGGCTTTTGAGGCGACAGTCTGAGTTTAGCTAAGGTTTTCATCGAAGGATACAGATATCGACTGCACATCACACGCTCAAGTACATCCATCACCTCCGCCTTCCAAACTCCCTGCCCTTCAAAGGAGCACGTAAAAAAGACCACATCAGCGATACAGCACCTTACATCCTGTCTTGCTACACTCCACACGTCCACCTCACACCTCAACAATGGACCGCCGCCGCACGCCAGGCCTGTCCTCGCTCTCCTCAACGCGACTGCAGACACACCACTACACGTCCCACGGCGCCAAGCTGCGCAGCAACAGCGCACAATCCCTCGAAACCCAACTCTCCGTCTTCCAATCGCTGGTGCATAACTTCGCGCTCACGCACAGCAAAGACATCCGCGCCAACCCAGCCTTCCGCGCAGAATTCGCGCGCATGTGCACAGCGCTGAACATCGACTTCCTCGCCTCTTCCTACACGAAGGACGGAAAATCGGGGTCCGGGAAACCCGGCAGCGGCAAGGGAGGGGAGAGCATATGGGCGTCGTTGCTGGGGGGCTCCGTGCACGATTTCTACTTCAACTTGGGCGTCACGATCGTGGATATCTGCCGCTCGACGCGCGCTGAGAACGGCGGCTTGCTCTCGCTTTCAGACCTCAAAACACATATTAGTAGAGGTCGCTTGATCGGCTCCGCGCTGCACGTCCAGGACGCGGACATCGAGCAGGCTGTCAAGGCGCTTGAGCCGCTGGGCGGCGCGTACGCGCTTGTCACTATCGGGCACAGGAAGCTGATCCGTAGCGTGCCCAAGGAGCTGAACACGGATCAGAGCACGGTGCTGGAGGCGTGTCAGGTCGTGGGGTATGTGACGGTGAGTATGCTGCAGGTGAATCTTGGGTGGGGAAGGCCGAGGGCGGTGGCGGTGGTGGAGGATCTTATGGCGGATAGTCTGGTGTGGGTGGATTGTCAGGCGGGGGAGAATGAGTATTGGAGTCCGGCATTTATCACGGCGAGCGCGGTGTGAAGCGTCAAGAGCGGGCGGAGCGGGCAAAGTTGAGCAGGAGAGAGGGAGAGTATAGGAGTGAATGATACCCGGCACACGTGCCAACTCTAACCAATACTTTAGACTGTGTTTGATTCCACATGGGTATACCAATATTGCTATGCTACATATTATACACTTTGCGAACCTGCAGGGGCCAATCCTCAGCTCACTCCAACTACCACAGATACTCAGCCTCAACCCACCTCTCCTCCTCGGCCTCCTTCCACTTGCCATCCCTCTCCTTTGCATCCGGGAGCACGACGCGATGCCACAGGCTCGCGAACCTTTTCGCCGCATCCTCGTCGTCGAACTCGACGATCCACCGGTTGTACACGCGGTTCATGACGAGCTGGTTGATTTCCTTTGCTTCGGTGGTCGAACTCGAAGAAGGGGACGAAGGGCCGAGGAAGGCGGCGATAGTCGGGTCTTCGTACTCGACAGCGTCATCGACGGTGGGTGTCGTGTTCAAGGAAGGCGGGGACGTAGAGGAAGGAGCGGCGCGCGGGTTCGTGGTGGAGAGGTCCTGGAACTTCTGCTTCCCGACTGTCTTCAGGTTGATGGCGTCTCTCAGGCGGCGCAGCGCGCTTGCGTGGTCGTTGCGGAACGGCCATAGGATACCCCGTGCGTGCGCGTGTCGACTGATGATCTGCCACAGGTCCCAGTGGCTTGGCTCGTAGCCGTCGATGGTGAGGAGCACGCGGTGGATCTTCTGTCCTTTCTCGTCGACGTTCGGGGCAATGGGCGTGTACCCTCCTGCATCGATGAGGGCGCGCAGAGCGCGGTTGTACGGCTGCATGACGGTGCGCAGATCGAGCGCGTGGCCCTGAGGGTGCAGGACGAAAGAAGACGTGACAGCCGCAACATCCTCGCCGTTCTCGAGGAAGCCCGCGGGCGGCGCGACAGCCGAGGCGATGCTAGACGACGCATGCAGCGCAGCGAGTTTGCTCAGTCTGGCTGCGTTTTTCTGATATGCGAGCGCGGCCGCGGCGCTGTGGAACAGCAGGTAGTAGAATGGCAGACGCGCGAGCGACAGCGGATCCCGTCCGGGTATGATCTTGTAGAATTCGCCCGCTGACGACCACGTGTCGATGTGCGCGCCGCGCGGCATCAGGCGGCGGAAGTCGGAATCTGCGAGGGCGGTGCTGCAGTTGGAGAGCTGCAGGACGGTAGTCTGCTCGCCGCGGGCGCGGAAAGAGTCGATGGCTCTTTCGCGGGGGGTTCGTGTGTCGGAGAGGGTCAGGCGGATGTGTGGGTTGGTGTCGGTCGCAGGCAGATCGAGCTTGGGGGGCGAGGGGCGTTTGTCGCGGACATCGGGCTGGACGAGACTGCTGGCTTCAGGGAAGAGCTCGTCGAGGAGGGACCGCTCACCGACCTCGCCGGAGGCTGTCGGTGCTTGCGGTGTGGACTGGGAGGGAGGAGGGATTTCCGCCGTCTCCTTGCCATCATTCCCTGCGTCGACAGGTGGCTGTGTTTCGGCTCTCTTTTTACGACTCCTCACAGACTTCTTGTCTGGTGAATTACCGTTGGTCTTACGGCTCTCCACAGGCTTCTTGTCTGATGTAGTGCTCCCGCTTCGTTCAGCACTGGCACTGTCTGTCGTGCTGTCGCTAGCTTTGGCCTCTGCGGTTTCTGTGTTCACTGCGGTCGATGGCACATTGGATTCCGCAGCCACTGCATTGTCCGTTGCCAGTTTCGCCTGCAGCACCGCCAATTGCGCCTCAAGCTTCTTGAGCCGTTCGCGAAGCTCGTCATCGTTCTGCGTAGACGTTCCCGCCTGTTGCTGTTGCTGCTGCTGCTGCAGCAGCTTCTCCTTCTCCTTTAGATGGGCGGTGATAATACCCTTCTTGCCTGTCGGCGCAGGCCTATGCACCTTGGAGATCTTGAGCTGCGTGACACCCTCAGTGGGGGGCTCGGGTGTCGCCTTTGTCAACGAGACATCCGCCTGCGTCGACGTGGCCGAGTGCTGCGCTTGCTGTAGTCTTTCCTGCTTCCTGCCCTTTACCAGGTAAATCCGAGCAGCGGACGGTTGGGTGGACTGCTTTCTTGTACTCCAGTGCCTACGCAGTCGCAGCCGGCTTCCATTCGCTTCTGTCTGCGAACTCCCCTCCGTCTCCTGCGCGCTCTTCGAACTGTCACCACCGGTCAGGCGCGCGTCGGACGGCTTGTCGGAGGCGAAGCGGACCTGGCGGGCGCTCCATAGAGGTCGACATGGCCGCAGATGTCGAGGAAGGCGCAGCGGTGGCATCAATTGTCGCTTCGTCACATTGCACGCCGAACAGGACGCGTATCGCGACTCTGGAAAAGCTTCGAGCACCTGTCCGCATTGGGCGCTAGCGCTGCCCGCTTAGTCAATCATGCACAATTTCTACCACAACGGGCGACACCGTTGAGAGTCACACACGAACAATCTGTTGGAGATGAGCGTGGCCTTCACGCTCCGGCCGCTGGAGCGCAACCCGCCAAGTACGCCTGGCAATGCGCTCGAGGGTGCGTTTCGAGTCCATCTCGCTGCGAAAGAGCTTAGGGACCATCGCCTTACCAACGGCGACTTGATCAGACTGAAGACAGCGACCAGTTTTAAAGGTTATGGCATTGCATGGACAGCGGCTGGAACCAACCCCGCAAAAAAGCCTATAGCAAAGGTCACAGATCTGCTGAGGGAAGAATATGGTCTTTCACTGAACGATCCCACGTGGATCGAGAAAGCCACTGACTCATGGAAGCCTCTTGCAAGTGTCCAAATTGCATATCAAGAATCCGTCGAGAAAGACGCAAGATTCTCCACCACGGACGAGCTGCTCTACTGGGCTCGCTATGCGCTTGTGGACGTCGAGCTTGTGCTGCCTGGGTGCAGTTTGCAGGTTCAAGCAAAGGGACCGACAGTGCAGTCGAAGACATCGAAACTGCGCTTGACAGTGCAGAGCATTGACCCTCAACCGGACGAGAAGAGCGCGCTGTACTTTGACCCAGTCACTACCCAGGTCATAGCCTCGGATGAGCCTCCTGCTCAGCACCTACCTCAACAAGCCGCGACACAGCCCGGAAAGACTGTCTCGGAAGCTCTCAAGCTAAATAGTGACGGGATTGGCGGGCTCTCAGAGCACATCGCGACTATCAATAAGAGCCTTTCCTTCTTCTCACTACCGGCATCTGCTCTCCCCGATCAGCACCTCCTGGGACCTACGACCTTCCTTTTCCACGGACCCGAGGGTACTGGTAAGAGCATGCTCCTCGAGCGCCTTGCCGAAGCACCTTGGAAGGATGTGCAACGACTGAGCTTGGAGACGCATCCCAAAAACCAAGCCGCAGGCATCGAGGACACCTTCGAATCAGCAAAAGAGAACCAGCCAGGCCTAGTCCTGCTGGATAACCTCGACAAGTTCCTCGAGAAAGCCGAGACACTAGTCGGCAAACTGCGCTCCGAGCTCGCAAAGCTCGAAGGCAGCAAAGTCGTTGTCGCAGCAGCAGCCCGAAGCATCTACGACATCGACTCTAGTCTGCGCACAACTTCTGCCTTCAAGACCGAGCTGGAGATCTTCCCGCCCAATCTTGCGCAGCGCGAAGATATCTTGCGCAAGATCCTCGGCCCTGATCGCGCGGTTCCGACCGTAGACCTCACTGCAATCGCAGAGCGTGCGCACGGGTTCGTGGGCCGCGATATCCACAAGCTGTGCGGACTCGCGCGCAACCACCGCGTGCAGGAAGTCTACGATACCCTTGACGAAGACAAGAAAGATTCGTTCGGCGAGCTCCTTACAGACGGTGATTTCGTCACGCAATCCGACTTCGACACTGTCATCTCCCGCGTCACCCCTACGGTGCTGAAAGACAGCATCCTCGAAGTGCCCAAGGTGCGCTGGACGCAGATCGCCGGGCTCGATCACGTCCGCAGCCTGCTCGAAGCCATCACCATCCGGCCGTTCAAGCACCCCGACCTGGACGTGAAATTCGGCGGCCCGCAGAGCAGAAAAGGCGTGCTCTTGTACGGGCCCCCCGGGTGCGCAAAAACCCTCATCGCGCAAGCCGTCGCGACAGAATCAAACCAAAACTTCCTCGCCGTCAAGGGCTCCGAGCTCATCAAAATGTACGTCGGCGAATCCGAACGTGCTATTCGCGACGTATTCCGGCGCGCGCGCGCAGCCGCACCGTGTATTATCTTCTTCGACGAGATCGACAGCATTGGCAAGAGTCGTGAGAAAATGGGCGATAGCGGGCTCAACGTGGTGGCTACGCTGCTGAACGAGATGGACGGCATTGAGGCGCTGAAAGACGTCTTCATCATCGGCGCGACGAACCGGCCTGACATCCTCGACTCCGCGCTCATCAGAACAGGCAGATTCGACGCGCATATCCACATCGGGCTCCCCACTCTCGCTGCTCGGAAGCAGATCCTCGAGATCCACACCCGCAAGCGGCCGCTGGCTGACGACGTGGATCTTGACAGCGTCGCGGATCGCACCGAGGGCAGCAGTGGTGCGGATCTGAAGGGCCTGTGTGCGGTGGCTGTTGAGATGGCCATTGCCGACTACGAGAAAGACGGCGGCGAGGCGCTGATCAGGATGCTGCATTGGGAGAGGGCGTTGGCGGAGCACCACCCACACACGCTGAAGGAGGAGGCCGAGCGGTACAAGTACTGGAGGCCGGGGATGAGTTTAGGAGAAGCGTGAGGGCGTTGGGAAGGCATGTGAGAGCTTGCTTAGAGGCCTTACCTGCCTACTATATAGAGGGTGTGTCGTCTACAGCTGGCATCAACCGACCGGACAAAACGACTGGCGTCGTCACATATTCATGAAATCCGTCATAATTATACCCACTTCCACTTGGCCTTTTGTTTCATCTTATCAACAAAATCGTGCGAGTTGGGGATGTATTCTACACTCTTTCGCGAGGACGGAGGTGAGGAATAGGATGTTGAACCCGGGATGAGCTGGACGTGGTGCGGTCCGTGGGTGCGGCGTGTGTGACGAAGTTGATGGCGACTTGATGGAAGGTTGGGTTTGGGTTTGCGATTTGATCAGAGCGAGATTGAGACGGCGGGTGTCAGTTGGCCTGGCTCGTTAGATGTATAGACTCAGTACGCGTCGGGCCTGGTATGGGAGTGTGTTGCTGTGATTTCCCGAACTCAGCACGGAACTGCTCGACAGTCGGACCTTGTAGCGGTGGTAGAGCAGCCACCGCATCAACAGAGTTTGAGTTGAGGGGATCGAGGTAGAGTGAAGGGCTAGGTATGCTGAATCTGGACGCAAGTGAACAAAGAACCTGTGTGATTTGAATATTCAAGAAGCTCCGTATGCTTTCCAGCTTCAATATATGCCTGTACCTTGGGTTCTCTCGACGAGGTGATTAATGTTCCAGGCGTGCTGACCACCATCGTCAGCCTTGCTTGTAGGTATAAGGCAGCTGATCGAGCTAACGCCATGCTCTTCAGCTCTTCAGAGAAACAGTAGTTAATTCCAGATCAGGCTGTGCAGGCGCGAAAGCAGTGTTTGTTTGACCCGTACATATTTGTACTTGGCTTGTGCATTTTGCAATTGCAATCGGGTTGATATTGGCGTGTATGCAGCCATGAATTACGAGCTGTGCTGATGCGCTCTTGTGCTGCACTACAAGTGGACTGGAACGCATATGAAGTAGAGTATATCTGTGTTTTATTAACAATTAGATTGGAGCTCTAGAAGCTACACCTCTCCTGTACTGTAGCCCACTCTTTACGCAACATAACGAGTGCATTCGTTTCGGTAATCTTTTGAGTATTTGTGAGGATCATCGTGCAGCGCAAGGCTTCCGTACTACCGATAGTGGAACACATGAGGGGTGTGCAGGCGGTAGGCAAGCTTTTGCGCCCTCAGCTCGAGCATCGTGATCATGTGTCGTGTCGATTGTGGTGATCCCCCGTTTAGCCAGCCAGACTTCCAAACCCGTCCGTGCTTTGTGACATCATCGCAACTTCAATGCGAAACGTAGCACGGGAGAGTTGCCTTTCCTACCTGTTTGCAACTCTCAAGCACGGGACTCGGCAGATTGATCCACGCTCTAGACTGTTCATTTCATCATCTAAAGAGGACTTCAGCCACACACAGGCCCACCAAATCAAACAAGCTTCTGGCGCACGGCAACCAAGCCTTCGCCAATCCGTGCCAACTTTTTCTGCGCATCCCAAAACAGAGTTTCACTGCATTGTGATGTGGCTTTCGTACCATCCCTTCCTCTTTCAGCGCCCTGCAACGTGCGCTGACTGGCCGTTTTTGCCGGGAACAGGGATAACGACCGGTTTGTGGCGTCCCAACTGCAAGGTAAGTGGACGCTCGTTACGTGGAAGCGAGCAAAGGGTTAGGAATGATGTCGTTGTTTGTGGTGGGTGACGACGGTAAGGAGATTGCACGTGTGTTTCTGGGGAAGTATATAGGTGAGGTGAAGACGATTGCCAGGTTCTCCAGCCACGCTTCTCTCCTGTCGGTGTAAATAAACGTGTACGGCAGCAGCAGTTTGCTTGCTCCACCACGACCGTCGATCAATCCACAACTCTCCAACAACCACCACACTTACCTACCACGATGGGTCTCTTCAACAAGAGGAACACGGCCGCGCCCGCCGACACGACCACTGCTACTGGCGCTCCCCAGCACCGCGAGAAGAAGGGCATCTTCGCCAGCAAGGGTCATCATGGCGGTGCACAAGCCTGGAATTCGCGTCCTACTTTTGGTGCATGGATCAAGGCCACCGCCCTTGACATCGTGACCATGGCTGTTCTGGGAGCTATTGGACTGGGTGTCTACTTCGCTGACCCAGCGCCGAGCCGCAGCTTTCCTGTCACCTTCAGAGATGGAGAGATTGTCTATCCCGACTTCGCCTACCCCCTCCGCAACGAGATCGTTCCCATCTGGGCAGCTGCTCTCATGGCTTTCTTCATTCCCTTCGCCGTCTTCCTCATCTGCCAGATCAGGGTCCGCTCGTTCTGGGATGTCAACAACGCTACCATTGGTCTCCTCTACTCCCTGATTGTTGCAGCCGTCTTCCAAGTCTTCATCAAGTGGCTCATTGGAGGTCTTCGCCCTCACTTCCTCGCTGTATGCAAGCCCGTTATTCCCGCCAATCTCGCATACGACACCAACACTTTCGAGTCCGCTGGCCCTACTGGCACCAACGTCGCCAATGGCTACCGCTCTATCATGTTTGACCGCAGCATCTGCACAGGTGACAAGAAGGAGATCAACGACTCGCTGGAGTCCATGCCCTCGGGCCACACTACCGCCGCTTTCGCTGGCTTCGTCTTCCTGTACCTTTACCTCAACGCCAAGCTCAAGGTCTTCGCCAACTACCATCCCGCCATGTGGAAGCTGGTCGCCATCTATGCACCTCTGCTCGGTGCCTGCCTGATCGGTGGCTCTCTCTCTATCGACGAGTACCACAACTGGTACGATATTCTCGCCGGAGCGGTGATCGGTACTTTCATGGCTTTCAGCAGCTACCGCATGGTCTACGCCTCAGTGTGGGACTTCCGCTTCAACCACGTTCCCGTCCTGCGCCACGCTCCCTTCGTCTATGGTGCAGGCCCCAGCACTTTCGACGGCTTCCACGATGCTGTCTGGACACGCAAGGCTGGTTGGGGCTCCCACGACGGCAGTGCCTGGGCTGGTGCTCCCTTCGATGCCGCTGATGGCCCCAGGGGTACTATGGCACCCCAGGCTGAAGGTCCCATGGGCGGTCCTGGTGCGGCTCCTGGCCACCACATGCAGCGCAAGCCTGTTGGTAGTAACAGAATGAGCCACGAGCACGGTCTCCGTGGTGAGCAGATGGTCTAAACATATGTTGCTCTCGCTCGACCGAGCCTCAATACGAACAACCGCCCTTAGTGACGTTAATGATAGTATGCGGCTTTGCTTTGCTGCGACGATACTCCCCTGATAGTTCCTCGTCGGGAGCAGACGAGTTCTTTTTTACTTTACTTTGCAAGATACCACTGTAGCTCTGTAATATAGTTTCATGATCATAATGAATAATGCAAACTTTCAAATTGTTAATGTTGCGTTCTTGGAATATTGATGAGGTTGTTGATAACATGGTGAGAGCAGAACCTAGCGACTTTCGACCGCACCTTCCGCCCCCACACCTCTCGTCGACATCAACACAACGTGTTTCTCACATCATGCAGCGGCAGCAACTGCTATGAGCTGCTGGCGGCGGATCAGCATGCTTATGCCCAAAGGTTGCTATCATCGTCCTTGAGGGTCTCTGACTAACATATGCTGCTTGAACTCTCCCCACCAAGTCCGGCTGATTCCCCGCAGGGTCAGCAACGGGGGCCTTGACAGACAACCAAGCGTATACACACGATTACATTTGCGTCAAGACAACTGCGCAATCAACTGACCACGCAATGTCATTTGCTCGACCTTCCTTGTTGCGCAGAAGCGACAGCGACTTTCCACGCGTGCAAGTTCTAGGTTGACGCCCGGCGCGCCTTTCGGCAGGGCGACGGATCACGACAAATTCCACCACACCATGCGAATGCCTAGGGCTATTCCAGATGTTGACGAACAGATGAACGTGCGGGGTTAAACGGCCTCTTCGTCACAGGCTTTGGATGGTGATCAAGCCATATTCCTCACGATCACGCCCAGACCGAGATCTTTCGCCTACACCGCATATAGGACCTTCGTGGCTTATAAAAGCTGAGCGTCGCTCGGACTTTCCCTGTGGTGTGTGCAGGATGACTGCTTCCGGCAAATCAGAAAGTACGGTCTCAGCTCGGCTCTTGGCTGTGCTGCAGAGCTGACAAGCTCGATCTGCAAGTAATTCGAAATCTCCAGCTCTTGAAGCGACTTTCTTGCCCAAGTGTGAATAGAAAACTTGGAACTTATTCTTGAAAGTATTTTCGACCGACAACTAGAGAGTATTACTTAGGGTTTGACTGTTTGCATGCTGACACGCACGTTGCTTACAGTACCCAAGCAACTATGAACCCGGGCGATGCTGCATACTATCAGACCAAAGCATTACACAAAAAGAAGCACGACTCACGGGAGCACCAATGAAATCCCTTCACATGCACGACGCCACCCAAGTACGGTTACCGCTCTAGTTGGTACACATTCTCCGATTGGATACTTATACAGTACACTGCGGCCATTTGCTGACGGTCGCGCAGGTGTACTGCCTCGCATGCAAGCTCGGAGAATCCAGAAGCCCCCAGACCTGCATCGGCCTACTACTCAGCTCTCTCGCCTGCAAGATACACCATGTGAACTGCGCCCCCGATTCTTGTACTAAGCCTGCTGTAGGTATATGCCTCTGGCCGCTGCAGTGTAGCCCACTTTGTGCTTCCCCTACCTTCTGAATCCTTCTCATCCAATTTCCCCATGACCCCCACCATGGAGCATCGAGACAACTACTACGACAACATGAGCGGTCCCAATCGTACTCTTTCCCAAGGAGAGTGGAGCCCTCCACCACCACAGTTCGAGGAGCACGATCGCATCTACACAACCCAAGGATCACCTCATGCTAACTCCCCACCATCGCCGTATCCCCCAATACCACACTCCCCACCGCCGCCGCTCTCTCCTCCTCTACATGTCTATCAACAAACCTCACTGCAGGAATATCAACAAGGGTACTTTGACAATTCGTGAGTATTCTGCCACCACCGTTATTTGCAATGGATCGGAGTAGAGTGCTTTCTCGCATGTGCAGCTGCAGTTCACTGACACTGCTCAGCGTATCGACTGAGAAGGAGACACCCTATGCCACGCATACGGCAATTGGTAGTCCTACCCCGGACTACTCTGCACCACAAGTCGTATCTGGCCAGCAAGCATATCCCTTTGGTGCTCAGCCATTCTCGCCTTCTTCACATGGCGGCAGCACACTCGGGTCACCTCAGCCAAGACCGTATATGTTCAAGGAGCATGTCGACACATATGACCAGCACGTATCACGGCCAGGCTCCGTCCCGCCTCCCGTGCCACCCAAAGACGACAGAAAGTGTGGATTGAAGAAGCGCACCTTTTGGATGCTGATGGGGTGCGTCATCTTCTGGCTCATCGCACTCGCTGTGGGTCTTGGAGCAGGGCTAGGTATCGGTCTATCGAAGAAGAACAGGTGAGTCGTACTTCTCCAACATGTACGATCGAGCTCTTGGCTGATGGTTGATCAAGAAGTAACGAGGTCAAGATTGACCCATTCTGCCGCGACCACCCTAAGCTTTGCATTGGTGGCTCACTAAATGCCGAATACTTGTCAAAACAGGGAGCTTTCAATGGGTCCGGTATTGCATTGGCTGGAGAGTCTTGGAACCCAAGCACCGGCACCCTCTTCACTCTGTACTTCCAGCACCATACTGGGGATATCCGGTACTTGAGGTACACGAAGGGTCAGAAGTGGGTCGGTGGCACTATCGCAGAGACGGTTGCAAGCAACGCAAAGAACGCAACGCCCATCTCAGCTGTAGCCTACGCTGCCAATGCGACGCAATTTGTAAGTCCAGCTACTTCCGGGGCCGTCACTATGCTGACAGCGCCAGTTCCATGTGTTCTATGTCGGAGACGACAACAACGTCAAACAGGTCACTCAGACCAATGAGTCGAGTTCTACGCAAATATGGACGGAGGGTCCTCTTTCTAAACAGAACCTCCAAGTCTACGGTGACTCCCCAAGTACTGGGCTGCAGGCGTGTTGGAAGGGCAACTTCTACGGCGACTCGGACTACAGCAAGTTTCCTACCGTCAACGGCAGTGTAAACGACATCCCTTTCGATAACAGATTGGGCATGAATATCTGGTATGCGCTTGATAATTCCACGTTCAATCAGTATGCCTGGTACGCTGGTAGCCCCGATTGGAAGTTCATCCAGCGGTGGCAGGGCTTCAACACACAGGCTGGTGTCGGTTGCTACAGCTGGGGAGCTGGCACAACTCAATACGCCATGATGATCAACAAAAACGATGACGTTGAGATGTATTGGAAAGACACTGACACCAACTCGAGTACCATTGTTCGAGACGAGGATCATCCTTACAATGTCTTCGTCAACGCATCCGGTGCCACGATACCTGATGTTTGGCCCTCGACGTCGTTGGGATACACCACCTACTTCTACGCTCAGTCCGCAGATCGAACTATTCGCGGCTATGACATCAACTACAATGCGGAAAACACGTCGTATCCTGGCCATGAGAATTTCACGGTGCAGACGCCTGCAGAGCCGCTGTACGCTCTTGGGGGTACGCATCTGACTGTATCAGCTGTGGCAGAGAAGAACGACGACGGCGACGTACTATACGACAGTCTGTACGTGTTTTTTCAAACGAATGGAGACGACATCACGGCAGCGACGAGAAGATTGTACGGTGGCGAGTGGACCATTGCGCCGCTCAAGATCCCAGATACATAAGTCTAGTGTCATTCTGGAATTCTTAGATCTAGTGACTACCCTGGACCTCGTTGAGCGCGTCAAGGACCTTACGATGAAGTCGTTTCAGCTTGTACATGTTTCATCTTCTCGTCTATCGCGCAATAGCGCATTGACAATCGTTTATGGGATTACCTGGGTACAGGCGTCGCGGTGTTAACAATACCTAATGACTGACTGGACCAAAGTACGATGTTACGCACTCTCTTATTGAGATCGAATTAAAAGCCTGCAAGGACAGGCACTTCTTCAGCACGTCCGCCTTTGCAATATATCGGACATTGACCAACTCTCCCACTGCAATCTTTCGATGCACGTATAACACTGCTATGCTGGCGACCAGCACCGATAATCATAGCACTCAGCCGCCTACGTATGCCATCGTCTCGACCTACTGCTTTTGCCAACCAACAGCGTGTGCAATCTCCTCTCTCGCTCGCTATTATCCATGAACACGACTTTAGAATATAACAGCAATTTGAGTTATTTCCGAGGATGGTGACTAGCCTTGACCCTGCATACGACCAATTTCCCTAAAGTAAACGGTAGATCTTGTCGTACGACAGGTTCACGCGCCGAAGTCTCTAAGATCGCGTGAGATATCGACAACAGAAACTGGGGACAATGGCACTAAAACCATAGGCTCGATCGATAAAATGACGACTTCCCCTCTGCAGCACCAAAACAAACAGTGTCATGTCAAGGTGTTTGACGTCGATGACGGATCCTTGGCGACGCATCGTGAAATTGCCATGGGTCTGAAACCGTGGCCCGGGCCCCACACTGACCGCTCACATTTTCAGTGACCCGTGTCCGTGAATCTGACACTGATGTGTACAGCCATAACAGCGGCTCTTCTTTGTGACTGACCGAGCCGCCGCTAGGGCGTGGTGGTGTCCTCGCCTCTTGTGAACTGCGCGCTCACGGGCACGTGTGCGACGAGGGTTGAGTGGCCCGCGCTCGGCTCATCTTCCTCACTGCTGCAGGAACCGCCAACCGCCAGCCGCCAGCCGCCATAGCGACGACGGGGACCCCCGTCATATCCCCCAGGATGTCGTTGTCGCACGCGGCAGATGCAGCCAGACATGATGTTCCGCGTATGCCGATCACCTATATCCTGGTCTCAACCCTGGTAATTTGTCGGGCCTTCAACGTCTCAATCCTGCGCAATTTGTCCCTAACAGCCCCAGTCGCGTCTGGAAGACTTGATGACCACGGGCATAAGGGAGAATTGTGGAGAGGAGGTTCGTTTCCTGGGCACTAGAATCTTGATGCTGGCGCAGTTCTGCTCATCGCTGCCTCTTCTTCCATCGTGCTCCGACTCACAAACTCGCCTTTTGCTGTGCAATTGTTTGCTCTTCGGGGCTGTCCACTCCTTTGGTCGCGCATCACTTTCCTTCCTCTTATTGTCAATCCACCGTCCTCAATCTCAGACCTGATACTCACTAGCAATCCATTTGAAACGCGATGCCTGGTTTGCTCACGAGATCAAAGTCGCTCCTTCTGAAGGGAGGCCGGAGGGGCGCCCAGCAAGAAGAAACACAAACTCAGAACTTTATTCTATCACCGAACGCTCCCAAGACAGACTTTGACAGGTTCAAAGCAGCTACACCTGTGCCTAGGGCTGAGCGAACGCTTGAAGTACCCGAGATGGTAGCCCGCCCGAGTACATCAAGTGGACCGGGGGAACGCGCAACACCGTTCCACAAGAAGACGATGCCTGCTCCGTCAGTCTACTCGCAGGACCGATTTTTGGCTTTCTCGTCGCCGACGGAATCCACCGCCATACTGCACGCTGTCGAAAGTCCAGAGGACGTTATCGGCATTGCTCTGGGCAGCCCTACTGTTGGCTCGCAATGGACCTCGACACCTCAGGCTACCACGGAGAACCTCATTGCCGATGCTCAGATGTCGTTACACAGCCACGTGAACGCATCGGTGACCACCATTACCGGACCCCAGACACAATTTAAGCCTAAGGTCAGCCGGTGGAAGTCACTGTTCAAGAAGACCACGCCGCCACCAAAAGAGAAACCTTCGTTCTACCAACTTGCACAACAGGTCAAGCCAGCACGTGCCGATAGTCACCATGATACATCACCGAAGTCGAAGTCAAGACCCACGTTGAAGACCGAAGGGGGCGTAACGTTGCCAGTCTCGGTCTACAACCCGGACATCAGAGCCTCCCGCAACAAATCTTATGACAATGTGTCGTCAAGGGATAGTAGGAAACGTTCGGCGACTCTCGATACTAGCCGATCAGTACCTCGTCACAGGTTCCACAGGTCCGCCACTACTCCGAACCCACCGCAAGCAGGCTCAGCAAGATCAGATACGAACTCCATGGAAGGTCCACAAACACAGCAATCACAGGCTACAGCTGCGGCAGGTTTGTTGGGTGTTGTCATTCCTGATACAAAGCTGGACAGATATAGTGTCATGTTCAGTGGCGTGCTGGACCCCACAGCGAATCGATCTTCGTTGTATGAGCGGCGCCAGTCGAAAGTGAACACTGAGAATTTCAAGTCGCTGGAGAAAATTTCGATCAAGGTACGTACCATGCCACATGAATGACTGAAGTCTGGAGCGCAGCTGACGTAGACAAGGACGACAAGGAAAGCCGCGAACTTCCAAAGCTTCCGCGACGAGTAACATCTCCTACTATTTCGAACCCTCCATCTGCAAGACTATCTTTATTTCCAGCAACCGGACGCGCTACACCAACATTGCGTGCGGGCACACCAGTTCTACGAGGACCGTCACCACTTGTTCCGAATTCGCCTCGCGCACGATCCAAGACTGCGCCAGCGAGGTCTCCTACCCAACAGACGTTCAAGGCCGCAGAAGAATCCAAGAATAAGCCGCCTTCAACCAGCGTTACCCGCCAGTACAGCGAATCTCCCAATCTCAAGCCCGAACAAATGCCACACACACCGTCGTCAATCAACAGCTTCGACATCTCTGAGAACGAGTCGGTTACGATTGTAGTAGCTCGCACAACACCAGCCCAGACAAAAGCATGGAAGGCGCACGTCGAATCGCAAGAACCTGATTGGGAGATCCTCCCTAAACCTAGATCTGCGTCCGCGTCTGCATCCGCAAACTCTTCTACCACCTCTCTCGGACGTTCCGCCTCTCGCAAACAGCCTCGCGTAACAGCCGCCTCAGCGCTCTCTTCGCATCCCTCTGCTGTACCTCTTAGAACCTCCTCGCCACTCCAAAACTTGCAGACGCTCCTCTCGCCACCGCTTTCTGCCGAGCCCTTTGAGAAACCCACAGCTGAAAAGCCAGTGCTCCGCAGGTCCACCAGCCAGCGAAAAACGACGATTGTGGGCGACAGTGCACAAACGGCGACAGTGGGCATTGCGAGGAGTGTAAGTGTCAGTAAGGCCACGAGACCAAGGACGTTGAACAGAAGGCCTACAGACCTTAGCAGGCATCTCCAGTCGAGTCCAGAGAGGAAGTTTGGAGATGGAATGACTCTTACACCAACGCTGGTTGAAATTGGCAACCGCAAGAGCCAACGAGTGCAGTTGGTAGATGCTTGAACATTTCCTTCAGCCCGATATCCTACACCTTTTCATTCCTTTTCGTCTCAGCGGTTTCAATATTGGCGTGGAATTCTATTATTCGCTCATTTTGAGCAGCTTCTACGAAGGAATATCCTGCTCCACTTTCTAGGGACGCATGTGTTGGGTGTTGTTTCGCGAAGACACACTTGGAGTCACAGAGTCACAGGCCAAGAACTCCTTTTATGCCGCACATCTTTCAGCGAGGCGCTTCAGCTTTGGGCCCAAAATTCGGGTACATGTTCTTCTTTGTCGGCGTTTCTTTGGCACTTCAGGCTTCGGTGCGCTGCAGAGCGGTTGCCACCGATGAGGGGAGGATCAATCTGCTTTCAGCATCTCATTAGCATAGGGTCATCACGAAGATGACCGGACTTGGATGATATTTCGCTCAGGACTGCCTTTCCTGCTAGGCCAATCAACAACATACAAACACCTGCTCTACTTACTCTTCTCTGTGTGTCGTTTTTGCCTGTTCGTCCATGTCACGTGCTTAACACACGAGCAGTTCTCGTGTGCACCTGCGGCCTCCAAGTTGTTTGTCAAACAACAAGGCCTGTCATCGCATCATCATGCAGCATCTGATGGTCTTTGCTGAACGCCGGTCAGCCAAATGAACGCCAAAGCGGGCTGTGCTCCAACTCTCGCAGCGATGGCGGTCCTCCAAATAAGCACAGCCCTCTCACTGCAACACAACGTGCGACCTCAACACCAAGCTTTGCAACCACTGTCAAGCTTCCTCTTCACATTCCTGGGCTCTGGCAATGCTCAAGAGAATACAGCCACCGGTGTAGCTTTGTGCCGCCTGATGGCATGAAGCTGTATCCCGGACCCCGCATCGGCGCTCGCTTCCCCTTGCCATCCTGGCCAACGGGACGCAACGCTTCTGCATCCTCATCAGCCATCACGGCCCTAGTGGCAGATGTGATTGCACGAGACTGATAAGAACACCGCCACATCCTCGTCTTATTGGTAAAGATGCACTTCGAGATACTCAAGCCATGCACCGAGGTTCGAGCCCGTTGGCGAAGTTCAAGGCTAACCTGTACGGCTTGCAGAGAACGAGGGGTGAAGTGAGGCTGAGTACAGCTTGCAGCGCGCTGGGCGGCCTGCCACTTCCACGTCGCTCCTTGCTACTCTCGTTTTCTTGTAGCTTTCTTTGCGGTCTTTCTACTGCTCCACTCTTGCCGACACTCGAAGAGGTCGTGTCCCGTGCTGTATCGCGGTTGTGCGTCATAGCCTTGCGAACTGCCTTTGGCCGCTACATGTTTCGCGAGTCTGCAGGCACCCGTCAGCCTGGTTGACCCAAGAGTCTCTGAGCTCTGAAGGCTATCTCACTATCGTCTAACTTCTTTTCTCAAACTCCCTGGAGTATCACTACACGAGGAGTACGTGCATTGCAGTTCAAGTACACTTTGTGGGCGCTGCTCCCGTTACCGTGGTCGCGCTCAGCCAGACGCTGCCATAGCTCACACGATGTCTGGTCTCGAGGTATGCAACCCCTGTCCACTTTCCATATCGAACAGTCTAGTGCATATCACCTCAACCATTACAGCAGCTTATGCTTCCAGGTTGTTGCCGCGGTGGCCGCGGTAGTGTCTGCTTTCCACGGAGGTTCTGAACTCGTGAAAGTCATCAGAGACAAGCGTCGCAAACGCCGATCACAGCAGGAATTTGAAGAGCAGCAGTTACAAAGGTCTCTGATAGTGGGAGAGCAAGAGATCGGATCTCGGTACGCAAGGGATATTCGAGAACTGGGTGATGTGATGGTAATCGGTGATGGTAAGTCGCCTTTCAGAGCTCCTGTAGATCGTGTCTGACAAATCCAGCACACGCACGAGACCTTCTTCTGCATATTGCCCTTAACATGCAAGCAGAGATCATCAAAGGTCTGCAGATGGCTGTCCAGAACCCGACTGTAATCCTGAACCTCCGGTTGCTTCACGAAGCAACAATCACGAACCGCAAAGAGACTGTCATCACGCTCGATCAATTGAAGCAGAGATTGATAATGACTCGGCCAATACCACGCCAGCTTCAGGAAATGTCAGATCAGCGTTCGTCGATCTGTACGTTACCATCGACGCGTTCCAACACTCTTGATCTGAGCAACGCTATCCCGGATAGTCATGTGCCATCGGCGGTCACGTTGGGCCCACAGTCGGGGTCGAAACAGTCGAAGTCTTCTATAGCGCGCCATCTGCAGGCAATGCGCAGTAACAGTACTTCAGCAAAGTCGAATGCAAGTACGCCAATTGAACAACCTGACATCAACTATTGCCGAGCGCTCGAGGAGTTGGTCAAGTCGAGAGGCGAAGATCGTGCGACTTCGAAGGCTGACGTCGACGAGGTCACCTTGCGGTTCAACGGCTTTGAAATAGGGAATCGAGCGTCTAGCCAACCATGGGATCAGTATCAGCGATTGCCACAATTTGGCCAGCGCCGTGACACGCTAGATGTACTCCACGGCGACAGCTCAACCCAGGACTGGAACGCATTGAGTACATCAGATCCGCAATTACTGCCGAATCCATGGGCCGATTCAAGGAGCCAAGATCACCCCATGTTCGCCCAGGACATCTTCGGCGGTCCGTCGCAGCATGCCACATATGTAGCGCCAGATTCTCGGCTTCACTATCAGACTCAAACAGCGCACCGAATTTCGGACTCCTCGAACTCCAGCGTGCCGTATTCAGATACATCGGGAGGTCGCCATGATTCCGAATCTTCGCGCACTTCGTACGGCTCAGGCTATTCGCTCCCGTCACTTCCAACGAGCAAACCTGGCTTCGTTTCGCCAACCTCACCCAACGCAGCATCACATCTACACAATGACCCATATAGCACGTATTTGCCATACGCGACAACTGAGCAGAGTCGTACAACATCCATTGCGCCATATGCTGTGCCCCAAAAGAACCCCTTGTGGACATCTCTGCAGAACGGAGAGTCGGCAGATACATCTCATTGGCCTGCCGAGTCCACAAATGAGTATCATAGTCAGTACATAGACCCTCAGCGCGGTGCAAGAGCTCCGAACGCGATTGCGCCCTTCGCATCACCTCCAGACTCCCCAGTGTCCCCCGAGGTAGACCGAGTAAAGGCAACCCATACGCGACCGACTTTGTTGACCCCGGAGGTGAGCGGACTATCTAGTTCGCACAGCAGTTCGAGCAGCAATACAGTAACAAACGGACAGCCGTTGATGCCGTGGCCCAGAACTGTGTCCGCTCCGGTCATTGATCGCATTCGCCAGCCATCGATAGCATCGACAGACAGTAGTGGCTCAGTGTCCATAGGTATCCTTCCACGTCCAGTCAGCACAATGGCCTCTTCTACCATCAAGTCTCCTGCACCTGGCCAGGATCAAATGATGAGTGGACGTCCGTGCAGAGACAACAACTATTGGGGCTTCTGTAAGGGGGCGTGGGACGTCCGCGTAGAGACCAAGAAAGGGCTGGCGCTTCGGACCATGCCTTCAGGACTGTATAATACCCAAGAGAAGTGGGAATGCAAGCAATGCAACTTCCGCGGGAACACTTACACCATTCCGCATCCCTCCAAGAAGGGCAAGAAAGAAACAGTTGTGGATCCAAACACGCACACATCCCAGTGCGGCATTCGATACCGTTGGATCTTCCTGGCGAAAAGCCATGTAAAGAAGACCACGCCTGAAAGCACAAGGGATGAATGCAACTATGGTTGCGTCATCTGCAGCGTCGAGATGAAGGTCACGAGTATCTTCGGCAACGTAGAGACGCTCTTCAATCATCTGTATACACACGCCAGCGACATGTCGCAGCCGACGATGAAACAGACCAAATGTATCGTCGGTAGAACAGCCCGAAACGATGAAGATTGGGACATCAATATACCGCTGTTCGGAGATGTGAACGAGATGGAATGACGGCTCAACTGTGGCCGAGGGAATTACAGTTTGTTGATCCGACTGGAGCGGCGCATGTGTGGAGTTGTTTTCCAAGATACCCTGAAAGAAATCACGTTTTGTCTGAAATTCTACTCTTAGCTCGCTCCACTACCTACGCAGCCCGAGAATCCATGGAGATGCGCCAATCCAAACAGTACGCCATATCTGGTGAGTGCGGTAAACAATAATGACAATCATCTACTCTATCGTTGTGTCGTCTGAGGCCCGAAAACCTCATAAAAAGCCGGACAGCATCCGCCTTCCGGCCCTGAGCTCGCCAGGTCAGCGCAAGCGCATCCATGCATCTGCTCTGTCTAGAAAGCCGTGTTTGGTGTAAAAGAGACCAATGTTCCTGTTCAGTGACAGCGTTGCGCGATCGTTTCTCCGAGATTTGCCTTCCTTTCGTTCAAGGCTTCCGTCCATAGTTTCGCTGCCTCACCGAGCCGGCTTGGGTTTATGTAAATCTCTCCGAGACGGAACTTCATCTGCAGGATATCTTCGCGTTCTTCTCCCAGGTCTCTCCTTGACGATTCGAACACCTCTATTTGCAGGCTTGCTGCCTCATCAAAGCGGTTTTGGCTCCAATTCATTTCCGCTAGGTCTTTCTTCGCTGCCAATGTGTATACTTGAGTGTCACCCAGCTTTCTTTGGAACGATGCCGTCACTTGTTCGTGCAGCTATTCCGCCTCGCCTAAGCGGCCCTGGTCACGGTTTAATGATGCTAGATAGCTCATAGCCATCAAGGTCTCTTCGTGATGATCTCCAAAACACATTTTGCACGAGTTTGTGAGCTGTGGGGAGCTGCTCTAGATATGTAACTATCCCGGTGATCCTGCCTGCAACGTTCACATACCGTATCTTCGCAGATACAAGCCTCACGACTGTTTCCCTTTGCCATGGATCGTCCATCTCGGCGTGCCAAACAAACCACACAGCGTCGCCACTCGGTTGAGAAACAGGAAAATTGTGACAGCGATATTTCCCCACATCACCTCGTTCCAATCTCTGTACGCCCAGAACACAGCACTACCCATGCCTACATAGTTCGCAGCAAGATGCCCTACATCCCCACACGCAGCGAACAACAAGTAGTACTTCGTGACGTTTGGATCTCTTGTGAGCACAGTGCAAGTCATCGCGTACCCAGCAAGGACAAGGAACAGGCTGCCTAGCGTGAATGCAAGGATGGTTACAGCCGGCGAGACAAACTCGGCTGGATCGTGGGTCGGCAGCTGAGAGGTAACGAACGTAGAGGGCGCGGTGATAGCCGCGTGGGCGCCGATGATCAAGGATACTGGTGGAGCTTTAGCTTGGGTATTCATTTAGGTCAGCACGCGTTGGCTCACTAGGCTCGAGGTAAGTGAAGAGCAGCGCCGGCCAGAGTGGCAGAGCCGTCGTGCCAAGTGAGCCTGTCATTTCGGTTTGAATTGCAGAAGAGTTCCTCGAAAACGCGTCTGTACTGTTTGGATTTGCTGGACATTGACAGTGAGGGGCGCGCACGTAGTTCGGAACGATGATGTCATCCTCGGAACGTTCAGAACTTGTGCTCTCTCAGTGCATTCCCGCCCTATCTGACACAATGCTTCTTACACTATGGCTAGTCTCGTTAGTGAAGCAGGTGCGGCATCCAAATTCGCAAGTGTTATCACAATTCTCTCTGGCGTGGAAGCAGAGCGTGGAAGTTTCAGGCCGCCCACTAGAACTATAGCCTGACACCGTCTCCTGCATATGGTCAATGCCTAAATGACTCCCAAATACGATGTGAATTGTATACCCAAACATCCTTTGAGACCGCTCACGTCAACCACAAAATGAGAATGGCTCCTGATCACACTCAATGCGCCTCCCAGAACCCACAGACGTCGCTTCTGGGCCTACCCACTGTGCTGCGCCTTCGAATATTCTCTTATCTGGCTGAACCCGTTCGCTTCCATATCGATTCTGTACATCAAGACCCCGATCCAAGAAGATGGACGTTCGAACACAAGCGCCTCTGTCACACACCCGACCCCGTTCATCCTTCTCTCTGCAGCACGCCGCGCTTCTCTGGCCTTACTGCTACCGCCTCAATGTGTCATGCTCAGTTCGGAAAGCCAACGAATCATCATGCGATACGGGCGGTATGCAAACTCTTCTGCTATGAGACCAACGATGTGTTTGGGGATCAGGCAATTGGCATGACTATCGAGCACCGCACAGTCGAGGCCCGCAGTATACTGAGGTCGATGAGCGCGCTGCAGCTGGCGATGCTGGTCGATCTCACGATCCAGGTTCTACCACTTCCCAAGGATGGACCTTCATATCTGAGGTGGCCAACGGGTGGTGGCAGCATTGCGACTGTGCTGATCCATCTCAGAAAGGACTTTTTTGCTTTTCCGAATTTGAGAATAATGGCTATACAACAGCCGAAGCGCCTTCGTCCGAAAAGGTATAACAGGTTTGAGGCGTGGTATGGTTTCAATCCTGAGAGCGAGTGGCGGCGGCAGTGGTACATTTTTGAGCTCAAAGAGATGTACGGCGACCGTGTACAAATCATTCTGGAGTGGTGGTTTGTTCTTCGTGAGGGCCACGTGCGGTGCTCGAGCGAAGGTGATGAGATGGTGCGGGCTAGGGGCGTTGTTGGTGACTGCGACAATCTAGTCTGCAGATGCGAATTCGAGACGAGCTCAGAGCCGGTTATTAGGGAACGGGGTGAGTGGATGGAATGCTGGAAGACACGTGGAATGGGGTTTGATAAGGAGTACTCGCTGATAAGGCCTATGCATATGGATGAAAGGCACTGGACTAAGACTAAACAACGCAGATGCCGCGACTACCACTACCATGATGCTAGACTTGTGGTCGCTTGGGAGGCAAGCGCCCGAGGCCACCTGCGACAGGTCCAGCAGCAGGTTCAGTGTAGACATTAGATTGGACTTGACCAACTTTCACTATAAACACCATTCATTATTCACTATTTATGTGTACGTTCAAGCATCATCAGCCGAGCCCAGTTGTTTTCCTGGTCCGCTTGCATTGCGTCTCTTAACGCTTTCATCAGTCTCCTTTAGCAGAGCGTCACCGTGACCAACAGGCCAGAAGATGTACGTTCTAAGCTCAGTGTTCTCCCAATCGCCGTTGATCTGTTTGCCATCATCGTCCACGTCGCGGCTGACATAGTGCAAGAATTGACCGTGAGACACGACTACAATCTCTTCTTCCTCGCGATCTCGCAGAAACCTTCTCAATGTTGCAGCCCGCGCCTCGAGAGACTTGTCATCCGGCGCAAATTTTCCTTTCTTGGAGTCGTAGTCCGAATATTCATAACATCTATCAAAGTTGACAATGTCGCCATACTCTTTCTCCAGGCGCTTAATGCCGCTCGGGGTATTCGCTGGCTCAGCTGGCGCTTCTTGGGCGAGCGGTAGAGCTAGAATCTTCCTCTTGCCGGAATGCAGGTACGGGTCCATGCTGATAGAAGCAGTCTGAATCGTGCGACGGATAGGGCTGGCGCAGACAAGGTCGATAGTATCAAAGTATGGGAACGTGGTCGACAAGTGCTTGCATTGCTCGCGACCTTTTGGAGTTAGATCGGGATCGGGGATGCTCTGGTCATCATCGATGTTGTGGTAGCCTTCAGCGTGACGAATGAAGTGGACTGCCCTGGGAGGCATGATGACGATCTGGGAGTGCTGGGGTTGCTTTCTCGTCGCTAAAGACTGCGACTTTTGAATAAATCTCATTTGTAGTTGCGGCAGTGTGCTCTTTAAATATATCACGATTAATGCATTGCTCGAGTGACGATATGTCATTTTAGTCTCGAGGTGGGATTGCGTTAGTTTGGCTCACTCACTCACCAGCAGCTAGCAGCATGGCTGTGCCATTGTAGTTCTAGCACACTCTCCTGTCACAGGCTACAAAAAGCTCTTTCTCACCAGGCTAGAAGAAACAGACGCGCCGTTTGACATCCGTTACAGCAGTGAAGCTCGCTATCGGCGCTATTTAACCGGATTCGTGTCAGTCTCGACGACCGTGGTGTTTCTCAGAAAGCGATGCTAGTGACGAAGCTCGATGACGCAGAGCGCGAGGCTTCCAGCACGTGAAGGCGGCTCTTCTTTCCAGTAAGCCTGTTCCGGGTCTCGGCATTGGTCGATCCAAGCATTCTAAAGTTGTCAATAGTTAAAACGCTGTGACTAGCAGTGCGCTAGTCCTACCCCAGGCGGGGTACTGCTGGAGACGCAACATCATAGAGCTGAGTGCTGCGCAATAACCGCGTTAGAAAAACACGGACTCCTGTTTTGAAGGGCCGAAAGTTGATTTGGAGACATCCAGAACATTGCGCAGTGAGGTCGTTGAGGTGTGAAATGACGGTAGGCGAGACGATGCCTCAACATGATCGAGCAGTAAAGTGATCAGTCTTATCCAATGAACGAAAAAGCTGGCTATCCTCGCTTGAAATGCCCGTGCAGTATACCGTTGAGGATAGCCACCAGGAGAACTAGCTGCCTGCGAAAGGTCCATAAGGCGGAGCGAAAAATATGTTGCATGCGCTTGTGGCTACCGATTGGCTTGGTTAGCTTGCTTCCATTCAACACCGTGAAGAGTCTTCCGAACAGGAACACGCAAGGGACTGAAGCGTGTTGCTCTTCTGGCAGCGGTTAAAATTGCAATTGGGCGTAGCATACCTATAACAGGCCTGTGTGAACTGGCAAGGATGAGGCCTCTCATCGCAAAGATGCCGACTCGCCAGAGTGCAGACATGACAGCAATACCAATAGGCTTCATTCAGCTTCAGCAGTGTCTCTTTCTGGTGAGTGTTACTGAAAACACCCAGCATGGCTAATGGCTTGATCTTAGCGCGGTGCTCAGAACCGTGGTTCGCGTCATCGTCACTGCCGCTTCCCTGGCTCGTTCGTCACACTTCCATCTCCAACCTTACGTATCAGTTCTTTCACATGCACTACAACGAGCTGCCGCGCCGGTGATACATGTCTTGCTATATTGTCGTCTAATCGCCAAACCTGCTGCTGCACCGCCAAAAGATCACTTCCTGGCGAAGCGGTAGCGTCGAACAACTACCAAAACTTAGTACTGTTTCACTGGAGAGCATGTATTGTAGGATGCAGTTTATTCGCAATCAGGTTTACCCCAATCCAGTACATATAGAGGAGCAATGTCTTGTCACGCGCCGTAGCAGACGCTCTCTTTTTCAGACAACATGCGTGAACCTGTTCTACGACCTACGCAGGGAGATTGTCCGCCTTGCTGAGACGTCTGACATTGTCCGCCTTCCTGTCTTCTGCAAGGATTGAAGCGAACTTGCTTGCCTTTCTGATCTGTGGTCCTTTGTAGTAGAACACATAAACAGGAATCACGACCAACAAAGACAAGCCTGCGAGTGTCGTTGTTGCTAGCTCTGAAGGACGCGTCTGGCTGAGATTGTGGTATAAAGGCGCCGCATACATCGCGGATATACCAGCGAGGAAGTCGCGAGCAAACGCGTTGCCTCCTGTTGCAGAGGCCGAGTACGGGCCGTAGGCTGCAATCATATAATCGACCGAGGAGTAGTAGATAGCGAAGTTGGCCACACCAACGAGGAAACTGAAGATCATACTGACGATCCAATGTGGTCCTGGTGGTCCCATGCAGGTCCATCTGTGGTTGTTAGTACTACGTAGGGTTTTTGATGAATGGTAAACTCACGCAAAGCCAATAAGGCCAATAGGTTCAAGGGTTGCTAGCCATAACAGAGGCTTCAGGCGTCGTTCAGGTGCGTAGTAGTCCGGACCGTGCTTCTTCTTCTGAGCCTCATCTCGCCAGAAGATAGGCCAGTACATGAAATAACTGAAAAAGTAGGATGCGTTGATTGGAATGAACGTCCAGGCGACCGCGAGAGTACCGAATCCGAAGTTGGCCGGGTAGGTGATCGCGAAAGCCTCCAAGAAGGTAAAAATCAAAGCATCGGAGAACCCGGATAGAAGTGACAGGAACAAGACAATGGGTTCGCGCACGAACATCTCGAAAGGTCGCAGCCAGATCTTGCCAGCTTCCTTCAACGAGACTCGAGGCTTCTTGAGCTCGTTCGGCCCGTAGATGTTAGGGTCCTCGCCGCTCTCACGACGGCGCTTGGCCTCGCGATCCATCAAGATTGTCGAACGGCTTTCAGGCATAAAGAAGTGTACGGCCTGAACTACAACGCCAAAGATAAGCTGAATCCAGAAATTCCATTGCCATGACAGATCTGAGTTAATCGTCAGTATGCCGTGCGTCCCCTTCGTGAGACAAAACTTACATCTCTCGATCGGACCTCCAATTACACCTCCGATGCTGGTGCCAATTGTCGACGACAGTACGATGAACAACAGCGGCCAGTGCTGAGTCTCTGGCTCGTACAAGTCTGCAATCAGACCGAGAGTGACACTACCTCCAGCTGTCGACAACCCACCCTGCATATAGTTAGCTCTGTCGCGGCTTCACACTTAGATCAACCTACAAGAGCTCGGCAGACTACGATCGTAGCGTAGTTGGGTGCGACTGAGTTGGGGATTTGCCAGATGTTGATGAAGAACAGACTCAGCTGCAAGATTGGCCACCTGCCAAATTCTTCCGACCATGGAGCCCATAGCTCACAACCAAATGAGTACATGACTAGATAGATCATCTGTCCAACTCGCGCTTGCTGATCGCTGATACCGAAGTGCTCAACCAGGGGATTAACGGCACTAGGATAGACCGAAGTATTGAAGTTCATGGAAATCTGAATACCAGCAATAGAACAGAGGTACATGGCTTTCTTCCACTTCGGCCATGTATAGGCCAACTTGTCCCAGCACTCCCATTCCTTCAGCTCGCGACGGCCTTCCGCATCAGGGACCGTAGGTGGGTGTGTAGGAGGCTGCTGAAGTTCGCGATCCTCAAGGTCGTCAGGGCTGCTGTTCGACTTCTCATCGTCGCTCTTTTCGCGCAAAGAATTGGGTCGGGTCGTTGCTGGCGTGTCTTTTGCTGAGAGTGGTCGCGAAGAGGCCGGTGTGGGGGAGACCTGTCTGGACTTCTCCTGCTCGACCATCGTGACGGATGCTGGGGGAAAGCTGGAGTACAGGATGGGGTCGGAGGAGGAACATTGGGCCCTTTTCAAGCCAGGTGGACTTGACAGAATCTTCACAGAAGGATTTGTCTAGGTGACCGCTGATTCAACCCCCAGCACGACAACGTCCGTCACTCCACTCTTCATAGTGGGCCTGTCGGGTGTGCATAGCTGCAAACACATTTTGACAGCAAGTCTGTCATTTGCTGGATTCTTGAGCCAGATTCTCACAGAATCGTCGATGTGCTTTGTATCGCATAGTGGAGACCGCCGTGATGTTGTTAGGAGATTATGGTTCGTTGGAGACTGCTGGCCCGTTTATATGACGAAAAGCTCGGAGCATGTCGCGAAAACTTCATCGTTCCCACTGCTCCTCAACCACCGCGTGGGGAAGCGGTTTGGACGATCTCATGCGGCTGAAATCAAGCCGTGTGACTAAAGTCAAGCGATGCTAGGAGAAGAAAGGCTCCCGAGTTTATGCGGCGAAAATGTTGAACTTAGCGCAGAGGTGACGTCAGGCTTAGGGATCGACCCACAGCTCGACCAGGCGAGTTCAGCCGCAACACCAGTTCATGATCGTGACTTCGTGCGTGCATAACCTGTGCCCTTTCACTTAGCTGTCAAATTGCCAACTTCTGCACACTCGTTGAATGATGCCAGACGATGGCACTGAGTTCATAGCCTGGCAACAAGTGAAGCTGTTGAATGCCTGGGTCTGTCGGCCTCTCTAACACGCAAGATATCTGACTCAATACTCTGTGGATATTGTCACTCTGACCGTAGGTCTCGACTTTCTCACTTCGGCATGCCATTCGTCGCTTGCGAGTCTTGGTCCCTCGAACAATAGAACAATCCTCTCCCCGAGCAGACATGCAAGCTACTCAAGGCTTCAGCAAGAGAGTAGCACCATGCTGAGAGGCCCAAAGCTCCCCTGTCGAATCACGTGGACCATCAGCCCGGTGTACCAACGGTCCGATGTTCGCCATGCCAACCAATGGTAGGCCATCCTTTAGGCAGACTTGCAAACGGAGGTAGTGCATATCGTCCTTCGCAGCTCCCACTCGATTCGCATTGAAGATTACAGAGCCCGAGCATTTTGCAGTAACATTCAGCTGCGTCGGGGCAGTACACAGGCTCTTGTCCGAATATCACTGCACGAGTCAGTGATGCGCATTCTATCGACCGATGCTTGAAAGAGCAGATCCAGGATCGAGACCTACTGTGCCAAGAATATTCAATGATTCTGCCACTGATCGAATCATCTAGCTGCGAGTTCAGCAACCAGTTTTGAATGCTTTGGTAGTATTCGCGAGGCTGCGCTCGAATTTTCTCTTTTGTCACTGCGAACTGCGCGCAACAGGAAGCACCAACAACTTCCGGAACAACACGTCCCGGAAACAGCTGCTCAAAAGCCTCTTTATAGAAATGTCCAGCGTGAGCCTGTGTCTGAGTAGGATTTACAGCATCTGCCAGTGGTCGAATCTCAGCTGGACATCCAAGGACCCATACACATCGCAGGTTGAGGTAACCTTTCTCCTGTAGGTATGGGATGCGAAATCTTCGAAGGATGGGCAGACCGTCGTAGTCAGGATCGTCGTTATGCCACTGATACCGCTGCGCATGCAGAAAGAGGATGTTGGCGGGAAGCTGATCGTAGTTGTCAACGATGAACCTTTGGTCACATATCAGCGCAAGACTCAGGGCAACCTCCTGCATCCAGCAACTCACGAGAGATACACCATTGACTCACGACCTTTATTGCGAGCAACAGTGAGTAGTGCCGTTGGATCATCTACTATATAAATATATTTTTGCCAGTCTGGCAGCTCTTGATGCAACCAGGAGGTGTTCTCATGCTTCATAGAAGCCACCACTAAGGCCTTGTCTATTGTGTCGTGCTCATGACCATCGACTGGAATCTCCTGGCGGTCTCTTGCCTGACCGAGCTTCCAAAGAGTCAAAATTAAGAAAGAAAAAACACAAGCGAAAGCAAAAGGAGCGCGCGGAGACCGGAGTAGCGAAACCATCGAGCGTAGGAATGGTGTGGTATCTGGTTAGGCACCACAGCAACATTCATGAGAAATTTCGAATCGACCGCAATAACAGGACGGGCTATCGTAGACATGCTCAAGTCTGCCTCCGTGGCTAGGCAAATGCCACGTCCAGCGAATGCGATGGGAATAAGCAAGCAAAACGCCACTAGCGTTTGGCCCCCACGATCACCAAGAAACGTGCAGCCTGGGGATGGCGTCGGATCTAAAACGATCCTTGCTATCGAACTACATTGTTCTACGTACGAAAAGAACGCTCAATCGTTGAGTTTGACGTCGCAGAATCTGGCTCAGAGGTGTTGCAATCAATTCATCTGAGCTGCTCTAGACAAGCAACGTCGAAATCGCCGTTATGTGGCGCCTGGCGATAATTTGAAGACGCAGTAGCACCTCGGCAGGGAGCCACTAAGGCGGTCTAAATATTTCCTCGGCGCACGAGTGGGATCGTCTTGGACGCCGCTGGCCGCAAGGCCACCATAGCGGACGATAACGTGCTTACCACAACTTGCGGTGCTTCGAGCTGATTGGCAGCGATTGCAGATCCTTGGACGGGCCTTTCGAATGGGCTTGAATATCAGCCTGATTGCCAAGCTCATACCGCCTGTCAAGTCGCAACTCGGCCCCATCAATGTCTTGCTTGAATGATACAGGTTGCTATCGCTGCAAGCCTTCGTTCCAGATCAAGCCATGGCTGCGCCATGCTTTTGCCATCAGCCTGAAATGTATTGGTGTGCGGCTGAGCAGCAAGGATCCTGACATGACAAGAGCTGTGCGTCGTGACTGTTGTGTTTCCTCAGTCTCTTCGATTCTCACCCCTATACCGAATCTACTTCTCTCCATTGACACTCAAAGATGATCCACGTGGTCACACTCTGCTACCTTAACCTGATCCTTCTTTGGACTGGCTTCGCGCACTCGATACCAAGCCAGTCGCCTTCACACGCAGGTCATCATCAGCCGCGCTACTCACCCACCCCGAATGACGCGTCGTTGAATGTGAAGCGAGCCCTTGCGGAAGGCCGACAGGTCTTCGGCCGTGACGTTTGCGATGCTGCCTTCCCAGGCGAGGGCGCCGTGCAGAACCTCTGTACCCCCAGCAAAACACTCTGTTGCGTGCGTAAGACTGAGAGCTACCCACAATGTCAGAACTTTCTCGGGAAAGGATGGTGTTGCGTAGAAAACACCGATAGCGACCCGGCGTGTTATGTTGATCAAGAGTCGGTTTGCGATCAGTCCGGTTCAGTGCCATGCTCTGGACTGGCTGTTGGTGTGAGCCAGGCCTGCTGCCCGCGATTGACGACCTGCGCAACGGGGTACAACTTCACCGAGACTTTCGTACGTTGCCAGATGCCCTCAGCTGCACTGGAATCGCTTGCAAGTGCCACCTTATCGAGCACCACCAGCACTACGAGCACAGCTAGCTCGGTCCCGATTTCCACTACCCCTGCGCCGTCCACAAGCCTCGATGTATCCTCAACATCACCAGCTTCTACCTCGATCTCAACAACACCTTCATCAGGTTCTTCGTCTGCGCTGTCGGGAGGAGCAATAGCAGGCATTGCAGTTGGGCCGACCATGGCTCTTCTCGTTGGCATCGGCCTCTGGTTCGCCTACACGCGTCGACAGAAGAAGAAGAGAGCACAGCAGCCCTACCAGGCAGCCTACCAAGAGTCACCTCCATTCCCAGCCTATCAAGATGGCTTGCACACCGTGGAAATGACATCGCCGTCTATGAGCCCCGCGCCATATAAATACGGGCATGAGGCAAACACAACGCTACAAGAGCTGCCGGGTCAAGGACGGCACGAGCTGGAGGCCAGGGATGATAGAAGACCTTGAGCCACTATCGCTGATCCAGACACGAACGATGTCACAATTTCGCTTCTTCTATACAGCACAGTACTTAACACGTAGGTTAGACCCGCGCACAAATCGCTGCATTGCAATACCAAGATGAAACGAGAACCAGAAGATCTCTTCATGTCTGGTTTTGGAACTGATCCTGTGGCAGCATTCATTTTGAGTGATGGCGGTCTCCCGACGCGCAGATGTGGGTATTGTGCCGAAGAGAGTGCAGCCTGGCCTGCAGCATTCTGCGTTAAGTGATTTACTGGAAGAAGGCGAGGTGTTGTGGCGCAGACTATTTTGCGTCTGAAGGGAGTTGTATCGAGGCGTAGACAAGAGCATGCCCAGCGCATACTTTTTGTGTTGACATACGAATGGTATCGAGATATGACTCTGGGTCGTGCTGGGATCGCAATCAGGTGAAACTTTCAAAAAAGATTCATTCATCCTTGATGCAATGGTGTTGCTCGCACGTCTCCATTCGTGATACCCGCGGAGCGGTTGATCCGTCCACAACAAGGGCAGCGTACGTCGACAATGTGTCAATGGTCTTTCTCTTGCGCGCATGTATTTGTGAATCATCTGCCAACCCCAACTCGAATGTAGTTAACTGGATGAGTACGACCAAAGGGCCACGTCATGTTCGTGGGACACATTACCCAAGTCGAGGTGGACGTTGTACAGGTGTTGATGCTGCTCAAAGCAGGGTGCCAGTTGTAGGCAGTGACAACGTGGAGATAATCGTTGGGTTATCCACTGACTGCGCAAAATGCCAGCAACGGTCTTGGTAGTTCCATCATGCCTTATTGGCATTTGCGACAGATCTTAGCAGAATGTTGCCTGGTCATTTTGAAACTCTCGCTCGAGCCTTGGGAACAACCAATTCGCAATGACATAGTACAAATGGAGCTTACGCAATTAATGTACGTATTCTGTTCATCAGATCCTGTACTTTGAAGGGTTTTTGAACAACGTCATCCTGGAACATGGTCAGCATGCTGCTGTTGTCGATCCCTAGAGGATACGCACCGCACCAGCTTCAAGTGCTGTTTTGATCTGCTCCTCACGGACATTCGCAGTCACTGCGATGACTGGGAGGTGTTTCCGCGCTTGTGAATCTGTTGCGATATGTTGTCCAAGAAGGCCCTCACCGTGTAGCTCCTTCTGTCTTATCGAGCGGGTGGCTGATAGGCCGTCCAGGACCGGCATCTAGATAGTCAAGTTAGCATATATCACACTGGAAATAAGTGAGGACTATCCTCACTTCAGAATCCATGAGTACAACGTCGAACGTTTGCTCTTCTAAAATCTGCAGGGCTTCGAGCCCATGGTTGGCGACATGGACCATGCATCCCACTCGTCGCAGTTGCTTGCCAAGAACCTGCTGGTTGATTATGTTGTCTTCTACCAACAAGACATGTAGCTGCTGTGTCGTAGACCTAAGATCCTGCTTGCCCCTTGAGAGTTTTGTGGGTATCGCATGTCCTACTGTCACGCGACGGACTTTCACGTAGAATCCAAAAGTCGTGCCGTGCCCAGGTTCGGACAACACTCCAATCTCACCGCCTTGTTTCTCGGCAAGTTCTTTCGAGATGTAGAGCCCGAGTCCACTTCCTCCGTACGTCACATGCGTCTTTATATTGGCTTGTGAAAAACGATGAAAGATTTTGGCAATGTCATCACTGTCCATGCCAATCCCGGTATCCTGGACGGTGAAGTTGAGGAACATCTGCTCTCCTGTTCCCCACTCTAGATCGTTCATTTCAACGCTTGGCTTGCCATCGGCCCAGATCATCTTGACAGGGAAATAATCCCGTGGACTTGATAAGCTGGCGCCGTACTGAATGGTGATGCAGGGATTTTTGGAGGCTTTTACGAATTTGATGGCATTTGTGAGCAGGTTGATGAAGATCTGTGTAACCCGGGATGGATCCAGGGAGACCTGCGTGACCGCAAGGTTAGCCATAGATGGATCAGCGCTGACTTTGCAGCGAATCGAGTTGCTCTCTAGCTCAGCCTTGAACATGCCTACGATAGAGCTGACCAGACTTGGAGGCTCGACTGGTGCCGGTGTGATGGATAGCAACGTCGAATTGAGCTTGCTTAGCGTTAGGACGTCGTCCAGGATTCGCCTTTGATGCTTAGCACACTGCAAGATCGTCTTAGCATTCTGCGTATTCTCTGCGAGGGTCTCAGAATGCTCGATTGTCATTCCAGTGGTACTGTGCTCTTCAGCTACCGCAACGATGGCATCGGCGCAGTGCATGATAGCACCCAAAGGGTTTCTCATTTCATGAGATACGACATCGATGAATGCTTCTTGTTGTTTCCTAGCTTCTTTTGCCTCCATTGCTGATCGAGCGTGGAATGTCTCAGCCCATTTCAATCGAGAGATGTCGGTAGTGCAGCCCATTACTGACTTGACCCGACCATTCGAGTCACAGTAAGGGAATGCGAGAGCTTGAATGGAAGCTGGCATCTCCTCGCCGGTTGAAGCTACATACGTTCGCTTCAAGCGAAACTCAGCATTCACGTGTTCCACACCTGAGATGAGATCGTTCCATACCGCCTCCACCTGTGGTCGATCTTCTTCTAGGTACACATCGTAGAAGGAAAAATCGGCCTCGTGTGCAGTCGCACTGCTCCCCGCAAGCTGGAAGTAATGCTCGTTGGCCCAAAGTAGCTCACCCTCGATGGAGATATGGCACATACCCACTGATGCATGGTCTACGAGGTGGCGAAGCTGGAAGTTAGAGAAGGCTAGGTCAGACTCGAGTTGCTCGCGACGGCTCTCAGCGAGCTCTGCATTCACAGCCGCAGTGAAGATGGTCGAGACCATGCGGCTCAAGTCGTGAGCAAACCGGCGACAAGCATCATCATAGGGCCTGTATGGGTTTAAGCCAACCACCAGATAGCCAAAAATACGGTCGAGACTTGTAACAGGCAATATGGCAACCTTCTTGGACGGCACACCCCAGCCTTGCCAGGACACAGAGTTAAAGCGCTCGTCAGGGTCGATGAATGAAGGTGTGGACCCTGCATGTTGCAAATCAGGAAACAGTCCCTCATTGCTAGAGAGTTCTGCGGTGTTCACAAGCAACCTGTGTCCTTCAGGTAGCCCAATTTGTCCCTGCAACTCGAGCGTAGTAGGCTTGATGTCTGCTCTTACTTGGTAGAGCATAGCTAGCGACACATCGTTGCTATTCGTCGCCAGCGTGGCAAGAACGTGATCGGTGACAGCATTGACGGTTTGGGCGGGAACAGCAGCAAGCTTGTTCAACATGGACGTGCGGCGGTCGGCAAGCTTCTGATCGGTAACTTCAAATACTGGATTGCTAAGAGAGAGCATTAGCGTTCAATTCCCTGGTAAGGCAAGCTCCCAACTTACTAGAAACCCAATGGGTGATCTGGGGGTCCGATGGGAACAAAGGACCCCGAATAGAATGCCTCCTCTCTCCACCCATTTCGCTCAACGAGCAAGGGCGCATCCGAAGTGACATTCTGCCCAACACCAGTCTTTCTGCTTTCCTCGAACATCGCACGAATGTGGGGCCAGATCTCAGGTAATGCCTCGGCATAAGTCGAGCCCATGAGCGTCGGGTGCACTCCTTGGCAGATTGGGGTGAACGCCTCATTGTAGATGGCAACATATTTCGGTCCCCACCACAGGCACGCAGCTCGTGAGTCTGCAAACACGAAATTCGCATAGAGCTGTAAAATAGGGTCCCAATCTTCGAGTGGCCCCAGGCCATTGCGAGTCCAGTCGGTGTCGCGAAAGAGGCGTATGTGATCGCTGTTGACAAGGTTCTGTGTCCAGTCATTCGGAGGGACGCCTAGCGCTTCTACGCGTACGTGTGGTGTATCGTCTGCCAGCGGCAGCGCGGGCTGCTGCTGTGCTCTGGGATCCATAGGACACGAAGGATCGTCATGGATGCAGATAGTCGCCACGTGCTAGGAAAGCTGGAATAGGCGCTTCAAGAATTCAGTGGTGCGGTTAGGCTACTTTCCAGTTGGCTGGCATGAATGCATATTAGATTCTTGGCGATACAACGAAGGTAGGTATGTATGTACAGCACGAAATGGCGTCGGCAGAACCTGGTGATATTGATCCGTGCACGCTAGCTCAACACGTGCTCCATGACTATACGCGTTGCCTGTCCACCTAATTTATGCATCGCACGCTGCGTGAGGAATGTGTTAAATCTGTGAAGATCCTAGCAACTTACTACACCATACGATCAACTTTGACAAGTGCTTGTGCAGGAAGGGGCCTGGAGAAGCTGCTCGAATTGATACTACCTATCTAGCATCAATTCGAGACAATCACGGGCAGATAAGTAATCACGCTGATACGAACGGTCACACTGAGACGAATGGCCGCAAAGAAACCAGTCGCATGAACTCACCGCACGACACAGCGACATCGAACGGCAACGTCGCTGTGAACGGCAATGGCGCCAGTCAGGATCCTGTGCTTTGCATCACTCCCACCCTACTGGCTTCAGGGTACCTCTCTCGAACAACGCGCCCAGCGATGACGATCCCAATGAGGGAGATCAAATCCGGAGTCCGTTAGGTTGTCTTCGATAGGTTGGCCATCGTTGCTACTGTACATGTTCTTGTTCGATTCGGTTCTCTTCGTGACACAATCGTAGAATGCTAATGTTCGATAAACGCCATTCCATTCAAGATTCAGTATTATCGTTGTCTGACCCTGTATTTCGTCCTTCACTCCACTTTCTGTACCTCTACCTGATCCTTGCCCCAGTACGATCTGGTAGTGATCTGCACAACCTGGCTTCTCGCCTGGAACACATCATGAACTTTCTGGGCAATATCCGCTAGCGGCTGCAGCCTCAACGCGGTATCATCCTGGTACTTTGCTGCATCGATGTTGAAAGGAGTGTACCAGCAAAGGGTGGCGCGGCCAGAATAGCCGAAGATCGTAAGAGTTCGCAGCTCTTTAAGCGCCAGGAGAGGTTTGATGCTGAAGCCAACGAGGTGACACTTGATATCATCTACGGTGATGAATGGTGGTTCTACTGGTGGCAGATGATCGAAACTGCAAGTGATAGCCGTGTGGAAGTGTAGGTTGAGCTCATGAAGACCTTTGCAACTGTTCAATGCTGTCATCATGGCTCTGTTGGCTATTTCGGCGGACGTGGGCGAGTAGCTTCGTATACGTTGGTCATGCACGTACACAGTAGATGCTTGCGCTGCACCGTTCGCATCGAGAAACCTGAGCCGTCGAATGTTATGTGCGATCCCCAGTCTGGGAAGACGGCATGGCACTGCCAGCTGGAAGAACTGCATTAGAGACAGGGGCTCGATGAAGGTCATGGCGAGCGCAGAGAGAAGGAACTCGCCCACTTCGACGGGGAGCGCCTTGTCAGTGAAACAGAGGGCTGGCAGGAACGGTGCGGACGTCCGGAGACTAAGAACTTTCTCGTAGTGTATCGTGGTTCAGTCGAGCTCTGGCCAACCTCTAGTCGTGAGATTGCGACGATCGTCGAGGAAGTACTCTTCGTAGATTTTGTAACGCAGTTCGACGGGCAGGTCCTGGAAGCGCTCGAAAGCTGGGTGGGTCAACATGTCCTCGATGTACTCTTCGGGATCGCGCGTAAGCTGGAGAAAGCGGCATCGGCGCGCTTTCGAGACGGCTCGTTATTGGCGTGTTCATCATAGCCTGGCTCACACTTCATTGTGTAGGTCGTGTGGTCCATTGCGGAGCTCCACGTCAACCGAATTCGAGGTGGAACGGGGATGAGCCGAAGCAGAAGTAGCTGCAAACAGCTTGGTTATTGATGAAGGTGAACGCCAGGGCGACACGTGTTGTGGCAGAGAGATGAAGCGTATAATGAGCGTAAAGAAGAGACTCGAACGGACTAGTAACACGCGTCGGAGAAGCAAGCTTCAGTGTACCTTTGAACTTACAAAAAACTGCACTGCCGGTACTATCTGTTTTTCTCATCAATCTACTTAGATGGTGCTGCTGACGTGAGCAAATTGACTTTTATGAAAATCCGTGGACACTGTCCGCATTGATGTGAGACGGTCAGATTTCAGCGGGCCAGTTCGTCGCTAGCCAGACTACTCATAGGTATGGCTTTCAAAACCCCTCTTCATCTTTGCACCAGCATAGAGAAGTTGTGATCTGCACGTCCTTACCCTTGACCTTGAAGGACTCGTTCAGCTTTGCAGCGAGCTTCGACAGAGGTCGCAGATTCTCGACAATATCCCTCTCGAAGCCTTGTATTTCCATTCCATGCCTGTCGAGATCCTCTGCGTTGCACTGACCTGATGCGCCCCACAAGTCTAACCTCTCCAAGTTTTTGAGGGCCAAGATGCATTTTGCGTTCAGCCATCAGGAAGCTGCCTATGTGAAGGGTAGTACAGATCGATGACTTGCAGCATCGAAGAAGTGCAGTGTACTTGCGGCGCTCATCACGACGAGAGTAAGACGACCGAGTAAGTGACCACCTATTTCCACCAAGATATGTTTATTGGCAAAGCATAGGTGAGGTAAAAACGGGGCTGAAGATCTTTCCTTCGGTGTTTTGGTTCTGGGGATATCTGTCCAACGGATGAACAGCTTGGGCGGTATCGCCTCTCCCTCAGGATATATCTACTGCTGTGATCTTTGCGAGCCGTGAGTGATGACGCGGCATCGGTCGGGATGGTTCCCATGCTGTGTGGTGTTGGCTGTACAGACTCGACAGCAGGAACGGAAGTGCGAGGTAAGGCGGGGATTGACCAGGTGAAGGCGAAAGTTAGGACCCAAGCGGCAAACGCAGCAAGCTACCATTGACCGACCTGGTGAGTGTACTCGTCACTGCACTACTTGCTTGACTGGACTTGTCGCTGCCAAGATGGAGCACGGCGTCCCCAGAACGACATGACCAGTGGAATAAAAAAGAGCTTTCATTGTGCAATCACCTTATTACTTGGTGCATGTCCTTGCTCAAACACATTGCTCAGGCTTACTCATCGTCCTCGTCATCATCGTCGACCACAGGAACAGCCTCGTCCTTCTTGGTGGTCTTGACCTTGCGGTCTTTCTCGGCACCAGCAGGCTTCTTTGACTTGTCACCGGCATCTTCGTCATCATCCTCATCCTCATCAGGTACGTCGGAAACAACATCTTCCTCATCATCTAGTTCAGCCTCCTCGTCTTCGTCGTCTTCCTCTTCATCATCCTTGGCCTTGGATGTGCGCTTTGTTTTCTTTTTTGGGGCTGTGGGTTGCACGTCAGTATAGAATCTTCAAAGGTGAGCAGGGGTGAGCTTACGAGGCGCCTCGGCGTCTGAGTCTTCTTCTTCGCCAAAATCTGAGCCCTCGGACTCCTGATATCTGTGAAAGCGCGGAGTCAGCCTAGTCCGTTTCAGGCGCAATTACAGTCATAGGTCTCCAAATCTACCGCAGCCTGAATGACATAAGATTGACGCGTTTTCGACAAGCCATTGACGCGTTTAGTAGCTGGTGTTGTGTGATACCACAACCGCAATAGCTTGCCGCGCTGCATCAGGCTGAGAGCGCTTTCTCAGCCGTTGCGCTGCAACAACGAAGCTCGGCCGCACAAATTGAAATCAAGCGTTAGATAGGGCGATCGCACGCGACTGTGATGAAGTCGAAATCGCATAGTTGCGACAACAGACAAAAGGGCGCAATGGCATGACGTCAAAAAGGGCTCACTTACTCTTCTTCTTCTTCAGACTCGTCAGAAGGGAGAGCAACGAGCTCTTCTTCCTCCTCAGCGTCCTGCTTCCTCTTACGGGTAGACATTGTGTTGTGTGGAGTGGAAAGTTAGGTGCAGAGCAAGTGTTGTTGTGAGATGAAGCTGGGTCGAAGGGTGAGCTGCGAGTCCCGAGCCTGGAAGCGGGGACCGGATGAGCTACGTACCTTTAGGCGGATGGCTGGGAAACCAGCAAGGGGACGAAGTTCTGTGCCATAATTGGAATCTGGTTTCCAGCCAATAGTTCGGGGCGCTCATGGCACCCGCAGGCTGTCGTTTGCGTCGCGAGCTGCAGGTACCACCTCGAGAGATCGTCAAATCTGCGGTCGTGCCAGCCAGCCATCTCACTTTGAATGCACTGCTCACGAGACATCACGGCAAAAGTCCTGGAGAGCATGTAGCATACAGTCCGTTAGACAGACAGCCCAGCTATCTATCTCGTGGCTTGTAAGGGCGCGTCAATTCAGTCAGTTGCACTGTGAGTTGCCACGAAGCAACCGCAGTTGATTGTTATCTAGACACTCGACAGGGTAGGATCCTCCTCTTAGACGGCTTGGCCTTCAACCATGATTATTCGCTTGCATCTTCCATATCAGATCGATGATCGTGTGTCAACCGAAGGGTTGCTCAAAGCTCGAGGTGTAGGGCTAGCTGTGGGGCAGATTGACACGCTAAGGTTGAAGGCGGCCCCGCATTGGCGTCCCGTGAGCGAAACCATCAATCGTGACTTTTGTGCCTAAACCTTTGACTCTTTATTTCCACGACACCACCGATTATCGTGACACACACCTGCACCACAACTTCGGCAAGCACATCGAAAAACGCCAATATGCCTGCCGCAGTCGCGCGGCCCAAGGCGCCGCGCCTCGGCTCGATCAACCCTTCGAAAGCGGCGGGTACCGGGTACATCTACCAGTCTGCGGAAACGAAACGGAAAGCACAGCCCGCACCAGTGCGTACATCGAAGCCCGAGCGGCCGAAATGCTGCGACGACCCCAACATTAGCGATGCCGACGAGGGGGGAGCAATTTGCTACAACTGCGGCCAGGTTATCGAAGAGAGCCACATTGTTGCTGAAATCACATTCGGTGAAACATCTGGCGGAGCGGCTATAGTCGAGGGTGGCTTCATTGGGGAGAACCAACGGCACGCCAACTCTATGGGTGGAACTATGCGTGGTCTCGGTGGCATGGGCAGCAGGGAGCAAGCCGAAATGAATGGCAGGAGCGAGATCCAGAAGCTTGCACACGCACTGAAGATTCGACAAGCCGTAGAAGATCAGGCCATCGGCTGGTACAAGCTTGCCTCGAACCACAATTTCGTCCAAGGTCGTCGCATCCGCAATGTTGCAGCTGTTGCTCTGTATATGGCAGCTCGAAGACAACCGGAGAACACGCTCATGCTTATGGATCTGGCCGAGAAGGTCCAAGTCAACGTCTGGCAGCTGGGTGACACCTACAAGCAGTTCCTCAAGAAGCTGAGGGAGGAGGACCCCGCGCAACTTGTGGGCAACAAGGCTGTGCAAGAAATCGAGCCCCTGATGCTGAAGTACTGCCGCAAGCTCGAGTTCGACGAGGCGTCGCACAAGGTCGCTGACGATGCGTGCAAGCTACTCAAGCGTATGAGCAGAGACTGGATGATACAAGGTCGACAACCTGCCGGACTGTGTGGTGCTTGTATCATTCTTGCAGCCCGCATGAACAACTTCCGCCGTTCGGTCCGCGAAGTTGTGTACGTCGTCAAGGTCGCCGACTCTACAGTTAACGCGCGTCTATATGAGTACAAGCGGACACCAAGTTCGGCCCTGACTGTTAACCAATTTCGTGAGTTCGGCGACAGGATGAAAGTCAAGACTCTACCACCAGCCATATGGAGACGAGCAGAGAAGGAGGAAAACAAGGCAAAAAGAAAAGAGAAGCAGGCCGCTCTAGCAGAGGGCATCACTGCAGAAGAGTTAGAGGAGATCGATACAGCCGTAGAAGCTGGACCAAGCACTGCATCAACAAGGGCCAGCAAGAAGCGAAAGACGAACGACGGAGCATCTCAGGATGCTTCAGCCCAGCTACAGACACCGGACCCAACACAACAGACACCTCAGGAAGTGGTGGACATTGAGGCACTGAACGAAGGCAACGAGGAAGGCCTCGTCGACGCCATCGGCAGTGCTTTTGCAGAAACAAACGGCGACGATCCTCTTGACGAGAATTTTGTGATGCCCAAGAAGCGCGGTCGCCCACCGAAGAAACGCGAGCCGATCCAGATTTCTCCAGAAGACCTCGACATCGAGAAGGAGATCGAAGCGGAGATAACGGAAGAGGTGCAACAGTGGGAAAAGGTCTTTGCAGACTTTGCCGATAACGATAACCACGAAGTCCTCAAACGCACCGGCCTCACCGCGAAAGAACTCGCCGATACCCTCACCCCAAATCGCAATGTCAGCACTTTGCCCGACATTGGCGAAGACGAGTTTGAGGACGATCCGGACGTCGCAAACTGCATTCTGAACCCTGTTGAAGTCAAGCTCAAAGAACGCGTTTGGCTCACGCAGAATGAGGACTGGCTGCGCGAGCAACAAGCCAAATTGCTTGCAGCTGAACTGGAGGCCGCCCTTGACAAACCCAAGAAACCAAAGCAGAAGCGCAAGCACCACCAGATGGGCGACGGTAGTGTCCTGGAAGGCCAGCCTGCGGCTAGTGCAGCAGATGCTGCACACAAGATGCTGAAGAAGCGTGCGAAGGGCTTCAGTAACCACATCAACTACGATAGACTGAAAGAGCTGTTCCCTGGTGGCAACGCAGATGCTGCAAGTACTCCTTCGGGTAGCGGCCTTGGTGCAAGTCCGATGCCGGGCCAGACTGCAGCCACACCTGCGGCGGCGCCTACCGAGGCTGCAGAAGACGACGAGGAAGAGTACGAGGAAGAGGAGCAAGAGGAAGAAGATCTTGACGAAGAACACCAATACAGAGACGATGAAGACGAAGGGTTTGGCGACAACTACGATGATGACTACTGAGCAACGTTACTGCATTCTTACTGCATTGAGATCCTGGCATTCTGCTTTGGATGGCGTTAATTTTGGGGATTACACTGGCACAGATACCCTACTTGTAAGCGTAGCATAGTCAATGGAGTTGATATATCTCTCAACAGAGCGTTCTTGCTTCTGACGTTGAAGCGTTCACAGCGCATCCTGGTAGGGCTGAGACCAATCGGCAGTGACATGTCGCCGCCGCAGCTTCCAGTGATCGACGGTCCGTGCGTTTCAAGGCGAGCTCAGTCGTGGAACTTGCGCAAACGATTGCTCCTACACAACGCTCGATTTGAGCGGAATGAAACCTTGATATTATTTAATAGCAGTCGCGTCTATTGCAGTGGAAATATGGATCCCTCAGATCCTTCAAAGGAGCACGCGCTCGATGTCAATCGCGCGTCACACTCGACCGATGCATCAGCTAACACCACTACCTCCGCAACGCCGCAACAACCACTTGCGCCCAACCCCAACACGCCTGCGTGGTCAGCACAAATGAACAAATTTCCCGTGAACGGCAATGCTGGTGCTGGGTCTAGCTTCCCACAGTTCTCAGCTTCTACGGCTGCAATCCTAGAACGATTGCAGCAAGGCAAGTCTGGACATGCTTCAACGTCAGCTGCTTTCGAAGCCAAGAAGGCCGAAATCATGCAGAACTACGCTACGAGCGACAAGTTACCAACACCACCGCCAGTACCGACTGTCAGCAAGAGGGGGAAGGGAGGGAAAGCAGGAACGCCACTGAAGAGTGAAGTTGGAGCGTCGCCCTTAGGCGCCACACCCACCTCAGCAAGAGGGTCGGGTAGAGGGCGAGGCAGAGGGGGCGGGGGCGAGGGAGAGGTAGTAGAGGAGGTCGTGGTGGTAAGAGGAAGCGCTCTGACAGTGCAGATGAGGAGAGCGATGTGAGTACACAGAGAGAGCTGTAGAGACGCAGCTGACAGCTCACAGAACGACGACTCCGACTCCGACGCCTCGGAAACATACACGCCGCAGCCCACAAGAACCAAGTCTGGGAGAAATGTCACCAAGCCGGTCGCATTTGTTCCAGTAATACCCGAACCAACGCCAGGCGTTAAGCGCCGGAAATCGACCAAGACCATGCTAGCCGCGAAATGCAAGACCTGCCAGCGCGATACGGACCCGTCACAGAACAGAATAGTGTTCTGCGATTCATGTAGTACGGCGTATCACCAGTACTGCCACAACCCACCCATCAGCAACGAGGTGGTCACAGTGCTGGAGAAGGAGTGGTTATGCGGGCCCTGTGCGCGGTCGAAGGAGAGCGTGGTGCAGGGGACAGAGAATCTCGTCGCTGCTGAGCATCTGTCGATAGACGAGGTACGTTGGACCGTTTCAGTCTTGGGGGAAAGCACTGACACGTACATAGAAACGCGCATATTTGGCTACCCTCACACAACCACAGCTTGTCTCGCTCCTCCTGCACGCTACAATACGGCATCCTGAACTTCCCATCTTCCCTCCAAACGTCGCGGACCTCATCCCGGACGCGTCAGCCACCACCTCCCAACCCCAGCCCGCACCCAGTTCCATCACAATAGTGCCAGTCGCCTCCGCAGTAACCCCACTCGCACAGACGCCAAACACTTCCGCCTCCTCTTCTGAAGCGCAGGTCCTGCGAGAGATGGGGATGCGTGCCCAGCCACGCGTGACGTTGGATATGGCCGGCAATCGATATGAAGAAGACGATGGCTACGATACAGACCCGCCCGCACATTACCCTAAGGCAGGAAACGGGTTGGCACGGACGCTGAGGCCCGAGAGTGAAGACCTACAGTGGTTGGTAGATGACAACTTTGAGGTGTTCAGTCATGGATGGAAAGGCGACGGGAGCGGCTTAGGGGCAGATGGCACGCTAGAGAACAAGGTTTAGGCAGCCGACGCCCTCGTCGAAGAGGTGCAAGAAAAGACGGAAGGCATGGAGAAGGGCAAGAAAGTCAGGTCCGAGGACATAGAAGATTTGGAGGACGCTGCCCAAGGTGGGAGTGATGGACTCAGTGACATGGACTCGGATGAACTGGAAGAACTCGCTGAATGAGTTTGTATGTTGATGGATATCTGTCAGTCGGCCTGTAACGAGGAGATACACGACAAAGCCCGCGTCTATGCGATGACACCCTCATTCCGCAGCCCCTCGACCTCGTCTTTGCTCATCCCCAGTGTGTCGCCCAAGATCTCATCAGTATGCTGCCCCAATGTCGGTGGTGGCATCCGGATCCCCGGCTTGCTGTCGCTCCACTTTACGGGCGTGTTGACCATCTTGATGGTCCCGCACGCGGGATGCTCGACTTCCTTGACCATGTCCCTCGCCAAGACATGCTCGTGGTTCAGCGCGCCCTGCACATCGTTGATGGCTGCATACGGCATGCCGCAGCCCTCTAGGATCTCGAGCCATTCCTGCGTAGTCTTCTGTCTCGTCTCGTTCTCGATGAGCTCTTCGAGCGTGTCGCGGTGCTGGACGCGGACCGCGTTCGTAACGAAGCGCTCGTCGGTGATCCACTCGGGTTTCCCAAGCCTATTGCACAGCACGCCGTACAAGCGGTCGTTTCCGCCGCCGAGCAGGATATCCCCATCAGCCGTCTTGAACGCCTTGTACGGCACGATACTTGGATGCGCGGTACCCCAGCGCCCGGAGTCCGGTTTCCCGCTGATCAGACACGACGAAGCGATGTTGGCCAGCGTCGCTACTTGGCAATCGCTCAGCGCAACGTCGATGTGCTGGCCCTTTCCTGTCCGCGCCCGCCCCAACAGCGCCGCCATGACCGAGTTGCTCGTGTACAGCCCCGTGGTCAGGTCCGTGACGGCGACTCCGACCTTGACCGGCGGCCCGTCGCGCGCGCCCGTGATGTGCATGAGCCCCATCTCGGCCTCGACCATGACATCGTAGCCGGCGCGATTCCTGTACGGGCCCGTCTGGCCGTATCCCGTGATGGAGGCGTAGATGAGCCCGGGGTTGATCTTCGAGACGGTGTCGTAGTCCATTGCGTACTTGGCGAGCGAGCCGGGGAGGTAGTTTTCCACCAGCACGTCGCACTCTGCGACGAGGCGGTGCAGGATGTCGACGCCCGCGGGGTGCTGGAATGATAGCCCCATGGAGCGCTTGTTGCGGTTCACGCCGAGGTAGTAGGCGCTTTCACCAGGGCCGGAGTCGCCATTGGTGTACTGGGCGTAGGGAGGGCCCCATGCTCGTGTGTCGTCTCCTCTTGTTGGGTGCTCGATTTTGATCACGTCTGCGCTGTTCTGGGTCAATTGGGTGTTTTGGTGTCGGCCAACCGAGGTTGTCGGTGGATACAGGGCGAGTTGGAGTTGGCGTACCCAAGATCTCCGAGGATCTGTGTGCAGTATGGCTGGTGAGAGTTAGGAGGGTTGCGGTTGCAGTTGCAGAGGAGCGCTTGGTCTGACGTACACCGGCCAGAACTCTGGTCATGTCGAGCACCTTGATACCAGCCAGCGGTAGGTTGGATGCATCTCCACTCGCGGCGGCAGCTGTTGCGAGCTTCCTCAGCGACCAATTCATGGTGGTGTTATAAGAAGCAGTCTTCCGAGCAGAGCATTGCAGCAGCGGCCTTGCGCCTGTAAACACGAACCGGGACATGGCGAGCAGCAGTTATACGTCCTGGGAGAGTGTACCTGCAATGGTTCCCAAGCCAGCCGCTCCGCTGCAGGCTCCCCACAGCGTATCCGACCCGAGATCCCGAGGCTTGTGCTAGCTCTGACGTGCCCCTCGACGCCTTTCCTCCCCAATCGCAACCCCCACTACAGCCATGTTTACCGGTCTCGTTGAAACAATCGGCAGTAAGCTGCTCTTTTTGGTTTTAGGGCCACTCACTGCTGGGCAGCTGAGCTGAGCTGATCATGGCTAGCTGTCTCTGCCCTCGAGGAGCTCGACAAGACGGCGTCCGGCGGCGGCGGCACGTCATTGACCATCTCTGACTGCGCGGACATTCTGGGCGACTGCCACCTGGGCGACAGCATCAGCGTCAACGGTCAGCCCGCACTCCTTCCCCCACCAAGACGGCACTGATGCGGGCGCAGGGACATGTCTGACCGTCACCGAGTTCGACGCGAAGTCGTTCAAGATCGGCTGCGCGCCCGAGACGCTGCGCCGCACGAACCTGGGCTCGCTGAAGCAGGGCTCCAACGTCAACCTTGAGCGCGCCGTCTCTGCCGACACGCGCATGGGCGGCCACTTTGTCCAGGGCCACGTCGACACCATCGCGACCATCCAGTCTGTCACGCCCGACGGCAACGCCAAAACCTTCCGCTTCAAGCCGCGCGACCCCGCCGTGCTGCGCTACATCGTCGAGAAGGGCTACGTGACGATTGACGGCGCGAGCCTGACCGTTACCAAGGTCGAGGACGGGCCTGAGGGCTTCTGGGAAGTCATGCTCATTGCATACACGCAGGAGAAGGTTGTCACGGCAAGCAAGAAGGCTGGTGACGATGTCAATGTCGAGGTTGACCAGGTGGGCAAGTACGTTGAGAAGAGCGTCGCAGGGTACTTTGAGGACGGCAACAAGGGGGAGTTCGCTATTCTGGAGAAGATGGTCGCGAAGCTCGTCGACGAGAGGCTGAAGGCTCTTGGAAAGTAAGAGGATCGACACAGTAGAGTCACAGCGAATGTGCTGCAGCGCTGATGCCACTGGTCAACTGCTCACCAAAAGATGGCCCCCACGACCCACCATGTACCATACCCAATAGATGGCATCCTCTCTTCCTCAGCCGCTGCCCCGTGAGTGATGTTGAGGGTGTGTGGGCGACCGGCATAGGCGACAGGGTGGCGCAGGGGAGAGTGAGGCTTAGCCTTATTACAACGACTACTTATATACACAGCGCTTGCACACGATTCCAGCGACTCATCTCCTTCCATGATGCTTAAGAACCTACCTGTACTCGTGTCTGCGTGTTCTGCTTTTGCTGTTGTCAGAACACTGTCCATCAGCTGCTGCTGCCTAGCGCGTGCATGAACCAAGATCCAGCATTGCGCTCGACGACCGGTTGACAGCTGTCCACGTCGTGCGTCTGTACACCATCCAGGACAGGAGACATTGACCGCTGCCGCCGAGCAGAGCAGCCTTTGATCGCGACAACCATACTGACCTGATCGTGCTGACATTGCAGGACTAGATCGGCATGATGTGGAGCATCGCCAGGCAGAAAGGCCTCTTGCAGCACCCGAAAATATTGGCAACTGACGTACAGACAACGATGTCATCCGCTGCACCTTTCGCGTGGGCTCTCGTCCGTCGCACCGAATGGGTTTCGTAGCCACACCGCAGCCGAGCGCTACATGACACCTGACAGAGCCGCGGCTGGTAATTGACGGGGTTCCGTGCCGCAAATGCTTCTTCGCTCAGGCCTAAGCAATCGTCTTTAATACGCACGACTCTGAAGTTCTGGACGTTTGGTAGTCAAGTTGGTAAGTTTGGGGGCCAAAACAATTGAGGGGCAGATCGAGAAAGAAAGAGAAGGAGAGCTGCAGCGTCAACGATTGGCTTTGCATGCCGCTCCTGCATACAACCTGAACACGTCAAATACCGGTCAATCCTCATCGAGACCCGCCGCGCCAGTGCATATCAAGAGTTTCTTTTCAGCCCTGTCGCCGCATCTACTCTTCTCCTCCCACTCGTTCTATTGATCTCTGGAGCATGCGCCGCTAGCGACGCTTCTTTTCGGCTCAACATCTCCCGTCACGCGATCATGGACTGGCGACTTCGACTTTTGGACTACGCGAAGGAGGCTGAGGAGACAGCAGCGGGACTGGGCGCTTTCGTCAGCGAGATCCCACAGTATCGCAAAGACATCACCGGTGACATCGCTGAATTGTACGCCATCTCCAATGCTTTGCAAACGCTGCAGGAGGCAGTTGAGCACCCTCGCCTTGGAAGGGCTTCCGGCCTGATCTTGAAGGACTTGGAGATATGCCTTCCAAGTTTGGGCTACACCCTCGATGATGTGCGAGATATGTTCAACAAATCGAAGAGGAAGAGTCGACTCCCTGGCGCCTTCCCTGGTACCCCGCAGTATGTTGAGATGTGGGAGGATGCTCTTGCCGACTTCAAGATACAAGGCATATCCCTACCAAATCGACTGGAGTACTATCGTACCTATTTGCAAGGCATGTACGATGTGCTGCGAGAGTAAGTAGCGTAGACCATACGCATGGCTGAAGCTGACCCCAAACAGCGTTGATCCGGGGGAAGAGGTCGACAGGATTGAAGTTCGTCTGAAGAAGTTACTGAAGCAACAAGAACCTCTCGACTCGTACTTTAGCAAACTGTCGATACCCAGTCACGGTCCTGCCAGAACGCCTGGACCAAAGCCCCCCTCGCAATCCGAGACCAATCATCCACAGTTTCACGTCCTATCCAACGTACGGCCATGGACCCGCGCCTCCGCCACCACCTCCACCACCTCGCACACCTCGCCCAACGTCCCAGATATACGCTGGCATAGGAGAGGTTCCGATGGGCGGCTTCTTCGTCCCGCCAGCCGCACCGTCCGTACCCACATCACCTACGTTCTCGTCCGCTTCTTCCCAAGGCATGTCATCACACTCGACCGACTCCGGAGGCCCAGTCGCTCACTGGGCCATGCGAATCTTCGACGGACGCCACTCCTCCACTCCCTTCCGGACACTCGGCGAAGCCACCGAATGCGCCGGGCGAGACGAGCCGAGCGTCATCCAGATGCTAGGCGACGACCACTTCGAGAAAGTCCTGGAGCTGCCCCTGGAAGCGACAAACGTGTGGCTGCGCCTCTACTGCCGATTCTCGGATCTGCGCGCGCGCATCCTGTTCCTTACCATGGACCCGGACGGCACGCGGCGGCGCTACTGCTTCCCTCTGACCGGGCTGAAGATAATCCGGAAAGACTCATGCTTGCAGCTATGCCGCGTGAACCGCGCTGACGGGCGACTCGATCTCTGGGCGCGCCTGCGCTTCCCTTCGTACGAGCGCATGCTGCTCTTCTACAACACAGCCGTGGCCATGAAGCACCAGGACCAGACGCGCATGGCCGACGGGCTGGAGGATATCTTCGACCAAGACAGGTCTGAGCGGCTCGAGTTCAGCGCCGAGATCGCAGACACACATTTCCTGCACCACTTACGAGTGTACCGCGACTTGGATTCCGGGGTCGTGCGCTTCGAGGCTACGCCGCGCCGCGGCCCGCTGAGGGGATGTGCCCATCTGGACTGCGTTTGTGACGCAATTCGTTGGGGATCGGAGCTGGATGAAGAAGGTCGGCGCGACCACCACTGTAGTGTTCCGGCAGCTGCATCCATATGTATTCTGCGAGGGGTACAAGGTGCCCAAAGCAGCGAACGGTCGATACCAGCTAACCTTCTCCTCGTCTCAAGGTACGCGCGTCGGTCTAGATTGTAGATGAGCTGGTGCTGACAATGTCCAGATGCGAGGGACCTGATTGACATCTTCCACCAGATCCGAGTCCGACGGTAAGCCGGCCGGACTTGAGGATGTACTCTCGGGCGACGAAGGGGCCCACGACGAAGGAGCCCACGAAAGATGCTTGTTCAGGTGTGTTGCAGTTTGGGCGACGGCAGGAAACAGACGATGCCACTGCAGCGTCACTGCACAAACGAATAACGACTTCACGACTTCACGATCATCAGGGAGGGCGGTCTAGCATCTCAGGATACCCCTCTCACTTGCAGGCGTCTTTTGATCGCGCATAATGGTAGCACTTTTCCCATTCAAATTTGAGAACTGCGGGACAACAACTGTCCGCTCTTCGAGGGCGGTGTCTTCATGAAATGACATTCCGTTTCTAAAATAATGTTCAAACATAGTCATGAGAAGTTTCGTCGACCTGACGACTTTTGAGCACCAGTGGATAGATTCTATGCACACTCATCCTTTGATTGTGAGTCTTGAACGACGCTCGAGGCATTATAAACGCAATTGTAATGTTGAGCTGATGCAGGTACTGCTTAGAACGCCATGCTCGATTGATGGTGTGTGATAAGAATATGGCATGTAAGATGCGTGGATATCGATAGGAAAGACAGTATGACAATGAGATAGACCGTGCCACTAGGCGTAAATGGTGAATAGATAATCCCCAGAGTGTAGAGCCAATGAAACAAGATGCCAGCCAGTTACCCAAGCGCTTGCCTCCAAAAATAGCAAAATTTTGCAACAGATGGCTGATGTTGCGATACGAACAGAACATGATGCGGAAAAATGCTTTTACTGCATCCTCTTCCTCTTCCTCGGGTCCTCGGGCTCGTCCTCGTCTGCTCGCTCGGCCGTCTCTGCCGGGTTCAGAAGAGAATGCACGTTCGATGCCATACTAGATCGGCGTGTGGGTGGACCGGGAGTGTCAAAACCCTTGAATGGGTATCGAGCTCCTGGCAGTGTCCAGCCAGCATCCGGGTTCAATGAGGATGATGGAGGACCATCTGGCGGTGTGCCTTGTCTCGACGACCGACCGCGAGGGCCTCGAGGCAGCTGATATGATTCTAAGGCATTACGGAGCTGCTCATCGCCGCCACCAATTGGTGCTCTATGTGGTGAAGACGGCCATTGTGTCGAGTTGTGACCAGATGCGTAAGGTGAGTGTGCTGGTGGAGGCTGGGGTTGCCAGCCAACGGTGCGAATGTCAGCAGAGGTGTGTCGTCGTTGGAAGTGGTTGTACGGAGGAGATGCCCTGCTTCCAGGGTTGTTGCCTCCGTTTCCACCCGGAGCTTGGATGGAGGGTGGGGGAGGCGGCGGCGGCGGTGGTGGTGGTGGTGGCTGATGTGCAGCTGGTGGTCTAGCTGAAGATGGAGAGTAAGTTCCTGTGCCAATGGAACCGTATCTACGTGGAGAAATCGCAAGATGTGCTGGAACTGGAGGCTTGACGGGCGTCTGTCGCGGAAGGCCAGCCAATGATCCTCGCCGCGAATCTGGATATTGATCATGCGGCATTGCGCGCGGTGAAAGCGGTGGCCCATTGTTGTCCACCTGCATGAAGTACGATTGGCGAGCTGAAGGAGGTTCCTCCGGTTGGTCAAGTGTGCTCAGCATCTCGGTGTATCGACTGATATCTCGTTCCATCGCTGCGATGTTTTTATGTACGGCGTGTTCTGGATCTGGCACAAGATCCAGAATCTGGCGGGTGAGCTCTCTGTTCCACTGCACACCATTAGCTTAGCAACGCAATACTGGTCAGATTCCACCTACCGTATGGCAGCGTAACATGCCTTCCATCAAAACTGCCGCTTTCTGGCTGAGATATGCGCACGTGTCTTCTGACCGCTGTATCTGCGAATGCATATTGTGCATGTTGTACTCGAGCGCATTGAGCCGCGATTCGACGGGGTCGGGCATCTGTTGCTCGGCAGGCTGTGCAGGAGGCGGGCCTGTCGGGATCTTGGGCGTAGAGAACGAGTCTCTGTGGATGAGTGCGTGCCTCGATGCTCGTCGTTTGATCTCACGCAGCCCAACGAGATCGCCGCGCTTAAAGTTCCCGTTTCCGTGCTTGAACTCCCAGAGAGGGGAGTCCGGTGATCCTGTGTGGAATACGTCGCTCACTGCTCGACGTCAGCAGACGGTCTCTAGATTGCATGCGCAGCCACCCACCTTTGTGAAACCCGTACATGTTCAATTGGCGAACAAAAGAAGAGATGTTGGTATGCTTGAAATATGTCCTAGAGGGCAAGTCAATATTGCACGACAGTAGGATGGCTGGGGTAGCACATACGACAAAACTTTTGAGAACTCGCTGGAGGGAGACATGACGAAGCTTTCGTTTGTGCTTGACCAGGAAATAAGATGCTGGATACTCTGATCCTCGAGCATACTGTCTCCATGTTAGTGACTGCGCACCAACGCTCAGACTCGGAGGATACGCACTTGTACAGCTTGTGTATGAATGCTGTCTGAACAACCTTGGGTTGCTGGGCAGCTGCGGCCGCGCCCACCGCCGGCGCAGAACTGCCATTGCCGTTCTGCACGTTGTTATCTGAATCGCCGTTCGCTAGTTGGCTCTGCGCATGCGCCTGGTGTGTCGGCGCCAGGTGCTGTCGATCGGTACTTGGCGCAGTGAGGCTTGGTGGGCCCATGGCCGAGGTCGAGGACGGTGTGATGTCCATTCGGTCTTGCGGAGGCGCGAGTGAGCCAGAGGACGGCAGGATGGGAATGGACCGGTGCATGTTGGGGTTGTGGTCGCCAGAGAACGGGCTTCTGCGGGCCTCTGCGACAGAAGCCATCGAGTGGAGACGCGGCGGGGAAGGATGGCCGCAACGTTGGGATGTTGGGCTGCTAAGCCAGTAAGGCCCTTCAACAGCGCCTGGGAGCGGGATGAAGGTTGTCGCAGCGAGGTAGTGTTTTGTCAATCCGCAAAAATGCTGCTGGACTGGGCTGCAGGGTCCCCGATATAGGGCAGATTGACAGTGCGGAGGAAAACCGGAGGTTGTTCCAGAAGTCGGCAACGAAGACTCCAGCGTCGTTCGTTGCTAAGGATCGGGAACTGCCGAAGAACAGAGAACTGGCGCGGCGCCGGGTAGCAGCTCGGGAGCTGGCCTGCAGCAACGGGGTGGGAGAGACGTGGGATTATCTACAGCATCTATAGACTGGGAGTAATGGGTATGCCTTCCAAGGAGGGCAGGTGCACGGCGCGTCGGCGGTGGCGGGACTAGCAGCAGCGCTGGTCGCGAAGGGAGCTGCTGAGACAGTGGAGGGCGTGTGTCGCAAAAGTAGCATCTGTGAAAGGATAGGAGATGCCAGGCACAGGCCACGCGCGGAAGTCAGCAGCGTTCCCCTCGACTATCTGGCACAAGCACAGGACACTCCCCGATATGAGGGGGTCGATGGCAGTGCTGAACGTATAGAGGCCTCTGCGCAGCCAAAGACGCCGTGGAGCTGGAGCTGGAGCTGGAGGGGCACAATCGAAGAAAGCAGATGGATGACGGCAGCTGGCCAGATCTGGGACTTGTGCACCTTGGGTCGAGTTCGCGACGGCGTGCCGGAGCAGGTTAACCGTTCTTCTCCTGCAGCGTCGCGACAAGCAGCTCAAGGTTCGCGCAGTCCTCGGCCACATGCATCCCCAGCAACTGAAACGGCCGCGGCACTCTAGAACAGTCTTATAACCACCCTGCTATAACGTCTAATGTCTGGCTGCGGGGTCTGATAGCGTAACAGCTCTGCCTGACAGCTCCGCATGGCATTTGTGCAATTGCCAATGTGCCCCCCAGCGTGGCTGCACAACACAGTAATGTCAGCAGCTGCAACGCATCGGCACCGTACCCGCTGTACGCCATGCTTTCGGAACATTTCGCGATTGCTGTTGCAGCGCTGTGATGTGCATGCAGTGCTGCAAAGTACCGGCGCTAGTGGCCACGAGGTTGCCCCATTGTGCTCTTCCTCGTTGAAGGGAGATCAGCAAGAGGGTCCCGAGGTCTTTCCTTCGACGGCCGTGCCACATCCCTCCAAGCACCTCGACTAACGTCACCGAACGTATCAGATCGGCCAACTCTCCCTTCGCCTGCAGAGGTTACTATCGCTTCCCAAAAACGCTGCTCACTTACCAGATATGGCGAACAACGTTTTGGCGGAACCGTTCGCGCGACTGTCAACCTCTGACTCGAGACAAACCGCCCTGGAAGCTTTGATTCAGGAGCTAACGCCATACGAGTGGAGATTCGTCCAGTCACTAACAAGCACACGAACCTTCCAGTTCGACATCATCGGACGTCTCCCCGTGGAGCTTGTCTCTCAAGTCTTTTCGTATCTTGACACGTCTACGCCCTGGCAGTTGCAACACGTAGGTCCATCACATCCTGAAAGCCCCCAGGTACCCCAGTCACGCCGACGTGCTGTTGGCGCTGGAGAGAGAGTCATTCGAGGGACTTTGGCGGATCTTTGAATTCGTGTATACTGACCTCCTTCACAGGTATGTCGAGTCTGGTATGAGAAACTACGAAGTCTGGCTGTGCTGAAGCCCAGCCTTGAAAGCTGGTTCGATAACACAATCGGTCTCCAAGGCGTAGACCTGGATTTCTGCCGCAGCAAAGCCCGAAGCATCCAAGCATTTCGTAGTGGCCGAGCACCACCAGACAAAAGCTGGAAAATATTCGGCCATCTTAGCTCCAAAAAACCATTTCTCGTGAAAGACCACTTGATATGGCTTGCCAAAGGTTGTCGTCAAGTGAATATGGTCAACCTAAGGTCAATGAGCTCCAAAATCCTCGTAGACCCAAGTCGCGGAGAGATTGGCCAAATTCATGTGGCGGATGATTTAGTGGCCTTCACTGCCCGGAGCAGAGGAGTCGTCTTCGTTGGCGAACTGAACGGTCAAGGCCTATTGAAGAGCTTCCGAATCCACTCCTCAAGATGGGGCACCGCCCTGACATGTAGGCATCGAACGGTAGCCTGCGCAATGCACTTCGAGGATCACACACTTGTCTACATCTGGGATTACGATACTTCACAGTGTAGGTCTTTTAAAATGAATAGAGCCGCGCTACAGATACCAATGTCGAACACCATGGGACACGGCCTGCTCTTGCAGCCAAATACGGAGACCATCGTGTTATGCCAATTCCCTGTTCCGTCTCCTTCCAGGGTTAATTCCGCCACGCTCTTACACTGGCGTTTCACTTACGCGGGTGACTGCCTCCGCAGTGTTGAGCAGGTACTCGAGGGCTACGACAAGGGGAACGACGTTGCGTCTGGCGAATCCAACTCATGTTTAACGTTTGTACCTGCCAGTGATGATGGGATTTACATGTTGCAGTGCAACTACAACACTGGGAGACCCGCGGTAGGCCCCTTGCAATACAACGAGGGAACCCAAGCGTTCACAAGCCCTCCATATCCCAGACTGTACTCAGTCAGTCTTCGATACAGGGGCGACGTCTCTTGGTGGAAAGACACATTTATCGAGGCTGGTACCGAGGAAGACATTGTTGTTCATAGAGGCACTCTCTCTGTTCCAAACCCTGACTTGAATGTGGCTTATGGTTCTGTACAGCAAAGTACGTCTCAAGGCCCCCTCATTAACAACAGGTACATAGTACAGTCGTTCTCCGATGCATTCTATGTTTTCTGCTACGATCACACCGTGCAGTTGCCGGGGGCGAATGGCATACTGCACGGTGTGGGGTCATGGGAGTTGATTGAGAATAGATTCCCGAAAGCAAGCACGTGCCGACAAGTATCTCAATGAGAGCCGTCGACAGACACGAGACGCACCCAAAGGTTATCAGTTGCATTTCTTAAAGATTTTAATATTTTAAAACCTATCGAATATGAAGCAAGATTTTACTACATTGGACAGCACCATGAACATCCAACGGGCTTGAAGGGCTCCAGAATCTGCTCTCTGATGCTTTCCCTTTGCAAGCCTGCAGAGATCAGTGTTGGGTTGGGTCAGGGCTGCCCTTCGCAACCTCCATTTGGTACAGTCCTGCAGGTTCTGACTCCAAAGACGCCGACAACGTCATATGAATAATTAAGTGGCGCTGTACACTTCAAGCAATCCAAATGTGCCGACATATTTGTGATCTTTCGAGGTCCAAAGTGAAGTATGAGGTTGCCAGGGCCTAACGACTAGCGCGGGGCCTTCTCGACCCCACGCTTCTTGTCGGACATCGCCGCGCCAGATTTTCTTTCCAAGTAAATATTAAACCACACCGACTGGGCTCAATACTTTTTACTTTGTTATACTTTGCGCCTCACCCGTACTTTTATACGAATAAACAACAGCCGTTACCATGGTCGAGAAGCTTTACGTCACATACAACCAGGTACGTACTTAGACGCGCTGTAGCGGGCACGCACATGTTGTACTACGATCGACTTCACCGTCACTGCATTACCACGCAAGGCCAATATGGCGCAAATGCCATGAACGGTGTTATGAAAGCGCGCAGGACCACAAATTCACGTGCACAGCAGCGCTACGGAGCAAATAGGTCGTTGTGATCGCATACTAATACACCACAGGTGCACAAGCACTGCCAGGATGCCGCCACCAGAATCCTCGAGGAGTTCAAGCCGAACCTCATGATCGCTATCGGTGGCGGTGGCTACGTCCCCGCGCGCATTCTCCGCTCGTTCCTGAAGCGTGACGGCTCGCCCAACATCCCCATCCAGGCAATCGGGCTGTCCCTGTACGAGCAGCTTGGCGGCTCCGGCGACTCTGAGGTCGAGGTTCCCGGTACAAAGGTCACACGTACGCAGTGGCTCGATCTGTCTTCCCTCGAGATGGCCAACCTGATTGGCAAGAACGTCCTCATTGTTGACGAGGTCGACGACACAAGGACAACGCTCGAGTACGCTGTGCGCGAGCTGGAGAAGGATGTCATTGAGGCGCAGAAGAAGTCTGGTCGCACAGGGGAGAAGACAACGTTCAGCATCTTCGTGCTGCACAACAAGGACAAGGCGAAGAAGGGCACACTTCCCGAGGACACCCTCAAGGGCAGGTATCTGGCCGCACAGACTGTCGGGGATGTCTGGATCAACTACCCTTGGGAGGCCATGTACGTCCTAAGCCCAGCAGTCTTACGAGAAACTTCGACTAACAGACGTACAGTGACATCGATGAGCACGACCGCCTGGCCGCCGAGGCCGAGAAGAAGTCCGCTTAAACGCTTTCAACTATGATACCAGGAAGAGTAAGAGAAGGCGGAAGATGGATGAGACAAGCATCACCTTGACGACTTGGCATTTGAGCATTTGCAGGCAGGGATAAATAGGAGTTGGCGGACACTGATCTTCAACGACAGTCAAATGGATAATTGGCCTGCGGCCGTATAGTGGATTAGACCTCGAATGGAAACGAACTTTGAGATGAGAATTGCCTTCCATATCGCTTTGGTTTTTTGGCGTCACCGAACCGACAGCGTGACAGACATGCAAAAAGTCAATAGCCACTCGCTTGCATGTGATGATCACGCTTAGCACCTAGGTAGCCTCCACCGGGGCAGCAGAAAGACAAGAACATCAATTATTGTGACATATATAGCCCATTCTTGAAGTGACTACATCAACCCTGTACGTCTCTCACGTCCTACAATTACATGATTTGTAAAGTCGAGTCAACCTAGAATGTCCACGGAGTGCAGACGTTATTGAAATCCGATCAAAGCGTTGCTGACCATGTTGCGGGTGCTTAGCCATCATCAATAGAACTCCACATAGCACTAACAGTTGGGAGGCGCAGCCCTAATCATTGAAGTCAACGCGCGTTGATGATGCACAGCCACATGGAACTGGTGAAAGATGGTCTTGATAAGGCGAAGGGAGCACATGTGGTCTCAGCAAAAACTACGCTGATGAGCGCTAGTTCCAAGCAGGCCTCTACTCACAAAAACTCCAATCACAAATATCTCCATAACCACTTGGTCGATCGACCACATCCTAAACGCAAAAAAAGGATTTCGTCGCACGAAAGTATTCGTGGCGGTACCGTGAATCGAACACGGGCTGGCGCGGATCTGGATCGGAGCACTAGGTGCTCGCCAGCCACAACGCGACGTCATACCACTACTATAGAGCTGTTAGACGCTGCGAGGGCGATGGTAGAGTAGTGAAACTTACGACCATACCACCGATTGGTGTTGTTGATGAAAATCTACCATTTTTTATAAAATATAACCTATTATAAAAAACAGTTAACGCAGGTCGTGTTCTCGAAAACTCGATCGCAGCGGACATCCCTTACGCAATCCCTGCGGGGTACGACGTCTGTGCATTCGGAAGGTGCGGTAGCGGGACCACTTGACATCGCACCCTCGTTCGTCGAAACCTCGTCTAGTCTCAAATCCTGCATGATCAATAACCATGTCGCGCCGTCAGTCGCGCAACAAGTCAACAACGTCCTACCGAGTCGGAGAAGAGTACTCCTTTCTCGATGAAGATGAAGATGATGGTGTGGGGCCATCACGAAAGCGGAGACCGGTTGTTCAAGACGATGAGGAGGATGGCGACGATTTCATGCCCGACGCTAACGCAGATGAAGAGCCGGAAGACGACTTTGACGAGGACCTTGTAGAAGAAGAAGAAGAAGAGGAATCAGAGGGCGAGGCGGTCGAAGAAGACGAAGCATTGACGAGAGAGTCGTCAGTCATTGGTGGTGACGATGTTCAACTTACGCCCTCACGCCCATCGACTGGCAAAGGGAAGGGCAAGCCGGCCATGCGCATTCTGCCACAGGCCCCAACACCTCAAGTGATTACGCCAGTACAGGTCCCTCACAGCTTTGCCCGAAGTGGAGGAAGGAAAGTGAACATGGACGATCAGCAGACGCGCTCTCGAGGTATCGCCGACTTTAGCAAGCAGGGAGGCCAAGAAGTACGGCTGAAGGATCTCTTCGGCCCTGCTGCCTCCGACTTGACGCCAATTTTTCACACAAGGGATGAGTGGAAACTGCAGGAGGCGTTGCCTCTCCGTGGGAGTGGTGTTAAAAGGAGCTACTTCGAGAGCAGCAAGGCAAGAGCAAAAGACGAGACGCAGACACAGGCCTGGTACGCCGACAGGGGCCGAGCAGAGTTTGTCGGAGGTCAAAGAACTTCCAGTCTGACTCCGGAGCAAGGCGCCAAGTACATGCGCAACGAAGGCACAGATTCAATCAACGTTCTCATGGGCGCCGCGAAGAGCCCCAGGGTGTACCCGCTGAAGAAGAACGACTGCCTCGATATTTCAGATCCCTTCAAAGACAATAAGGAAAGAAATGGCTGGTTGTTTCACCTAGGGTCACGTATACAAGAAGCTCAGTGGATGACAAACGAAGATGGTCGGACACAGTATCTCGCCGTTGCTGTTCAGCAGAGAGATATGACAGCCGAGCAACCGACGCCCATGGAACAAGCAGCCGCACCTGCATTCTCGGCTACAAAACCATTCGCAGCGTCTATCCAGATATGGGCGTTCGCGTCCACGAAGAGAGGTGTCATGGATACTTCGAGGAAGCCACGGCTTGCACTAGTCATCTGCACAGACTGGGGCGCGCCGAAGCACATAAGGTGGTCTCCTATCGTGCCTCACAACCGGGAAATACTCTTAAGCGACAATGAGATGGTCGATGTTGGCCTTCTTGCAGGCATTTGGTCAGATGGGCGAGTGCGGGTGCTCAATGTCGAGATCCCAGAGGCAGATGAACAGGAAACGGAGCCAGTGTTCGTGCACTTTTCGCAGGCAGCATTCGAGGCCTCGATTCCACAAACAGTCCCTACCTGTATTCAATGGCTCTCTGGGTCCACCATTGCGGTTGGAACCGCAGCCGGCACCTTGGCGGTCTGGACTATGACGCGTCCGGGCACTCTATCCCAATCACAGACATCTGGTGGCAGCCCCAGACCCTGGCTCTACAAGCAGATCGGAGATACATACGTCTTGACGCTTCTCTCTGGCTGGCCATCACAACCGCAATTCCTCTCCGCCAGCACAGCAGATGGCTTTGCACGACTCTATGATATACGCTCACCTGATGCAGATACTGTCGCTTCAGTCCGTGGACGTGTGCTCGTCGTCACTCAAGCATGGCATGAACACACACAATCCTTCGTCATGCCGGACGAGTACTACATACTGAAGCACAATAACATACGACGCTTCTACCACAATATCTACACCGCGCGAGCAGAAAGCAGTATTGTACGAGTTGCGACTAGTCCAGTGCATCCTGGAATCCTGATCGGAGGCGCCAACGGAGCTGTCTTCGCGACCAACCCTGTGGGTAGGGTAGTTAACACAAAGATCGTGCCCTGGCAACAAAATTGGTTCGTCCACGAGTGGAGACCGCCGGTGGAGAAGATGGTCGCAAAACCACCTGGTCAGGACACGGAGATGCAAGATGAAGAAGCCCAGGAGGTAGTAAATCCCAGCGCTTCGAAGGTCCAATCGTCGACATTGTCTGAGCCCATGGTGCGCATCACGGAGGGCTACAAGGCTGTTCAACCAGGAATCGCGTACTCTACTACGTCGAAAAAGAAACCGGAGAACGAGAACAGCACTTTAATTACGGTCTACGAGGAGAACTCATCAGTCAGTGCGCTGGCGTGGAATCCGAACTTGAAGTTTGGTACATGGGCAGTTGCTGGTATGAACAGCGGACTGCTGCGCGTCGAGGATATCGGTGTCTGATTTGTCTCTCAAAGTCGACATTCATAACTTTCAAAGCCGAGATATCGTATTGCACATTGATATCCCAAATACCTAGCTCACCTTCATTCTCCGCCCCTTCGAAGCCTTCGCAGTCGCGGTCCTCTTCCTTTTTTTCTTGCTCCCCTCATAGTGTTCACATGCCTTCTCGCCACATAGGCACCATAACCCTCTGGCTTTGAATTGCTCCCAATACCTGTCCCCATAATCGACTGTAATTTCTTTTCCTCTTGTGATCCTCTTCAAGGCCTTGATAATAATCCTAATACTAGTGCCCACTCTGACAAGTTCAAATGCTGTGTTTGGAGCACACGAGTGATTGATGAACCTGGTCCAATTTCCAAGCCTCAGTGAATCGATGTGCAATACGTTCTGTTTGGCGTAGTTCTCAATGCCGAATATATACTTGCTGTCTGGGTCGTCGGCGGGTACGAGTTCGCCGAAGTACTCACCAACGACATCATGGGCCTTGAGGGTTTTGAGAGCATACGTGCCAACACCGCGGGTCTCGTCTTCCATTCTCAAATCAATATGCGCAGTCTGCCAGGCGGTTGTGTTCTTGTTGTCCCAGGCTGTGGCTGTACAATCGCACAACTGGCTAACTTTTGTTCTTTGCTGGTTGCAGGTCATGCAGCGGACCAGTTCCTTCCAGACTTTGTAGTCGGGATGCTGTAGTTGTTCTCCTGTTTCGGACTTACTGGTACCATTAGAGACTTCTATCATATCTGCGTAGATCGGAGCCTTGAGCAAATCCTGGGGATACTGCAAATTAGCTGGCCAGTCTTCCGGAGCCTCCTCGTCCGCCCATCGAGTAAGATCAATCACATTCCCAGTGACTTGGCGGACATAGTCCTTATTACCTTGGTACCAAGACACTGACTTGTATTTTGTACGCTGACCTGTAGCGATGGGCTGTTTAGCCCGTCCCGAGTGACGAGTCACTGCATTCTGGACTGCTTTGGTGTAGATGAATGTAGGCAGGGTATTGAGCTGTACTGGAATATTTTTGACCATTTTGAGGCGAACGTGGTAGTTTGGCGCTGTTTTGCGATCGTAATTGCGAGCCTAGTGGGACTGTACGTTATAATTGTATAAGGACTCTCGTAGTACCTTTGATCCTGGCTTCCTGCCACTAAGATTGTGACAAAGAATGCATGTAGCAAGCTACAATGTAGCTCTAACAAACGCTGGAAACAAAGATACGGTATCACACTATCACTGAAAAGACACTATTGGAATATGGTCATGTCTCTACGCACGGTGATCCTTTCAAGTCTTGGAAGTAGGCTGTGGCCATCTGCGGGTGTTTTGCGGACCGACCGTACACAATGTTTCCGCTATCCTGGCGAGATTTTCGCAATGATCGAGAGCCACCTCAAGTGTCTAGATATATGAGTGCTGCCTGTATGTGTATGGAGAGATCTTGCACTAGATGCCAGCGACCCGCAAGTATACGATATCACGAGGACCGCAATGAGTGCGTGCCTCAGCCGATTTTCCTTATAAACAAGATCAACATTACGACTTCAGTCTAACTAGTAATCTTTACCACCTCGGCTTTCGCCACCTTTCCGCCTTTCCCCCTTTTGCCGCCTTCTCCGACACGGGTGCCCTCGCCTTCTTCTTCTCCCTAGGCCGCGCCTTCTCAACGTTCCTGCTCCACCTGCAACTCCTCGCACCACACTGACACTACACACCCTCTCTGTTAAGCCTTTGCAAATAGCTCTGTCCCTAGTCAGCCGTCACCTCCTTATCTACTTTAATATCTCTTATAGTCCTGATTACAAATCTTACTTCGTCACCGACCCGCACAGCTTCATAGTCGCTGTTAGACTCACAGGAGTGATTGATGAACCTCGTCCAACTGTCAACCCTTGGGCGGGGCTGGGAAGCGTTCGTTGTCGTACAGGATGTCGAACAAGTAGGTGCTGTCAATTTCTTGTTGTGTACTAGCTCGCCGACGTACTCACCCAATACCAACCCGCTGTCGAGAGCCTGGAGCGCGAAGGCACCGACTCCCATCTGGGCATCCACGTACCTGAGTTCGGTATCGGCTTCACGCCACTGCTCGTCCAGCTACGAAACCCAGGGCGTCGCTGTGCAGTCACAGGATTCATCTACGAACTCTACAACGGTTTCGCATATCTGGCAGATTCTGTGGGTCTTTGCGACATAAGTGATAGGCCACTGTGCCGGATCTCTCTAGACCTCTTCAGGGCTCTGCGCAGTCGTAGAGTCTTAAAGTAAAAGTAGGAAGATCAGCGAGCCGTGCTGTATCAGTGTTGATTGGTTCTCTGAAGCAGAGCTCGCATATGCCGATACAATACATTTTACTTGTATTTGAACGCTTTCAGCATCATGGGTCTTCGCTCACTAGGACTGGGACAAAGAACTGGATCGAGCAAGCTACAAAATACGGTTAACAAAGGTGGGCTACAAAGCTGCCAAGTTGTTTCATCGGCAGAGAGGAATTGTAGGAAGATAACACTACATAGTCATACACTACTAGCGGCAAGAGGGACCTGCGGCAGCCTATGCTATCAATAACATCATTTGACCCGAGCACTACTGCTTGAGAATGCAAGGCAATCACAAAGCTGATTCGCAACGAGGTAGATCTTGTATGAACTTTTCCATTGCTAAAATAATCAAGTTATGTAGACGCCAACCCTCCATTCCAGTTTGAGGGACCAGGAGGAAAAGAAAAGAGACCTCAGATGCCTACAGGAGGTCAAGGGAGTATCATCGTAAAGCTAAGCTAATCTTACAGGATCCTGATAATCCGCTTTTAACCATCAATACCATAGTCGTAATCGAGTCGTTAAATGTCCGGTGACCGTCAAGGCCAAACGATACTTGTCTGTAGTTGTAACAGGACGAGTTCTTTACAACTCATCCTTAGCAGCGGAAGAAGCCTTAGAAGCCTTAGCGCTGGCAGAGCTTGCGGAGGCACCGGCAGCATCGTAGCCAGACTGAGCAGACTTGGAAGCGGCAGAAGCAGCGTTCTGAGCAGATTTGGAGGCTTCAGCGGAAGCGGAAGCAGCCGACTTAGAGATGGATGAAGACGACGAAGAAGCGGCCTTAGCGGCAGAACCAGTAGCAGACTTGACCTGACCGGTGGCAGAGCTAGCGGAAGCAGCAGCAACCTTGGAGGCAGAGCTGGCAGAGGCAGCAGCGGCGTCAGTGGCAATGCCGAACTGCTGCTTGACCAGGTTGGTGTAGTACGCGAAGCCATCGGTGGCCTGAGCAGCAGCGCTGTTGGCGTTGGAGGTGGCAGCGCCGTAGGCGGAGGCAGCAGTAGCGGAAGCAGAGTCACCGTAAAGACGGGCACGGTGCTTGCGGGCAAGAGCAATAAGCTCGTTGCGCTTGGAGCCCTGGGGAACCTTGATACCGTTCTTGTCGGCCCACTCCTTAATCTGAGAGTCGGACCAGGAGTCGAGGAGAGCGTCGCTCAGGCTCTGCTGGGCGGCAGCGGCAGAAGAAGAGGCCTGAGCGTAGACACCCTGGGCGTTCTGGCTAGCAAGGCGGGACTGGCGGCGGAGGCTGGCAATGAGAGAGTCACGGGTGGAAGGCTGGGGAACGTTGTAGCCGCGCTCGTCGAACCAAGACTTAAGATCAGAGTCGGACCACGAAGCGTAGAGCCAGTCACCAGGGTAGTTGGCAGTCTCAGAGGCCTTGTCGGCAACAGACTGGTAGTTCTCGCGGACAGACTTCAAGAGAGAGTCACGCTGGCGGGGCTGGGGAACGGGAATGCCGTTCTTGTCGGCGAAAGCCTTGAGCTGGGAGTCGGACCATCTGTGGACTGTTAGCATGTGTGAACAACCAACACTTGTTCATGTGACACTTACGAGTCGAAGATCCACTCCTTCACGTTGCCGTATGCCTGGTTGGCAGAGTCCTCGGTCTCATACCAGTAGGACTTGACCTGCTCGGCGAGGCTCTTTGCATCGTTCTCGGTGCCCTTCTTTGCTTGCTGGCCGCGAGCGGTCAGGTAGTTGGAGAGGGACTTGGCATCCCACGATGTGTAGGGGTTGACGACCTTGTCGTTCCAGTTGTCGGCGACGGTCTTCTGAAGGTTCTTACGGTCAGAAGGGCTGGGGTGAGGGACGTTGTTGTCCGACAGCCAGCGCTCGAGCTCTGTCTCGTGCCACTTGTCGTACACTGCTTATCGGTGTTAGTATACGCACGTGAAGCTGATACATGAGAGCATCAGAGAGAGGTTCTCAGGCTACGCACCAGACTTGCCAAACCAGCTGTTTGCTGTGGCCTGAGTAGCCAAAGCCACCACCAGGGTGGAAGTAAGAGAGAACTTCATGTTGGGTGTTCAATCAGTTCTCGCAGCTTTATCGATGAGGTGATTGATGAGGAGATGCTGGTTAGAGAGGGTAGCGGTAGGAGTCTGAGATCGAGTTTGCTGATGGAAAGGCGTGGATGGCTTTAAAGAGGGGAGCACGAAATGGCTGGTGTCGGTACGTCACCGCCCTGTCACATCTAGCGCGAAACCTGTAGCTGTTGCGGGTCCAGAGCCAATGGGAAGGGCTTACTGTCCTATCACGGACGCGGACATCACGTTCTTCTTTGTACAAATTGTGGAAATCGCTTTCACGAGCCAGACCCTGCTTGCGCACTGCTTGTCGATCCGCGGCTTGACATCAATCTCCACGCGCTCAACAGGGTAGTGACGCTGTCGCCCTGTCATTTTTCTCCTTTGAGGCTTTGTTGCGGGCTGTAACGTGTTGTTATGGCATTTCCAGAATCTGCATTGTGATCGCGCATCATCAGGCATTGTGGGGAAACGCTGATGTCATTGCCGATCCGTGCTGAAGCTATGGCCCTTGAGCCTAGAACAGCACGATGGAAGAGGCGAGGCGAGGTGTTGCACGAAAGACAGGATGTTTGTGCCACAGATTTTGTGTAGTTACTGTCTGGCTGGCTGTATTTGGTTTCACAAAAATCACGCGACCCATGGGCATTGAGGACTCTCACGCTTGGACATGGTTGATGCAGTGTTCGATTCATTTCATGCAGGTGCACTCCGCGCGCGTATATAGTCGTACAGTTCCATTGATTCGAGGGCCTTCAGTCTGCTCGTCGAGACTTCTCACGGGTCACGATCCCGTCCGCCTTGACCTGCAACGAGTTAGCCAGCTGCATCGACGCCATCGACGTGTGGTTATGACTTACCGGCCCAGAAGCTCTTGGGGACCTTATCCTTTTCCGCGTCCTCATTACTGACCTGCTCATGCGCCTTCTCAGCCCTCTGATCCATCTCCTTGTTGTGTTGCTTCACCTCCTCGCTGTCGGTCGCAGGGGGGTTCGCATTCAGGATTTTGGGCTGGGCACCCTTGACTGACTTACCGTCGCCTCCGCCGGTTTTCGACGCTCCGTCGTTCGATTGGCTTTGCTCTGATGGCTTCGACGACGACGATGACTTGCTGGACGATGAGCCAGAGTCTTCGTTGGGCGAGCTGGAAGACTGGCCGCGAGCGACCTTTGGTGGTGGTGGTCCAGGGTGCTCAATGTTCTCGCTAGGGTTCTGGCCTTGCTGCTGGGGCTTCTCGCCAGCTGGGTTGCCCTCGCCAGAGCCGTAGTCCTGTGTAGCGAAGCGGACCTGGGGGCGCGCAAAGAATGCTGGGCGAGCCGCAGCAGGGCGGGCTGCTGAGCGCAGGAGAGATGCTGGTCGTAGGAAAGGCATGATGTGTGTTCAATTGGTCGATAGAGTAACAAACGTGTAGAGATTTGGGTGGAAGCTGAAAGGACAAGCTCTCGAGACGGTGTTGGGTTAGCGTGTTCGAGCTGCTCTGTGACATCATGAATACATAGCACGGATCAACGCACGGGATCTCCACGCACCCAATCACTTACGTTGCACAAACGCGGAATGTCTCTGGCGATCTTGCGTGCTCGTGTACTTCGTTAAGGAAAGAACAAAATGCATTAACATAATGATAGAAGGGTATCGCATAGCACGCTAACTTCCATAAGCAGATCCAACTCCAAACAAAACCACCAGCAATATGTCCAAATGCTCCTTATGCACCTTCGCTAACATGCAAAGCGATCAAGATATACAAGACGGAAGTATTGACGAACGTATATATGTTCAGTCGATGCCAATCATAGTTCCGTCACATCGCCAGTCATCAACTTCTACGCCCTCGGCTTGAGTGTTGGTCGCCTCAGGGTCAATTTTGACGTGGCTCAGCCAAGTTCCCACTCTGTTGGCACCGCGCTTAGTCCCGTCAAGGGACAGACCGGCCATGGCAGACGAGGGCGCGTCTATCGGTGCTGGTACATGTCGAGCCACAGGGACTGAAGCTGGTGTTTCGCGCACCACGCGGCGACTTGTAAAGTAGGACGAGCGAGGAGGGGACTGTAATGGCCGATGCGCAGCAGATGCAATGACAGGTGGGCGGACCTGGTATGAATCGTTCATATGATGTCCACCGGTGTTGCCAAAGCCGTAAGCTTCGACATTGGCGGTATCACCGCGGTTGAGGCTTGATGCTGCGATGTTGGGAAGGTGTAGGTGCCGTTGAGACTGTAAGTGAGCAGCCAAGGTCCCGTCTCGAGGGCGCTCACGTTCGCTGCGGTGTCGAGTGCGGTTGCTAGTGCGTGTGCTGGACCGGCGGGTAAGAGGCGCAGCAGGCTCCTCGGAGATTTCGATCACCTCTACACCGTTGTCATGTCTACTATATGGTACGCGCATATCGTTGAGGCGGTCATCGTCTGGAATGTGGGAGTAGTCAAACCACGGACAGTTGCACGTCTTCCAAGGCAATGCGCAGACCATGCAGAATTGGGCACTGCAACGGCTGCTAGACGTTAGTAGAGACCCAGAGTGTATTCACGAAATGCACTTACCAAGTCATGTGGTTACATCCCTCCTTCAGCTCAACTACAGCCTTGCAATTGTAACACCTCTGCCAACCCTTCTCTTTGGCCATCTGAACCAAACGGGCGGTCTCATCGTCCTTCGGACACTCCCGTCTAGTGTGGTACTTGCTATTGCAACGAACACATACTTTGGTGCTGCATCGACCACAACGAGCATATTTTCTTCCGGTGGCCATATCAACCTTGATCTTGCTTGGCTTGATCCACTCACCGCAGCCTTTTGCAGGGCAATAGAGATTTTTTGTAGCAGTGTACTCCTCGAACTTCTGGTTCCAGAGCCTCTTGAACTTGTCATCGAACAGACGGTCAACGTGTTTCAATGGTATATGCTCCTTAGTGCAGCACCTTGGAGGCATGTGTTGAGGATCCTTGACGGAGAGTGTGAACTGGCGCTTTAAGCATGCGTGGCACATGCGGTGACCACAGGCAAGCTTCGCCGTCTTGGTAACAGGAAGGTCATCATTCATACAAACAAGGCAGTCGACCCTTTGGACCTCTTTAATAGGTGGCGATCGTGGTCCTGGCCGAAAGATGGAGAAGATGCCTCCAGAGTTCCTGCGTGGAGGCTGTTCTCTTGTAGAGTATGACCTTACGACAGGTGAGGCGGCAGGAACAGCTGACACCTTCACGGTACTCGGGTGTCGAGTGGACCTTGTGGACAAGTATCTGCTGATAGGTTCGCGCGCAGAGACGCTCCTGGGCCTTGGTAAGCGTTTGGTATCGTGTAGTGACTCGATGGACCTACCTGCCCAGCTTTGGTTCTTCAACTCGACGTGAAGAGCCTGATCCCGAACGAGGTGTGTATGCGGTTCGACTCGACGACCCCCCTTCATCACTTCTTTTACGTCCAGAAGACCGCCTAACTTCACTCGACTTCGGTCTGTACACATACTCGTCCTCCCTGTCAACTTCGATCACTTCCTTCTTCTTCTTTGACTTGCGCGTGCCATCTCTCGTCAACTCTCGACGGCTGCTGCGCGGAGTCTTTACACTCTCTGCTCTGCTCTCGTGTGCCATACGATCCTGCTCACGATATCGATCGCTCGATGGCCTCGAGTAGTAGCTGGCCCGGCGCGCTCTGAGGTCATCTAGATCGACTTCTGCCTCTCGTCGGGTGTCCTCTGCGCGGCGGCGTTCCCTACGCTCTCGCTTCGCGGCGTACTCGTCGTCGTAGTCGCGACTGCGGTGGCGGCGGTGATGTCTGCTCTCTCGGTCGTCTCGTGAATATTGGTCATCGGCGTATGCGTATCGTGTGCCTGCCTCATCGCGGTTTCTGGCCATCCCCGGTGGTGGACAGGGTTATATCGCGTACCCGGGCGACGCCAGCCTACGAAGTCACAGGTTCTGGCAGACCTCAGGCAGGCTTGCAGGCGGACGTGCAGGAGAGGGGTTGGGTGCGAGCGTCTGTGGGTTGTGATTGACGAAGAGGCACCTGCAGGCAGGTCAAGCGTGCCCGAGCGTGCATCGAACTGCACACTCCAACCAGCGACCGCCGCGTTGGGCGGTGAAGCACCAAAGAGAGCGGCGTGGACGGTCTCCTGGATGATCAGTGTCCCGCCGGTGCCTTCCCAGCCGCCGCCCGCTTCCACGGTTTCGCTAACGTTCTAGTGGCGGCAGGGGTGCCGTTGGGTGCATGTCAGGTGTCGGCGTGATGGCTGCCAGCTGTTCAGAGGCAGACGACAGGTGATAAGAGAGATTTCGCCTGGCAAACGACTGAAGTACATCGTTGGATGCGCTCGCAGGAAGGGCCGCCAATCGTGGAACAAGCGGCAAACCCGATGCAGGGTGTTCAGCATTCGTCAGACTCTGTCGCACCGCCCCTTTTGGGCTGCGAGCTGAGATGCAGCCTGCTGAGTCGAGTCGCCACACAGTCGCGGAGAGTTTATTGCATATCTGCTGAAGCGTAACAGTGCTGCAATTGTGACAACCGTCGTCCTTCAGTCCTTCTCCAGCGTAATCTGGGTAGATACCTCCCATTTCTGTCCTCCACTACCGTAGCTTCCACCCAAACGATTTCTTACCATGCTGCCGATGCGGTCGCGCAGACGTCCTATTTCGTCCAGACTGCGCACTCTAACCTTCAAGTTTGCCTGGCAAAGCCCGTAATGCACTTGCCAGAACTTTGCTTCTTCAACTGCGGTCACGGCTGGGTCTGTTTCAATATCGTACATGACGTCGGAAACTCCTGGGCCCGAGTAGGACATTAGCAGCATCTTGCCCAGCGTCCAGCCCTGGATCCACCCCAATGCGACCATGCAGATAGCGACAGAAAATGACAAAGTCCGGTCCAACCATACGTACATCTGGATGCTCAGCAGAGGAAGCAGTAGCAACAGGGCTGAGCATGATAACGTGAGGAAATGGGAGGGATTGCTCAGGACGGAGGGCAAATTCGCGATCGCTCCTAGTCTCATAACCTTGCCAATGCGAGCGTGGTTCTTCAACAGGATAGCTGAAACAAGCGTTGAGACAATGCCGCTTAAAGCCGCAAGATCAATGCTGCCGGGAGACACACGCTCATGCGCATCCGCATGGTGCGCAGTGTGTCCACCTGAATTCTCCAGAGCATGTGTCAGGCCATGAGAGATAAGATCCAGGCCCATGAATAGTAGACCAACAGACATGCCCAGCCCAGCGATGACTTCGAGTCGCTCGAAGCCAAACGGATGGCGGATGCTGGATCGCTTCCAGACCTCAAAGTTCGACCCAACGTCGACTGCGACACAGAGGAAAGCCCCAATCGCGTCGTAGAATATAAGACGAGACAGCACGGTCAGTGCTAGAGACTCATGGGAGCCCCATTGTACGAGTCCTGCAACAAGCAGATGGCCGAAACACCATGTCAACCGCAGCTTCTGGTCCTTTGACATAGACGATCGGTACTCTTTGAAGGTAGGAATCGGAAGGGAGGCGGGAAGTTGGAGGGGCGCGCGAGGAGCTGGCTCGAGGAAAATCTGATGAGACACGCTGCTGTGCTTGTACTTGTGTCCTCGTCTTCTGCCAATGTCCTGTGCTCATTAGCAAGTTGTCAGCCACGAGAAGAAGCTATCATACATTCTGCTTTGGCCGGCCGGGCTGGTAGGTGACCGACTGGAAATTGAAAGGATTGCGCGCATTCTCTGTGCCGCTCATAGACGGCGCGTCGACGTCGGTTCCACTCAGTATGCTGGCTGGCGTGTATGGGAACGTTGCGCTCGCTGGTGTATACAGAGTTGGCGTCGCGCGCTGCGAGACAGAGTCGCTGGGACCCAGAGTCGCGAACTGCTTCGATGGGAAGGTCGCTGACATTGGAGAGAGCGCATTGGGGTCGAATCCCAGTCCTCCAGCGGACAGCTCGCCTTCAAATCCCAGGCCAACGGGGGGCTGTGGCGGCGCATCGTCGTCGACAGGAGGCGTTGGCGTCCGCGGTGGAAGCGGAATCCCGTTCGAAGCCATGGCAGCTGCTCAATATGCGACGGCTGTGAGGACAGTGGCTTCAGCGACGACACATTCGTCTAGGAGTTCGCAGATAAGAGAGCCAGATAGACCCCAGACGAAAGGTGGAGGGGAAATTGGGGGATGCTTCCCACATGCAGATGGTCGTATTCGGGCAGGACCGCTGCACCAATCACTAGCCTCCGAGGCCGCGCCAGGGGCTCGATGAGGCCGGTGGTAGAGGACGTCACTGGCCGCGTTGTTTGGGGCAATAATGCGCTACATCCGCATTGTTCTTGACGAACACGAAACATGACATTTCTGACTTGACAGGCGCACTGTATGGCCTGTGTGCGTGATCGCAATGGACTTTGGGAACGGCCCACAGCGACACGGAAGCGATGACGCAACACAATCCACGGAGGACAAGGTGAAGGGGAGCACTCAAGAAGAGAAGAAGTCCGAGCATAAACGTAGCAAATCTGGAGGTATCCTTGGCAGTCTTTCGTTTCTGCGGTCTAAAGATGTCACCAAAAAGCCTGCGCTGAAGCTGGAAGTTGAAGACGAAGGACAGATGGAGGACACAGAGGCTGCACAGGGACGCTCCTCCCTCGCGACTGCCTTACGCCAGAACGGGCAGGCACGAAAGAGAAAAGGCTCCTTGAGGAAAGCAGCAATGGCGAAGATGCGCGAAAGGAGTGGTTCGTTGCGCAAGGACCGGACGCCAGTGAAACCACCCACCATTACCACGACCATGAGCACGCCCTCGCGCGAAGACGACAACACAAGCCACCGACGCTTCAGCTACGAGAACGCCCCTCTCAACTCGTCCTCTGACAGTGGGTGGCTGTTACCCGAAAGCACATTATCTCACTCTACACCTGCGCCTAGCATCAACGCCCCGGAACATCCGCGCCTGCTTGCCTCGCCCATCACCAGCCCAATCGGGCCCTACGCGTCCACCACAGACGAAGACGAGGCTCTCTCTTTCTACCGACCTCCAATGTCTGGAAGCAGTAGTACGCTGTACAGCTTGTCTGCGCCAGATCCCTCTGTTCAGCGTCGGCGCTCAAATCGATCTGACAGGCGAACATCCTTGACGATAGTCCAGACGCCCGCTGACCTTGAAGCCGAGGATGAATGGGACTATAGCGAGACAGAGTGGTGGGGCTGGGTTGTACTGGTTGTGACATGGATCGTTTTCGTGGTAGGCATGGGCTCATGTCTTGGAGTGTGGAGCTGGGCCTGGGACGTCGGCGAGACACCATATGCGCCGCCGGAATTGGAAGATGACGAGTCGTTGCCCATTGTGGGATACTATCCGGCGCTGATAGTATGCACGGCAGTCATGAGTTGGGTGTGGGTCGTGATAGCCTGGGTGGGCATGAAGTACTTTCGACACTCGAAGATGGTCGGAGACGACTGATACTTTCATTCACCTTTATTCGCAATGCATCAGTCAGAAGATACTTCTTCGTCCTTGTCAAAAGAACATCGCTTTCCTGCTATTACGTGAGCGCCATTCTCAGCCAGTAAGGTATGCAACACACACGCATCCTTAGCGGGGCGAGCGTCCTCTCAAACTCGAGCTTAGGCGAGTCCCATATCAACGTCAAGCCGAGCGCGTGCAATTTGCATCCATCGCTGTTCGCGTTCGCCAGTAGGGTTCTCGACGTATTCGAACCATATATGCATGCTGCGCTGCATTGTCTGAAACCCATCCCGCGCACGGCATCATCCTTAGGTCTGAGGTTTGCTATGATTCCAATGTTTTCTATTGCTTCCGATGCTTAGTTCAATCGCATGCCACCGAGGCACAAGGTTGTACTACATAGCTGGCCAGCAGCAGGTTCGGCAGCGAGTCTCTACCCAGCTGCTTGACGCCCCCTAGCGAACCGTCCCGTGCAATGCTTCTTCCATTCTGGCAGCTGGTTCCGCTCGCCAGCAACTTCCATCTTCAAGTCATCCGTGAACAGGCCAGACTGCATCATCGCCTCGCGTCCGCGGTCAATGCGGCCTTTCTCGGGTAGCGAGAATGCAAGCCATGCTAATCGCTGAGCTTCCTCGCTTCCCGTAATGTGCTCGTTCACCTGCAACTCCATATGCGCCGATCGAGCGTCCTTGAAGTTCTCTCTGCGGGTGCTCAATGATATCGCCTGATCAAAAGGCGAATCCGGACGTGGTGAGTGCTCTCCATGGCTAGCCATGTCAGCCTGGGTAGTGTCCATGAAAGGGAAACCGTCCAACAGGCGAGATACACGAGCTGATTTGTGGATCCTGGGCTTAACGAAGTTCGGCTGAGCAGATGTGCTGGTGTCAGGGTAATGTCGCATCAGCTTGAGTGAGTACGCTGTCTTGATCTCACCCAACTTAGGGAACGGTCGTTGCAGCTTAGGCTTCCAGCGCTCTGCGTCAGCTCTACGCCTGTTGAGCTTCCTCTGCTGTTCACGGCTAGTCTGTTGTTGCGGTATGGTGAGTTTGAGAGCCATAGTAGCTGGCCCTTTAGCGCTCAGCGGTGGAGTCATTGGCACATCCTTGCCGGGTATTGAGAGACGAAGGTCTGAAGGGAAGCTTTCGCTCGACGAACAGATACGCTGGTGCTTCAGTGGCCGGGACAGACATATTGCTGAATCATGTGATCCTGCATCATCGTCAGGCGAGGGGCGTTTGCGAGACGAGATAGGTGTGAGTTGTGTCATGGCGTTGGCGTGGGAGAGTCTCCGTTGGTTGCTGTTATATTGACGATTGCCAGATCGCCGCAGCGGTGAGCGTGATGGTGAGTTTCGTAGCCTCAATCGTTTGTAAAGGAGCGTGAGCGGTATCTGCGGTATTGTAGTCAGATGCCTGCTTGACAGTCTGGTGACTGCAGCTATTGTAGGCTTACTGAGGCAAAGAACGAGGCTATTGCTAAGTGAGTGAGAGCAGCTGAGGCGTCTGCGGCGCTGTATGCTGTGAGTGGCGGCGTTGTAGATATAGATGAGTTGGTGGTGGTGTAGTATTGTCTTGGAGTGGGCGTACCGCAGCGTTGTTAGTAGGTCCTGCCCTATGCGGGAAGCAAGCAAGACAGCCACGAGGGGAGAGGTCATGACTGGAAGGCACGTCCGCAAGCAACTGCACCGAGAACAAAGACGTTGTTTACTTCCACGAAGCTCGGAGCAACACACAGTGCAAGTTGCGCGCGCTGAAAGCTGAGGCTTATGTCTTGCTCACAATGAAGGCTATTGTACAAGCCTGATGATTCTTGCCTCCTACTCAGTGAAGCTGCGGCTGCCCGCAAACACTCTAGCGAAGAGGCGGTGAAGAAGTAGCGAGGATACAGCAAGCACACGCATTGCCTGTGGAGGTTGTTAGTAAAGTGATATGAGACGTCGGCTGGTACGTGCCTTGCTCGTGCGCGCGTCCTCATGACTGTGTAAGTCATCCCCCGCATTCAACACCAAACCGCAGGGAAACTGGTAAAAGACATTGGAACGCTAAGAGCCCACTCGCTCTTGCGTAAACAAAACGCTTAGTCGCTATGTGAGAGTACCCTGAGTCCATATCAGTGCTCCAAGACCAAGGAAACCACGCTGTAAGCAGCCATAAAGCAGAAGTGTCCAACACCAACGCCGCGCTGGAGCAATGCTATGCAAACCCATAATAACAAAGGGCCAAATGAAACAAACAACACTCTCAACTATCGTCGCAGAACCTCATCTTCCGCCATACTCCAATCCCAGCTGTCTTCTTCATGAATCTCCTCTTGCACTTTCCAGGATGCTTGCGTTTGCGCAGCCATTGCAGGTCGGTCATTTGCAAGCGATTGGTATGATGGTCGGCCCAAGCCGGTGATATTGACACCAGACGTAAGACTCCAAAGTGAAGCCCACATCCAAGATAGCAAAGATGCAATAGGTGAGACAATAGGTGTCGTCCAATTTTTGAACAACGCTCGATATAAAAGTGTAGGAATAACTACGCCACGCTTCGGTGCGTCCATATTGACGGCAAAAGGATAAGGTGAATAGCTTGCATATTCCGGATGGCAGTAGAGTTCGCTGTGGTGGTTGTCAGCGCAACTCCTTTCGAAAGTTGGGTGAGAGAAGGGGAGGCAGACTGACACTCTAGTCCAGAGATAGCAGGATGAAAATCGGAAGAGAAAGCACGTACCAGGCGACAGTTTCGCTCGCCCACCAGATGAAGGACAGTGTTAGCAGGATGCCCAGTAACGTAAAACCGCCCCACATCTTGAGAGGAGCGTTTTTAACTTCTCGCTGCGTCTTCAGGCGCTCGTCCCAGAAGAAGCTGCGGAACCACAGCCAGGGCGAAAATTCGTGGCCGATGTTGCGAACAAGTACAGACGCGTTCCCACCTGTTCCCTCGACTTCGGTGTGTTCTGTCAGTGTACTGACTCTTCTCAGTCCACGGCTAACATCGCGAATGCTAGTAATTGTGGCTTGTAGGTGCCGAGTGTGGCGATTCAGATCCTCACGTTCGGCTTGACGTAACCGCTCTGCCTCGTTGCGAGGTGCAATTGTGGGAAGTTGCAAGCTTTGTAACGTGTCCTCCTCCGTCTCGTTTTCGGCCTGAGGAGTCATGAGATCCTCGAGTGAGTGCAAAGTGTCGTCGCCATAGTCGTGGTTGGCTCTGGCTTCTTGCACGAGGGCATGAAGGGCTGAGCCAGGAAGCTGGGGACGAGGCGGTGAGGGTTGGGTGAGTTGTGATGTTTCCTCTACCAGTTGCTCAGCTTCTGCGGGTGCTGTCGGTCGTTCGGGCGAGCGACTCTTGCTTGTGCTCCTCCTGGGTGACTGTGACGGCTCACGGCGAGGCTGGGCTGTTTTATGGGTGGTGCGAGGGCCAGGTGTATCGAGCCATCCGCCCATCACATAAGGAGTCTTGGGTTGGAGCACGGAACGCTCTGCTGGCAGGGGTGTTGCGTCGACGTCTTCCGTTGCGGGTGCTGAAGACGGCACATCTGGTGTGGTTCCATCGTGCGGTGTGTCCTGGCGCTGTTCCCGTGTAGCTTGCTCTGGTGGCGTCGACGTGGATACTTGGACTGTGTCTTCCGCCGGCATTGTCTTCACCAACTCTTCCTTCCTCTCTGGCTTTGTGTGTGAGGTCTCGGTCACGGCGGTCTGGAAGAAGCTGTGCGGCTGGGGAGATGGGTTCGTCTGCGGGCGTGCTGGCCTCGTTTCTTTGGGGCTCGGTGTGTTCGACACTCGTGCAAGGCGGCGTAAGAGGTCCTGCGAATCTGTTGGTCGATTGCTGAAGGGCCTGGGGGTTTGTTTCTCTGCACTCGCTACTACATGGCGCTCCACCGCGCCGACAGTTTCCACGCCCTTGGTGTAGACTGTGATTGGCGAATTGTCCTTGCCGAGCTCTGGCTGTGACTTGCCCAGCGATTGCCATGAGTTTGTTCTCTGGCGCAAGCGCTTGGTAGGTGAGGCCTGTTCCTGTTCCTGTTCCTGCGATTGCGCCTCAGCATCTGTCGAGCTGATCGTGTTCATCGGCTTCCCTGCTGACGAGCGTGGACGGCGCTTTTCCTCTGGCGAGGTCTCGAGGATTCTGTCTAGGCGGGTAGTGGTTACGCCTTGCTCGCGCAGGCTCTCGATCTCGCGCTCGCGTATGTCATCTAGCTTTGTGTTTCGGGGGACGTACGGTGTCGATACCAGCATCGAGGCTTCGTTCATGTCGAACGTGAGGTCCCACTCGCCCGAGTTGTCGTGGCGCGGTGTGGGTTGGTAGCCTTGGTAGCCCTGGTTGAAGCTCTTATGCGACAGAGGACTGAGCGGCCCGTTGTCGTGCTGCCCGGCGACATTCTCCTCGGGCGGCGCTGGGGTCTGCTGTGGCTGCTCGTCAGACCTAATGTTCCTCAGCCAGTCCAGGTTCGTCCGTCCTTTCCTCCCCCAAGCTGCAGGCGCGTATACGGGCGGGTCGGAGCGCGTCGAGCCGCCGCTGCTGGGCGGGCTCTTGACTGCAATACGCGCATTGGTAGCAAACGCGTTGCTGTTCTGCGCATCGTTGCGCTCGAGGTTGTCGATGGTCAGGCCAACGCGGGCATGTGTGCGCGCCTTCGAGAAGGGCCGCACTCGTCCATTGAGCGCTTCGTTGCGTCGTCGCTCGTCGCGCGCATTCTGGATGAGGAGCCGCTCGAATTCGTCGTCGCCCGAGAGCGAGGTCAGACCAGAGACTATCGATCCGACGTCTTGCGCGTCATCCAGCACGTGGTCCGCCATGTCGTGCGTCCCATTTGCGGCCTCGTTCGTCGTGGTGATGCCGGCGTAGCGCGTGCTCGAGACGTTTGCCGGCTGCGCGGGGATGGGTTGGAGGGGCCGGCGCGAACTCATTAGCCTGCAATGGAGCGGTAGCTATGATGCATGATCTTTCGAGGTCGGTTCAGACGGCGTGTGGGCTATCGTATGTATGTCGACGGCTAAGTGTGCACATGTCAAGTGGATTGCACGAGCCAGCGCGTGAGTGTCTTCGGCTACACGCGTCGTGTCGTGACTTTCACCGGCTAACAGCCACTACCAGCGCAACGATAAGCTAGAAAGGTAGCACAGTCAGATACATCTTGCGCCTTCTCAACTCAATGTGTCCGTGTCGGAACATTCCAATTGCATCTGTTTGTGCTATCAACCTGTTCAAGGCTCCTGGTCATCGATAACTTTCATCCTCCTTTCCACCATCTCTGCATCAGCGTTGCCATGCTCATCCCTCCAAGCCTGCAACACTACCTCTCGCATAATTCGGCGCGGCGCTCGTTTCCCTGTGAACAATTCAAACTGCGCGAATGCCTGCTCTGGTAGCCAATCCAGCCCGTCCATGAACGTCCATAGTCTTGAAGGCTCCTCTCGCATCTGCTTCATCAATGGCGTGTTGAGTGTCCTGTAGGCGAGCTCTATCACTACGCCTCCTGTTGGACTCTTCAGCCACTGCTCCGGCAGTGTGAAGTGTGGAGCTGGGTTATCGTCGATGGGATCCGCAGGAATACATGAGAGCACAATCGTGGGTTGGCGGAAACCCTCTGGCCAAGCATCGTCGCGTGACTTCATTGTATGAAACATTGGTCGGGAGCCCTGGATAGTCGCCGACGGCACCAAGCTTGCGCCAGCCGAAGATGACACGAATCGAGTGAAGTGGACGACTAGATCCTCGGCCTTCTCCGGTGTCCTGTTGAAAACAACAATGTTCTTCACCCCCAGTTGTAGGAGCGCGTACACCGAACTCCTAGCCATACCGCCCGCGCCAACGACTAAAGCGCACGTTGTTGGCCGCACCGCATTTGCGGGCGACAATCCTCTCCGTACACACGATCGAATGCCAATCCACTCAGTGTTGTCTCCGTGTAGCGCCTGAACAGCACCAGATTGACAGCGCTCCTGAAAGAGCTCCAAATCGTCTGGGACACTGCCATCTCCATTGAGATGCCGAACAGGAATCAGCGTGTTGACGGCACCAATAGCTCGAGCATGCTGGCTGAGAGAGTCTGCTAGCGAGATGACTTCAATCTTGAAAGGTTGAATGACAATGCATCCGCCGAAGTTCGGGTCATGCACAAACTCCTGCAAACTCTTCAGCGTCGATGTTTGAACGCACTTGAACTGGTGGGGCATGCCGCAAGCAGCATAACCGGCGTTGTGCATGGCCGGCGATAAGCTGTACTGCGTTCGTGCGCCGATGAGGTAGATCTTCATCATATCGAAGGTGAACGTCGAGTAGAGGGCTTGTGTAACTTCTCGTGCCGTGAGCCAAGAAGTCTCGGGGTTGTGTTCGCATCTCGCTGCAAAATCAGGCTTGTCTCTTACAGACTCCGGTATGACTGAGGTCAGGTGCTTGTTGAAACACGTTGATCGACGGCCCGCTCGTCCTGTGTGGTGGCAGATGAGAGGGATAGTACTGTTTCTTGCATGAATCTTGGACCTCAGCTGGTGCACCGAGGCATCATCATCAACCGATTTGGCTGGACGTGTGAACCGCACGACATCGCAGCCTAATCGCACTGCAGTCTCGTAATAATCCTCCCAAGAACGATGATCCCAGCTCTTATCCGCGTGTAAGTGCCCAATGATTTTTGATCTGCCTCGAGATGCGATGAGCTCGGCCACTGTCTCTGCACCGATAGACAAATCGATTGAGATGAACTCAGGCGCCATCCGCAACCCGTGCCGTACGTGTTCGAGATATGATCCGCGACTGTAATCTTTCGATGCTGAAGGCAATACGTGGTAAATTATGGGCACTACTGTGCTGCGACGTATCTTCGAGAGGCAGTTGCTGATGTCGTCTGCTCGTTCCGTTCGCAGTCGCTGGTTATGCGGGTCAAGTTCCGTAGGGTCAATCACTATCTCGAAGGCATCAGATCCATATTCTAGTCTTTGAACATCCATGTCCTCAGCCAGCAGATCATACAAAGGCACCTGGACAGCGCAGGTGTATTTTCTCAACTCAGTCGCAACGTCCGACAGAGGATAGCCCGGTTCTAGAGGCGGATTTGCGTTGCCTACTGGCCCGTCCGTTGTGTCTCGTGTCAGGATCAGGGAAAGGAATTTGAGAAAAGTGCGTTGCGCTCGTTTCAACGTAAGGAAGGCAGGCGCTATAGTTTGATGTGACGGCGCCGTCAAACGACTTGGTGTATGCTCTGAGATGTTGCAGAACTCGTAATTCGAGCACCGACGAAGGATAGGCGCACTGAAGGCCAGCATGTCCCTTAGTCTGCGAAGTTCAACCCCTCCAAGGTACTCGTGTATACTGTGCAGACCCCGCACGATGTGAATGACTGGATGTGTTCCGGCAAATTCCTGCATCAGCAGCTGCCCATTTCTCTCCAATGAACCTCCATTACAAACTATGATTGCTCCCTTGTTATGTGCCCACAGGGCAGTTCGGAGAAGCTCTTCTTGTCGCAGATTGTGATTAGCTGCACCAAACTGCTTGCGGTATTTAGCGGTCGAGAAGCCCGTTGCTTCTTGGAAGAGATCATCGATATCTACAACGCGTCGCCGACAAGCCATAGATGCTATGACGGCCAGAGTCGACTTGCCAGTGCCGCGCATACCAATGAGCACGATTGAGGCATCCGGTTCGAAGACGCGGCGGATTTCGTTGGGTGGTGAGCTTGGTACTGGTGTATGCTGTGGGGTAGAACGGGCGCTCGAGGTTATGGACGTTACTATATTTAATCAGCGCATACAAGTCACAGCACGCCCAGCGCTACGTACAAGTCTCTTCTACATTCGTCTTCAGTCGCTGGCGCGAACAATGGTCCCCCGGCAAGTTCACATCGTGTAATGTCGACAGCGCGCCGGTGGGTGAACGGTTGTCCTCGCTCATGGTCGCGAAGTTCCTCTTCGTACCTACTGCTGCAGACGCCATGGCGAGGATTTGAAGGGTTTCGATAGCTGCTGGTAGAAGTATTTCTGGTGGTACGAAGATTCTTCAATCCTGTGAAGGTCGGTATAGCCTGTGGCTCGCTGTGGTGGTCTTGTCGAACGCTCGGTATTTCATTTGGGTATGTGATAGACCGGCCGGCTAAAGGGAATGTAAGGTGCACACCATCTGGTCAGGACGAGCAGCTTGCCCAGATGGACAAACTTGAGGTTCAGCTTGGTAGACGGGGAGGCAAACCTAGAATAGCAGGCTTGACATGAACCGCTAACACCGCTGTCATGGCATGGGATGCGGTGTGGAAGCGAAGGGCGAGGCTTGGTGGAGGAACAATCGGATGAAGGCATGCTCATTCCGTCGAAAGCGGATGAAAGTTTACCCCGCACTTTCATGAATCACGCCGAGAAGCTCCTGCCCTAACCCCAGCCAAGTATCCAATTACCTACTCCATTCCATCACTGATTGTTGAACTGCATCGGGCGTGAAGCAAGACCTACGTCCCATCAAGTTGATTAAGTTTTGCGAAGCGTTGTAAGTTGTGTATCTTGTAAGAATGTGTCTACGGCGGGCTGACTGACATGCAGGCGAGTACAGATGCAACAGCGAAATCTCTTATCCTCCCTCTGGACAATGCCCTGTTAATCCAGCGTTCCGGAAGAACTTCAAATCTCACAGCTCTTGTGTCGCATCGTAGACGCCAAACGTCTATGTTTGTGTGCAATCGAAGTCTGGTCCCGTGACGTGTATTGAATCAATACGCCTGGACTCGTGCACAGCTGCTGAGCCATTACAGTGCTCTCTTGGATCGATACGGGCCACATTTGCAGCTACGTGTGCATTTGAATGGTGCCCATGCCTGCCCAAAGTCAGCAAAAGCGTAGACCAGCCACTCGAGACCCAGATAAACCAGCCAAACGTACTAGAGTTTCACGGGCTTGCGACCAATGTCGAGTAGCTCGTGAAAAGTGCGATGGCGGTCAGCCAGCATGTTCTACGTGTTTGACATCGAAGCGCGGCTGTACGTACACGACAAATCCTAAGAAACGAGGCATTCAACCCGGCTACATTCGCGTACTGGAGCTGGCACTGGCAACATTGTTCCAGCAGAACGCCGATAATGAAAGATACCTCAACGATAGATTAGCAAGGGAGGGGTTGTCCTCATTACTACTCAGTCGGGATTCTAAAGAGTCAAACACACTTCACAAGCAATGGCGAAAGACAAGATTCAACAGAGACGTCGACACATTGTTGTCCGGTGGAGAACCATCACGGCACGACTCTTACCCGCCATCGCCGCCAGGTGAAGGGGACAACTCGGATGCTGATGAGCCCGCACTGGCCTCTATACCCGCTGCAGCGATGGTCAACGAGAATATCAACCAGGCACTCTCATACGATTTGATTACTCCGCAACCCCCGATGGAGCAATTTCCAGTGTCCGAAGAGCAGCCCGGTAGAGACGCTCTGTCGATAACACTTCCTTTGGACAGCTGGAGACAGATCGAAAATTATTTCACATATACCCAATGCTGGTTGCCGATCTGCGAAAAGCATGACATACTGAAGTTGTCGTACTCATATCCTTCAACGGGCATGCGACTATCTTCTGACACGCCAGATTCGGGCTCTCACGCTGAGCTATGGAGTATACTAGCTGTGGCATCGACCTATCAGCCAAGCAACAGCCTAAATCTTACAAGTTATCCCGACCGAGGCTCGATGACACCAAAGCAACTCTACGATATTGCCAGGTCTCTGATTCCCCAAGAGTTGGGCTCTTTCGATCTTGGCCACGTGAAAGCGCTTCTCAACTTAGCTATATTCACTATTGCGCAGTCGCTAACGGAGGCCGCCTGGTTCTTAGTTGGCTGCGCTTCGCGAGTGCTCGAAAATGTTGATCAGGTTTCCCTGATACCTAGCACCCGGCGAATGCACGTTTTCGGAGGTTGCCTCGTTCTGGATAGCATGCTTGCCCTTCAGTTGGGGAGACGTCCATACTTCCGGAAGCGTGATATTGAACAGTTCGGAAGAATCGAAGAAGACGGTCTCGAAGAGTGGCAACCGTGGTCTGGTGGTCCCAACACTGTCTCCATGCAACAATCACGGACACCTCTTCTCGCATTTAGCAGCTTTCGTCATCTTCTTGATGTGCTTGACATACTTGTTACGAGCGAGCTTGTGTCACCTTCAGGCTTACCGATCCAGGACATCACGCAACGGCTGCACGAGTGGAAGGCGGCTTTACCTCCCAAACTCGGCTACCTGCAGTCAGAAACTGCATCCACCCCTCCCACGCCACCAGCTGTGTTGCTTCAGTTGACGTATCATTGCGCAGAACTATCATTGATGCCCACACAAACTTGGCTGCAACAAATCTTGGAGCTGCTTGAGCCTTCGCCTAGTAAGCTGGGTTTGAAGAGTCTACCGCCAGTAGTGTATTGCCTTATGGGAATTGTCAAGCGACATAGCACCCATCTCCTGTTAGATCCAGCACTGCATGCTCGTATGCAGAAGCTTCAGACAAACATTGACCGAACATGGCGAGGAATGACGCCAAATATGAGGTCGCCTCCGCTCCAGTCCAGGTCATCAATTGCAGTCATGCAAATGCCAACCCCTACCTCGAACCACCAACCACTCTCCGGTGATCATTTAATGGGTCAGGTTGCTGTTCGAAACAATGCGAGAGCTGCACAAGCGCAAAGCAGTGGCAGTCTCCCGGATGTGTTGGATGCGAACACGAACCAGCAGATCGAGTCATTCCTCAAAGCTTCTCGCTCGGCGCAACCTGATCCTCGCTATCCGGACATACCTGGAGATCTTGAAAGTTTCTTCGATGACCTAGCTTCGCTCGATAGTACGAACAAGTTGGAGAATCAGCCACAATTCATGCAGAATCTTGGATTCGCCCCTGATGCCAATATGGCCGATCTGTTCAGCGAGTTCATACCCATGCAGTCTTCTGCGTTCGTAGGGCAGGAGTCTACTGACCTTGGCCATCTGGATCATTACAATTTCTACGACACGAGTTGAGCAACCCCGCAAGTGAATGCAGGACGCTCTGCATTTGCACAGCAGGAACTCTTGACAGGAACGAACGCCATAGGCGGTGTTGCATATAATCGAGAGAAGTATTCAGGACTCCTCAGCGTCCTCCTAAAGTGCCTCCCACGTCGTAATTGGCCTATTAGGCTGCGTGGATCTTCCAGGGCGACATTGGATGCTGCTTGTTCCCGGGGATTTTGAGATTTGCGATCAAGTCCACTTGCGACAAGAGAAGGGCTGCCAATCGACGAACAGAGGGACATGATGTTTCGTAAAGATCTGCTTGATCAACGGGTACTGCTAAGAAGGTGTCGGGAGACAGCCTGAAGAGCCATTTGGGTGCTGGGCTTGAGATGCTTGATTTGTGAGCGTAGTTTTGGTTGGGCCGACAATGCGGTTCGCGATACGCAGGAAGAATGGTACAAGGGCCGAGACGAAGAGGCTCAGCAAACATTACTTCTTTGGTGGTACACTCGCTCGATCTGGTAAGACATGATCACGCGCACAATCGTCGGCTATTTACTCTCGGTGAAATCTTGCCGGACGAAAGACAGTCACAATACAGTCAGACTCCGGCTGGTGGTTAGGCTTTCAGACCTCCAATATTAGCTGCAAGGCTGCGGTGGCCTTGCAGCTCGCACATAGGCCTCCACAGTTCAATACCGACGTCGCTACACCTCAACTTTAGCGCGCAACACACTTTCGTTGATTCGACACGCGCGTAGCATGCTCACCAGTACCCAATTGCGCTTCCATAAGCTGATTACCATTTGCAGCAATAGTGCACCTCGTTGAGGCATAGTCAGGTCATTCAAAGTGAAAGATCCTGCTTCACGGAAAAGACGCGCACGCACCTCCAAGTGGCTGGCTTTGGGCGTGCGATCTTCTGCAGAAATCTTCGATGCAGCCATCGAATGCTCTTGCCTATGTGTTGTAGAGGCGCCCAAGGGCTCCAGACCAGACTAGTTTGGGGTGATGGAATACGTCGGCCAAGGTTCCCCACACGCTTATGGCGCCGCAGTTCCGTGATGCACGTCTGAGTGGACCTCACCTCTTTCTTCACAGCCTTACAGCGATCTTGTTAGCTAATTTGACAGAGCTGGAGCTATTTTGCACCGTATCTGGCTCTACAGGCAACGCGACAATGCGATTGTGTATAGGAGAATACACATCCCTGCGTAGAGTACGAGTATCGAGTCGGAAGAATGCTTTGTTTCAAATATCTCGCTACAGCCTCCATTACTCTGCCGCGCCCTCTAACGCATGCGGACAGCTAGCCGCTTGAGCCCCGCCACGATGCTTACAGATGCATGCTGTGTTGGTATCATCGTTCCACTTGTTTGCCTTCTTGGATGCTTGGCTGAGATGGTCAAGAACCTTACTGGATAACCATCCAGGGCTTCTCACCCTTCGCGTAGAAGTATCGTGCGAGGATCCCGGGTCTCATTGGATGAGTCGCGGGCTTTTGGGGCTGTGCGAAGGACAGCGGCTGGTGGCATATGGTGTTTGGCCCTTGGAGGCATGGCAACCGGGATCAGGTTCACAAGGGAGGAGGGGCCTGAGCAGAATAGTATATATACTTTGTTTCCCCTCATTCACCTTCACCGAGCTTGAGAATCATCTTGCGGAGCCTTTCTTCAATCCTTGTCCAATTGACAGAACCGTCTTCGTTACAGTCCAGTCTGAACAACATGCTTTCCAAGTTGTCCATCCTCGCCTTCGCGAGCGCCGTCCTTGCCCAGTCCAATGGTACTGCACCATCTCTGACTGAGGCATTGAACTCGTCCACTTCGCTTTCTAGTTTGGCAGGCGTTCTTTCCCTCCCAGGACTTGGCGAGCTGGTTCAGGGCCTCAGCAGCGCACAGAACATCACCATCCTTGCACCCTCAAACGAGGCTTTCGCTGCTATCGGTAACGAGACTGTCCAGGCGTTGGCCAGCAATACGGGTCTTCTTACCGCTCTTTTGCAGTATCACGTCCTGAACGGCACATACCTGTCCTCGGCTATCACGAATCAGAGCGCATTTGTTCCAACTCTTTTGACCAATGAGCTCTTCACCAATGTGACTGGTGGTCAAGTTGTTGAAGCTGTTACCACCGGAGACAATGTCACATTCTTCAGTGGTCTGCTGTCCAACTCTTCCGTCTCCACCGCTGTAAGTTTTGGCAGCTTTGCAACGAATGGTCATTTCTAAGCATGTGTAGGATGTCAACTTCACCGGCGGTGTGATCCACGTCATTGACCGATTTCTCGTCTTGCCCACGAACGTTTCGGAGACTCTTACAGCCGCCAACCTTACTGGCCTTCGCGGCGCCCTGAACGCGACCGACTTGCTCGAGGCCGTGGACACTACGCCAGACGTTACAATCTTCGCACCTACTACTGAGGCTTTCAGTGACATTGGCTCTGTTCTTGCCAATGCCTCTGTTGAGGATATTGCCAACATCCTGACCTACCACGTTGTCAACGGCACTGTTGGTTACTCATCTGGTCTTGAGAACGGCACTGTCCTCACTGCTCTCAACGGCAACGAGCTCACCATCACTATCGGCGAGGAGGGTCGTATTTTTGTCAACAACGCTCGCGTCACCGTTGCTGATGTCCTTGTTGCCAACGGCGTCGTTCACGTCATCGACGAGGTTCTTAACCCCGGCAACGCTACTATTGCTAATCCTTCCGAGGAAGAGGGTGAAGGTGCCTTCCCTGGCGCCACTCCCGTCTCTGAGCTTCCCTTCACCTCCGGACAGCCCAGTGCCACCACCTCGATCAACCAAGAGGCTACCGGCAGCGCAGCTGCGCCTGGAGCTTCTTCCTCAAGCACAGGTGGTGCTGCCGCCGCCATGAAGACTGGCTCCGTTGGTATGGGTGCTCTTCTGGGTGCTGCTGCCGTATACGCGTTCAACTAGAGTTGAAGAGATGGGTTTGGGAATGACCGGAATGTGTATTGTGCGATGAGGAACTGCATGCTCGTAATGTCACTGTAAGCGATGGAATCTGGAGGTTTACAAGCGGTCTGTATTCTGTACTATACCTCTATGTCATTGAAATTAAGGAAGTTGTTCTTCTGAAGTCTGCACGTCTTGACCGCTTTGTGAGAACGTTTGCCGACGACCTGAACAACAATCTGTGAGAGAGTTCCCCATGAGTGGAGGCAGACTACAATCGGACTAGCACCATCCCACCAAAAGACCGTGGCCTCATGGGCTTTTTCCAGCCCTTCCTCAAGTTCAACAATCACATCTGCACGGCTGCGACGTCTGAGTGAACGGCTTCGGGTCCGTTGTGCTCCACAGCGCTCCATTGAGCTACTGCACGCGATATCGACCGTTTGCGGAGCCAACCTTGGAATGATTCGGCATGCTCCGGAAGCTGCACACGCAAACCGCCTTCTTCAAGCGGTCTTGCGCAATGCAAACGCTAGGACTTACGACATGTTAGTGCCGCAATGGACAATTGCCTCCTGGGGGAGTTCAGGTAGCCCCTTCTCGAATGTCGTCACGCAACTTCTTGTGTCATTTCCGAAGCTTGTTTCAATAACATCCCTCGGTGCTCGGTTGTTTAGGATCCCCAGCTCGACCACAACAATACTTCTGCCGTACAGTACCAGATAAAGAGGCTGCAACAAGGACCATATTGTATCCGTGTGCGACAGCGGCGAGCAAGCACTACTTATCTGTTGTGCGGGTACCTGCCTGTTAGGTTCAGCCTGTCAGGTGCGGCGCGCACCTAACGAAAGACCTACAGCGGAAGCTGCGCCGTGGCTTTGTTGGGATCGCGACTCCAGCAGCCCGCAACGAAACTCTTGGTGATATTTGCACGAGAGATTCAACTTCGAAAGCTACAATAGTTGTCTCCCCGTCTTACAGAGGCTGTGAACAATTCAGTAGGCATGACGGACGTCAGGAAGACCCTGTTCGAAGTGTGGATCTCAGGATCGTCATCTTGTCAGCCGCGTCACAGCATCAAACACACAAGCGCTGCGTCCCGCTCAGCTCACCACACTTGCGCGTGCATGCAGTCGGTCAAGACAGCTCAGAAGCATCTGCGGGCTCGAGCTTTCGATTGGCGAGAGGAGGGGAGATCAGCAAACCTCGATCGCCGACCAGTGAGCAACCGGGCTGGCTCATTCGTTGATTCTTGGGAATTTAGCCATCCACATACGCAAAGCCACCAGGGATTCGTCACGCCTATTGCACGGCACTCGAGTCTGCCATTGATGTTTCTGTCGATAGCTACATGTGTTGTGTTGTAACTCGGGCGGTTGGGCGGTACGAAGGAGATACAAGGGCATCACAATTTGGCCGTTTAGGCTGGCTTTGCTTTTGTTTCGGCCGCTATCCGTCAGGTACCCGCTGCACACTTTCATGCGTTCGCGGCGTGTCCGTGGTCGGTAGCGACGATACCGAATGTTAAGGGCAATCTCCACCCAACATGGACAACCCCAAAACTTTGTGGCTTGCCAGGGATGCCGCTCATCAGTAGCGCATCAACTATGGGCATGCTATGAAGGAGCCAGACGCTCAACTTTGCACAAATGCTTCGCGCTCGCCTTCCGTTACCAATATTCAAGGGCTGCTCTACCATCCTACTGGTCCGTTCAAATACAAGCGTATCTTGACGTCGTCACCGGCAATCTGGAGCAGTGGAGTGGTGGAGACCCGTTCGATCAGCATTACACTACGATCCAGGGTCCTCAGATCGATCTACCCGTCCGGATAGCAACCTTCTTCGTGCGTTGAAACATACTGCATATCTCAACAATTCTTTGACGGCTGGCTGCACTCTCCTGTGTACCTCTATGCTCGTGTAACCAGCACCCAACCCTGAGGCGGCGAGTCAGTCCTGATCTCATACCTATCGGGATCCAGCACCAGCGACGTCTTGACGCGAGAAATGTTGAGCATACTGGCTCCCAGGACGGACCCATCTGAACGGGTGCACAGAGACCTGTAAGCAACACTCCTGCGATCATGATATGGTCTCCTACACGAGATTGCCTGTACCGTTCGTTCACTGTCATGAAAGCTTCAGACTTCACTCGTCTATGAAAAGAGGAGCTTTCGAATTTGTTTCTGACTTCACCTGTTGACATGACTGACTAGTATGCAGACACAATACGCCGGGGCCAAAACCATGCAGTGGCATCAATGGACAGGTACAAACAAGGTCTTTCTCAATGGGCAGTAGCGTCGCGCGCAACTGTAATTCGATGACTGTTGAACCGCCTACTACTCAGCCCTCACAACTGGCCTCAAAGGTTCCTGCCCAAGCGCCAGGTGCGAAAGCGAGTCAACCGCAACTGCCAGCCAGGTCACCGTCCGTCACTAATTCTACATCGAAACGTGCGAATTCGGTTTCCTTCAGCAAAGCATCAGGACCAAACTGGTCTGGTTATTTGACACCACAAGATTGTGATGTTCCACGCCTGACGAGGACCCCATGGGAGGTCGAACGCTACAAGAGAAGCTCTACTTGGCGACGTTCCGCCTCTGGAAGGGAGATTTCGGCTCGAATTTCCCAGGAACTGCCGAGAGAGGTACGCGATTGTATCGCAGTTCAACTGGAGGCTCTCCACCTCCAGCAGGATCAAACATGCTCAGCGTGCTATCTACGAGATCTACATAGTCTGTCTCTCACGAGTCGCGCATGGGATCGAGCTGCTACCTTGCAGATGTACCGAAGAGTCTACGTGGTCGGACATGACGATCACTCGCCGTCGCAAAAGATCAGGATCAAAGCCCCCAGTAGACTAAAACTGCTAAGAAGAACGCTTCGAGAACGTCACTCGTTGGCGCGACATGTGCGTGAGCTGCATTTGCCTGACTTCCAGACTTTGTATCAGCAAGCGAGCATTGAGCGCGAAGAGATTGTCAACCTAGTTGCATCACTGGTCATGGCTTGTCCTTCTCTCGAGCGTCTCGTAGGCTTTCACATTCCATTCACCCAGTCTTTCGATCGTCTCTCGTACGCTCTGGCGACGAGGCCAAAGCTGCGAGAGCGGGTATGGCTACTCTCAGAGCCAGAAGATGGGTACTCGGATGCAGAGGAGAACGACGAAGTCAACAACTGCTATCTCGCGGCCTGCGATCCAACAGAGTATTTCCTTGACCTTAACTCCAGGCACTCACTCCTGGCCACCTTGGTGCTGCACCAGAGCTCTGGCGACTCCGTCCCAACACTGAACTTCCGCGCAGTCATTGGAACACTACGGCAGCTGCCTACGTTACAGCACTTGTCGATCTCCGGATTACCAGCTACTTCTTTCACGAACTTGACATTGAATGCACTTCCGCCTAGACTCCTGTCTCTGCGTCTCGAAAATTTACCGGGAGTCAACGACAAAGGTCTGCAGAAGTTTGTTACCTCGCATCTCGCTACCTCGCTTAAGAAGCTCGTCCTCATCAACCTCGAGCTATCAAGTTTGGTCACAATAACGAACATACTTTCGGAGCATCTCAGTAAGCTACAGCGGTTCACAATAGCACAATACAGAACGCCAGATCTGCATTCACGTAGCTCGATATCCGACTTCTCTGGTCCATCATTGGAGTTCATTCATTTCGAATTCCGATCTCAATCGGGGCCGCCAATTGACCCGTTCTCGCCAGAAACGCGGAAGTTCATGGGATTTCCCTTCGCCAATCCCGAGCCAATTCCTTGCCTTGCTACATCGCTTCTAGCCATGAATATCAAGGAAGGCGCTTTCCCTGTATTGTGCAGGATACGGATACCACACGATCCTCAAGGGCTGATTCAAGCTCTCTGCAAACCTCGCGCAACTGCGCTACTGCCCTCCGACACATCAACATTCACACGTCCGATTCAAAAGAATGTCTACCACGGGCATGCGACAATGGAAGAATCACAACAGTCTCCCAGAAAGTGGGATAGTTCTCACGTTGTACCTCTTAGTCCTCGAGCCGATTCACCAATCGATTCACCAGCGTTCGGCCTTGGACCAGCCCCTTCAGCCGCTACGCCATCGAAGACTCGTCTTGCCGCACAGGCACGCATCCTTGCCGCCCGCAAAGCACCTCGTGTCACGGTCCGTGTGTACGATCCGGAGGGAGACATTTGCATCGATGCTGCCATCGGTGGCTACCTAGGCGACATAAAAAGCAACATAATCTATGATCTGAAGCCGGACGCAAGTCGTTGGCCTGGTACTCGTGACCAAAGCGGTCCACCACAGCCTGAGTGGATTACCGGTATCGAAGATCTTACCGACGAACGCACGGCTGCACATGACAGTACGCGTGAACGACATTGGGACAACTGCAATCACTCTATCGGTGGCAGAGCAGGATGTCAACCGGTAAGGGTTGAGGAGCTATTCTGAGAATGGTGAGCTGCGTTGGTTCTGGTTGCTTTGATGTAACACTCTATACCAATCAAGTAATTTTCATCACAACATTGCTTCCTGCGATCCATGGATCCGTTACAGGGTGATCTCAACAAACATCTACGAACACTAAGTCGTCTTCTCACTTGCTTTGCCTTTCGGCGCAAAATTACCAGCTGTCGCTGACACCTCAAGTACGGCATTGGCAAAGGAAGAATGTTAAGGGACGTAACTAAGACTCTATCAAACATTCATCATTGGCCCTTCGGCTCCATACCGCTTTATGCCACTCTTGCACATGTTTTCAGTAGCATTATTCAAGTTCCTCGGTCTTTACAGCGGCAATAATTTCAGTGACATGCCCAGGTGGTCACTAATCAGACCATCGCCACCACCCATCCCCACTGACCATATTGAATCCCAACTGGGTCCACCCGCAGTAACCTCCGGTTCGTGTCGCATGATAGCGAGTATATAGCCCAAGATCTATCACGGAACCCTCCAGCTGCGAATCAGGATATCGCCAAATTCACCGATTCGACGATCTGCCGCAAATGTATATCCGAGCAGACATTTGGCCTAGCAAGCTCCCTTGCATCGTCCATGACACTGGGTGAATTTTCTCTGACACTCCGATTTGCTCATGAACCAACGTCTACAAAGCCTCACTCCCCGGAGTGACTGACAAGCCAACGGAGCAACTCCGTTAGGTTGGAGTATGAACCCGGATAAGGAAACCGATACTGCACGGAGCGGGTTAGCCGCGCTGGAATTTTTGTACTATATTTAATATAATTTTGCATGTCCCTACTGCTGCTACTGATGCTGCTGACTGTAGTCCAGTGCAGAAGTTCCGTTTTGCACGAATCCGAGGGAAAGCCAACGAGGCAAGCACACACAAGTCCGAATACCAACACGGCGATAAGGCTGCGGGACTGCAAGGCTGCAAGTGCCGATGACGAATCCGGATTGCTATCACCACGAAGGCGAATTATGTAAGACAGAAAGAGATGGCGGTACAGCAGGACGCGATCTCGCGCAAGAGCGATGTGTTTGGGCAGGAACGGCACAATACAGCCGCGGGGCGCTTCCAATACTGCTGTCCATGGCTGTATCCAACGTCAGATTGTATGAGGATCAACACTCTCCAGCTGCGTACAACCAACGTAAAGACTGTCGATACAGCATTGAATAAGAAGAGTTGGAGCTGGGTTGCGCTGACGCACCGTGCTCATGTCTGAGCCAAAGGGAAGCTTCTATGGGATGAAATGCCTCAATGAGTGCCAGGTGAGCCCTCTGACCATAAGGCCCAAGTGGAAGATGCTTGGTAATCAGTGCATCGAGCCGCGTGTGGCTTCCGTCGTTGACCTCATTAACACTTCAGGGGCACCTACCTCACTCCTCAGGAGCACGACGTTGACGCCGAGGCACCACAGCAACTCCTTGGATTACTGGAGCTCGTACAGGGCTACTGCTGAACCATGACAGTCGGTTACCGTACCCTACTGTTGTCCTGTCAATGCCCACAGGCTCCGCAACACCGCACTATCAACAACTCCTCTTTTTCAAGGCGTTCCATCTTGAGCTTAATGCCAGAGTCCATCTGACGACAGTGTGGGCTTCGGGATGCCGCGTGCATGATCGGTGTGCGGACAGTGAGCACACAACAGGCTCTAATAGTCCTTGTTCCCGAGTGCTGGCGGATCATTCCGCGGAGCCAGATTCCCTTGTGGGGGATGTGCTACAGCCAACTGATCTGTTGTAAGGTCAATCAGCTTGTACAATCCCGGGTAACCAGCATCGAGGAAGCCTACGCGAGTAATAATAGGATCCTTAATACTCCAGCTCCACTTTGTTACTAACAATTCGCGGCACTTTCCATATCAGAGCGAATCCTTCGAACGACATTCGTCGGCTCACGATCAGGCGGACGAGTTTTCCGACGATCTGGGCTACCCCACTGTTCACTGACTGCATCAATGGTCACACAGTATGGTTGTTCTCTTATCCCACGCAGTCGAACCTGAGCGCTTCACTCAGGTAGCCATGCCACTAGCGCTTTCCAAGCATACCTGAAACCACGACAGCGCGCTGCGACCGCGCTCGCGACGCTGTCACTCTTAACTACATAGCTTAGCGTACGGTGTTCTGACTCGATAATCGATCGGACGCAGATGCAAAAACGTCCGACGCAGGGATGGAGGCCTAAATGGATGTTTCCTGGCAGAGATCCAGGGCAAGTCCACCGATCGTCGGTACGGAAGGCTCCATCCGGGCGAAGGCCTTGGCATCACGATACCTAGAAGTGGGTACGAGAATGTGTAGATTTTCAGCGCGAAGGTGTTGGGGCGGCTTATTTCCGCAGTGCAAAAGCAATAAGTACATGCAATCTTCGCTTGTGGTGATTTGAACATGGTCTCTTGGTACGTTCCACCTTTCAACGAGTGTTTCTAGATACCTGCTTTACATCGCTCATAGTGTACAAGAATTCCTGTCTTACGCCCTCAGAAATGCGGGACAACAGCCCCCATTGTGTCCCTCTGCACGCGAGCTTTTACGGTTTCCGAGCTCCAAGGGATATGCGCAAAACACCGCCCAGTATAATAAAGAATGCAGTTAAACGCCATGAGGCAACACTGGACCTCAGCTAGCCTCCACGGAGGCCTTGGAAGGTATGAAAGACGTTCAACTACGCCGACACTGGTTTCATCGGTACCATGCCCTCGAGTTGCGGCATGACCTCGAGTATCTTGGGATCTAGTGTCCAATTATTCAGATCGGCCACAGTACTTTCGAAAAGGGGAGTCATGCGTGTGCAGCCTGCTGCGATGTCCCAGTAGTGGCAGGAATCCTCTGCATATGGCCAAGTAATACCGATGGCGCCGACCAGCGGACCGACTGAAAACTCTTGAGGATGCTGGTACAGAAGTCGACGTATTTGTGGCCTGCCAGGAGTAAGTATTTGCCAGAATTGGGCACAGCACTGGAACGTACCAAGGCACAAGATCGATCAAAATATCGTACGGTAACACATCATGCTTGCCCATAGGAGGCATCAGCCATTCCGGATTGGCATTCATGTTCTCCACGCTCGGCCAGATCAGCCACTGCAATATTGTCAGCCAAAGTGTTCCTTCTGACCGCGAAGTACACTTACACGCATCAACTTGGTCAAGATCCAAGCTGAAGCCAGCCGCACAGGCAGGTTCGCGGTTGGGAGAAGCTTGTTCACTGTTCTTGCGCACCACGCCGGAACCGGTTGTGCGTCCTGAGGATCTGAAAACCCCAACAACAGAGAGTCGACGTCTATCTCGGATCTGCCAAATATCTGAGTCTCATTCCAACCATTGGCAAGGAGGTCCTGTTTCGTTCTTCGGTAGTATGCGCAGTCGAAGCCAAACTTGCTCAAGGTGTTCGCGACGTTTTCGAGGATCATGGGCGACTGATTCATTGGCGTGACACTGTCAACTGCAGTGTCAGGCGCAAAGCTCAAAGCGGCCTGGCTGTGCTCCCGACTCCTGGACCTGTTAACATACACCTCAAACACGTCTAAGGTACTGGTACTGGACCTACCCTTCTTCTCTTGAGGATCCATCGTAAGAAGACGCGCCCAAATTTGGCATTTGCCCTACAAACTGCTCGCTGCTTGGTGTACCGAACGAGTCTTGCTCTGGTATTGCCGGTGTTTGCTCGTTGGAGTCCTGGGTTGTCAGATAGGGATCTCCACCTGAGGCCCAATCGGAGCTTACCCCAAGTGCACGTTTGATCTCGTCGACCGAGTGGTGCGCAAAGCCATTCTTCTCGATCTCAGAGGCCCAATTTGCAGCCGCGGCTCTGTCTGGTGCCATGGCTAACAAGGACACTACGGACTTCATATCCTCCAGTTCCTTCGCTAGTCGTCTAACATGGGCTCGCAGTTGTGTTGTCGTCTTGCCATCTTCGGCCACATCGTATATACAGGTAAGGTTTTTGGACTGACAAGTGTTGCATTTGGGCCTAACACCGTCACACTGAGGGCATTCATCAGCATCCGCTAGCTCACGCTGGCAAAGAAGAAACATACCTTCGATTTGCGCTTCCGGCAGCTTTCACAGGCTATGGATGTAATCTTTCCTCGGGGCGTTCGCAGGGCGTAGGTTCCTGATATGGGAGACGAATGTTGACCGCGAGCGTTGGCGAGGGCGCCTCCGAGTCCCTGTTTGGGTGCCAGCGGGGCTTTGTGTCCTGCGTTCGCGGCCGCTGATTGCGGGCGAATCACAAGAGTTGATTGTGAGGTATCGAGGTGGAGTTGACCTTGGCTCTGATCCCAATTGTCCTGACTGAGTTTTGGTCAGCAAGTTCCAGACTGGATCGACATGAGATTCACAGGATTGCCGGGTTTACAGGGTGGTCGACATGATGGTTGTTGATCGGCGGAATGTGGCCGGCCGTAGGCGACATCGGTGGTATTTCGAACCCCGCTGCAACAATCTCCAACTTTCTTTATCCGGCAGATTGGCCAGCCCAATGTCAAACGACCAGAAACGAACGGTATCGTGGAATGAGTGCCCGCCTCAGAAGACGATGAGTAGGCAAGGACGCACGGCCATATATCGTGATAGACGCACAGAACCGCGCGCATCCATGTGCGTTTGTCGCCTTGCAGATCGTTGCCCAAAAAGTCAATTCCTCAGAGATTTGCGACCTCTTCTTGGCAACTTCGAATGCTGTGCAAGTCGACCTGGATCGCATTCCTCGGGAAGGGTGGACAATCGATGACGTTTATACCCAAGGTAGATAGAGGGTTGTAGGGTTCGCAGGGTGGAGATTCGATGAGGTTGTGGTCGCCCTAACGAATTGGATCGTTGTGCGTACGGAGAGCGCCGACCAGGACCACAAAGCAGCCAGCGAGGGTCTGCAACAACGAGATTTTTGCGAGGGTAGGCCCGTTGGAAGCAAATGGTCGGGAACAGCATCTGAAGGAAGATATCGACATACCTTTGAAAGCCTGCAGCTTGGACAACAGCCTCTGATGCTCGACGCATTATGCGTGGATTGTTAGGGTTCTCGTGTGGTAATCCTTCTAACGCATCTGGCAGGCTGTTACTGCCATACCAGTAGTTGACCCCTGCAGAATGTCAAAGATGTTCAGACGACAGTACCGATCCAGACTCACCAGGAGAAGAATTACTGGATGTTGGAGGCATGAATGCAAGCATTTCCTTACGTGAAACGGTGGGCAGAAAAGCTATATCGATGTCTGAGAGACGAAAACAACTTTTTCTGCAAGAACCATGTGGGTGATCAGCCCTGCATTTCGGGGAATTACTCTGTATATCGACTCCTCAAGCAACAAGTATAGGAAACGATTAGCGCTTTGGCCCAATGCTATTGCGGAACTGCTGACAAGCACTTAGAACTGGAACGAGGTTTCAAATGCGTCGCCCATCTGAACACCCAGCAGATGGCCGACGCAGGTCGATCTAGCGTCCTAGCGCACCACAGCCATCGACCGCGACCGCGGGGAAGTCGGCTTAGCGGACGGCACTCGGACTAGGCCAGAACGGCCGCTTTCCAAAAATGTCACCAAGGTATACGATTTCACCCTAGGGGTCCAAATCCAACAGGCCTCGATGGTCGGATGTCAGTGTTGCCTTTCTCCCAAACTACTCCGCGTCGGTGGCATTTGTCTTTCCCAACTGTCAGCCAGTGCGCCACCGGGCCTTTCCCTTTGAGGGACACAGCCATACCAAGAGCATGCATTCAGGGTCCACTGAACATTTTGGCAAACTCTTTGGCAAAGCGGTTTTCGATCCTTGTGCTTGAAGTGAGTTGGGCGCGACGCGTTCAACATATTCGAGGCCCATATTTTGACATACGTTACTGACTTGTGGACACTTGGGCTGGGTTGTCCACCAAACGAGGGGTGTGTCGCTGGCCCAAGCTGGCAGAACGATAATGAGTATTCGGTCCGATATATATGGGCTCAGCTGATGGTACCGCCGCGCCGCAGTAAGGATTGGCCTTCAAAGCCTTTCGCGAAACGCAACGTCTTGGTTCATGTGACATAGCTTTTGGGTTTGTAAATGCCATTGATACGACCTCTTCACACTCCTGGCTTGGATACTCGGAGATGTCTCACTTTTCATCTGCAAAGTCGATGTTGGGCATTGGGCAGGGAGATGCTCATTCGCCGCGCACATTAGTGCCTTCAAGAATCTCCGATCAAATCTCGAATACCGTAACGCCGTTCTGCTCCTACATCGCATTGGGGAATCTCCACGACACTGGGAGCGGAAAGTTTGCAGTCCTTAAGTTAGCGGCCCAGGGCGGTTAGTCCTCTCGACAGGACCTGCCATCGTAACGTAACCGAGCCTGAAGAATGGAGCGGACGACATGCGCAGCCTGCTACTCTACCGTACTCGGTGTATGGCCGATGGGGCAGAGAGCGGCGAGACTGTATACCGGAGATTATCACCGCGAAATCGGGTTACCACAACAGACAATGATTGTCGTACGCCACAGTCACAATCGCACTGGAGGCTCTCTTCTCTGCCAAACGTTCTTACAATTAACATCGAGCAACAGGTTGAGGTAGGGTTTTAGTCTTGACTACAAGCAGCAAGTCGACCCTTAAACCTTGCGGTGTGGAGCACTTCATTGGGTCGCCCGCTCCCGAGGCTACTTCTAAGAACGCCTCCAATGTCAGGTACATTGATTGGATGTCTTCTGATTGGGCTTTGCGTTCTTCCAAGGTTGCAGCTGCGTTTCGCCGAGTTTCTGGCCGTGAACGCTGAAGTGAGGTATCACCCACATATTATTCTCATTGCAAGATGTCGGCGACCTTATTACCGCAGTCAAGGACGATGGAGAGGTCCTGTAAGGACCGTTGTTCGTACATAGCTTAACACAGATACGCTCAATTCTTCTCACGCGAAATGTACACCTCATCGTGGAGTTCTTGGAGGGGCAACTTCTTCTTGTCAGTTGCCCATTGCGGCAATCTTGCTGTCGCAAGTAGGAATGGTCAGGCACACACTGCCCCCGCACATAACAGCTACAACCTGATTTTTATGAACTATAACTTGCGCGAAGTGCGACGGCTCCCCTGCGGCTCCCGGAACTTGCACTAAGTGGACAGCAGTAGTACTTCAGTACCCACCAAGGTCGTATCGCATTTTTACTCCTCGACTGCTTAACGGCAACGGTACCCAAAGTTTGAAACTTTACAAGGCGGGCAGATCCATATGTCGAAGGACGCTTCTGCCTACAGGGGTCTTGTGAGGCGTCATCGAAGGCCTCGTGCACCAGCCATGCAAGCGATATGTCGTATACGTCGTATACGTCCTCTCATCGAATCGTTCCATAACTACCAATATTATTGATGCTTTGAATCTGAACAGACCTAGAGCATGACGATAGCCTTCAGAAGGTTTATGCTAGCAATTGACGTATTTCAGCACTCCGCGATGACGTACTGGAGTCCAGATCAGTCTATGGTCAATCTCGACGATACGAAGGTACAGACTATTGATGCCAGCCCACGATCCCAAGCATTTTGCAGCCGCGCTTGGGTGCGCGCACGTTCCTTGGAAGACTGATACTCCAACGTGAGACTCCCTGGCACCGGTTCACTTCTCTGGACCCGATGTATTGGTGCGCGCCAGGGTCCTTTGCGATGAACGACCAGATGATATCGGACGGATCAGCACTGTCGGAGCGGACTCCAAGGCGTCTGATTGGCCACTCAAATCTCATCGAAGGATTACTCAACCCCTTTGACCAGCGCAGGGTGAGTTTTGCTATACGCTAGAATCTGATATGCAAGATGTGATCGGTGTGGCGCCTCTAGACTGCGGATGCGTTCAGGATCATGGCGCTGGGCTTACGGTACATAGCATCCCGAATGCGAGCAAGTCGGCTATCTAGCCATCAAGTCCTATGGCATCTCCCGACGGCTAGCCTGTATAGATCGAAGCCACATGGAAGCCTTCACCCAAAATGTGTAAGCTGGACCAGCATGCAAATTCACATTCTGCACCTGCGGTGACGAAAAGCAAGGTTTCAAGAATAAGCAGAGCTGATTTTACAAAACGTGCTGTTGACTCCTTGCTTGACTCGACATCTCATGCAGGTGCACATTGCTGGATGGTTCGCTGTGCGCAAAGTTGAAGAAACCCTTCTCTGAGAGGTGGACCCATTGTGCATCAGTTACCAGATTGTCACAAATCCGAACCCCTGGTCTGTGCTGGAAGCGTTCTCTGTTTAACTTCCCCATCAAATCCTTTGTTCGTCGGCACGAACCGAAGGAATTCTGCAAGTCACGGGCAGCTCCGCTACGGTTTCGCGAACACCATCATTATGAACTTGACGTTCTATGCCAAACCTACGATGATGATGATGATGCACCTTGCCTAGTTTACCGCTTGTAGTCCCGGTATATTCCCGTTTAGACAAAGGTCTCTCAATACCTTCTCTTGGCTGAAGTGATCGTCATGCGCCAGTGAACGCTCATGTGTAGGTACCCACCTCTCAGCAAGCAAGGCCGCGGAGTTAGACCTTCACCTTCCACGTTACTTTCGCTTGCATAGCCACGACTCGGTAAGCTCGTTTGCAAGTCCGATATCTATCGGAGGAAAATCGCTGTGCTAAATTTGCACGAATGATCGACACTCTCCCGTCCGATAGTCTTACCGACGTTTGCCGTGAAGTTTACACGGATCAGAGGCTACCAATAGCCAGATAATCAGCGAATCGAAAGACCCAGATGACAGTCCGGATATCCTCCCCGGCGGTGTTGGCGTGCTCTGATACGTGCGAACTCCTTCTTCACAACACGAAACCTTCTACGTTATGACATCAGACCACGCAGCTCCTTCGTAGGCTTTTCGACGCGCGTCAAACTCAGATCTTGGATCTTGGATCATCTCCAGACGGTTCATGTCTGACAGAGGAGCTCAGCCAAGCAGATTTATACAGCTTCTGGCCGGAATGGACAGCGAGAGCGAATGTAGATCAGTCTTTCTGGTATCGGTTACTGCCGCGTATTCCAGCATTGTGAAGAGATCGAATCCGTCGCCGTTCAAACGCCGTTCCGACGATATGCCATGGCTTTCACCGACTCGACACACCATGGGCTGGACACAAGTGTGCCCGTCGGTGACCTTGACGTCAGGTATCGGCACTGCAACTACGGGGGCACCGCACGAGGGGCATCAGTGCAGCTCAGTGAGTGCGCAAAGGGCTGACCACACATGGTATATTTTTAAAAAACGGGAGACTGACACGGAGAGGCTAGTTGGTAGAACTTCCTTTCCGCCCCTACAAATGCTGTCCAAATGGGTGCAATGTTAGCTCAAGTCGATGCTGGCAATATCGAAAGTTGCAATGAATTTTAGCTGCCCAGGTACCTTTAGCTTCATCGATGGCTGGGTAGTCGGTACACCCATCCACAAGCGAAATGCTCATCGTACCCAGGTAGTAGATCCTGGAGGATCAAGTGCACCAATCCAAGAACATCAGTTTGATCTACTTGAAACGCAGCATACAAAGAGTGACTTCGGAAGTGTGAAAATCACGTGATTCGAAGGCCCCACTCCGGGCTCTCGCTCCTGACTTCGCGGTGCGTGCTCCAACCGCGGCAGCCATCGCCAACGCGTTGCGCGCATCCTTCCACAGCAGACACGCGCCTCCCCTCTCATCGCGATTGCACCTGTCTCTTCTCTGCGTGCTCCCTTGCCTCTTCAGACACTGCATTGCAGGTCAAGCACTCCAGCTGTGGGACACCCAGTCAGTGATAGAGACACTCAAATCTTGTTCCGAGAAGAAGCAAGCTGACGCCCAGGACTTGTTCCGCTTTCTCACAGGAGTTTTGCAGCGAACCAGATTGCCACTATGGCGTCTCGTTCCAGCCCAACTTCGGAAGGCGAAGTTGTCAATACCCAACACAAGGCAAACACTTTCAGTCAGCGCGGCGAAACTGCGATTAACGGCTCTAGCAGGGCGTTTGGACATGACGGTACTTCGGACAGAAACGGTATAGCACCTCCCGGCCACTTTGCGCGTTTGCGACCCGGTCTGACCAAGCCAGGATACAGCCACCGCGCTTTAAGTCGCTCGCCCTCTCCCTATCGTCGAAAGCGTACTCGATCGCCTTCACCATACCGCAACAAGCGCGCGCCTGAGCGCTCACCATCGCCTTTTCGACACGGCCGCAACGACCGAGGACATGGCGGTAGCGATTCACGGTCCCAGCACAAGCGCAAAGCCTCTCCGCCTCGAGGCAGTCGGCCTGAAAAGCGTCACAACACTGATCGCAGCAGACATGGCGACCGTCCACAGAAGTCGTATGCAGACGATCTACGGAATGGACGGTCTCAGCCCAGCTTTGTTAAAGCGCAAGAATCGGCCGAGAGGCCTTATGTCAAGCCTATCTCATACGCTGAGATCGACAATCAGACGCCAGCTGTGCCCGGTTTCAGCGACGGTATAATTGCTGGAGATCGAGCTGCGAAGCAGAATAACAACGACCCTAGAACCGAGAAGTTTAGCCAACAGGTGACGCGCGATACGCAAAAACTTAGCATCCAAGACAGTGCGGAAAGACAATCGCATCAGGCAAAGAATGAGGCGAAGGACACAGCAATGTATGTTGAAGCCCTCCAATTGGGTCTTCCAATCGGACACGAACACGGTGCTAACAAGAAGTAGGAGTAACGCTCATGACAACCAGCCCGAGACAACTTTAGCACCCGTTGGAGACGAGGCTCCAACGCAGGAAACTCGCGAAGAGAAACGTCGCAGATGGGCTGCGATTCGCGCCGCGGCTGAGCAGAAGCCGAAAGAGAGCCTCTTGCAACAAGCAGTCCTCACTAATGCTTCCGAAAACACCACACCTAACGTTGGCTCTCCAGCAGCTCTCGATACTACAATGTCGCCCTTTCCTTCCCCTCGCGCAGGCGACCTAGACTCGGTACCGGCATCTCCAGATGTCATGGTCATCGATAAGCAGGCTCAGGACAGTCGCGGAAACAGCCCAGCGGTGGCTAGCCCTTCAGCAGCCGATTATGATCCTACTCAAGACATGCTGGACGACCACACTCGTGCAATGAAGAAGAACGCCAGCTCAGACGTACGGTCCGACGCTTACAGCGAAACCGATCCTAAGGCTCTATCCACGTTGCCAGCAGAGAAAGTCGTCCCAGTGAAGAAGCAGAAGAAGGACTTTGACATGTTCGACTTCAGCGATGAGGAGGATGAAGTTGAAGACGTCGCACAGGAGCAAGAAGGACCAGCAAAAGGAACCGTATTGGATGAAAAGCTTCTCGAGAACTGGGACGACCCTGAAGGGTATTACAAGATCATCAACAACGAGTTGGTGAATGGAGGTCGCCACCGAATGATCAAGACCCTGGGCCGAGGTGTATTCGCCAATGTCGCACAGGCGGAAGAGGTCACGGTAAACAGCGATGCACAACAGGGCAGGCTTGTCGCTATCAAGATGATTCGCAGGAACGAGCTGATGAGGAAAGCCAGTCAAAAGGAGATGGATTTCTTGCAGAAGGTCAATGAGGCAGACCCACAAGACAAGCGCCACATCATTCGACTTCTGGGTTCCTTTGACCACAAAGGTCACTTGTGCATCATCTTTGAGCACATGTCCAAAAATTTGCGAGATCTGCTCAAAGAGGAGACCAATGGCCACGGACTTGCACTGCCAGCGGTCAAAACGTATGCGAGACAGATGTTTCTCGGTCTGCAACACCTGCAGAACTGTCAGGTTATTCATCTGGATTTGAAGCCTGACAACGTGCTCGTCTCTGCTGACAAGAAGACTGTCAAGCTAGCTGATTTTGGTACGGCAGTCGACAAACGAGACAATATCGAGCGTACCGAGTATCTAGTCAGTCGCTTCTACCGCGCACCGGAGATCATCCTGGGTATGGACATAGGCTACCCTGTCGACATGTGGGCTGTGGGCTGCACTGTATACGAACTCTGGACCGGCAAGATTCTTTTTACAGGGCGGTCAAATAACCAAATGGTCAAGGCCTTTATGGACTGCCTCGGTTGGCCGAGTGAGAAGTTATTGAAGAAGGGTCTTGTGAACAATGTCCTTGAGCATTTCGAGCCTGGACCGCCATTGAAGTTCATCAGTCGCGAGGTGGATCAGTACAATCAGGTATGTGTCGATAAGTCAGACCTAAGAAAGCACGCACTGACACAAAATCAGCTCTCTGTCCGCAAGATTGAGCAACAGAAGAAGATTAGTCGGGACATCAAGACCAGAGTTCACGATGCTGCGCGAGGCATTGCTCAGGGTGGGCCCAGCGTCGTCGAACTCAACGACTTCGCTGAACTTCTCAACGGTACTCTCCATATGAACGTTGAGAAGCGCATCCAACCCAAGGAAGCCCTTTCGCACAAGTTCTTCGTAAGCAAAAACTTGGCGCCCAGGTCAGCGGTTGTCAAACCACCGGTCATGAAGCGCGCTACGCCGGGTATCCGGAGATGAGGCACAGTCAACCCGGTATACCTGTACATCCGTCAAGCTGTGTTCGTCATCTGATAGGTACACTTCATGAACGAGCTGAACCATAAATACGACCGCGAGGCGTCATGCGAGCGCTGAGTGCAGCTTTAAAAGATGGCTTTTCAACATCTTCTCATGGGAGCGATTAATCAGCATTTATAGTCTATATACTTTTCGAATATTGAAGCGCTACCAAACAATTATTTCGTTCCATGTGCGCCTGCAGCCTGCCTTCTTGAAGGATCTGCTCGCCGCGCCGATGCACCCATAGGATATTGTTCACAGGTTGATTTCCTCTGGAATACGTGAATGTCATTTGTTATCCAGGAGAAATGGGACAAGTCATGACCCAGAGTCACTCAGATCAACAGGCTTCATACATGAGTCAATGCAAAACTGGCCGTGAACGAGTATTAATTTCCCCTTCGACATGAGTTCCGTGTGCGTGCCTCATGCAACCTACGACGCAATCCTATCCAGCGAGCGATAGTTAGTGCAAGATCCTCCACCAGCTCTGTCCCATCATACATTTGAGGTTTATCTTCTACTTCACCTCATCCCCAACTGGATACCATCTTGCATTTGCGCGACCTGCGCTCGTTGACAATCTACTGTCCAGTCCCATTAGAGGCTGGCGATTGTGCCTTCATCCGGCGCAAGCTCAGCCTCCAAACCAGGACCCCGACCCCATCGATCAGTGAACTTCCATCTCTGGTTGAGCCCACGAACAGGCATGATAGCCAGTTGATTTGGGTACTGGGGTTTCGAGTCTTCGGTTCGTGTCAGCAGATGCTTGGAAACGGCCTCCCACTTGGTCACCGTGCGCCTATCCGCATGATTTCCGAAGTAACTGATGTCAATGACCAGTTTATCGTAACGCTCCAAATCCTTCTTTGCCAGCTGTATCTCACCCGGGTTTCCAGTGAAGTACTGTCGTTCGAAGCCTCTCAGGAGGGGGCAGGTTACGCTGCAGTACGTGAAAGACGTTGCGACTCGGAGATGGCTACATACTGTGCAGTATACGCCTTGGTTCTTGACGAGGTTCAGTACTTGGCGGCGGATTTCGATCTTCCACTCTATGCTCTCGAGGCTTTCTTTGATTTTGTCGATACGTGCAACCAGTCGTGGGCTCGGCGTAGGTCGTGGCGCCCCGTTCGCGAGATTGTAAAGATCGACCCAGGTCTGAAGTCTATGACCTGATTGCGGTTCTCGGGCCTTGCGAGTGTCAGAGTGGTTGGACGGCATTATTGTGGTAAGTTGGTATCAGATGTCAGGGATATCTATAGTTGTTTAGGCCATGATATAATTGCTAGACTCCTGATGATCTTGCACAATGTCTGTTGACTTGTAGTCGAGGAACAACGTCGCACAGCAATCTTCCACGTTTTCTTCGATGGATTGCGCTGCTGTCGCTGGTACGTGGAGGATGTCGTAGCGAAAGAGTGAACGTGCTATGGAGGAGACACGGTAAGCGAAGGGCAAATTGATCGATAATAGCGCACAGAGCGAATGGGAGATAATGACTGTAGCGATATAAGCTGTTCGATGATGGTGTAAGAGTGAGCATATCTATCGCCGCAGAAGCTGCACGTCGAACTGAGGGTGGGCGCTCTTACCTTTTCACAATGAGCAGCTACATGTCTCCACTTGGCAGCCGCAACTCAAAAGCGGTGCGAACGATCATTTTCAAGACAGCAGACGAAGTCAGATGTAGAAAGCAACGTACGGACATAACAACTTGTGTTTCACCTACAATAAGAATGAGGACTGCAGTACTGACTTATCATATAGCCAAGACTGTCTACCTATCAAGAGGAATTTACAGAATCATTCCTCCTCTATCAGAGCTGAGGAAACGAATGTCTCGCTACCTAAGATCTCTGAAAAAGTGCGGGCGATACACGATCGTCCGCCCAGCTCTTCAGGAAATCGCGTGGTTCGCCCAGCAGACGGTGGTACGATGCCGGAGTCCACCCGTGTAGTTGTGTCTGATAACGCGTCCTCCCCATCAATCTCTTTCACAGAAGCGCTGAGATCCTCGCGTCGCTTCCCATGCTCAAAGCTGAAGGAGCGGTGCGTTGTCATCCCCATCACTGCACGTCCATGGGGAGGAGCGAGACTCTTAGTCCCGTCAGCCTTTGGAGACTGGCCATCATTGCGGCTTCTACGAACAGCGGCTTTGCGATTCAAGGTACCGGCTCGTTGCCAAATGATCTCATTCGTACGCGTCCATGATGCTTTAACCCAAGCTGATATGTTGCTGCTGTGACTCTGAGCAGACTGCCAGTGATAAGGATTGTCAGTCGGCTGCACTCGAGCATCCATATCTTGCATACGGAGACGCTGAGACGGTAGTAGATCAAGATCGGTTGGGCCTGACTTGCGCGACTGTTGATATTGCGGATCGTAGATCGAGATACGGCTTCGCTCTACCAGATCAAGGTCTTTAACTCCCAGCGAGCGGTTTTCATCGAGGTCATGCTCACACATGGAGCCATTATAGATCGGTTGTGGTGTGGCCATTGTGCAGTTGGAAGGTTGATCTGTCTTTCAGACTAGCAAGGGGGCGTGGAGAGCCTGGCAACTCGTATACGAGACTATCGTGATTGCTCAGGACAAAGGCATTGTTGCGCAGGACGAAATCTGCAGAAGCTCCCAGAGTTGTTCGTAAACGATCCAAATGCACAGTGAATGAAACGGCCTGGTAGGACCACCAAGCACCGCGCATCGTGAGGTTCGCATCAGTAGCATACCTGCTCACGTATCAACGAAGTCCGGTCGCCAGTCTGTGATGGCCACAATAGCTGCGCAGCATGGGGTGTAAAAGATATGGCGATCCAATGGGCAAATCTCACACCTCATCTCCCTCGTGCCGCCTCTTTACTTCCGCGTTGACTTCCTCGACAGTAAGAGGGACCCTTCGCTCTGCCCATTTTGCCTTCTCTTGCTCAGCAAAACCTTCGGTGCTGAGGAAGCCGACGCAGAGAAAGCCAAGCTCTTCTCTGTTTGTATCGAACACCTCCCACCATTCAACTTCCGGTAGCTTGATGCCTGCTTCTCTTGCCGCTAGGTATATCGCCGCGGTTGCCAGGCTTGGGGGCTGATGCGTCAGGTATAGAAGTTGAGGACTCAACAGCGCGGTGTTGAGATGTGCGACTGCTCTTCTCGCGAGCTCTGAGACGCGTGGATGTGTGAAGACGTCGAGCGCTTGCATGTACGTGATGCAGAGTGTGTATGGTAGGTTCGCCTGAACCTGGAAGCCAAGCGTTTTCAGGATTCGCTGCTCAGTTTCAAACAGCGCAGCTCGTCGACGCTCGTAGATACCCTCAGAGACATAGTACATCTCCGCTTTGCTTTCTTCGGGCTCTGTGACCATCGGAGGCAGAGGGAATGCATCAAGGTAGGCGTATACGTTGACGAGACTACGCGCTGACTTCGGATATGCGGAGAGCTTCGTGACGAGGTATAGCGAAGAGGCTGAGACTTGCTGCAATGCTGTCAGTGAAGCTGTACCTAGTTACGGAGAGCGGACCTACGCCAGCACCAAACTCAGCCAGACTCCCACCTTCTGTGCCAATCCAGAACCTCATGAATACAACAATAGCTTGCGCTATTACTTCCTGTGGCAGCCTAAGTAGCACACCAGCAGCCTGTGTGAGTCGTGCGCCAGCATAACGTATTGAGTCCTCAAGATCTTGCGGTATTCCGTCGAGCTGAGACCCTGAGATGTCCAGCTGGGCTACAGCGGCCAATGGGTTGGCGAGCGGTGAAGGCTGCATGGTGCGCAGCGAAAAGCCTGCGATGCTGGGTTGAGGAAATGGTTTTTGGTGAGGTCAAGCTCGAGCTTGGAGCTTCGAAGCTTCGCCGTTGGGAAGTTCGTGATGCAGCGCAAGTTCGCGTCATAGGGCAAGCTTAGCGCGTGAGAATCATGACTCGCAGATCCCGCCACAAAGAGGCCGCATACAAAATGCTGGCGTACTAAGTTGCACATTGCAACAGGACGAGTAAACACTGCTGCGGTTGAGATGTTACAAATATAAATATCATTATAAGAAAGCATTTCATCAAATTTATCCAGTCGCTTTAGCTCACTTGGGAGAGCGCCAGACTGAAGTTCAGTCATTAAATCTGGAGGTACTGTGTTCGATCCACAGAAGCGACAAGCTTCAGTGCCCGGTTCATCTGGGATCACTTCAACAACTTTTTGCAATTTCTTCTTGTGTAGATGTTTTATTTCTTTTTTTGCCTGTGCATGTATGATCGCTCGCACCCTCCAAGCGTTAGCCAGACCATGCAGAGTTATACAGAGTTCACGGCTCTTATATTTTTGGTATGATATGGTCCCAGCACTATTTTAGGGTCATGCACACTCCCAACAACGAGTGAGTCGTGCATTGCTGAGACTGTTGATGGTGAGGCCAGAAGAGCTAAGGCTAGGCAGGCCTCGGAGCGGATTTGATGCACTGGAGGATGTGAAGGGTGTACTACAGAGTGCGAGCGGAGCTAGAATGCTAGATTGGTTTGTGCAATGCAATGTAATGTAACTTGCTAAAGTGGGAGTGGGTATCATGACTTGTCTACGTCGAGGCTGGAGTCAGAAGGTTTTGACGCCGCCTTGCTTTCTGCTTGGAGACTTACAGCCGGTTGCGGCTCTCTCGTGCTACTTGCCGGCTCGCGCGCAGGCTTCTGGCGCGCCGCTTCTTGCATCTTCTCGAACTCCCATGCGAGCCTGTCTGCGACGCGCAGCAGCGATCTGCCATCTTCGAGGTCCGCTCTCCAGCGGTCTTTCTTCTCCTGCGTGTAGCCGGGGTATGCAATGCTTGCTTCGAAGCTCCTGATCTCAGCATCCAGAGCAGCCTGTGTGCGTTCTAGCTCCTGAATCGACAGCTCGGGATTGTGTGCGGTGAAGTTGTGTGCTGACTGCGGCAGCCACGCATCGACTGGGCCGCTCGCGAACCTCGGGGAGTCCACTATCGCCTTGTGCTGCAGCGACATGCGCCAGTTGATGAGTCGGGACTGCAGGATCTCGGCTGCGCTGCGCAACTTATTATATGTGATTTGTAGAAGCTGGAGCTCTTCGAGACGTCGCCGTCGCTCTTCGTCGTCTGCATGCTGCAGATGGCAGTACTCGTATTGCCTGTGCGCGCTGATGAACAGGATGAACTCGGCCTCCTTAAGCAACGCAGCGATCTCCGCCTCGTGCTCTTCTATCTTTGCATGCGTGGTCTCCACGCAGATGTACTTGAGATCCTCGGCATAATCGAACGGCGGTAGGTAGTATGATTGGTCTTCGTGCGCGTAGGTAGTGTCAAGACTATCTGCAGCGAGACTCGAGTCTCGGTCGTCGGAAGAATCCGAGTCGATAGCGTCTGCCTGATCGAAAGCAGACAACGGTAGCTGTTGTGCATACCACAGTGCGTTGTGACGGATGTACAGTTGCACCAGGGGGTTGAACCTCGCCATCGACTGCTTAGCCCAGAACAGATGCCAGAACTCGAGCGAGCGCCTTTGCAGCCGTCGCTCAAGACTCTTGTAGGCCTTCTGCCTTTCGCCAGTAAAGTGCAGATATCCATGAGCGCCCAGCATGCCAGCGCAAGCTCCCATGTTCGCCAGGCCCAAGCATCGTGTCCAGCGTGGTATTGCCAGTCGGCGCATGAAGAGAGCGGGGACCGAAGCCGTAAGCCCCATGGCTGCGCCGGCCAGAGCGCCATCGTCTACGGTCCACTTGCTCGTTCTTTCGTACAGCTTCCATGGCTTGACTTCATGGCTCCTATCTGACAGCACGACGGATTTGAAGCGTGAGCTGTAGTACCAATTGGCTGCTGCGCCCAGCACGCCTGCGCATATACCTAGCTTCGCGGAAGATCGTATGAATAGCGCCGTTCGGGGCAGCACGTAGCCTGCTGTTGCTCCGTGAGTGTATCGTGTAGCGAGAGACGTGTATGCCACGGCGGCGGCGGTCGAGCCGACAACCGAGTATTGCAGCGTTGCGTTGGCACCGAGGCACTCGGGTCTCTTGGGCACAATCTTGTACTGCCCCTCGCCTGTGCTGGATTAGCTATGCAGTGGAGATGGGAATTGGCCTTGAGACGGACCAGAAGGTACGAAAAGACGGAAGCCCATCTTCAGCGGGTGGCAGCGCTCTAGTGCTTCATGCGAGTGACTGCGCAGAATTCAGAGCGACAAGAGGCAGGCTGCAGGAGAGCAGGAGGAAGGCGTCGCCGCTCATCGTGGGCGTGACATTGCAGGCCGGAGTTTGGTGCGGGTAAGGCTGAGGCTGAGGGTGTGAGGCTGACGAATTCATGTAACACTAGCGAGCCATCTAGGGCGATCGGTGCGCAAGCCACCTGCAACACATGAAGCCGAGGGCCCGGGTGGGGACAGATGATCAGAGCGCGTGAGGTTGTTGTTGAACGTGACAGCTGACGAGTGTGGAAGGAGCTGCAGGGTCATACGCACCTGAGCTTGGAGTTCAGATCAGATCTACAGCCATCGCACATTGAATGTCGCCAACACCGGATTTTGGGACTATGTGTATTGATACATATAAGGTCAAAGCCTACGTATCTATGGCAACTGCTGATGTGTATGTACAAGACCGCCCTGAAGGAAACCGCTGGTGTGTGCTGACCCTGTACAAAAGAAGACTCGAAGCCGTATGCTGAACTCCCCGAACGCCATCGCTAACCGACAGTACAAATTACTTGCACCCACTTTTTGAACAAAGGAATCTAGTAACACAACCATAGCTCTAGTAACGAAAGAAAGGACGTGCTGCGCACTTTCACCGTCGGTGCACCACAATCTTCGCGTCCTCGTTGCGGAGGAACTCAAACACGCCCCGGTTCAGCCGGTCGAGGCCCTCCTTAAACATGTACTCGGTGTTCTCCGTGTTCCCCATGACCGTGAACGTCTTACAGAGGAGATCCTCTGGGCTGACGCCGTCCAAGGGGCTCATGTTCTTCCACTTCAACCTTATGATCCGCAGGTCGTTCATGGCCAGCAATCGATCCATTAAGCCAGATGCACCAACTCCAGGGGAAACAAGCAGCGAGTGACGGAGGCTGCCTATGACTTGCCTCTCGTGTATCCAGGCTGCTAGAATGCGAGAACAGAGCTCGTAATGCGGACCTAGTTCAGCGCGAAACAGAGCCTCACCGTGGTACCAAAGGTTCTGGATCCGGCTGATGACTAGTCCCTCGTCTGGTGGGCATCTGGAATTCGGGAAAAGGTATTGAACAAGTAACGCGAGCACCTCGCATTGAAGCAAACGCATATCGTTGATGGGAATGAGAGGCATAGCATGGTGTTGAGGAGGGGCTTCGACATGTTGGCTTTTCAGCACTGGCTGCAGAGCTTGCACAGGGGCTGCGACGGGCGCTGGAGCCTGCACGACTTGTGGCTGGCTAGCTGGAGCGACTGCAGGAACGATCCTCATACCGTGGATGGGTGCATGTAGCTCCGTAGGTGCTGCTACTGGCGCAAGCGCAGCAGGCGCAGGTGCGATTTGTTGAGCTTGCGGCTTGATCGCCTGAGCATTCGCCTCCTGCGTAAATGGTGTATTGGACCTGCTAGAAGGTTGAGGAGCGATAGAGCGGCCGACGTGTTGGCTACCAGGCGTGTGGGTACGGCTTGGGAGTTGAATAGGTGCTTGCTGCTGGTGTACCGGAACATGTGGCTTGGGCGGTGCGAGGTTGGGCGTCTGGCTCTCAGGGCGAACCTTAATCTGTGCGGCTTGGCTTTGTGGCGAGCTCTGCGGTTGGGCTTGCAGTTGAGGCGCATGAGATCCGAATATGCTTTGCTGAGGTGCTTGAGCTACCGATGACTCTCGACTGACAACACCGTTGGTGGGTGTGGGCGAGTTCACCGCATGGAAGCTAGATCGGGGAGCTGGAGGCTCGGTCGCAGGCACCGAACGAGCATCGGCAGGCGTTGGTGGTTTGTTCATGTTGTTAGACGTTGTGTCGTAGGGACTCGTGTATGCACGAAGCTCTACGCGAGGCTCTATACGACTTTGCGTCGGTGAGGTCATCTTAGAATCCAGCGAAGGTGCTTGTGACGGGGCTCGCAGGGCTTCATTGGAGTGTTCCCTGATCAATGGCGGAGGCGGAGGAGTATTGACCGCGGTGAAGCTGCCTGTATTGACAGCTATAAATCCTCCAGCAGAGGCTGGTGCAGATGCAGGAGGTCCAGAGATGCCATTCACATCATTGCTTGACATTGAACCAAGCTGCACACGAGCAGATTCTGGGCCAGCGTTCGGGGTCGGCGAGAGGTGATGAGTTTGATCGAAGGGTCGCACAGGCAGAGGAGGCATATTCTCGGTACTGCCAGGACTTGAACCACCTAGAGATTTGAGGGACTTCCTGGGGCTCGCACTTCTTCTTCCTGTCGGCATGGTGTTGTACGGCCGCTTGGCAGGCGATGAAGGATGCCCCTCGCCATCTGACAAGGACCCTCCACCTAGATACGCAGAGCTCTTTCGCTTCTTAAGGTTAGAAATTGGCTTCACATCAAGTTCAGGTCCTGCGGATGTGTTAGGTTGAGGGGGCGAAAGTGACTGTGGCGTTCCACGCTGTGACTGCAACCGCGTAAGCATCCACATAACTTTGATGCGCCCAAGTCAGGTGACTCTGGACTGCTATCTGTACTTACAGCACTGCCTTCGCCCTCCATGTCGGCAAGGGTCTCGTAGTCGTTGGCACCGGACGGCCTCTTCAGTTTCATATTCCTGATATAGTAGCATGCTTTGATGATGATCCATCGATGCAGGTGAATTTTGAGTCTGCATGTGTCAGCAAGATGACGTCGAACTGTAACGCGGGTGCACGCTCACATCTCCCTATGCTCTGCATTGTCGTAGAACAAATCTTTGTTGTATGTCTTCTTGGTTGGATCGGGGGTGAGGAGACAGCTGCGATCGGCATCCCTGCCCCAGATAGCGGGTCCGTAGGTAGCGAGCAGCTCCTCCAGCTCGGCATCTAAGCTGTGCGGATCTGCAGCGAAATCGAGCAACAGATCTCTCTCCTTTGGCAGCTCCTTGGACAGCTTCGTAACTTCACTTGAGATTTTGCGATAATCCGGGTTGTCGAATTTGGGAATCCCGCGATTCGTCGTCGAGCTTGATGCGGACAAGCCCAGCCCCAAGCATTCAGTCACCTCCCGAATAGTAGGCGAGTGGCTGCTGAAAACGCTGATCCATCGCTGCCTATCCCAACGTCGCACGCCGTGCTCCAGATCCAAGGCCAAGTTGTCCTTCGAGCTCATGGTGAGGCATGTCCCGGGTGGATAATAAAAAGGTGACGATGAAAAGTGATGGGGAGATGGCGTACGCCAAACGTGGATGCGTTAGAGTGAGACTCGGCAACAACGTAAAGGGGAGTTCCACTAGCTGGCGTAAACGTTCCACTAGTCGGGTTGCCTTTTCTTTTGGCAACAACAAAGTTCGGCTTCTTGCTGTCTCAGACACCGGTCGTACTATCTCCGCATACTTTCACTTGGCGAGCCGCAGAGGTCAGGTGAGGGTCGTGGGTTACAAGAGTCAAGCAGGCCTGTTAGCAGAGGAAGCTCAGCCAGCAGGCGAGCGAGTTCTGGCCGATGCCGTCGAGTACGCGTCCACTCGTTATGACTCGCCGCCACCCCTTGGGTAATCATACTACCACTCCTTTTCCATTGGGTGGGGGCTGCGGGCTACTGCGCCCTTGCTTCAATGTACGACGCTTGTGATTATTTAGCATAACAACAAATAAATCAGCTACCGTACAATTATGTCGATACGTGTAAGGGTTATGCTAGCTTGGGCCAAAATTTCCGAATCATCTTCCGGGTTGAGCAATAGTCGCCTCTCTATCGACGAATAGGCGCAGCTGCCATGCATTCGTAGAGCACAAATGCGTCTATGACGCGCTCGTATCGTCTTTGACTTCTTACTCGCGTATGCTTCAGGGCCTGGAATTGCTCATCGGTGTAACGTCGGATCAGGGCTACCCGATCCATTCGCTACGCTACCAATCTGACTTATGTTTGTAAGAGCCGGAGCGTGCCGCTGCCTCTTTTACTCTTCACTTACCCTTTGCAGAGCGTAAGGTGAGGCGCCGCACATCTCACATGTATTGATTGTGACAATCCCTGTCTGTGCTCTTGGGACGTGTGTACTTTCAATGCGACACGTAAAAATAGGATCGAGGCATAGACTTGGACTAGTCAGATTACCTGACGTAGTACGCAACGTACGACATCCGCCCTTGGCAATACTACACCTGGCGAGCATAATGTTATCCCGCATGCTCCCCAACAGACCCCGAGCTCGACATATACCCCAAACTTCGTACACAAGTAGCGTCGCGTTCCTTGCCGTACGCCGCGAAAGGTTTTCAAACGGTCTGCCGCACACGAGCTCTAGCGCGATCCTACACAATCCTGGAACATCATGAAATTGCTGAAACATGTATGGCCGATTACCCGAATCCGATAGTGCCGGCTCATTGGCGATCGACAAGTACCTTGAACGCCGCAGCCCAAAACAGTAACATGTACATGAGTATTCTGACAAGCAGTCTGTGCATCATCCTGCACTACGCAACATACCACAGAGTAGCCCTTCCGTCTTCCTCTTCCGTTCTGCGAAAGGGCTCGAGACTTTCTCCAAGCCAGCTGATGACTCTCGTGAACTCGATTGGGTTCCAACGCATTTCCACTGCGAATTTCTCGCCAGCAAGGACCACGAAAGCTTGGCGAAGCAGCTCATCTCTGTCAACCACGAGTCCGTGGCCAAGGCCAAAGCCTTGCCCGACATCGTCGAAATTAGTGATGATAGACTGTGTGGCGCCCATAAGCGTTCTGTGTTGTTGTATGCGCCTCTCAATCTCAGGCGCGCTTTGGCCCTCGGAGTTCCATCCTATCGATTGGTCAGTACTGAGATGACTAGGCCTTGAAACTCGACGACTATTGGAAATGTAGGAGTGAGGCAAACTCACGTCTGTCTGCACGGTCGAGCGCTGCAAGGTGTCGTCTGAGCTCGATCCACGTGAGAATTGCCCTCTCCCGAGCGATGAAGACTGGAACGTTTTGGATCATCTTGTCGGAGTCGGCTCGCACACCTTCTCTCCAAGCTTTCTCTAGCCGGTTGAGAAGGGTTTCCTCGTCCCATTGTACGCTGCATTCTTCATTGTAGATGAGCGCGCGGAACGCTCTCAAGGTGTCGTAGTCTAGTCCCGGATATGGTATGCTGGCGTCATGTTGGGGTACGTCCTCAGTGGCCGCGTCATCAGAGCGGAATCTCGCGACAAGCTTAGCCACTTCGACGCTTATCTGTTTATCGACAATTGCTTGATTTGCTTGCGCAATTTGCTGTTGCACAGCAATCTTACTGTCTGCCGGTTGCGATGGGTTCGCATTTGCAGCAACCCAGTGTGGATTCGCCTGCTGAGCACCGCCACTGTCTCGTGATGCAAGTCTATCCCACACGCCCTCAAGGACTTTTGCGGATTGCTGTTCGGTTTGTATAGATGATCTTGGGATGCCGTTTTCACCTGCTGCACCACCATTGATAGATGGAAAACTGGGACCTTCGCGAGGGCCTATAAGCGGACTGTCACCTGCTTCTGGAGGTGTCAGCATTGCAGTGGTGGATATAGGGCTTCCACGTGAGCCTGTCTCACTCTGGAATACGGAATTTGGCGCGAGTGCGACGAATGATGCAGGCGTACTGCTCTCGCCAGCCGTATTCTGCCCGTTGAACTCAGCTTCAGCCCTGGCTTTCCGGTTCTCTTCTTTCTTCTTTCGTTCGCGATCAAGGCGCTCACGAGCCAGGATGACATTGCACGCCTTAAGCCCGATCCACCAGTGTAAAAGCTTGTGTATGCTGCAAAATAGTGTCAGCGATGACAGATCTTCAACGTAAGCGTCCTGAAGGCACGACCTACAGTAACTTGTCTTCTTCGTTCTCGACGTAAAGATCTCTGGGATAGAGGCTCTCTTCTACGCCAGGTTCATTCGCAGTGATCAGATGTTCCCGATCGCCAACGCGGCCCCAGATCCTGCTCCCGTGCTTTTCCAGAAGTGCGTCCACCTCTAGTCTTAGACTGTTCTCTTCACTGAGACAATTCATAAGATCGTCCGACTCTTTCGGCAAGGTCATAACGATGTCAGCCATGTCCTGCACCAGTTCCCTCACCAACGCAGACTCAAAGTTGGTCTTTCCTCGCTTGTTTGACGACCATTTTGCTCTTAGACCGAGGCGCTCAATGAGTTCGTGCATCCGCACCTTACTGCGGTTCTTCATGATGTCAACCCAGTCTTTCGACGTCGCGTATGCGATTGCCGAGCTGTCCATAGCGGCTGCCTGCTTCGTGACTTGCCGGCGTGGTTGGGCTTGAGAAGAGCCTCTATGGTTGTAGTGATGTTGCTATATTACGATCGTCGTAGTGAATCTTGCAGTCTGGCGCCATGAGTATGAAGTCAAAAGACATGAGCAGGCTGTTGAGTGTGCCAGCACCTGATCATCGGCAGTTGACCTGTAGACCGTAGAGACGTTCAATCGAAGAAGTAAGAGAGTGTAGAGGCTGTAACGGCAACGTCGGCCGTGGGCGCAGCCCTACTGACCCTAGCTACTAGGGCGCAAATGTTCAATCGATGTGTTGAGGATAGAGAAAAGGCGAAACTTTGGATGGTGTTGCATTGAAAGGGTTCGCGTACCAAACGCTAGAAATGGAAGCGGTATCGGTGGCAAAATCGCTCATTGGCTCAATCGCGCCTTACACAAAACTCGTCAAAGCTTGTCCGCCGCGCAGTCGCCTCACGCTTGCCCACCAGCTTAGCGCGTCTCCGCATTCGCCCTTGCATGTATGAAGTTGTGTACTTTGTACAAGTCGGCCGACCCCTGAGTATCTGGTCTCACACTCACCGCGAGCCAAGGAACTGTTGTATACTCCAGCCCGTACGTTCGGTTACTGAACACTTGCCTACCTACTCAATGCCCGGAAATGGACTTCCGGAACAGATTTATCACAGTACAGCCGCATAGTGGGGCCAACAACGTCAAGAACGAACAAGCTGGATATCTGCCACAACAAGCGGCTGGAAGAGATTCAACATGCATTTGCAACGACGTACAAGCACCGTAAGCATGGATCGTCGTAACCGTACAGCTAACTCCTACACAGCCCTACTTGCTGCGTAGTACCTAGTATCAAGCTCTGGTGTCTGATATCAGGAGGTTCCAGTCTTGACTTAGACCTTGGGCTCATGGGAAACGGTCTCGACCTGACCGGAACCTTTGCTGTGGTTGACCTTGACATCACCAGCTTCGATGTCGCGCTGAAGCTGATCGAGACGCGACTCGATCTTGCCAGCCCTCCATGGAGGAATACCGCTGTCAAACACAGTGTCCATCTCCTCCAGCGTCTTTCCCTTAGTCTCTGGTGCTGTCAAGAACATGTGGATAAGAGCAAGGCCGTTAAAGGTAGCAAAGATCTAAATGTTCGGTCAGCTGTCTGCTCAATCTGACATCATCCCCGGTTACTCACCATGTACATCTTCCAGTTAATGCTCCAGAGTAGGGGAGGAACGGCAAAAGCCAGAATGCAGTTCCATGTCCAGTTTGAGGCGGTAGCGAGAGACACCGCCTTGGCACGAACCTTTGCAGGGAAAATTTCAGACTAGAGATGGGTCAGCCTGTTACTCATCGGTCAGGTGCTGCTGAAGACTTACAGGATACGTCCATGAGGTTGGACCCCAGGTTGTGGCAAAGGAAGCGACGAAAAGATAAGAACAGGCAACAATGGCCTTTGAGACGGCGGAATGCTCTTTCGGCACGACCCAAGAAATATCCTTGTCTGTCTTGTCTGGATTAGGGATGCCGTAGGAGGCCTGGAGGGCACCGGTAGTAAAGAGCCAGGTCATCATCAAGAAGCTACCAACCAGGAGTGCAGGACGGCGACCGATCTTATCCAAGTAAAGGATGGCTGGCAGAGTCATCACAACGTTGATGATGTACTGGATTGACGAAGTGAGGAGCTCATCAGCGATGCCAGCGCCACGCATGATGAACACAATGTAGTACATCTGTAATGTTGTTAGTCAGTTGCCACTATGAATGGGTTGCTAATGATTTACCATTATGTTCATACCACATAGCTGACTCCACATCTGGATGGACATGCCGAGAATGACACGCTTGAGAATGCGGGGCTTGACGAGAGCAGCGAAGCTGGTTTCAGCCACCTCACGCTCGAAGCGGAGGGCTTCCTCGATTTCCTGGTACTCGGCGAGGACCTTTGGGTGATTCTTGTCGCCGCCGCCATGAAGATGGGCGAGGACAGTAAGCGCCTCCTCCCAACGATCCTTCGAGGCAAGCCAACGTGGCGACTTGGGGAAGAAGAAGAGTCCGAGAAAGAGAATGACACCAGGAACAGCCTGAACACCCCATGGAATACGGAAGGCAGCGGTGCCCTGGAACTTGTTATCGACGCCACCGTCATAAAACGAAGAGCCGTATTGGATGAAGTATTGGATCAGGATACCCCAGGTGATAGCCCATTGTTGCAGAGAGACGACCCGACCTCGGATTTCCTTGGGCGCTATCTCACTCTGGTAGACGGGGACAATAGCAGAACAGATACCGATGGCAAAGCCACCGACGACACGACCGACACATAGAAGAGGGATACCGTTCGAGGCAGCCTGGAGGATGGCGCCGACACACCAGATGACGGCAGCGATCTGGATGGCGGTCTTGCGCGACAGGCGATCGGCAAGGAAAGACGAGCAGAGAGCACCGAAGAGCGAACCGGCCGGCATAGAAGCGGTCTATCTGTTGTCAGCGAACCATGAATGCGCGAAGAACGACGATCTTACAATACCACCCTGGCGAGTACCAGCCGGGTGCCCGAAGTAGTTGCCATACGCGGGCGTTCCCAGTACACCGGACATGGAAGAGATGTCGAAACCGAAGAGCCCACCGCCAATGGCGGCGAAGCCACAAATGGCGTAGACGTTGTAGAAGGTTTTCATCCTGCCAAACAGTGGAACGGCTTGGGTGGGAAAGACGAGAGATCTGATGAGGTTACGCAAGCTGGGATCGAGTGTTGCTTTATAGAGAGGAGTCCTACTAGGCGCGTGATTTCACCAGGTGAGATTTGCGTGCAGGAGCTTGTGCGCCTCGACTAGCATTCACTGTTGTTCCAGTCGCTGGCAAGCACAGTAGCACCTTCACCAATGCCCCTGCAAAGAGGCGCTGCGCCCAGGCTGCAGGCCCCGCACAAGTGAACCTGGGGTAGTGCAAGGAACGTGCGTCGGGACAACTGTAACGTCGTCCGGGGCAGTGTTTCCATCCATGGATGCCACGCTGCTCAATTGCGTTAAAGTACAGAGCAATCGATAGGGCTTGCAGTTGAGTAGTGTGGCCTCTGGTGGATCGCTACACAGTCTCAAACTCCAGACACAGCTGGAACGGAGAGTCTCTCAAAGGACAGGACTACCTGCAAGGCGCTCTGTCAGATCGAACGCGGAGCAGCTGCCTCATCACGCGAGGCTCCTGCCGCCTGCGAGAGTGAAAGGAGATGATTGACACAGCCAACAGCAACGATGTCCCGAAGCTCACACCATCCGTCTGGGCACTCGGTGTTGACCAAGCTTTGATCCCTGCACATCGAGAGGATCGAAAGTTCAGAGACTCTTGATCCAGGATGAAGGCATCGATGATTTGCGACCCCGCCTGTCAGGCCTCCAAGGGCTCAGCCGTGGCCCTGAGTTCGTGTTACCAGGGCATGTGGCCGCGCGAGCCAAAGCGGGTGGAAGCTGTGATGTTACTCTCTGCTCGCTGCGGTTGGGCGTGCCGGACGTTGAATGAGGTTGCGATCATCGCGGGAGGCGTTTGACCACGCTGACTCGGCCTTGCAAGGATGCGGTTAGCTGCCTTCCACGAATGAATTCCCCCCAGGTTGCGACTATGTGTGCTGCTGACCTCGCCCAGATACTAAGGCGCCGTGGCTTGCAGGCATCCGGGATTGAGCAAGCGCATCGAGTGCTCTATCGGGGATGGCAGCCGATATGCGTTGTGATGGAGATATTGAGCGACAGCAGTCTAGAGAACTAATCGGCAACTTCAAGTCAAGGTCTTGATGTTGAAAAGAGATGTCCCACCACCAGGAGAGCTGATCGAATAGGACGAAGGGAGGGCTTAGACTCAGCGCGTACAGTACCATGTCCAGGACCAAGCAATTGTTCAGCACGGTATACAAGACGCACCTCATCGCAGTGGGCAATGACAGACGTTACGCTTCGAGTGCAATCGATTCGCTCTAGCAGGTTAGTAGTAAAAAGAAGGGACATGTATGTTGGCTGGTTTCCGTGTAGTTCTCGACGAGGCCAGACACTGGCAGGTCCATCTCACGGCATGGCGCACGGTAACACTAGGGTTCTCATCTCGCTAACGTTGAATCCTCTGTTACCTCTGCTGGACACGGAGATGATCGTTTCGCAGCTTCTCGCCGTGGTGAGCAAGGGAGGCGAATAGGAAGAGAATGGAGAAGAAATCATGCATGCTAGCCGTCTACTACTAGTACACCGTGCCAGTATCTATACCTACAAGAACTCAATCCCGACACCAAAGCTCAGCCCTTTGCGGCCCTGCTCCTCCTTCCGCATGACCAGCGGCAGGCTGAAGTTGATCTCGAATCGCGCGATGGGGTGCGCGTACACGAGCCCGACGCCGGCCGCAGCACTCGGCAGCTCCTCCTTCAGGTCGCTGAAGGCCTTCTTAAGGCTCTCGCGGGCGTCGCCGGCGAAGCTGCCATCGTCGGACTTGGCACCCTTCAGCGCGAGAAGACGGCCGCCGTTGATGAAGGCCTGCACGCGCAGCGGCGTCTCCTTGCCAACGCGAGGGACCGGGAGAAGCAGGCTGGCGCCTCCGGCCGCGAAGACGTCGCCGCCGACGGCATCAGCGCCGTCGTGGGGTCCCAGGCCGCCGAGGCGGAAACCGCGCACGCTGTTGGGCCCGCCGAGCTGGAAGCGGTCGTTGATCCTGCTCGCCTGGGGACTCGCGCTGCCGGCGCGCGAGAGCGGGTAGAGGAGGCCGCCGCGCAGACCGGCGGTCAGGGTGATGCCTGTGTTGCCAAAGGGCAGGGCGACTTGCGACTCGGCCTCGGTCTTGAAGAAGGATACGTCGCCGGCGAGGGCGCTGAAGCCGGCAAGCTCGGAGACGGTCTTCATCAGGTAGCCGGTGGTGGGGAGCAGGGGGTAGTCGCGCTTGTCGTTTGTCCATGTGTGGGTGAGGCTGCTCTTGAACGAGTCGCCGGCGTCGGCGCGGACGGTGGGCGAGGCGTTCTCAGCGAGCGAGGTGACCTGTCGCCATATGCCCGAGTAGCCAAAGGTGTGCTCGTGGCCCGTCTTGGAGCGCCAGAGCAGCTTGGTGTTGGCGCCCCTCTGGACCTCCTCGTGGCTGGCCCAGCTCTTGAGGACGGAGCTGGCGAAGCCGTTGACCTGCCACTTGAAGTCCGGGTTGCTCAGGATGGGCGTGTCGAAGGCGAGCGAGTAGGCGGAGCGCGTGCGTGTGCCCAGCGAGCCGTGTGCGTTGAGCGTCTCGGCGCCGCCGAACAGGTTGCGCAGCTCGGCGTTGACATAGGCGTCTGCCTCGGAAGCGCCCGCCTCGGTGCCCGTCTTGACGGTGTAGTTGCCGCGCTCGTGGGCCGAGATGTAGACGTCGACGTCCGTCGGCGAGGACGCAGCATTGGCGGGGTCGGGGCGGTCGAGGAAGACGGAGATGGGCGACTTGAAGATGCCGAAGCGGTTCAGCTTGTCCGTGGCGCTGCCGACCTCCTTCAGGGCCTCCTCGAGCGTGTAGCCGTCGGCGCGGTTGGCGCTCAGGATGGGGTTGACGACCTTCTCGAGGAAGCCGCGTCGCGTGCGGTTGGCGTGGAGGATGCGCACCGAGTTGATCGTCACCGGCAGCGACGTGTTGTCCTGGACCTGTGCCCGCGTTAGCTGCGGGTCCGCCCGGTGCAATTGGCGCGCTCTACCAGCTCAGCAAGGCGCTCCTGCGACTTGTGGTGCTGCGCGAACAGGCGCGTGTTGAGCTCGTCCTGCTGGCGCTGCAGCTCGGCCGAGTCGGTCTTGTTCTTGAGCCGGGCGAAGACCTGGGGGGTGGTCAGTCATGCGCAGCTCCCGGTAGATAGTGCAGCGTATCCTACATCGTCTTCAATTGGCGACGCCATCGGGGCTGGTGCGTTGTGCAGCTTGACGTATGGGCAAAAAGTCAAGATACGGCGACTCCATCATCGCGCACGTGCCTGCTTCCGTCTCCGTGCCATGTCCGGGCCTAGGCTCCGCTGCGCCTTCGACCTTTCGACCCTCACCAAATCGCCCGCAGTCACCCAGGGTCCCTTTCACCAACCGTGGTACGGCGCTTTGGATTGAGTTTTGCATCTGCTGCGTCTTCCTTCGTATACCTTGAACCCGTTTGCCTGATACCCTCTTTGCCTTTGCCTCGCCCTCTCCCTTCCGGTCCGGTCAACGTCACCAGCGCATCGTCTTATCGTGTCGAACTCGTCTTGCGCCCAACACCACCACCACCACCACCACCACCACACCCACACACACACACACCCACAATGGCCACACCGGCAGCAACCAAGCGCCTCACCAAGGAGTACGCCGCCATCGCCAAATCGCCCCCGCCCTACATCGTCGCCCACCCGTCCGAGAAGAACATCCTCGAGTGGCACTACATCCTGACCGGCCCGCCCGAGACCCCATACGAAGGCGGCCAGTACTGGGGCACCCTGATGTTTCCGCCCGACTACCCCTTCGCGCCCCCCGCCATCCGCATGCACACGCCCTCGGGCCGCTTCCAGCCCAGCACCCGCCTGTGCCTCAGCATATCCGACTTCCACCCCAAGAGCTTCAACCCGGCCTGGGAGGTCAGCACCATCCTGACCGGCCTGCTGAGCTTCATGACGAGCGAGGAGATGACAACGGGGAGCGTGCGCGCCAGCGAGCACGAGCGCAAGCTGTTCGCCCAGCGCACCCGCTGGTGGAACAGCACCGGCGGCGGCTCCAAGCAGACTGCTCCCACCACCGCCAACGCCCGCGGCATCGGCGGCATCAAGGCCGGCGACGGCGGCGCCAAGTTCCGCCTCGAGTGGCCAGACGTCGATGAGGAGAACCTCAAGTGGATCAAGGACAAGGACATGGATCCCGCCACCGGTCTGCCGCGCCCCGCACAGCTGCCCGCACAAGCACACTGCCCGCCCGAGGTTGCAGGCCTGAGGAGGCGCCCCAACGGCAGCGCCTCGACCGTGGTCCAGGATGCCCAGATCGCGAGGGAAGCCGGCCAGGGCTACTTGAGCAGGAACAAGTGGAAGATCATCTTCGGCACCATCCTGGCATACATCCTGGTCGCGAGGGTCCTGGGCGACGGCGCGGTAGCAACAGCTTCCTAGCCTGTTCGGTCGAGCCTGTGTACGTTATTTTTTTACATGGGAAGCATAGCATGGACACGGCGTTTGATACTCTGGGCGCCATGCACACAACGTTGCATGGCGGGGACACGGCTTTTTGGGCTTCAATAGAACGCTTTGGTAGCAGATATATAACACTGCCTCTTCTACAGCTCCTGCTCTCCTCTTGCTCAACCTGACAGTGCAACAGAGGGCGCGCCGTTCGACATGACCATCTGCGAGAATCGACAGCTGTGTGCACGTAATGCTATTGGAATCTATCAACCGCACGAGACGCATTCGAGCAATCCACTGGAGCAGGAACAGCATACCCAGGCCTCCAATCCCACCTCGGACACAGCTACTGCTTCTTGTTGAGCTTCTCGTGGATGCTCTCTTCGCTCGGCATCTGCGGCAGCGGCGTGAGCCATTTCCTCACATTGTCAAAGCTAGAGACCGCCTTGACAATGGAAATGAACACTTTGGAGTTGTCCTTGTCCACACGCCCTTTGAACATGCCGATGAGAGACTGGATGCCCATGCCCTCCGCCGGAAGTGAGTCGTAAATCTCCCTCGCCGTCGGTAGCTTGGGCTGACTCGGCGCAGGAGAACCCGGTGCAGGGCTGCCAGCCCGACTGGTGCTCGCAGACGCCGTGGGCGACCCGCTGCCGAGGACAACGTTGAGCTTGTTCTTCTTCTTCTTCTTGATCCGCGTAGACTCGTTACCGCTGGCCTCGGACATCTCAGAGTTGGGCCGCTTCTTCGACTTGAGTTTGTCCACTGGCTTGTGGGACCCAGACGGAGTACTTGACCCAATGGGTGTGTTGGTGCCTTTGCTCGACGTGCCAGAGGGAGCGTTGCCCGTCTCTGCAGCTTTTGCCTCGGCCGCCTTCTTCTCCTCTTCTTCCTTCGCACGCTGCCGTTCGGTTTCGCTGTCCGTCTCCGATTCTTCCGACATGTCACTTTCGGCGTAATCGTACAGCTTTCCACGCTTCACGAGCGTCTTCCTTAAGCCCTTCTCGAGTTCCTTGGCCATCTCCGACTCCATCTCCTCACGCTCTGCCTCTTCTTGGATCTTCTTCTCATCACGGTCCCAAAGTGAGGCAGCCAGCTGATCCCTCTTCAACTTGTCGGCAGCTTCCTTAACGTCCACCTCATCTCCCTCGAACAGTCCGTTCAGACCCTCCTCGTCGTCGGCAAAGTCCTCCTCCAGATTGAAATCAATGTCGTCTGCATCGGCTTCGCGCTTGACGTAGCCCTCGTCGTTGCGCACTGCGCGAATGCGGCCTTCGTCATCGGCACCGCCACCAACTCGTGTGCTCATCATATTCCGCCCTCGCAGCTGATGCTCCTCCTTCTCTCGCGCCGCAACGCGCTGTTCCACGTTCCTCAAGAAGCCAGGTACTCGCTCGACCTTGAACATGACTTTGTCTGTGTCATCGCCGGTTGGCTTCACCTTGCCCTTGACATTGAATCTGTACCAGCGCTCAATAGGCGCCATCTGGATGTTGCCTTGAGAGTTCTGTGACAGCATAACGTGCGTCTCAGAAAGCTCTGATTCGTACGTGCCAACCCACGTCTGACTGTTCTCGAAATCCTCAAGGTGCCAGGGCAGCGTCTCCTCATAGCGAAGCAGTTGGCGCTTCTTAGCCTCTGGTGTGTCATCTGGGCGGTACTTCTGCTCCGTCTTCTTCTGGAAAGCTTGGGGCTTCGATTTGCCTGTAGGCGCGATCTTGGCCTGGTTCTCCTCTCGAATCTTACGGCGTTCCTCCCTTTGCTGTTCGATCCTCTCGCGCTCTTTAATCTCTTCCAGGTCCTCCTTTGTGTCTTCCTCCTCGAAGTGGGAGCCGGCTCCACTGGGCGGCGCACGCGGGTCGCGGCGATGAAGGCGGATGGGTGTAGCGAACTGGCTCGGGTCCTGGACGTCTACGTGTGTTTTGTTCTGCAGTCGCATGACGTGGTGTCGCAGCTCCTTCAGATCGCGCCGTGTGACAACAAGAGGGAAGCTGGTGGCACCTGCCTGATGGTATTCATGACGGAGCGTAGCGATCGGTATGATACCGCCGGCAGCAGCATCGGCGGGCTTGTTTGTCTCGTTCATCTGCGCGAGAGAGACCAGAGGGCGCGTGATCTTTGCAAGCGGTCGACGAGGCGCGCGCAGAGGGCCTTCTTTCGGACGTGGACGTTTCTTTTTGGCAGGCTGCTGGCCATTTGGAGCTGCTTGCGGCGGCGCCTGTTGTGGCGGCGCCGTGGGCAAGTTGTTCATGGTGAACGATCGTGTGGAATATGACTACGAAAAGAATGTATTGGGCGGAGGCGATATCGAGGGAGATGGTGAAAGGCAGCAAAGTTACAGCCTTTGTTCGAGACAATGGCGATGGAGCTGAGCAGTGACGATGCAGCGCGTTCCAGCAGCCTAGCGTTAGCGGATTCCCGGCTTGGCAACCACGACGGCGATTCGGCGTAATGACGCCCCAGACTTTCTACAGCACCGATCATTTGTGCATTGTTTGCTCCGCGAGAGAAAACATTCAGCTTGGTCGCAAACATCCGCGCGTGGATCCAAGGCAGCATCCTCCAGCTGCGGCGGTACGAGAGTTGGAATCTGCGAGTCTGGCTCACATCGACAACACTATCAACTGCCACAGACCGCCAAAAACGGCAACACCAGAATCTCACTTTCACACCTAAGCACGGACACCCAAGCCTATGGGGCGAACTTGTTGGCAGTCGCACTCGCACGAACACCATACAGTTCTGACAAAAGAAGAAAAGACCAAGTCTTTTCAAGTCAACTTTTCCACACATCAGTTGATCGCTCCGTCAAAAGAGCCAGCTAGCAAGCATGGACCAGACTCCAGCTAATACCAAGGACCTCGAAGCCCAGCTGCGTGGCATGATATTGGGAAATGTCACCATGGGTGGCGGACAACACCAACACGACAACCAGCAAGGTCCGCACCGCGGACGTGGTCGTGGACGTGGCGGTTTCCATCGTGGATCAGGTCCAAACCCTCGTGGTGGTGGTTATGCGCATCACAACAACACCAGAGGCAACCAGCCATATGGTATGAACATGGTGAACCACTCTGTTCGAGGTGGCAGGCTTAACAGCAATCACAATGGAACGGATCCTCGCCACAATCACGCCTATGCGCAGCATGGAGACGGTGCACCTGTTTTGCAGCGGCCACAAGGTGGGTTCAGTCAGACAGGGCAGACACCACGGGGCGGTGGACCTTATCAGTATCCTCGTCCTCAGTATGCTGCAAATGGCTATCAACATCGACCTAGAATCGACTCAGCATCGCAGGTGCAGTTCATGGAAAGCATCGTTGATCACGAGCTCCCAAAAGTCCAGATGAGTGAATTCGAACTCTCCAAGCACAGCACGTTCCGGAAAGGTCTTGAGGTCATCTTCCAGCAGGCCTTTGCTGAGAACGGCGGTAAAGACCTTGACCATATCAAGGGCATCTCCCTGGTAGCATTTGGCAGTCTGGGCTCAGGCTTTGGTCTGCCGGGATCTGATATGGATCTTGCTGTAGTTCCACAGTGGAAAGATATTGCACGAGCTGATGAGACGGACATTGGTCCTAGAATTCCTCGTCTTCTCGAAAAGGCGGTGCTCGACGACAAAATGGGAGGTCGTCTGCTTACACGCACTCGTGTCCCCATCCTGAAAGTATGCGAGACACCGACTGAGGCACTCTACACTGCTCTTAGCGACGAGCGAAAGAAGTGGGAAGATCTGTCTGAGGAAGAAAGATACCCTCGAACACCACCGCCAATCGACGCAACAGTACCCCCGCCCACCTTCGATGAAATCAAAACTCAGAAGGCTTTGAAAGGGATAGAACAGCCAGAGATCGCAACGCTCAAGCCGAGGCCCAGCGCAGCAGGAGAGAGTCAAACATCAATCGAAACAAAGGCGGAACCGACAGCGGGGGAGGCTGTGCCAGTACCGCCGGTGCTCGAGGAAGAGCCCCCTGCCGACCCCAAGACGACACCAGCTGGTGCTACTGCTGCCACACCAAACATGCAGGAGAACCAGCCCCGGCGGGAAAAGCAGTGGCACCGTGAGAAGGTCTTGGGTCCTCTCGATTTCCCCAAGACTGGCGTAGGCATTCAATGCGACATCAACTTCGCTAATCCTCTCGGCATCCACAACACGCATATGCTTCGTTGTTACTCTCTCACAGACTCTAGAGTCAAGCCTATGGTACTTTTCGTTAAGTCATGGGCGAAGCAGCGTAAGATCAATAGCTCTTACTCTGGGACACTATCATCCTACGGCTGGGTGCTAATGGTCCTTCACTATCTCGTGAATGTCGCTTCGCCACCAGTCTGTCCAAATCTCCAACATTACTTACCACAAGCAACCGACATGGACTCACTGTCTGAACGCTTCAAGGATGCAAAGAAGGTCAGCGGCTATGATGTGCGGTTTTGGCGCAACGAAGAAGACATTATTCGGGCAGCACAAGAAGGACGACTGACACAGAACCGCCAACCTCTCGCATCGCTCCTCTGCGGCTTCTTCCAATACTTCGCATCAAATGGCGGGTATGGCCGTCAAAACAACTTCCACTGGACTCAGGAGGTGCTTTCTCTTCGTACGCCTGGTGGTATTCTGAGTAAACAGGAGAAAGGTTGGGTTAGTGCCACTACTATCGTCACCGCGGAGAAGAAGGTCACGAATCGTTATCTTTTTGCTATCGAAGATCCTTTCGAGATCGATCACAACGTTGCCAGGACAGTCACTCATCGTGGCATTGTCACGATTCGTGATGAGTTCCGTCGTGCCGGGAGAATTCTAGGTGCTGTTGGCAGAGGTATGGTACCTGAAGGTGGGCTTTTCGATGAAGTCATCGAAGAGGCTCCAGTGCCGACAATGAAAGTCGAGTAACCAGATGAGGCACCCGCAACAAAGACCGCGGCTCAAGACGATTCGTGAAACATTGTAGACACCGGTTTGGGAGCGTTCAACATCGATGAAGATGCTCAGCTAGCGTTGCGTTAACCACGAACGAACACTTCGGCATGACTTATCGCGAACGTACCTACCAACGTTACAACGTTTGCACTAGTTACCGAACTGTGTTGCACAAGGTAGAGGGAATAGGGCATTTTAGCGACGCTACGTCACAAGTCACGTCGACAACGGAAATGCACCAAAACAAGTCATGACTCATGTTGCTACCACCACAACCAGGCTGTCTGCTTCCGAAAGCTGCCGTCACAACTGCCGTAGCCCCAAGAGCCCCATACATCTCTCCAGACCCTACGACGTTCTCCGCATGCCGAAATTATGTTGTTTGCGCCGATGGATGAATGTCGGCTTTTCACTGACCAATGAAGGAACTCAAACATGATGGCCTCCCCACAGCCCGTACACCATAACCCTGCTAGTCACAACGCGTTCCCCGCAAAAGCTTAAACCACGTAGGGATTTCGTACCTGAACAGGCCTTAGTCCGTCAACGAGGTCATAGAGCCCCTTTGGACTGTGGAGAACTGACATGTCTTGCTCGACACGCGCAAACAAGGTCGAGCCCTGCTACCCGAAGCCAACAAGTACATAAGTTGTGTTAGGCCGCCATCATGGACACTTCCCCTATCGTTCTCTTCGTTGGCAGCCTTCATCATGTTGGGCAAGACAGCTTTTGCTCTCGGCTTGTACGCCAGCATCGCAAGCTGTGCACCTACAAACGTGACCGGCCCGACTGCGCATGTCAAGAACGGCACATATCAGGGAGTCTACTCACCTGAGTACAACCAGGACTACTTCCTTGGTATTCCATATGCGCAACCTCCAGTTGGCGACCTGAGGTTCAGGGTTCCCGCGCCCTTGAACCAGACTTGGGATGGCGCAAAGCCAGCTACACAGTACTCTAGCGAGGTATGCTCTACACTCATGAGAGCGAGTAGACAGAACACTGACAACGAATAGTGCTACGGCTACGGATCTGACCAGTGGGGTTACCCACTTTCTGAGGACTGCCTCTACCTTAATGTCGTCCGCCCTGCTGGCTGCGAAGAGGAGAACCTGCCTGTTGCTTTCTGGATCCACGGCGGAGGCTACTTTGAGGGAGGCGGCGTTGACCAACGCTACAACCTCTCCTTCATCGTAGAGAATTCAGTCAAGATTGGAAAGCCCGTCATCGGTGTCAGCATCAATTACCGCCTCAGTGCCTGGGGATTCTTGAGCGGCAGTGAGGAGCTTAGCAAGTCTGGTGAGCTGAACCTTGGTCTGCGCGATCAACGTCATGCTCTACAGTGGGTCCAGGATAACATCAAGGCATTTGGAGGTAAGAGCATATGTTTCCACCTTGACAGACTGCAACTCACACACAATAGGCAACGCTGACAAGGTCACTATCTTTGGCGAGAGTGCAGGTGCTGGATCCGTGGGCTTCCATCTCACAGCCTATGGCGGACGCGACGACAAGCTCTTCCGCGGTGCCATCATGCAGTCTGGAAACCCCGTCCACTTCAATCACCTCAACGATCCCATGGAATACGCCGACTTGTTCAACGCCATCGTCAGCCGCACACCATGCGTAAACGCCACATCTCAGATCGACTGTCTACGTACTCTGTCTGCCGAGGAGTACAACGCTGCCGTCAACGTTACGACTCCAACATTGAACACTACTGGGTGGATGCCTTCAGTCGATGGCGACTTCATCCAGAAGCGCACCTCGATCCAGTTGGCAGACGGTGACTTCGTCCACGTTCCCATCATTAGCGGCGCAAACAGCGATGAGGGAACTGGGTTCTCCCCTGCGCCTGTCAACACCACTGAGGATCTATACAACTTCATGACAATGGGTGAGAACGGTGTCCCAGCCGACCTCGCCAACCAGCTCCTCGAGGCATACCCAGATGACCCGTCTGTCAACGTTGTCGCAAACCTCGGGGACGCACGTCCCGGACCGCCATTTGGTGCTCAATTCCGCCGTTCAGCAAGTTATTTCGGCGACCAAGTCTTCATCGCCCTCCGTCGCTTGACATGCCAGACCTGGGCCGCAGCCGGCGTGCCAGCATACTGCTACCGCTTCAACGCTATCCCCGCTGGCATCCCACCCGTCATTGGCGTCACTCACTTCCAGGAAGTTAGCTTCGTGTTTCTTAACCTTCTCGGCGTTGGATACGCGCCTGTCGCGGTCCCGCCGTTCGCCAACAAGACGCAGTCTTACCGCGATCTCAGCCGCTTCATGAGCAGCAGCTGGGTCAGCTTTGTCAGCGACTTGGACCCGAACGCATGGCGCGAGGGCGGTGTATGGAACGGCACTGAGGAGATGTGGCCTGTGTATGACGTCGCGAACCCTCAGGACTATGTCTTTGACGCGAATGTTACTAGCCATGCGGAGCCGGACACATGGAGGAAGGAGGGCATTGACCTCATCAATGCTAACAACTTGGAGGTTTACGGGCGATGAGGTGATATCAGGTAATTATCAATCAAACGATACATAAGCAATAGTAAATGAACATTTGCCAATCGTGTTGAAGTGCGCCCAACCCTTACTTGTGGAGGCTCCGATCTGTGATCACTGGAATGTTGTTGCTCCTTCCTCGCCGTTACCACATCTCCACTTTTTACGGACACAGCAGCCCAGCGTATACCAACGACCTCCAATGCCATCGTCCATAATTCAGGGACACGACCGGCTTCAGGGCTCCCATGTCTGTTGAGAGAATACTAGCAGATGCCGTGTCTGATTTGGTAGGAGAATGCGAGGCATACAAAGCGTCAGGTTCACTTGCCAGTCGAAGGAACAGCGTCAAAGTCGCTGCTCGACGTGGCTGGAAACAAAACCGGGATCCCTGGTGCTGCATCAGTCTGAATGTTGCTGACATATGTTGACGGCAGGAGAAAAGTCGCTGTCTGGAGAGCGTCTGCACGCTTTAGAGTGGTGCCCAACGATACTGGACTGGTCGCTTCTCTCACGTCTTTCGCCAAAGTCGCAACAATTATGCATGCTCCAAAATCGGCGACTGTCTGGAGTCCGCTATTCTCTGATGCTGATAACCTTCTCGAGGCATGTACCAAATTTGAGCCAGAGTCATTCACAGATTATTCGTATGATACACGGCTCGCTTTCGGCCTCCACTACTCACTCAAGATAATCTCAGAATGACACATCCCCGACGAGTGAGTTGTACTGGAGTACAGGAAAGTGAAGGCGGATCCCGTGCTGCAAGAACTCTTTTGCGGTATTGGCGGGATGCAACCCGGGCAGTTGTCTTACCACGGGCTGGCTGAGAGCCTCAATTTTGAGGACTAGACATTGCTTCCTTTTAAATTCTGACATTGATGGTAACCTAAGCACAGACATCAAAAACGTCCACATTCCTTCGTACCTGCCGAAAACATTCCAAGGTTCGTTAGCCCATGATCGAGCATGCAAGGGAACAATTTTGAATTGTGGGGCAACCATTTCTCCAATCATAGAGGTCTGGCCATCCATCACACCTTTCTCTGTCCATTATGTCCCGGGATCTCGACCAGATCATCATTCCACCCAGTGCTTCAGCTTTTCTGCTGCAACACACGCCGGAATTCGAGAGACTGGCTATCGTAGCAATGCAACAGCGCCTCGATACTCTGTACTCAGAAGTAGCAAAGGCTACGCAGGGTGGGCTATGGTTGGGGACCTCCAGGCAGTGAGCAGAGAAGGCTGTGTGAAGAAGATTCTTTGGTACAAACGAAGGACTAGAGTCTCTTTGCTCCCCAAAAGCCGAGTCCGGGCGAGAGGAGCCCAGCAGACCATTACTTCAAAAGTCTCTACAAGTGATACAATCGCGGCCATATTCACCGTTATTGTTCAGGCGTTAGAGATGGACATGTCTGCCATAGAGATTGAAAGCCGAACAAGGACAAGTTTCAACTCGGGTCAACAATAGTAATGCCAGCCAGCGTCCCTGCATCGTTGCTTTCGGTCACATACTGTCGATCGCGAATCAAGGTGTAATCTCCGCTAATACTACATCATCATGATCGTCTCATCGCGCCGTCTCCGCACGTGCCTTTTCCATTGAACCAATGCAAGCAATGCAAAAGCCACACGAGAGAACATATTTGATACCGTGGGGCGAATCCCGCACCAAGTGATCCCACAGATTCCGAGTTTCTTGTTATCTCCCAACGCTTTTGCAAGGGTCGTAGCAAGATAGCGAACCTGCTGTTCGCTGAGATGAGCATCTCGAAGTTCAAGACTGAGGTTCAACCGGCTTTGTGCTTGTGGTAACGAGGCTGGCTTGGGTCCATGAGATTCTCGAATACTCATTGGCGCAAGGAAGATGTTTTGATTGTTCGGCAGACGGTACCAAAGACAAGAAGGTGTTTCGTGTCGCCGTGGATCCATGCATATCTGTGTATTGAGTTCAAAGGTCGAGAAAGGCTTCCCTCTTTGGTCACGTAAGAGCGCTTTAAGAGAGTTGATGAGAGATCGCGTAAAGGAATTGGCACCTGGTGCCGCTGTTGTCTGATCGAACGCTGCTGCGCTGAGAAGCTCGAATTTTCTCATGTCTTGTAAGCCGGTCTTTGCGCCCTTGGTGACATTGCTCGAATAACACGTATCAAGGATGGCCAAAACATCAGCATCTACATCCGATGATATAAGCATATCCTCTGCTTTGTTCCAATTAGCATGAGCGTCCTTGACGAATCCTCTGCCCAGTGCAGGACTCATGGTGGCTGTCAATTGTAGATAGTTCTCCAACTCGCGATAGACGGCGTGTCCACTATAGTATACGATGATGAGATTGTTAGGGCTGTCATGCTCCTCTGTGAAATTGGCGAGGCGACTGTTGAGTTGAAGCTGAGGTTTCGATTTCAGATTGAGCTCCAGGACATCTGTGTGATAACGAAAATCGCCACGGAAAAGGGCTTGTAGCTCTTCTACCTGTGAACTGTCAGAACGCCCTTTGTTCCAGTCATGCATTGCGGTAGTCTAAATAAACAGTTCACGTACTTCTTCGCGAGTCCGCAGCTCATCGATCTCATCTGCCCACTTGACGAGCAACACAGCAACTTTGTCGTACCCGTCTTGAAGAGCCAAGTTAGCTGCAACGGCCTGATCCCACCAGGCCTGCATCCTCTGATCTCTTACTTGTGCGTCATCTTCCTGTGTGTCTTGTATTCTTTGAGAGGCGAGTGTGTTCTCGGGGTCCAGATCAGATACCGATTCCACCTGAACATCAGCATGAATTACCCTTGGGATCAAACCATTTTCGTGCGTTAGCACAAGTTGGGTTTCGGTAAGATTTGGACCAACGTAGCCAATAGTTACTTCGTTGACAACTGAAGGCGGGAAGGCTTCAGAAGCCAATCTTTTCCTGGTTTGAAGCGTCTCTTTACGACTCGGTAGGACCCTCGCCGTCGATACTCTGCCGAGCTGATGAGTGTTTGCTGAGAATGGGTCTTTAGTTCGGCCATATAATCTTTCGTAAGCCTTCGCGCTTAGTCGCTCTCGATGAAGGCGCATGAATGCCTTCTTACGACCCTCGCCATAGAGTAGTGCGATGTGAATGTCAAAGAGACCCAAGAGTGAGTATGCTGCATCTTCTTCGCGAGTCGTTTGTCGTTCCGCTGCCCAAGACAGGCGCTCGTCCTCGTCCACCTTCAGCAGGTATGTATAATCGCCCAGTAAAACACCAGATGGGATTCTTGTAGCCTCAGAAATTTCTGTCTGCAACGTTCGTTTATCTCCAATCCAGTTACCGTTGGAATCGAAGAATTCCACTGATGTAGGGGCCAGGAGTTCCTGAAGCGTCCAGCCACGTCTGAACCATCTGCATCCCTCAAATGCAAGTATCCGCGATTGATGCACAGGCGACGATAGTGCGAGGGTCTGCTTCAAAGGTCCCTCGAGCGCCTTCTCGCTCGGGACATCAGACAGGTACACGTAGCACTTCTTCGACTCTTGATACCACATGAACATAGAATTAATGGCTTCGTGGAGTTCAGCGCTGCTTCTTTTGTCAATGCAGCAGGTGTCGACCCAGAAGTATCGCAGTCCATCTTTTGTCGCCTGATCCGCGCAAAACTTCAGCTTATTATAGCCCAGCTTGTCTTTGCCTTTACCTTTCGTTATCTCCTTGAAAGTCACCTCCTGATCGTTGGCTATCCACGTGTGCGAGAGAATAGCGTAGTCTGGTATCTGCTTCCCGTGAAACTCGGACAAGATGAACTCTCCGTTAGGAACTCGCTGCAAAAGATACATTGACAGTGACTCTCGGATTCGATGAATGGAGAACAAAACGCGTAAAGACAGAAAGAAAGTCCACTCGAGCTGGCAGGTGGGGTTTGATGGTGGTCAGTGCCATCCTGGGCCTCATCTCACACCTCGGCCCCAACTGATGGCTGGGTATCATGCAGCCAATTAATCATTCAAAGTAAAATGTAGACGCGCAGCCTTAGCCTGAGAATCGTTGTCTTGAGCTCACTCAGCACTGTAGCACATTGCCTTGTAAGCAGACCATTCTTTCTGGTTGTGACCATGCTATCTGTGCATCATACAAACTCATTCGTCCATGGCTGCATGCGGAGGCAGCGAATGTGGAATATTGTGTTCGTGAGTTACGACGAATTACTTCTCCTTCAAGAGATACAGGATCTGACGTTTCTCTCCTTGCCACACTTCCTCGCAGGATCTCAGGCCTAGATGCCAGTCGCCTGTCAATGCCTAAGCCGTGAGACAAAGTGCGGGCTCCAAATTTGGCAACGGTAGAGCACAATGGCTGAATACCAGCCGTGATAATCGCTAAGACGATTGGATTGCACCACAACGTTTGCTGTGCAACTGTGCAACGACGTCGCAGCGCCCAAGACGGAAGGCAAGCAAAGATGCTTAGTCTTTCCGTTAGCGATTGTTGGGAGGGAGCCTCTTCAGTCAAATATCCTCTTCTGGCTCTTCCGGCCTTATAATCGGCGATCGAACCCATACCTGGAGGTCTAAACTAGACGAAGTCGTCATCTCATCTTGGTGCCGTGGAATGGGTGTTGAGACTCCGAGGCATAGTAAGAAAGTCCATCCCGGATTCCGATGTCTGTCTTGATTCCTTCGTGTGGGTGTTGAGAGTCTCAGGCATGGTGCGACTGGCGGCGAATGCCATTTGTGAGTCCGTAAGATTGGTGGCAGCAGCCGGTTGGTTGGAGTTTGCATTTGTTTTGTTTGATCCAAAGGTAAGCCATTGGACAACCAAAACGCCAAAGACCACTGCGAATGTGTCAGTATGGGGTTTCTGAACACGAGTGGCTACGTACCGTCGACGATGCACAGTGTGTAACACACAAATGCTATCTGACTAGTAGCATCAACAAAGTAAATAACTAGATTGATTGCACCAGCCACGAATGTCAAAGCGGATCCGACGATATTTTTCCTTAGCATTCTCTTGACACTAAGAGAAAGTGGGTCGTCTCTCTCGGCATTGCTGCGCAGGACTCCTCGTAGTGCGAATGGATTCCGAGCAGGAGGCCTTGAGGTTTCGTCCATGACCGTCGCCGGGCCGCGTGCCTGATTCCTCAAAACGGGCAAAATCAGCCAGATGAAGACGCCTGTGAGTGCAATGTTGATAACAATGTCGGTGGAAAAGGTGGTGTATGATGGGATCATGTCGCTTCCGATTCGGCAATGGCCATCTTGCATACTGATAGCAGCATGAGGTGTAGCGATGCACCAGATGGCCATTCCCCCGAAAAACCCAACAGTTATTACCATACCAGCAATCCATATTCTGTCGTGTTTTCGCTCGAGAGGCTGACGGGCAATGTGTATCCTTTCTAGATAGAACATGTATCTGCCGCAAGTTAGTTCTTGACACTTCATCGAATGGAAGTACGTTCAGGGACTGCTTACAGCAAAACTTTCGAAGAGAAGTACAGAAACAAACAGACTGTGATAGATGCCCGACATTGCTTCCAAGATGTAAGATTAAGGCCGTACACCAAAATTGCGCCTGAGATGACAAGCATCATGGCCACCACAGTCTGGATATGGGAGAGAATCCATGCAAATTGTAGTTTCTTCTTCCTCTCGAATTGTGTTACTCGAAGGCCTGGTATGTGTCAGTACTACACTGTAGTGTCGCCTGGATGAACATACCCAATGCAAACGACAGTGCACATAGGCAGAATGTGGAGATGATGCCATAGACCAGGCGGCCGAGTGCGCCCGTCTCAGGGCGAGCGACATGTCCTGGCTCCTCTCGGGGGAAAATCCGTATTGTGGGCGATCCCTGAACGAGTAGTACGAAAAATACCCAAGAAAAGATCGCTGTCTTCATCCCTGGCAACATCTTCATTAGGTGCAGAAGACGAGGCTGTGGAACACGAGCAGTTGAGAGATTGCATTGTTTTACCAATGCTGAAGGGTGACTGCATCCGCACGCTGTGCAACACTAGCCACTCGAGTCCTGCGGAGTAGATCCCGGAAGAACCGATGGTCTTTGCTCGTGCCTGCCGCGCGGGACGGAGATGCGGCCGACAGTATTAAGGTTGGAAGAATGATTGGTTATCAACATCGCTCTACCCTTTGAAATCTTGTGTTGGAGTTTGGTTTCGGGAACGCTACGATAGCTGAACACTGTCGCGCCAGACTAGGCAATAGCTGCGCAGCCAAGTCTCTTACGTTCAAGAGATCGTTGAAGATCACATCAATCTCACCTGATACGGAAAGTTAGCCGCGCTTTTGATTTGAGATGTGCCGAAGCTAGAGCTGCTGCACGAAGCACTCATATCCGCGAGTGTCCCAAGCTTGTTCAACGTCTGCGCCGCTAACAGATATTCTCTTTTCTAGATAAAGATGTTTGTCTCCGTGTGCTGATCATACTGACTTCTGATGTCATGATACGCAGACGCAATCGGTGATCATGCTGTCGCTCAATACAGGGGCAGAATATCCAAGAGAGCTGGGTTGCTGGAAATAATTAGAATTCAAACGAGACGGACGTGCGAGCACAAGAGATCGTCGAACTGTTGGGCACCCGGTTTCGAGAATCCCACAAGAGATGGAGGCGGTGTATCGAAGCATTTTCACCACTTCACTCTGATTGCATGGATCCTTTGAGGCTTAACGCATCTGCAGGCGCCTATCCTTACGCTGATCCAGACTCACACATACACAACCCAAACACTGTACTCTGGCCGAGCACCCGACAAGGTTTGGGCAACTACGACAGCGCTGAAGGCACAAACTCACGCCGCGGTCTGGAGATGTTTTCACATTTCAGACAATCGCAGATGCTCTCGAGGACTATGGTGGCCAAGAAGAAGGGATGCACTTGTTCTACTTGGGATGTTTGAGATGCTGCACCCAAAAAGTGCTTTACGAGGAGATGCCAACGCCTGTTGGAAGAGGCGAAGCTCTATCAAATTGCTAGTTATTCATGACCCTGTCTGCTTTCATCCATGGACAAGAAGCGAAGGGGGACGATGACTGCTTCATGGTACCCGTGAATCGTCCTATGTCGCTGTCACTGGCGACAAAGCATGCATCTCCGGAGCTGTTGATGCGTCCGCTGACATATAACTGGGCGAAGACCCGACTCGAAGAGAAGCCGCAGTAGGAGGCCTGGATGAACATAGGGGGCGTACCTGTTTTCTTTTGCACAACGCCGATTGAGCCGCCGCATTTGGAGGCATTCAAGACGCACGAACGGACTTGACAACACCGCCTTCGTTCACCAACTACGTGCGTCCCGACACGCCACGTACTGGCAGCTCGGTAGTTAGTTGGGTGGCCACTAGCGAATGCCCGCTATGTTTGTAGTATGTTTCTGTTATCTTGCTGCCTATGCAAGCAGCAGTCAGTCGCCCAACGAAACCACTGCCTCTATGGCAAGAGGCGATTGTCTTTTGCGAACTAGAAAGACCTCTCAGGAGTGCAAGCGTGGAAACCACACTGACGAGTTGGCGATTGTACTTTTGCCACCACAGAATATGTATTAACGATGCGTTTGTCAACTTTTCTTCTATTGCGAATTTATACAACACAACTACCATTAAGATTACAAGTACCAATTACTCTCAAGCAAAGGAAAAGCAGAACATTACCATCCCCATTCTGTCCTCCAATCCCACAACCACCGGAACATTCGAAATCGCGCCTCTTCGCGCACATAGTCAATTAAGAGCTTACTCTACATAGCAGCGAAAGCCCAGCCGAAGACACCAACGGCACCAGCAAGGAGAACAGCGGGCGCGTTGGCGGCAGCAGCGCCGGTGTACTCGGGAAGACCGGGCTTGGTGGCTGCGGGAGTGTTGCCGGGCTGGCTGGCCGACGCAGGAGGAGCCGCGGGAGGAGCTGCGGAGGCACCAGCAGGAGGAGCTGCGGAGGCACCAGCAGGAGGAGCTGCGGAGGCACCAGCAGGAGGAGCTGCGGAGGCACCAGCAGGAGGAGCTGCGGAGGCACCAGCAGGAGGAGCAGCAGAGGCACCAGCAGGAGGAGCAGCAGAGGCACCAGCAGGGGGAGCAGCAGAGGCAGGAGCCTTAGGGGAGCGGCAGAGGCACCAGCAGGGGGCGGCAGAGGCACCAGCAGGGGGCGGCAGAGGCACCAGCAGGAGGAGCGGCAGAAGCACCAGCAGGAGGAGCGGCGGAATAAGCGGCGGAGGGAGCGGCAGGAGGAGCGGCAGGAGGAGCGGCAGGAGGAGCGGCAGGAGGAGCGGCAGGAGGAGCGGCAGGAGGAGCGGCAGGAGGAGCGGCAGAAGGAGCAGCTGGCGGTGCGGCAGGAGCAGAGCTACCAGGAACATGGACGGTCGAAGTGAGCTTGTTGGTAGAAGTGACGGTGGTGGTAGCGTTGTTGCCAGTGGGGTAGATGGGAACCTGAGGAGGTGGAGGAGGAGGAGCAGTGCAGTAGGCTTTGCAAGAGGTGACCGTGATGGTGCTGGTGGTCGTGGTAACCTTTCCGCTGGTGGTGAGGGGGCAGACAGTGGTAGTGGTGTACGTGGTCAATTCCTGGGTCTTGTTGCCGTAAGGAGTAGGAGTGACGATGATCGAGGTAGGGTAAGCCGTGGGAGCACCGCAGACGTCCTTCTCGAAGGCGATGTAGGTCTCGTAATCAGCCTTACTGCAGCCCTTGCTAACCTTGCCGGCGACGTCCTTGCCGTGGAGGTCACCGCAGATGCAGGCATAGTCGCAAGGGCTGCACTTGCTGCTGGAGATGGCCTCGAAGACGTAGGTCTGGACGGACTGAGGGAGCTTCTGGACGGTACCAAAGATGTCCTTGTCGCACTTCTTGGGAACGGAAGAGGCGCTGTACTGAGCGGTGACATAGGATGTCTTAGTCAGAGACGAAGTGACGTAGGCGGTAGTCGTGGAAGGCGTAATGTTGTACTGCGCATACTCGCTGGGAGGAGGAGGAGGAGGAATAGGCGTGTAGGCCGGAGTACTAGCCTCGTAGACCGGAGTGTAGGCAGAAGTGCTAGCCTCGTAGACCGGGCTGTACACGGGAGTGTAGGCAGGGGTGCTAGCCTCGTAGACCGGAGTGTAAGCAGGAGTGCTAGCCTCGTAGACCGGGCTGTACACGGGAGTGTAGGCAGGAGTGCTAGCCTCGTAGACCGGGCTGTACACGGGAGTGTAGGCAGGAGTGCTAGCCTCGTAGACCGGGCTGTACACGGGAGTGTAGACAGGAGTGCTGGCCTCGTAGACAGGAGGAGCCACTGGAGTGTAGACTGGGGCTACAATGGAAGAAACTTGGTAGGCCATCTTGAAAGATGTTTAGTCTGTTTCGAACGGAGAACGAAAGTGAGTATGTTCGAGTGTGTTCAGCGAGTGATGCTCTTCCATGTTTCGCTTCGAAACACCCGTTATATAGAAAAATTGTTTCTCAATATCTCACCTCGACCGTTTGCGACATCTGCTAGTAGTTGCGACGGATTCACGTTGACGCACGAGTGTAAAAATAAATGTCACACGCATCCGGAAGACGTCTTTGTTTGAGACTGAACATAGTAGAGTTCTCTGGGTCGCCGTTGCGCTTCCGGATTCGGCCAGTGTTGAGGAATGTAACCACCACCAATAGGATCTTTTGCGCAAACTTTAGCTCCCATCGAATTGGATGCAATTGCACTAGTTGCCAGAGAAGCCCCGGACGTGAGAAGGCGCAAAAGAGGCCGTAGCGTACGGCTTTGCTGCTCCTGCGCCTAATGCAGCGCCGCAGCCTTGCGGCCAGTCCCGCTGCGTACTGCTGAAACAGAGTTGGTTGCGTTTCCAGGAGCGCGTTGCAACGGAGACGGCTAATCGGGCGGGGTGTGCTGTCATGAACTACTGGTCTCGTGCGGGCTTTGCGATGGACTGCGGATGCGCTCGAGTAGTGTCGTCATATCGGCATGCCTGTCCTTCTCTTCTGCCTCATCCAGCCATCCAATGATGCGCGCCACATCTCTGACCTCATAGTAGCATTCAAAATGCTCTTTGGCATGTCGCATCGCGCGTGAACGGTCGTCTGTGGCGTCGGGGTCAGGCTCTGGCTGGTTAGCTAGAAGGTTCTAGTAGTATTGATTAAGTCTCTGCTTGTTACCAAGGCTCTTCTGCATTGGGTGCTTCTCCATATAGTCTCTGTAGTGATACGCTAGAATGTATGGATCCTGTCGAAACGACCTAGCCGTCATCTCCTTGTGAGTCTCTGCGCACATCGTCAGGGTACTCCCGGTTCAGTTCCCATAGTTAGAGGACATGTCGTAATGGAAGCTGTGGTGTGCAAAGTGTGAGTGGTCATTCTCAACTTTGAGATGTCATGAAAATCTGCGACAAAGCACGAGGTGCTTTGTTTCGCCGCGATGCACGTCGAGCAAATGTGAATCGTGTAACAACCACAACAACCACGTGTTCCTTTGTTGCGCTGAGACAAACGCATCTCGTTCTGTGCTTCCAAATTCACTCGTATCGTATATCGCATGGTATCGTGTTCCCATCGGTGACTGTGGCTCCACCAGTTATGCGCCGGACTCCAGATCGTGACTCGTAATATACAGTTCGGCGCTGTTCGTTGGCGATTCTTTTCTCCCTGTTTCTCCTGTAATCGATACTCGTGTAACGTTCCGCACGCTTTCCGCCCCCTGCTCTCCATGTACTTTATGACGACCGCGGCGGTCTTGAGATCCTACACGGTCTCGCCGTTTGCTGCAGCACTCGCGCCACCCAGACTATTAAGTGCCTTTGCGATATACGGACCGACGATTGGAATGCCTCCTGCAAATCCAGCGATTGTTGCAAAGAAGTCGCCAAATAGGACCAGAATACCGTATAATTCGATCAAGAAGCCAAAGAAGGCCCAGCGCATGAGGATGAGTGTGATGCCAAGCGCAAAGGCCGCGGTGCCTTTCCACTTCTGTCGTCGGGCGAAGAACGCGAGTGTTTTTTGGGTGCCGATGATCAAAGTGAGGCCGATCAAGAAGAGGATCTATCGTTGGTTAGGAGGGCGCGTAAGGAGCCAGCTAGAGGGGGAAGAAGTACATTGCCCATGGCCAGCCTGATAGATATTAGCTAAGGGCAGTAGTCGAGGAATCGGTGTACGTACATGGCGCGGTCAAAGAACATCATGACACCACCCATCAGAAAGAGTCCGCCTGTATAGTTCAATCGTGAGTTTTATGTTTGGTGCAGTCGCGTGTTTGATAGGATGGCTGGTTGTGGTGGGCAACGGCGTACGTACCTCCTGAACAGAAAGCGACCCCAATCTCTATTGTCGGTCAGTATGCAGGCATGTGCTGAGTGGTTTAGGGGCGTACTTTGGGTGTCTGAAAGCCACATAGTAGGCATCTTGAATGCGACGGGGCCGTGGACCTGTAATGTCGAGAGTGTCGATGTCGAACGATGAAGGGCAGAGTGCGGGTACGGCGGTGGTATAGCCTATGTTGGTGTGTACGTGTCTGGGGCACTTGTTGGGTGCCTGCTATCAACAACCTTCGTTTCGTGTCCCTTCTTCGTGCAGCTGGTTGACGCGCTACCGAGGCGCGGCCCCACCCCTGCTAGCGTGGGGTTTCGCGGAAGTTCGCAGATTTTTGAGCTTCGCTGTCTCGTCCCTCACCAACTCAACATTCCAACTGCCAAGATCAAGTACCAACATGCAAAGAATCCATGTTTATTCTTGTAGTGCTATGATATAGTATCCTGTGGCGAAGGAACAACGTAGAACCGCCCTGACAACAGTATGCCTATTACGTGCTGCTGTAACTAGGAAGTCTCCCCCCGAGCTCCTGGTATCCCGTCTGATGGGCGAAGAACAATACAGGATCACGATTAAGCCGGAGCGCCTTCTTGAACCTTGCCTTGAAAGGGGCTTGCGTGGGTGGAAGGTGCTTGACTTTGATGGTCATACATATTTTGCTGTTGCTGCCGTATCCTGCTGACTGCATTCGTCTAATACCTGTGACCAACTGCGGCTTGTGGACGCGGTCGATGCTGGGTCTGAAGGTTGGTCTCAAGTTGTGAGGACTTGACCGCAGCGCTGGTGGTATTTCTCTTGGATCATGTAGCACGACAGCTCATTTCAGCACGGTATGCGCGCCTCTTGCCGCCAGATACCCTTCATACACGTTCTGTGGCATCGTCCTGATCGTTCCGAACATCTCCTTGTTGTGGTATCTCAGTCTCGTCTTGGGATCTGTGTACGGGGCAGGCAGCCCGGTGATATCGCAGTACTTTTTCTGAGCGCTCGGGTGGAAGCTTGGTGCAGACTCGATGTTTGTGTACGTGGGCGCAGGGCCAGTTGTGTTGCCTGCAGCTGCGCGTCCGTTCTTCTCAAGCACCAGCCTGTCGAGGCTCTGCGCAGCTTGCGCGATGTTTGGGGGTCGGCCAATGCCAGCTGGTGTTGAGCCGCCTTCAGATGCGATTGCTGGCGTCGACGCGCCACTGTTGGCTTGTGTGTTCATTATCGAGGCTTCTTTGCGCGACGCTTCGCCGATGACTTGCTTGAGGTTCTTGTTGCGGCGCTGAGGCGGCTTCCAGCTGGGGTTGCGGAATGGCTTGTGGACGGCATAGATGTCGAGCTTGTCAAGCAGCGCCTGGTGAGTCTTCTCGTCAGACTGAGCTGTAAGCGGCGCCATGTTGATGCGACTTGTGCGACGACAGTGACTGCGATGTGTTGTGACGTTGTCGAGCTGTCGATGGGAGCTTGTGGAGGTGGAGCTTGGTCGGCGATCGCCCTTCACTAAGCCGCCCTGCATCTAACTGTTTTGGTCCATCCCACCAACAACAACGCGCGCATCACACAGGCATGGTAGGTGCCATGAAAGAAGAGGGTAAATAGACGGCCTTGCTGATCTGTGTATTAGGAGAGCCCTCACGAGCATCAGCAGAGCCTCTTGCTCTCCCGTATCATTGTCAATGTTGTGAGCAGCAGCCCAATGTAAACACGATCAAATTGCACCGACTAACACCGCCCACAGGAGAAGCTGAACGAAGCTATTATGATGCTGAACAAGAACCTTCAAGAGATCAACATCCAGAACATGGACACCGAGCTCGTTGCGCAAATGTTCAAGAATTACCAGTCGAACGTTTTGTTCCATCTTGAAGGTATCGAGACATTGTGGATTCTACAAGTTGATGTACAACTGACAGTGACAGCAACAAATGGTCTGAAAGATCCTGCCTAAGTCTCCGCTGAGTCAAAATCTGTCTGCTGGCATGCAGATGGCATGGAACGTACTTAAGCTGGCAGATGGGTAGAGACAAAGATTTGATAGCAAGACGATGCAGATATACGCAATGATACCCACACATGACGAAAACTCAAACAAACACATGAACTCCAAGCTTCCGGACAGCAGATACTGATTCCCGTGCGTTGATTGAAGTTGGAGACTTTGTGGCGTACAACACCTCGGGAGTGCTTGGGCCACTCGGTGATGCCTCACAGCTCCAACAACCAGCAGCATGCGACACAACTCCAGTAAACCGTGCGCTAGTGACCTGCTTACGCCTCCTCAACCACGCGACATGATATAGAACCCCCCGCCAGACTCGCCCGATTTCACGACTCCACGACAATGGCGCCTTCTGCGATCGACGATGCGCCGGCCGCCTTAAGGCGCAACTCTCCCAAGCCTCCGCCGGCGCGCATCTGGAACGTGAGCGAGCCACCATTCGAGGGCTACAGATCGGCCGACACCGAGGGTTATGCGCGCAGCAATGGAGAGACAGCAATCATCATCGACAATGGTACATCTGAGAGCCACAGCATCGTTGCTTGTTGCAGATGCTAACGATGCGCGCAGGGTCGTCAGCAGTACGCGCAGGATGGTCGTTCGACTCGAAACCGCGACTCTCAGTGCTCCCGAACATGGCCCGGTACAGGGACCGCAAGCTCAACCGCACCTTTACGTTCATCGGCTCAGACGTATATTCGGATGGCACAGCGCGTGGGCAGTCGAAGCCTATCTACGAGCCAGGAAGCAACATCATAAACAACTGGGATGCGATGGAGGGTGTGCTGGATTACTGCTTCATCAAGATGGGTATCGACGGGCGATCAGGCAGCATAGATAGGCCCATCGTCATGACCGAGCCCGTCGCCAATCTGGGCTACACAAGAAAGAGTACGTCCATCGTAGCGCATCAGGACCGGGAAGAGTACTAACTGCATCGCGATAGCCATGTCTGAAATTCTCTTCGAATGCTACGGTGCGCCTTCCGTCGCATACGGTGTCGACTCGCTCTTCTCCTACTCGTACAACGGCGGCCGCAGTGGTTTGGTAGTCGACTCTTCGTACACCTCGACCCACTTAATACCTGTCGTCGACACCAAACCCCTCCTTTCACAAGCCACAAGACTCAACTGGGGGCGCTTCCAGTCTGCGCAGTACTTGCTGAAGCTGCTCAGACTGAAGTACCCTTCGTTCCCGGGCAAGATCAGCGACACTCAGGCCGAGGACCTGGTCAGGGAGCACTGCTATGTATCGCGGAACTACGAGGAGGAGCTCAGCCGCTATCTGGACTGGACGGGACTAGAGGACCGCAATCATATCATACAGACACCGTTTACTGAACAAGTCGTCGTCCAGAAGACAGAGGAAGAGCTAGCAATAGCAGCAGAGAAGCGCAAAGAGAGTGGCCGACGACTACAGGCTCAAGCTGCCAAGATGCGGCTGGAGAAGCTGAAGAAGAAGGAAGAGGAGTTCGAATACTACGTACAGCTACAGGCGCAGCTACAGGAGATACCCACGAAGAAGGAGAAGGCGCGAGTGCTCGAGTCTAACGACTTCGATGACGAAGGCCAGCTCGACAAAAGAGTCAAGGAGTTGGAGAAGTCGATCAAAAAGACACGGAATAAGGATCTTGGCGACGACGCCGAAGAGGAGCAGCAAGAAGAACCCACCTTCCCGCTCCTCGAGGTCCCAGATGACCAACTTGACGAAGAGGGGATCAAGCAGAAGCGGCAACAACGACTGATGAAGTCCAACCACGATGCTCGGCTGCGCGCTCGAGTAGAAAAGGAGGCCGAAAAGGCGCGGCTGGCAGAAGAGCAACGACTTGACGACGAGAGACGAGAAGCTGACCCAGAAGGCTGGATTGGCGAACGCCGCATTGCACGGCAGGCTATCGTACAGAAGATGAAGGATCGCGAGCGTCTCAAGGCAGAGCTGGGCAACCGCAAGTCCCTTGCCAATCAGATGCGAATGAAATCCATCGCCAACTTGGCCTCGGATGCGCCGTCAAAGAAGCGCCGCCGTGGTGGAGGCGACGATGACACCTTCGGCGCTGACGATGCGGATTGGGGTGTGTACCGCACAATTGCCACAGGCGAAGGCTCAGATGACGAAGAAGAGGAAGACCTGAGCAAAGCATTGAAGGATATCGAAAGCCAGCTGCTTCAGCACGACCCCAATTTCACTGAGGATTCAACTAGAGAAGCGCAGACAGACTGGACGAAGAGTGTCTTGCATGCTTTTTTCCACGGCCCATACCCATACGAACCTGAGTCGCAGCGCGAAGCACATCAGCTCCACCTGAACGTCGAGCGTATTCGCGTCCCAGAAGTCGTATTCCAGCCATCAATCGCTGGACTCGACCAAGCAGGCATCGTGGAGATAGCATCGACGATCCTCACCGAGCGGCTTGCGAACAACCCCCGGAGAGACGATGTGCTCAATGACATCTTCCTCACAGGTGGCAACACGCTCTTCCAAGGCTTCGAGGAGAGGTTGAGGAATGAGCTCAGGGCTGTCTTGCCTGCTGAGCAGAGCATGAGGGTGCGAAGAGCGAAGGACTGCGTGCTGGACAGCTGGCGTGGTGCGGCGCAGTGGGGAGGCAAGAAGGAGAACAGGCGTAACTTCGTTACAAAAGCTGACTGGGCCGAGAAGGGTGGGGAGTACATCAAGGAGCACGATTTGGGTAATTCGTTGGGTTAATTGGATTGGCTATGTGTATGAGTATGATGAGTAAAGATGCTGTTTTTGGAGGGAGAATCTTTAGTTGACTGTAACCCGTGTAAGCAAAGTTCAATTCCAACGATGCCTTCGAAGTACTGCTTTCCTCGTGGCGCTCTTCCTAATTCACCAACCAAGCACGTGGTCTTCAGCTCCGTCACATACAGGCTGCTCTTCCCCAATGACACACAACTTCGATCTCAGCACCTTCACCGACGCCTATAGCTACACGCACAGAGTCATTGTTCACCTCCGCATACATTGTGGACCAAAGTACTTGTGATCGTTTACATCTTCAGTAGACCCAATAGGCTGAGACGTCGCAACAGTGCGCCTCTTACATCTCAACAAGCATGGCGAAGCCGGACCGACCGACGACTCATGAGGACGAGCCCATAGCTGAACGTTTGACAAAGTATAAGATACTTGCATTTGTTTTAAAATGCTTCTTCAATGACCAACCTTATTAATTAGTACCAGGTTTAGCTTTAGGCAACAGTATGCTGTCGTCTATCACTCCTGCCTCTAGAAAGCGATGCGGCCTATCGCTGAGGCCTGAAACATGAGGGCGACAAGACCTATGGAGGAGCGACGCGTGAAAATTGTGCTTGATTATGTACGTATCGTTGGCTTGAATGAACTGGTTCGGAGCATTCTCAGACCTTTTCACCGCACATGACGTTCTTCGGAGGAATCTACTTCCAGCTGCGCGTATACGTGGCAGTTGTGTATGCGATGGCTCCTGCGCACTCATCCCAACCTTCGAGGTTGAGCTTGTTCACCGTGCCGCCACTCTCGTGGCAGTCCACATTATAGGTGACGCCAACACCTCTACCAAACATCTCGAACTCTTCTCGGATCTCGGTATCCTCAGCTCTATCGGCGATGACCCCATATGCGATACCAGCTTCATGAAAGGGCCGCAATCGGAGGGACCATCGAAATTTGATCTCCGCGTGGCTGAGGCAAAGGCTGCTGAGACAATGCTCGGATACTAGCGTTCTTGGCCTGGGGAAGACACTTAATGTAGTACTCAGCACCGAGTTAGGTTAGCCTCTTCGCTTGCTCGCCGAGCGAAGCGAACGGCATCGCTGACACCGAACTACATCAACCATATTGCGAGCTCTAGGATTGAGATAAGAACCAGATCCATCATCGCTGATGCGGGGGCCGGCTGTAGCGGAATCGAAGTATCCATCGACGTGAATGGCGTTGTCATGGCTGCCGGCAACGGTCTCAGCGGCTACATTATAGGTAGCTAGTAGCAGCCTGAACAACGTTCTTCAGGTGCAGCGTGATGTCAACACCCGCCCGGATCCGAGCTATGAAACTCTCGCCGGCCAAGTGTAAAGTCACAATTGGTAGATACAGCTTTGCGGGTTCTCGAAAGCCTGCAGAGGGTAGTCCTCCATCGAACCGTAGCCTGATGCATGCTCTGGGTCAGGTGGGCGATTAATAGGTGCGCTGGAGACTGCTGGGAAAGTGCGATTTTGAGCGCATGAATTGCTGTGTTGAAGGCTTCATGTACTGTGGCAAGCGATTCAGCCCATAGAGTGAGCAATGTAATTTGTTGAGCGCAGGAATATCGAGTCTGCATGTTGGGCACGCAGCGCACTCAATTATAGCTTGAAGCAGCTTGTAGAGCGACGGGATTCCTCGAGACCCGGAAAAGGCTCAACGAGTAACGTGAAATCTGATGATTTCAATTGCACGTAGATCTCAGGTACGATCGCGGCCATTGGTCGTGGATGTTCTCGCCGAGGAGCTCCGCTTATCGGGGACTGCATGTCTTTTAGTACATAGAGTGTGTCGGCGGCAACTCACTAAAGTCATCCGGTTCTTGAGCCTTCGAATACAAGCAATAACTGAATTGCGTGCAGGGCTCAAAAAGCTTCCAGAGCGAGAGGCGGAATGACCACGGGTAATGATCAGGCAGGACGAGGACGATCTTTCGATCAGTTCAGGGGGAAAATAGATTGATATGTATAGTGACCGTGTCGCTGGCTCGACTTGCTCTCGGCGATAATGAATGATTCCCCGCCCATCCGAAGGTCGCCTCGACCATGAGACTGATAGGTGACACCCGAGTCGGTCCTGAAAGAGATGCGGTAGCCTCGTGGTGGATGCCTCCCTCAGTCGAAACTCCAACCAAATTGTATAGCCGAGACGATCTGGCCCAGGCACCGATTGAGGCTCCACCTCGATAGATGTCCGGACCGAGAGATTTTCACAGGGGCCAGAAGTTCACCATGTCTAATCATGGCCCACTGGCTGAGATATGTTCCTGATATCCCAAACAATAGCCGACTCTCGGCTATTTGCGAGTGGGGATTGGGAAGTCGATGTATGCGCCTCTGTGTGTTGGATTCCATGGATATCCGCAGCTGTCGTCGCATCATAGCGCCTCGGGCTACTACATACGGTAAGTCGACCGTGAATGTTGATATTGGTTGGCCTGGGGGGTCTTCTATATGCGGGGTGGCTCTGGGGTACCCCGCCCCCGCAGATTCCGCGGATGCGGGCTAGTCGGATAGCAGCTTTTTACGTCGCGTGTCTGGAGTTGCAAATCTATGTAGGTGGCGTGTGCCGGGCTATTTCCGCACTTGCCTTCGTCTTCCTGCACCATGCCTAGGTGGTCGTGATGGCAGCCATTGGACGTTGTCGGTAACCCGGCCGAAAGGCAACTTGTGGGGAATCCAGGTGCAGTTGAGAATAGTCCGGGACCAAGGGACATATGACATGTTCCTGGTCAGTGGTTGTTTTGTTGGCGGATGCGCTTTAGCGCCATTCTGGAGATCGCATGGGTGTAGATCTTGCAGCGCTCCTGTTCACCGAGCTAGCAGGAGGGGTAGTTGGCATATTGACGTATATATAACTTGACGCAGTGCGCCTGTTCGCTTCAGCTAGACGTCTACCAGGTCGATCGAGTCATTTCATCCTTACCCATTCGCGAAGACTCACAAACACCATGGTTCACTTCAGGACTGACATTGGCGCGACCAATGAGAATGCGTCCCCGGACAATGAGAACTACGCCAAAGAGCTGGAGACGGAAGTTCTTATCGTTGGTGCTGGATTTGGCGGTGTGTATTTGATGCACAAGCTGCGACAGCTGGGCTACAAGTGCAAGATCTTCGAGGCCGGCACAGAGCTTGGTGGCATATGGCATTGGAACTGCTACCCCGGCGCAAGAGGTATGTGCAACTCATGATGCATAGTCAACACGTTTCTTACTCTTCGAAGTCGACTCCCAGGTTCCCATCTACGAGTACTCCATGCCTGAAATCTGGAAGGACTGGTACTGGTCCTGCCGATACCCCGGTACCGACGAGCTACGACAGTACTTCGCCCATGTTGAGAAGAAGTTGGATATCAAGAAGGATTGTGCCTTCAACACACGCGTTGTCGGCGCCGATTTCGACAAGCCGTCTGGCAAGTGGATTATCAAGACGGAGGATGGCCGTACCGCGAGAGCGAAGTATATGTTGCTCGCGCTTGGTTTCGCCGCAAAGCGTCACTTCCCCGATTGGCCCGGCATGGAGGATTTCGAAGGCGAGATCCACCACTCCTCATTCTGGCCGGATTCTGGTGTTGATGTTAAGGGGAAACGCGTTGCTGTTATCGGCACTGGCTCTACTGGTGTTCAGATTGCCCAAGAGACTTCCAAGGAGGCTGCCTCTGTCGCCAACTTTGTCCGAACACCTAACCTGTGCTTGCCCATGGAGCAAAAGCCTCTGACTCGCGAAGAACAGGACCGGCGAAAGGAGACTGAGTATGAGAAGATCTTCAAGGACCGCTTAAATACGTTCGCCGGATTTCAGTACGACTACATCGAGAAGAACACCTTCGATGACAGCCCCGAGGAACGCGAGGCGTTCTACGAGAAGTTGTGGGAGGCTGGTGGTTTCGAGTTCTGGCTTGCCAACTACAAGGATCTGTTGTTCGAGAATAAAGCCAATCGTGAGGCGTACAACTTCTGGGCAAAGAAGACCCGTGCCAGAATCTCGGATCCGGTAAAGCGTGATATCCTCGCCCCCTTGGAGCCACTCCATGCCTTTGGTACCAAGCGACCCTCGCTCGAGCAGAACTATTACGAGATGCTTGACAGACCCGAGAACGAGGTCATCGACGTCAAGAAGACGCCGATCGAGAAGTTCGTGAAGGAGGGTATCGTCACAAGTGATGGCAAGGTGCACAAGTTCGATGTCATTGCCCTTGCGACCGGCTTCGACTCGGTGACTGGTGGTATGAAGAATATGGGGCTGCGAAACGTCGATGGTGTCGAACTCGCAGACACCTGGAAGAGCGGGACGTACACCTACATGGGCTTGGCTCTCTCCGGCTTCCCCAATATGTTCTTCTTGTACGGTGCGCAGGGGCCCACTGCCTTCTCGAATGGTCCAACATGCGTTGAGGTTCAGGGAGACTGGATTGTCAATTGCATGAAAAAGCTCCGCGACGAGAAGATCGACTACTGCGACGCGACTCGACAGGCTGAGGAGGACTGGCGCGAGAAGGTCACCGAGCTGTCAGACAAGACGTTGTTCCCGCAGACAAAGAGTTGGGTAAGTAATACAGACCCCCTGAGCCTCAAATCATAAGCTGACGCTACGTAGTACATGGGTGACAACGTCCCTGGAAAGGTTCGCGAACAGCTTAATTTCGCTGGAGGTTTCCCACTGTATAAGGAACTGACGCAGGCGTCGCTTGATAAGGGCTTTGAGGGCTTTGTGACCGCATGAAGTCGTGGCAATTGCTAGCTATATCTATATTTAAGCATATAATCTTATAAATAATACTATTTCAATGTCCTCATAGTCTATCCAATCATCTGTTTCTGGAGTGCATTATCCAGGTTCCGTGCCGCCAGGGGTGCATTATAGGTTGCCAAAGATCTGGGGATAAAGCGCTCGCAGCGACACCGTCATACTAGACTTAATGCTGCGCGGTATCGATCAGCTCAGGTAGCTCATCGATGTGTGCATATGGTTCCTCGGCACATATTTGGTGTTTGTGTCCGTGCGTCAGAACGTCACAAGCCAACTACCCGCATTAACGTCATGGACGGCGAAACGACAACTCGTTCATCTTCATGGACCTTTCACGCGTCGCTCGCGTCCAGTATCTCGTACCATGAGGACTGTCCTCCTGCTAAGTCGACAATGTCTTCGGCAAGGCCTGCAACAGTCTAAGCCCTTCGTCGCCCGCGCATCCACACGGCCGTTCGCATCCGCCACACGCCGACAATTCGCAACACCCCAATTCGGCGGTAGAACAGTATTATGGTCTGGCGCAGCAGCAGCCGGTGGTGCTGCTCTCAGCCCACTTGCGTTCGTTGAAATTGGCAATGACAAGTCTGGAAATGGGGAGAAGACACACGAAGAGGCCATGCTTGAGGTCTCTAGGAAAGAGCTTGCTGAACAAGTGCCCAAGTCAATAGAGAACTCGAAGAAGTACCGGCGTGGCATCTACTTCTTCGTAGAAGATTACATAATTGAGCCCATAGCTACTGGCTTGCGGTTCCTGCATCTGGTCATCATCTTTGTACCTGTCATTGTAACAATACCCGCAATATGGATTGGCGCGAGGAATGTTGATAGGGACAACGAGAGAAGTGGAACTTTGTGGTGGTATGGCTTCCTTGTTGGTTCTATGGAAAGAGCTGGCGCTGCTTTCATCAAGGTATGCATGCAAACAATCAACTTGGACTGCAACTGATGTATACCAGCTAGGGCAATGGGCCGCCTCTCGAACAGATATCTTTCCCACGGAGATGTGCTCCATTATGTCTACCCTCCACTCCAATGCGCCGGCGCATTCTCTCGAAACCTCAAAACGTACCATCGAAGCCGCATTTGATGGCCGTAAGTTCGACGACATATTCGAAGAGTTCGATGAAAAGCCTCTGGGTGTAGGAGCCATCGCGCAGGTATACAAGGCCAAGCTCCAGCCAGATCTGGCCACGCTACAGAACAACTCAATCGACCGTGAGGAGCCGAACCTGGCACGCAAAATCAAGAAAAATGTCGACGCAACGTTGAAGAGCACGCCACAGCGGGTTCCCTCTAGTCATGTTGCTGTCAAGGTTCTACATCCCAAGATCGAGAAGATAGTCAGGAGGGACTTGCGTATCATGGCAGCCTTTGCGGCGGTGATCAACGCCATACCGACGATGGAATGGTTCTCATTTCCAGACGAGGTGGAGCAGTTTGGCGAGATGATGAGACTCCAGCTGGATTTGCGCATCGAGGCTGCAAATCTCACTATCTTCCGCCAGAACTTTAAGGATCGTACAACGGCATGGTTTCCATATCCCTACACAGAGTATTCGACTCGCAACGTCCTGATCGAGGAGTTCGCGCAAGGCATACCGATGGAGGACTTCCTGCAGAACGGTGGAGGTGTTTTTCAGAAGGACATTGCTGATGAAGGTTTGGATGCATTCCTAAACATGGTCCTGATCGACAACTTCATCCATGCGGACCTGCATCCTGGCAACATTATGGTTCGCTTCTACAAGCCTGAGAAGTTAGACGTATCGATCTTCACGCGAAAAGAAAACCGAACGACTGGCCCAATTGAGTCGCCGGATGTAACAGAAGAAGTGCTGGAGCGTTTGAGACCGCATCGCAAGAACTCCGAACAATGGAAGGCTCGACTACAAGAAATCGATAATGAGGGTTATCGCCCACAGCTGATCTTCATTGATGCGGGATTGGTGACAGAGCTCAACGCCAAGAACCGCACCAACTTCTTGGATCTTTTCAAAGCTGTTGCTGAATTTGATGGCTACAAGGCAGGTCATCTCATGGTGGAGCGATGCCGGCAACCCGAGGCTGTCTTGGACGGTGAGGTGTTTGCCCTGCGTATGCAGCATCTAGTCCTGGGCGTTAAGAGTCGCACTTTTGCTCTGGGCAACATTAAGATCGGAGACATCTTGAACGAGGTGTTGTCGATGGTGCGCACACATCATGTTCGGTTGGAGGGCGATTTCATCAACGTCGTTCTTAGTATTCTACTTCTCGAGGGTATCGGGCGGAGCCTAAATCCCGAGTTGGACCTTTTTGCAGGGTAAGTGTCCTAACCACAACAATGTATGCACCTACTGACGGGACACAGTGCTCTTCCTATTCTACGACAGCTTGGGGCCCAAGGCGGCGGGTCTATGATTCGCGGTGGAGACTTCTCAATGCTCAAAGTCTGGGTTGGCTTAGAAGCACGCAGCTTTCTGCAGGCTTCAATCGACACTGTGAGTTCATTCACGCATCTTCGCAACATCTGACTGACGGATTACAGGTCGAGCGTTGTGTCAAGTACGATCAACTGTCACCAAACATCTGAGTTCCTCTGGAGATGGTAGAACATACTATTCTGTGTATACAAAGGAGATTGGAGTTAAGTCGCAGCAATAGCACATTACATGAAGAACGATACGATATAAATGGCCCCCTAAACGCCAAATCCATCTTGTGTATACGCTTCCAGTCATTTGCCATTGTTGCACTCTCTTCTGTTTTCTTCTAGTCTCAGGTAGCAGAAGAGGTCGGTTGCAAGCCCGACAATTCGAAGTCTTGGAGGTCGTTAGTACGCATCAGCTCAGCGAATGCTTCGCCGCCTCGTGAACGTTCTTGAGTCTGCAAACATTATGCTGTTGTAGCGGATTGACAGCGGCGGCTGATGTGGGGCCTTGCAGGGGCCTCGCAGGGGCCTCGTTTGCGAGGTCTGACGTCACAGTCGTAAGCTCCAGAGCTCGAGCTTGCGCCGCTGCCACCTCCAACAACAGTCCTTCCGTGTTTACTCCACAAGCACTCCAATCCTCAAAGCTTACTAGACCATCTTCAGAATATTCAAACAGCAAGCCTTGAGCAATACTACGAGTAGTCTGTAACTCGTACGCATAATGGAGCCCGCCGCAGCTGGAATCTTGTACGCGGCACAGGATGTCCTTTCTGGCGCTGCCGCACTGGTGAAGGGTATCACACACCCGACTCAACCGATCAAAGCCAATATTTCGCGACTCACCTCTATTTCCCTGCCCCGTTCGCAGCACACCGTCTCAGTTATCAAAGGACGGGCCTACATCTTTGGTAAGCCAACATAGCTCTAATTGGAACCCTTTCTAAACTGTCTACTAGGGGGTGAGACGGCACCAGGACAACTTGCCGACAATGATATGCACATTGTAATCTTGCCTTCAAGCGGTGTCCTCGACGCAGATTATACCTCGAAACCTGCACAAGCTGCCAACGGTCTAGACGACGTACCAAGAGCACGGAAGGGTCATACGGCGGTAGTGATAGGTGATACCATTTATGTGTATGGTGGTGAAGGCGACGGAATTGCAAACGAGAACGGCAGGATATGGGCATATCACACAGTTTCGAATGCATGGTCGTTCCTTGACCCAGCTCCTGGCACGACGGCCCCAAGCCACCGTATGGGACACACTTCAGCAAGCTCTGATCTTCCAGCTGCAAGAATCGTCACATACCAGGAGAAAGCTCCACAGCAGCCGGCCGACCCCGCCAAAGCGGTTCCCGAACCACCGGTCGATGATACTTGGGGCACCATATTCATTATAGGCGGCCGCGATACCTCCAATGGCGAGCTTGCTACAGACGCTCTGGCCTTTGATTTAAAAACACGTACGTGGTCGAACATTCCCTCGCCGCCAGGACAGCCGCGGGAGGGCGCAAGTCTGGCACTCGCGGGCAGCAGCCTCTATCGTTTTGGAGGCAGGGGCGTCGAGACTTTCGGCTCAGGAGCACTGGAATACCTTGACGTTGCGCCTGTTTTTACGCATGCTGAAGGCGGTACCACACCTTTAACAAGTGGATGGGCCTGGCACGAAGTGCCCCATATTGAGTCCAAGGACTTGTCAGCGCCGCAAGCTCGATCAAGCGCTGGTCTCGTTGAGCTCACCACTGGCCAGGGTCGTCATTATCTTCTCGCTGTTGGCGGCGAAAGTGAGAACTCCAAGTATCTGAACGACCTCTGGACCTTCCAGCTACCACCTGAGCGTTCTACCGCAGCAGCAACTAAAGATGCCATCCGCACAAGCATAAAGCGTGACACACATGAAGCGACCTGGGCAGAGGTTCTGTACAAGTATGTTGACACTAAAGGTGAAGAGGAGAAGGAGATTCCGGGTGAGCCAAAGCGTGGGCTCGGTGAGAGGGGCCAGTTTGGTCTTGCCAAAGGCACAGAAGTCGATGGAGCCACATGTGTTGTGTGGGGCGGGATCGACCCCCAAGGCAACGTGCTGAGTGACGGCTGGATGATCACGGTGGATAGATAAATATCCACTGTTGCGGCAGATTGCAAGAATCGCACAACATAGAAGAAAACACGCTTGTTAGCCCAATTTTTCTACTGTACTGCAACTTAATCTAAGGATAAGGCTTTATGTTTACAAAGTCTAACGTACCTTACAGGCAAGTTGCCTACACAGGCGAGTTGCCTACTTTTGCTAAGACCCTACTTAAAACTTACTCTATTATAGCCTAGAACACTACACTTTAGGCTTGCATAAGGTAAAACAAGCTATAATATTACTTAGAGACCTCTTTTACTTTATTCTTACACATTTGTGTGTTGTGCCTACCCTCTCTACACTGTCTATAGTGTCATTGCAATAGTTTACCTCCTTTAGCCTGCACCTGCTTCTTCTACTTCTTTTTATTATAATGCGCCGTAAACTCTGCTAGAGCTACTACCTGCTGTTCTTCCTTAACTAAAAGAGATTCTCTTTATTAAATTTGCTTTCTTTTATATAATTTACACTCTATAGTAGCTGCTAAAGCTGCTTAAAGCTTAATGTTTACCTGTTATGCTAAAGCCAGCTTATGCAATAGAATTGCTCCCCCCTTTATATAGTGCTTAAGCGCGCTTAGAACAGAATTAGGTAAGCTATCTTACTCTCTCCTTTACTTATCTTAAATTAGAGTTAATTATAACTAAAGACTAACAAGGTTCTTTAGGGTTTGCAACTACTAGGTGTTATTATTTATAGAGAGTAGTAGTAATAGAGTGCGCAGCTTTATATTAAGGGCTAATATAGCCGGTTTTAGGTTAAAGAGGACTAATCTAGCCCCTAAGAACCCTCCATAGATATTGCTAGGAGTAATAGCTTTCTTATAAACTGCTTTAAAGTATAGCAGGAACTTCTGCTTTATAACATAGTTAATCTAGTTGCAGATAATTTTATTAACCTTGTCCCTATACGCCTTCTTTAGAAGGGCAAAACAACCTATATTAAGTAGCTGTAGGAGGTGCAATAAGTGCAGAGGCATATATATACATATAATCTTATAACATAAAACACTACTAAGACAGACAAACTACTAAGCTAGACACTTTCTCTTAGCATTGCAACATCTCTGTATAATATATTATATAACGACAATATAAGTAGGAACTAATTTAGCAAGAAGGTAGAATTGCTCTTGCCCTGTAGGCATATAATTAAGGCTAGTGTTAGAGCTTGCAACGCACTACTGCAGCTTTTAACATGCCTTATTAGCAGCTCTCTAACTAGCGCTATAATACTATGTTTTAACCTAAAACACCTGCTAATAGCTAAAAGCTCTCTCTAGCTAAAGAGGAAACAATTATAAAATACCTCCTTAACCGTTACTTGCGTAGGTTTTCCCTCTAGCTCTCTAAGGTAGCAGATATTGCTAATAAACTGCTAGCTATATGTTGTAGGATACCTATTAGCAAGAACTAGGCAAGCTAATTTGTACAGCGTATAGAGAAGCTTAAATAGCTTTTAATTAAGTAAAGGACTGTTAGAGAGTACTCTAGGAAGATCTAGAGGTTATTAGCGTGTGATTTAAGCTTATACAAGAGATACAGGACAAGTATAGTGTCCTAGATAATAATATCTACAACTTTAATAACACTAGCTTCTAGATAAGATTTTTTGCCTAAATAAAAGTCATTATAGGCTTAGAGAGGCGTATAAGGCCAACTGTTGTCTAGCTAGGCAATTATAAGTAGGTTACACTTATTAAGAGCATCTGCGCTGCTAGGTATGCTATCTTACTCTTTATTATCTATAAAGGGCGTATATATATCTCTGCCTAGTATAATAGGACTAATATACTATATAGTTAGAAGCTTTCTATCTTTAAAAACAGCTAGACTAATAATATACTTAGCCTTAAGTAGTTAAAGTACTTTAACTAGTATACAAAGGCGCATTAGAAGAGGTAATATAGGCTGCTTATCTTAGACAGCTATAAAAGCTACCTTAACTAGGATTTTAAGGATTTCTGCCTTGCATACAAGATCCTAACCCTTTATATACCTGCTTACTTATTGCATATACTCTAGCTACTTAATATAGTATGTTTCTTACTATTAAAACTTAAGTACTCTTAACACGTACAAGGCGTAGTAAAGAAAAATATCTACTATATTAACAAGGAAGGCTTCCTTCTAGCATTTTAAGACATATTTTTTAACATGTTTATATATAATAACTACAAAAAGGCCTTTAAGGCTTTAGCACTTGTGCCTATTAGCATATAACACGTCCTATATTAACTTAACATATAATTATACACCCTACTGCTACTACCTCTACTAGAAATACTATAGCAGTCTTAAATACTAAGCAATTTGCATGAGTTTAAATTATAAGTAAGGCTTATAAGCAAAGCGATTATATAATTACTAGAGGATGCTAGAGGAGGGTTTTTGCAGCTAGGAAAAGGTGATAAAAGAATACTGTACTAGAATATTATATAAGCAGCTTATATCTATACGCTTTAAGAGTAATTAGCAGCAGTTACTAAGTGCAAAACCTAACAGCAAAAGCATATCTAGCATAGTAGGACAATAGAGTACAGCAAAGTAGCATTATTAGTAGCTAAGAGTGCAGCTGCAGCTTATATAGTACTAAAGAGAGCACATATAGGCAGTAGTTAAGAAAGGGCCTAGCAAGGTTAATAGTACTGTAGCAACTATAGTAAGACTAGGCACAATGCCTATATATGCTAAAAAGATACAGCAGAAGATTCTGAATCTAATATAAGTGTATTATACACAGGTTCTATAGAGGGTAGAGAGTAACTACTGTAGTAGAGTAAAGTAGCTAGCACGTGAGGTTAAGCCTAATAAGGATCGGCTTATTAGGGGTCTAGACGGCACGTAACTAGGCAGCAAGCCTAATACTTTATTAGGGCTTAGCGCGGGGAGAGAATTAGCAACTTACTTACCTAATATGTATTAAGTATAACCTTCCCTTATAAATAGCAACTAATATATAACTTTGACACCTTAGCCTTAGTCCTTAGGACATCTGCAGCAACAGTCTTAGAGACCCTAATAGCCTATTAGGCAAAACTACTCACAGAATAGTAAGATATATAGAACAGTCCTTTAGCTACTAGCACTATATGGACCTTATAGACCCTAAAAATTAACACAGAACATATATAAGGCCTAGAATAGCTAAAAGCAGTAAAGTACAGATATATAGAGCAGCTAATATAATTATAAGACTAAAGTCTTTATTAGGCCTACACATAGTGCGTAGAGGTGCTAATAAGAAACTGCGCTCTTATATACTAATATTGCTAGCACAGACTAAGCTATATAAACCTTCCCTAAACAGCAAGCCCTAGCAGGCTATTAGGCTGCACCTTAACAGGCCTAGACAGACACCTATATAGCTAACAACAGCACAAGCTATCTAGAAACTAGCCTATAAAACTGCTATAGAGATACTATAGAAACATCAGCTTAGCAGCCTTATCTAATAGCTCCCTGCCTTCCTTTGTATTACTGCAATTGCTATACTTACCCTTATTACTGCAGCCCTTAATTAGCTTCTTAGCAACCTTAATATATCTAACTTATACTTTAACAAACTTATAAGAATTAACCCTAAAGATTATTTAGGATTAGAGAACCCCTTAGCTGCAGGTCCTCCTATCTTACTAGGAGAAGATACTCTGTCTAACAACTCTTAGAAACTGCTACCTAATAAACCCTTAGGATAGTCTAGAGAACTGCTAAAGACTTCTAAAACTCCTAGGACTAAGACAGCTCTAATAGACATCCTAGCTCACTAGGAAGTTTGCAACCTGCTTAAGCTTATTATAGGAAGGGTTAGCAATATTGCCCTAGAGAATAGGCGTATGTATATTAACAAATGCGCCCCTTTTATAGAAACCCCTCTTCTATTTAATAGAGAGAACATCACCTATTTCCTTAAGGAAATTAAGCAACGCTTAGAGTTCTACTAATAGACTATTAAGGACTGCACTTTTTGCCTCCTTAGTTACTATAACTATAATTACTAGGAGATTAGTAAACTTAGCATCCCTAAGTTTATTAATGCTAAAGATAAGAATAACTAGACCCTTATCTGCAAGGCGCTGTGTAAGCGCTTCTGCAGCTAAGACTAGACCTAATATAAAGAAACTAAAGAGTTAATAAGGGCCTAAAGACTAACTATAATAGAGGAATATTACTCCTAAGGGTCTGACGCTTTGTTAGGGAACACATTAATATTAAGAAGGTACTGCGCAACCTTAAACTAGCTAGAGTAACTATGTTAAGATTTAAGAGTAACTAGTGTTATAATAGTATAGAAGTTGTTAGGTATATTATAGACAAGAACAGAAGACACCCTACAGATAAAAAGGTCTAGAAGATTAAGGGATAGCTACCATACACGTTGCTAAAAGACATCTTAATGTTTATTAGGCTATGCGTGTAATTATCAAGTATAGGTTTGCAACTTTGCTAGGATATTAGCACTACTGTTTAACCCCTTGCGCAAAGACACTATCTTCTAATAGACTATTAAGGCTGCAGCTGCAATAGAGACACTAAAGGTACACTTAACTATAGCACCTGCCCTAGTATCTATTAACTACTCTAAGCCTTTATAAACAGTTATTATCTCTATAGATAGCTCTAAGATAGGTAAGGGCGCTATTTTGCAGCAGCTAGACGCACTAGGTCAAGAGCGCCTAGTGCAATCTAAGTCTAGTATATAGTCTATTATAGAATAGAACTAGGATTCTAGTAAGCACAAACATAAGGCTGTACTGCTTACTCTTAAGAAGTTTTAACTATAGATCTATAGTATCTACTTTGTTATAGAAATTAATGCCTATACTCTTATAGACTAGTTAAATAAGAGTGCTGCAGACCTGCTAGGAGCCCTAATAACCTATTAACTAGCACTTCTAAACATATAAAAATTTAAAGGATAATATATACAAAGAAAGAAGAACATAGTTGCTAATGCCTTGTTATAAAGGCTAGAACCTAAAGGTTAGACAGCACCTATAATCTCTAAGGATAACGTTAAAGATTTTATTAATAAGCAACTTAGCTGAATATTACTATCTACAGCCCTAATAGCAGCCTAGGATCTTGTATATACCTGCAACGCTAAAGCACTTAGTCTAGATATAATTAACACGCTAAAGACTATATAGTCCTAATACATAGCTAAGTAGCTTATTATATTGCAGATACCTAATAGACTTTTAAAAGCTAAGATTTGCAAGCTGCGTTATAACAGCTAAAGAGTCTAAGTAATTAATAGATATTTATACTAGTTTACAGGTTCTAAAAGGCTGCTGCAGCAAGTTGTAGATAACCTTAATAAGTGTCGCAGCTAGAATTGCCTATATATACTACGTAGCCACAGAGTAAGGTAGATTAGTCTATTTTGCTCTGTAATAATAAGTAATTACATATCTTGCATAACTTATATAATAACAGTAGCTACTAAGGGCGCAAAGGAACCTAGCAGAAGATCTAGACTTAGTATTACTAGCCTAGGATGTTCTATAAATAGACTATTTTGTTTACACCTGCAACTAGTACTAGCTATATTAAACTTAGTGCTTTAAGAAGGAGTTGCACTCTATAGAAGGCCCTAACAGACTATAGAATTAGGTTACAATAGATATAGTGTATATACTAGAGTCTATTGTAGGTAAAAAGTTCCTCATAGTTGCTTAAGACTACCTTTCTAGTCACCTAGAAGCCTGTGCCTTAGTATATAACAACTCTATATCTATCTACAAGTTCTTAGAAGAAGTTGTCTTCCCTTGTTAGGGAGTGCTGCTAAAGCTTATAGTTAATAGAGGACTAGAGAACAATAGCCTTATTAAAGGCTTATCTAAGTTACTTAGTATAAACTAGGTTACTATAGGTGCATACAACCTATAGGCCTAAGGACTTATTAAGAGAGGCTATAAGGAGCTTGTTAGAGCCCTCTGCAAGATACAAGGACTATAGCTATGTAACCTATATAAAGCGCTTTAGGCAGACTGGGTAATAATAAAACGCAGCACTAGAGAGACCCTAATATTCCCTATATATAGCTAAGAACAGGTGTTACCTATTAAACTCTATATTCTAATATAGTAAATACTACTATAGAACAGTGTGCATAATATAGAATCTCTACTAGCAATACATGTAAAATAATTTAAACACTAAGATAACAGAATCTAGGAGGCTGTCTACTGCACTGTGCAGTTATATAACAAGGGTAAGGATTAGGTTAATGCGCAGGTAAACGTCTGCAACAGCATATTAGGGCCTAGAAACCTTATTCTAGTCTGCAATGTTTTGCAAGATTTTAATATAAGATAACACTATAAGCTAAGCCTCTGCTAGAAAGGCCTATTTTTAGTCTAGTTAGTGTTGCCTAAAGGCACATACTTATTAGAAGAGCTAGATAGTACACTACTACGTGCAACATATGCAGGCTAACACCTTACTAAATTCTACTAGCAGTCTATTAATAATACTATAACCTAGATTAAGGAAATAGAGTATAATACTGATAAATTATTAGGCGCGTGCAAGCTGCAGCCTAAGCAGCAGTTAATATGCCTATAGCAATAATAAGATGTACCTATACTATGCATAGAGGTCTATATTACTCTACTATTACACTTTAATCTATCTAAATACAAAATATTTAAGCGTATTAAAGAGGACAACAATGCGTAGGGGGCATCTAATGCTTTGTTAAGAGAGGAGGCTTATGTTACAAACTCTTATACCAGCTAATTGCTAACAGGCTGTCAGCATTTAAGAAGGATTAGATTCCTGTAATTATAATAGCTTCCTGCGCAGTACAGTTGCAGCGTAGTAATTACGCAGACTACATAACATAGCTTACGGCTTAGCAGTTAAGCAAGTAGGGCCTTATAATGCTTACGTTAAGTAAAGCAAGCAACTGCTTAACTTACTTACGTTAAGCATATTAAGCTATAGTATCTTATTAAGTATACAGCAATTAGGAACATAACCCTTATAGTTTGTGTTTAACCTTGTTGTTTAAGTTTGTCTTTAGATCTTAATTAACCTTTAAGCTAGACAGTCTACTCTGTACTACTTATTATTACCCCTGCCTTTAAGACTAACAGATTATATCTATACACCTTATTATAACCTAACCCCTTTAGCTTCCTGTCACTATATTTATCCCTAAGAACTAACAGAACTAGTGCTTACAAGCTTTGCTCAAAGTACAACTTTAATATTTTAAACACCCTTAAGATAAGTACTACCTTAGGATCCTGTGCTACCTTAAGCAACTCTAACGCATTACGCTAAGCAGCTAATAACAATCTTAACATAGACAAGGAGGTACCTACCCCTGTCTATACTAATATCTACCTAGTAGCTAAACCTAAGACCTTTAATAGTACTTGCAATAAGCTAGAAGACTAGCTTATAAAGCTTAACCTATTCTTTATGTTCTAAGGAGAACGCATCTAAGAAGACAAACGTGTTACCTTAGTAGCTACGTTTATAAAGGGACAAGCATTTACTTGGATTAAGCCCTTTCTCTGCTGCTACTACAGAGATAGCGCTTTATCTAATATTAACTTCTAGATTAAGGACTTTAACCTGTTTAAGGAACAGATTTGCTAAGTATTTAGAGTACACAACAAACTAACTATTGCCTATTGCAATATTTAGCGTATTTAACAAACTGCGTCTGCTGCTAACTATGCTGCTAAGTTCTAAGAAGTAGCAACGTTTACTAGTTAGGACAACACTGCGCTAATAACTATGTTTAAACAAGGTCTTAAGCCTAAGGTTAAAGAAGAGCTTATGCAGACTGCTACAACTACTAATACGCTTAATACGCTAGTTACTAAAGCAATTAGCATTAATATTAAGCTCTACAACCTTTAGTAGGAATTAAGAGAGGACCCTTGTACGCAAGTTGTAACACAAGTTGCTTGCCTACCTTAGGCTCTACGCAGCTAATAGCGCAACAACAACTTCTGCTATAGCTAGCGTGGTAACTAGTACTAAGCTAATACAGAACAACGTGTCTACAACAATATAAACAGTAGATACTACAGCCCTATAGCAATAGACCTCTCTAATATTAACAAAGGACTGGGATAAGGTAATAAGAGGAAGAAGGGTAGTAACAATTGCAGTAACAAGTTATTAGTGACTTGTTACAGCTGTAGTAAGATAGGCTACTATGCTTGTAACTGTTGCATAAAGAATAAGGTGTTTAGATAACTTAATATGCTTGTGCATAACAACAATAGTAACTAAGAGCAGAAGGTTGTTACTAATAAGATAGGACGTCTTATAGGAGACCCTACTTCTAGACCTAATAACAACTATATTAAGGATTCTAATAAGGATGCAAGAAGTAACTAAATTTAGTTACTAACGCCTTACTTGTGTATTGAGTAGATTTAGAATAATCCCTAACAGTATTATATAGTTAAGTGCAATACTAAGGACAATAGTATTATTATTAGCAAATAACACTACAGACCCTTCTACTAATAAAATAATAAGTACTATTTAAAAGAAGGCAAACGTTTACTTGTCTATAACAGAACGTAAGAGAGTTAGGACATGCTAGTCTTGCGCAACTAAGCTACCTAGACTCCTATTATCTAAGAACCTTAAGTACCTACAGTAAACCTAACTATTATTAATAACATTCTAGAACGCAAAGGAGAACCTCCTAGTGTTATAATTAACAAACTAAGTAAATAATAAGTTAATAATGTACGCAAATAGCTATTAGACAAAGATATTGCAAAGGCAAGGTAATACTTAACTAGTAACCCTAAGGCACTTAAGAACTTTAATAAACAAATTATTAATGTATATAAAACTAATAAGGAATAGCACACAGAGGACTTTATCTAGTAGAGTAAGAGAAACTATGCAACACAGTAACAAATAGACTATAACAGCTTATATGCTTGCAGTTAGGATAAACCTAACTTTAACTAATAACCTATAATACCTGTCTAAAGCTTTACCTTGCACCTTCTCTAGGATATCTAGAACCTATATTACTCTTTAATCCCTGCTATGTAGTGCTACTATAAATAGTGTAAAGACTATAAACAGTTTAAGATTAATAGTTAGTAGTTTCCTAGTAAGCTAGATAACTGCAAATACTACTAGTAGGAATGCGCTAGCACCTGTTGTGCAGACTACCTCTAGGATAAGCGCACTAACTTTTACTTCCTTAGAGCACTTAACATAGATAAAATCCTAGACATGTATTTTGTAATGCACAAAACGTGTAATAATAATAATTAGACTAAATGCCTTAACTCTAAATGCTAGCTGTATTTGCAGTTTAAACGCATAAGCAGATTTAAACTAGAGGATAAGTCTTTTTTAGACGTATAGCGGACACGCGCTATAAATAGGTTAGAAGAGAGCTTCTTCTTAACAATATCTAGAGCCCTAGGAGTTAATGTAAGGATCCTAATAGGACCTATTCCCTTATTAAGTTCCCTGTTGTGCTAGAAGGTACTAGGATAACAGTATTGTTAGACTTAGGAGCACAAAGTAACTATGTGTCTTAAACTGCTATTATGCAAGCAGGCTTGCAAAAGTAATAAAAGAATAAACTATACCCTTTATAAGTAGCTAACAGAGAACTAATGCTAAGAGAATTAGTTGTGACTTATAAAGTAGTATAATAACATCTTAAAGTATTCAACTATAAGGAATTAGTAAACCTAGATGTTCTAGGAGCAGCTACCTATAGTATTATATTAGGACTTCCTTAGTTATAAGAGCACAATCTATAGATTAACTAGAAGAACTAGCAAATAACGCTTAAGTGTTACAGATTAGGTACACTAAGACAGCAACTTGCGCAGCTTACAACGCAGCTAGTAGATAAGAAAGAGATTAACAATATCTCTTTAAATAAGACGTGCTAAGATAGAGCAGTTAACTGTGCAAGATACTAACTAGCCCTAGATTATAAAGCAACAGTTAAGGAGGACAGTACAACTCCTAATATCCTAGACAAATATAGAGAGTTTATAGACCTCTTCTGCAATAAGAAGACTGCAAAAGCACTACTACAGCACTAAGAATAGGACTATAAGATTAAGCTTAAGCTAGGCAAGAAGCCCCTATTTAGGCCTATATACTAGATATTAGAAAAAGAACTTAAGGAACTATGCAAATACCTTAAGGAGAACCTTACTAAAGGATTTATTAGACAATTAGAATCCCTAGCAGGATTTCCTGTTCTCTTTGTACTAAAGAAAGACAGCAAGCTATAACCTTGCATTAATTACTAAAAACTTAACAATATTATAATTAAGAATTAGTACCTATAACTAAATATTAGCAAACTGCAAGATTAGTTATTTACAGCATAGTACTTTACTGCGCTAGACTTAAGAGGAGCATACAACCTTATCTGCATAAAGGAAGGTAAAGAATAGAAGACGGCGTTTAGAACCTGTTATAGTTATTACAAGTATTTAGTTATGCTATTTAGGCTTACTAATGCACTAGCAACATATTAACCACTTATTAACAACGTATTAAGAGCGCATTTAGATATTATAGTAGTAGCATACCTTAATAATATCCTAGTGTTTAGCAGAACACTAGAAGAGCATGTTAAACATATATAACAAGTGCTTTGTTGCTTAGAAGCAGCAAATCTATAACTAAAACCTAAAAAATGCAAATAGCACAAGGAAGAAGTTAAATTCCTAGGGTTTACAGTAGGAAGATATAGAGTTAAGATAAGTTAGAACAAGATTTAGGTTGTAAAGGATTAGCTAACACCTAAAACTGTTAAGAACATCTGAGAGTTTCTTAGGTTTGTTAACTTTAACTAACGCTTTATTAAGGATTACTCTATAAAGGCCTTACTGCTTATAAAGCTTATGCAGAAGGATGTACCCTTTAAGTAGGACATAGATTAGAACAAAGCCTTTAAAATGCTAAAGCAGGCTTGTGTTAACTTACCTACACTACTTATATTTAGAAGCAGAGAACTGCTATAAATAGAGACAGATGCCTTAGATTTAGCATTAGGAGCTTGCATTACGCAAGAAAGAGATAGTTAATAGCACTTAATTACTTACTACTTACGCAAGTTCTTAGGACCTAAAGAATAATATAATATACACAACAAAGAATTACTTGCAATTATATTAGCTCTAGAATATTAGTAAGTCTATGCTAAAAGCTGTTTAGAGCTTATAATCTATACAGATTATAAGAACCTAGTACACTTTATAATAACAAAGGTCTTAAACAGAAGACAAGTATGTGAGTCTAAGACTCTTAGCTAGTATAAGTTTAAGATCCTCTATACCCTAGGCAAGGACAACAGCAGAGCAGATGCGCTTAGCTAACGGCACAACCTTGCAGGATTAAAAACAATTAACAAGTTAGTAATCCTTGGTATTAACAGCAACAGATTACTAGGACTATCTTAGCAGCTTAATAATTTGATGCTAGTATAGTAAGAGTAATGTGTACTAACTTATGTTCCTAAGAAACTAGAATAAGAAGTTATAAGCAGTTATTATAATAACCTATTATATAGGTATCTTAGCGTTACACAGACTATAGAACTCCTTAAGTAATATTATAAGTTTCTAAAGATAAAAGACAAGGTTAGTAAGTTTATTTAGCAATGTGTAAGCTGTTAGTAGAATAAACAGCGCATATATGCTAAATACAGAGAAGCATAAGTAATAGAGCTACCTATAGCACTATAGACAAATATTATAATAGATTTTGTTACCTAACTACTAATCTCTAAGGCCCCTATTATAAATTATACATATAACTTAATCTTTGTTATAGTTAATTAATTTATAAAGTCTGCTAAGTTTGTGCCTTTCTAACACAGTTATACTGCAGAGCAGCTTGCACAAGTGTATGTAGACAGGATTGTTTAACACTACAGCATCCCTAAATTAATTATAAGTAATAGAGACAAGTTGTTTATATTAAACTACTAGACTATGCTGTTAGCAGCTATTAGTACTAAGAAAAAATTGTTAACTGCGTATTATCTGCAGACAGATAGCTAGACAGAATAAGTAAACTAAATAATAGAGACATACCTCTGCATCTACTGCAATTAGCAGCAAGACAACTAGGTTTTACTGTTACCTATAGCACAGATTACATATAACAACAAATTGTTAGAAGCAATAGGCGTAACACTATTCTTTGCAAATTATAGGCAACACCTAAATCTCTTTATATAAAGTCTTAACAGCAATGTCTAAATAGATTTAGCAATAACCTTAGTTTTAAAACTAAAGGAAGTACACAAGAAATTGCTTAAAAACATTACTAAAGCTTAGTTATAAGAAATTTTATATATAAACAAGAAATAAAAAACAGCGCCTTACTAAAGGAAGGGGATAAAGTGTATCTCCTTATAAAAAACCTACGCACACAGCAACTAATAAAAAAGCTAGATAAAGTTAAGGTTAGACTATTTTTTATTTCTAAGCAAATTAGCCTAGTTAACTATTAACTTGCGCTACCTAAAGATGCAAAGATCTATCCTATCTTCTACATCTTGCTATTAGAACTAGCTAACTCTAAAACTCTAATCTAGAAAGACTTCTACTACTAAGCTAACAGTAAAGATAAGTAGGAAGTTAAAAAAATAATAAAATACTGCAGAAAGGAACGACGTATTAAGTACCTAGTTGTTGAAGCTGAGAGACTTGGATTGGATCGATTAGGTTGAGAAAGAAGTGATTAAGTTCCTCTGCTGATTGAAGTGATCAACTGGCGTGCTTATATACATTAATAACCAGCTTATTCTAGCTTAGCTTACTTATAATCCTAATTAAGCAGTTCCGCCCTTAATAATTATTATCCTAACTACTCCTTCTTATTAATCTACTGCGACACACCCCCTAGGTGCGTTACGCTAGAGACGTACCTAATTAGAAGCTGTGGCGCAGGTGTGCTTAATTGCTGTCACATGCTTTTTCTCTTCTTTACCTACCTTTACTTTTAAGCGCGAGATTGCGCTAGACCCTAATCTGCAGCTTGTAATCTAATTAAGTTTCTTAACTATGCCTTTCCTAATTAAGTTGTTGTAGTAGCTTAATTACAACAAGTAACAAATATTGCCCTTACCTTGCTTGCTCTAATCTCTCCTCTATTAACCTCTATGCCTTATAAGCAACAGACATCTACTTAATTAATACCTTGCTAATACTTCTATATGTCCTTGCTTATCTTTAATTAATTAATGCTAACTATTTAGGAATTCTATAAGATTATTAAGAATCCTAATTTACTTGCTCTTGCTGTTATAGTTAAGTAAAACCTAGGCAAGCGTGCTTGCAACGCTGCTGCAGTTACTAAGCTTCTAGATAATTAACCTCCTGCTGCTAACACCTATAAGAACAAGACTTGCTTATCTTAGGTAACTTAAAAGGTTAAGCAAAAGAAGAAGAGGGCTGCTTAAGGTAAGTAAGTCTCTTAATTTGTCTAATTAGATCTAATTAAGTTTAGATGCTATTACTATCCCCTCTAATCCTAAGTCTAATAAGGATTAAAACAACAGTAATTAAGACAACAACAATTAAGACAATAACAACAATTATAACAACAGCGCTCTAGCTGTTAGTAATTAAGGCAACAACAAGTCTAATAATCTAGACAATAAGGAGGTTATTTGTTAGCTAAAGAAGATTAAGACTATAACTAAGACTAGTTCTGTAAAGTTAATTAGTTAATTGCACTACTGCACTAGGTGCACTAAGCGTTAGTACAAGGGTAAGGATTGCGTCTGCTCTAACAAGCTAGGTTCTCTTGCTTAGTATTACGTCTAGTGCAAGACTTACTAGTGCATCCCTAAGTAAGTTTATAATCCTTTTTAGTTTAATTAGTACTAATTAGTTTAGCTCTAAGGAGCTCTAGGATTAGTCTAACAATCTTTTCTAGAGGATTAACAGTAGTCTTAGTAAGAGGAATACTAAGGAGATTAAGGATAAGCTCTAGGAGGACGCTAACACGTATAAGAAAGCTTGCAAGGAAGAGCTTTGCTCTGCTTAGAACACCCTAAACGCAGCTTATTAATTAGGCACTGCGCTCCCTTAATCTTTTCCTGCTTAGTTAATTACCTGCCCTAGCTCTACGCGTTAGTCTCCTTATATTTGCTATAGTAATCTAGATCTGCTCCCTAATCTAAACAAAAATACTTGCTAGCCCTTGTCTATAGATTAGCCCTTTGTTCCTAACATAATTAGCTTAGCCTATAATCCTTAGACTCCTTCTTGTTAGGATTAATCTTTCCTTAGTAATTAGGGTCTAACTCCTTCCTATTAGGGTAGATTGTTTTTTATTACTTAGGGTCTGACTCCTTCCTATTAGAGTAGATTGTTTAGTAGTAGTTAGGCTAAGAGAGTCCCTGTTAATTAGATTAGATTAAACACTAGTACTTATTATAAGTTTGTTCCTTATGTCTGCTACATTACCTAGAATAAGTAGAATAATATCTTGTTAATTGTCTGTTGCAACACTACTAAGACCCTCTGCAAGGCGCTTAAGCATCTAGGTTTTAAGTTGCCTAGTCCCTAGTAATTAGGTAATCTAACCTAATCTAATTAAAAATCCTCTGCAGAGGCAAATAGTTGTTTATTAGTTTTTTATATAAGACTATATAGATCCCCTTAGATTAATTATAAAAGACCTTATTAAGGTATAGCTTTAGTAGCTGTTAGATAAAATACACACACAGATTAACTCTAATCTTAATCTTATGCACTGTTAATTATTCTATAAATATTAATTAATTCCTTAAACTAATAAAACTGTTGTTAAGTAAGTGCTTTTGTTAATCTATCTGCTAGCATGTCCTTAGTTTCTAGGTAACTAATCTAGATTAAGCCTTTAGCGTATTCCTATTTAAGCTACATGTTTTAAATGTCTACATAACGCAGCTTTGTTGTAATTTAATTATTAAATCTAATAATTAGTCTAATTGTTTGTTAGTTGTTGCACTAAATATTCTAGACCTTATCTAGATCTAGGGTAAGTTCTGTGAAGAAACGTTTAATTGCTATAGTCTCCTTTGCTACTTTACTTAGTGCAATTAGCTTAGCTTCTGTTATTAACGTAGTAACTGTGCTCTGCCTAGCAGCTTTCTGTTAAAGTCGTACTTTAAGCAAAGCTCATAAGCACTGGTTCTGTTAGTTCTCAGGGATAAATACGGTAACAGGAAGCCGAAGGGGTTAAGTTGCAATAAGGTGTACAGATATAATCTGTTAGTCTTAAAGGCAGGGGTAATAATAAGTAGTACAGAGTAGACTGTCTAGCTTAAAGGTTAATTAAGATCTAAAGACAAACTTAATTAACAAGGTTAAACACAAACTATAAGGGTTGTGTTCCTAATTGCTATATACTTAATAAGATACTATAGCTTAACATGCTTAACGTAAGCAAGTTAAGCAGTTACTTACTTTGCTTAACATAAGCATTATAAGGCCCTACTTGCTTAACTGCTAAGCTGTAAGCTATGTCACGTAGTCTGCGTAATTACTACGCTGCAACTGTACTGCGCAGGAAGCTATTATAATTACAGGAATCTAATCCTTCTTGAATGCTAACAGCCTGTTAGCAATTAGCTAGTATAAGAGTTTGTAACACTATCCCCCCTCCTTTCTAGGATTTATCCTAAATACTGTTAGCTGTTCTTTATAAGCACTGCCCTGCTCTTACTTCTAGTTCCTGCAGCTTATTATAGTTTCTAATAAAAGAAAGGAACAACTCTGCCTTACGCTTAAAATCCAAAACTACAATACTAAATCTAACATTCCTTATAACTTCTGTTTTAAAAACAATAGGAAGTGCTATGTTATAGCTAGCAACAACTACTATTTAAAGTGTTCTAAGTGCGTCTAAAAAAGGACGTCTGTGCGTAAACCTCTCCTAAGAGTTACTAGACTATACTTATAATAAGTATTAAAAGAAGGTAGATGCTAATAAGAAATTATTAGTAGAAGTTATATTGCGTTTAATCTGCAACAAAATAGTTCTTGCATAAGTAAAGGATAAGGCATATAAGAAGGCTAAGTGCCTTACAAATAAGTTAGAAGAAGGGGGCAAAAACATTCAAGCTAAGGAGATTTATTGCCCTGCTGCAGACGCACAGGTAGTGTTCTCTCCTATAATATAGTGTTGAAGCTGAGAGACTTAGATTAGATCGATCAGGTTGAGAAAGAAGTGATCAAGTTCCTCTGCCGATTGAAGTGATCAACCGGCGTGCTTATATACATCAATGACCAGCTCATTCTGGCTTAGCTCACTCGTGATCCTGATCGAACAGTTCCGCCCTCAATGATCATTATCCCAACTACTCCTTCTCGTTGATCCACTGCGACATATAGTCTATGCTAGGATATATTAACAAAGCTACGTCTTATAGTATTAATTTAGTAGTTCTTAGCAATTTATAAGGTGCGTAACTAGTTCCTAGGTGTTTTCTAAGTCTAGGTATCCTAACTATTTAACTAGTGTCGCAGTGGATCAACGAGAAGGAGTAGTTAGGATAATGATCATTGAGGGCGGAACTGCTCAATCAGGATCACGAGTGAGCTAAGCCAGAATAAGCTAGTCATTAATGTATATAAGCACGCCAGTTGATCACTTTAATCAGCAGAGGAACTTAATCACTTCTTTCTTAACCTGATTAATCTAATCTAAGTCTCTTAGCTTTAACAGTTATAAGCCTAGTTGCAGAACTATTTAGTTGATTTCTACTGCGTACTTTTACAGCTAGAAGGCTTAATTAAGATTAATTACTTTCTCTAACAACTCCCCTCTAATCTAACTTCTTCTACTATAGATTACGACGCTCTAATTTAAGCGAGCACGCTCCTGCTTAAATCTAGATCTAATTAGCCTACATAGTTTGCTTAACTTAAGCTAAATGCTTGCAATAAAGCTATATAGGATTAGATTAATCTAGACGCAAAAACTGTACTTCTAATTAATAAACAAGAACCTGAGTACCTAGAACTACTAATCTAACCTAATAATAAGCCAGAGAATAGAGGATTAGACAACAATCTTAATCTTGTTAGCAGATCAGGACATAGTCTTACTAAAGCGGAGTACAAACGCGCACTTAGGATCTATCTAGAGAAGGTTAGGCGTTAGAAAGTGGCTACATTAAAGTAGACTAGAACAGCAGCAAAATTAAGCAATCTAAGGGAGTGGATTACTAAGACTGTATTGCCTGATCTAATAGGTCTAGCATTAATTAAGCTACTTAATTCTAGCAAATCCACCCCTTAAGCCCTAGTCTAAGTGCTTAAAGCTAATCTAGCTCCTATAAACAATAACACTATAAACCTAGTTAGGGAGCAGTATTGTGCTTACCTTAAGAAAGCTTAATCTAAGAAAATAAACCTAGAAAAGTAGTTTAACAAATGGCAGATCCTGTATAGAAAAGCTTAGGCGTTTAAAGTAACTAAGATAGAAGGTTAGCTTGCGCTTACTAACTTTCTTAATGCACTAACCCTAAGGATTGCTCTAGAATAGTCCTAATTAATAAAGCAACACCTAGTGATAGACGCTGCGCTTAGAAGGAGCAGTCTAACAATAAACAACCTTGCTTAGATCTTTGCAATAACACTGCAGAACAGACAATTAGTAGTATAAAAGGAAAGGGAGCCTTAGTCTTTGCAACCTATAGTAGATTATTAGATTAATTACAGAACTAAAAGGACTAAAAGAACTGTCTGTGCAGACAAATTAGATTAGGTTATCTCTAGGATCTAATTAACTGCCAGCGTCTTTAGGCTGCAATTACTAGATTAACCCCCCACAGATTGCTAAAGATTACTCTCTCTAATTTTAATAAGAAGAAGATTAAGGAACGCTATAATAAGCCTAAGTAGAACATCCTCTGTGAGCAAGTTAAGAACTATAGATAGAACAACAGTAAGCAACCCTCTAAGGGTAAGGATACAATTAACTATCCTAGAGCTGTGACATGCGCTGTGATTAATCTAAGTAATCTTAAGATACTAGGAATCTTTAGCACTACCTACTTTGTTTATCTACTAGCTAAGAGCACTATACTAGATAGAGGAGGAGCAGTCTACTTAGTTAACGACCTAGATCTCCTAGTTCTAGGAACCTTTAAGCTATTAAGATTAATTGAAACAGTTAATGCTAGAACGCAGTTGCTTACTGTAAGCAGAACAGGTTACTAGCTAATTGGATTAATTATGTTAGGCAAGAAGGGTCTAAGAACAGAGGACCTGCTGCTTAAAGACGTGAAGGTAGTTAAAGGATTCTATGTTAACATTGTATCAGAGGAACAGCTTAAGAAGGTGGGGATCTGGTACCTGGGATATAACTATACTCTTAGGCTCAGAACACCTAATTGCAATGTGATTATGGCAACGCTCTACAGCGCTTACAACCTCGTATTTCTTAAATATAAGAAGTTTAACTTTTATCTATTAAGCTGATTAACAGTAAATGCGATTGCTAGCTCCTAAGAATCCTAAGTAAGAACAGGAGATAAAGAGCTGTGGCATAAACAATTAGGCTACCTAGGAAAGACTGCTCTACAAGAGCTGGTAAAGGCAGCCTAGAACGTATAGATTAGTAGGATTAGCTGTTCACAATGCGCAGACTGCTTAATTACTTATGCTAAGCAGGTTATATCTAGAAGACTAAAGGAGCAATTACCCTAGCTATTCTACTGAATATTATGGGATCTGTTTAATATGCCAACAGGCAGACTTAATAAGAAGTGGGCACTAATTATGAAAGAAGATTTCTCTAGCAAGCTCTTTGTTAAGCTAATCTGGAGCAAGTTGCTACAGGAGATTATGCGTGTAATTATAACATTTAAGAAGATAGTTAGGAGAAAGTATAAGCTAAATATTGTTAAAATCTAATAGGATAACAATACAGCAACGTGACTATAGAGAGGTTAATTACTCTACTAAGAATAGGCAGATAAGCAAGGAATAAGGATTGTTACACCTCCTTCCTACACTTATGAACTGAACAGATTAGCAGAACAGGCTAGACAAGAGCTAATTACTAAGTTGATTAAGATGCGAGCTGGATTAAACCTGCCTTAACAATTGTAGCTAGAGATTATAAGAGCAGCTGCATACTTGTACAACATAAGTCTATCTGCTTCCTATAGATATAGATTACTAAATAAGATCTTAGACACCTAGTTTACTAAGGGTTAGTTTAAATACTACTAGCTAGCTTAGATTAGGGATTAGACAGCTAATCTACGCCCAGACTGGAGCAGAGTATACGCCTATAGCTGCAGAGCCTATCTACTTAAGCTAGACAGGGCAGCTAATTATAACAGGCATAGATTTAAGGTTGATCCACGCGGACACATTAGGTACCTAGTTAGATATTAATTATCTAACATTTATATAATATGGGTACCTACGCTTAATTAAGTAATTGTTATAAGGAATGTTACCTTTAATAAGCACCTCTTCTATTAAGATCTTAAAGAAGAGATGCTAGAGGATTAAGCAGTTAAGCTTGTGGAAATCCTTTATAACAGAGAATTAGATAATCTAGGTTAGGACATTAAGGTACCTAGCCTTAAGGAGCAGATACAGCTAGCACAGAATAACTAACTGACTACTAATTAAGAGATTAGGGGTAATCTAGAACAATTAAATAATAGTGTGGCTAGCCTGCTATAAGATTAGGACGTTAAGCTAGAAGAAACTGCTTAGGATAATAGCTAGGCTAGCAATTATCTGGAAATCTGAGCAGGTTAGTTAGGATACAATAGGCTAGCTACCCTAGACACTACTCTAGACCTGGTTGATTAGGTGTCTAGAAGGGCAGGGGAGGGCAATTGCTAAGATTGCATAGGAGCAGATAATTAATAGGGGGTGCACCTGTCTGTAAGGACTAATTAATCTGTCTCTAGTAACTAGTTTAGGTTACAGGGTTTAAGGCTAGAGCGCCTAAATAACTTAGCCTCTTTATCTAGCTGTGTTGTTCCTGCAACGCTAGGCAAAGCTAAGGATACCTAACTACTTTAATTAAGCTAGAGACTACGAGGGCAGGCTCTAGAAACTAGATTAGTAAGGACATATCTGCTACAGCGTTAACAACGCAATCTTAGCAATTAGTTAGGGGGTGGATCTAGTAGAAGTGTTAACGCACTAATTACTAATTATACTAAAGGAAGCACACGCTAGCTAAGCTTCTAAAACATATATCTTCTAGGCGTTAATAAGGACTAGGACGATTAATCTAGCTATAAGACTATAAACGCGATTGTTATGGCATTAACAACAATTAGCTTAACAACTAAGAGCAATACACAAATAGATTAACTGCATTGTGATAATCTACAACTACTACTAAATACATAGAAACAGATAATCTAACACCTACTTTGCTCTCTGTTTATAGATGCATCTAAGAAGGAGATTAATTAACTAATAAAGAAAGGGACCTGAACAGAGGTACCTACATTAGGATTAGGTGATTGTCTACTGCTACTTAAGTGGGTATAGATGTATAAGTTTAATTAAGATAGATATTTCCTTAAGTGCAAGGCAAGGATTATAGTAAGGGGTAATCTCTAAGAGATCTACACGCTTGATTTAACATACGCAGCAACACTTGCAGCATAATTATTTAGAACAGCAATAGCAATTGCTGCTTAATTTAATCTTAAGGTTAAGCAATATAATATAGTAGGAGCCTTTCTTAACGCTCTAATTATAAAAGACAATCTAGTTATTTGCAATCTTCCTAATAGATATAAGAAGCTAGGATACAGAGTAAGATTAAACTGAGCACTCTATAGATTAAAGGAATTGCTACTGCTCTAGTATAAGGAGTTTTTAAACACACTCTAATTAATTAGGCTTACGTTAAGCATAGAGGAACTATGCTTATTTTACAGCTCTAATTAAAACATTCTAGTCCTGTTCTATGTAGACAATATTCTTCTAATCTATTACAAGGACTACAAGAAGGAAGCTAAGCAGGTCTAGAAGAAGGTTATAACTAAGTATAAGATCTAAGAGCAGGGACTAGTAGAATAGTTTCTTAGGATTAGGGTAATTAGGAACAGGAAATAATAGACTATTACTCTGATCTATAACGCATACATTAATAAGATTACTAAGAAGTTTAGCCTAGAGGATGCTACTTATCTACTAACACTACTTCTATCTAAGGAGCTAATTAAGAACCCTAGGGAGGCAACGAAGCAAGAAATTAAGGCCTACTAAGAAAGGGTTAGATTAGTTCTCTACACTGTGATTATGCTTAGACTAGACGTAGCTTTTGCTGTATCTAAGTTATCTTACTACCTTACAAACCCTAGCAAACAACATTTTAAGGCAGTTAAACAGGTAATTATGTACCTGTACAGAATAAGATATAAGGGATTTAAGTATAGCAACTACAACAGACTAGATCTAACGATCTGCGCAGATGTATTATTTGCAGATAATCTAGATACAAGGCAATTGTTACACAGATATATTGTTATCCTATTTAGAGGACTAATTATCTAGAAAGCTGCTAGACAGAGCACAGTTACCACGTTAACAACAGAAGCTAAGCTAATTGCACTGAGTGAAGTAGCAAAGGAGACTATAGCAATTAAACGTTTCTTTACAGAACTTACCCTAGATCTAAATAAGGTCTAGAATATTTAGTGCAACAACTAACAAATAATTAGACTAATTGTTAGATTAAACAATTAAATTATAATAAAGCTGCATTATATAGACATCTAAAACATGTAGCTTAAATAGGAATACGCTAAAGGCTTAATCTAGATTAGTTACCTAGAAACTAAGGACATGCTAGCAGATAGATTAACAAAAGCACTTACTTAACAACAGTTTAATTAGTTTAAGGGATTAATTAACATTTACAGAATAATTAACAGTATATAAGATTAAGATTAAAGTTAATCTGTGTGTGTATTTTATCTAACAGCTACTAAAGCTGTGCCTTAATAAGGTCTTTTATAATTAATCTAAGAGGATCTATATAGTCTTACATAAAAAACTAATAAATAACTATTTACCTCTACAGAGGATTTTTAATTAGATTAGGTTAGATTACCTAATTACTAGGGACTAGGCAACTTAAAACCTAGATACTTAAGCGCCTTGCAGAGGGTCTTAGTAGTGTTGCAACAGACAATTAACAAGATATTATTCTACTTATTCTAGGTAATGTAGCAGACATAAGGAACAAACTTATAATAAGTACTAGTGTTTAATCTAATCTAATTAACAGGGACTCTCTTAGCCTAACTACTACTAAACAATCTACTCTAATAGGAAGGAGTCAGACCCTAAGTAATAAAAAACAATCTACCCTAATAGGAAGGAGTTAGACCCTAATTACTAAGGAAAGATTAATCCTAACAAGAAGGAGTCTAAGGATTATAGGCTAAGCTAATTATGTTAGGAACAAAGGGCTAATCTATAGACAAGGGCTAGCAAGTATTTTTGTTTAGATTAGGGAGCAGATCTAGATTACTATAGCAAATATAAGGAGACTAACGCGTAGAGCTAGGGCAGGTAATTAACTAAGCAGGAAAAGATTAAGGGAGCGCAGTGCCTAATTAATAAGCTGCGTTTAGGGTGTTCTAAGCAGAGCAAAGCTCTTCCTTGCAAGCTTTCTTATACGTGTTAGCGTCCTCCTAGAGCTTATCCTTAATCTCCTTAGTATTCCTCTTACTAAGACTACTGTTAATCCTCTAGAAAAGATTGTTAGACTAATCCTAGAGCTCCTTAGAGCTAAACTAATTAGTACTAATTAAACTAAAAAGGATTATAAACTTACTTAGGGATGCACTAGTAAGTCTTGCACTAGACGTAATACTAAGCAAGAGAACCTAGCTTGTTAGAGCAGACGCAATCCTTACCCTTGTACTAACGCTTAGTGCACCTAGTGCAGTAGTGCAATTAACTAATTAACTTTACAGAACTAGTCTTAGTTATAGTCTTAATCTTCTTTAGCTAACAAATAACCTCCTTATTGTCTAGATTATTAGACTTGTTGTTGCCTTAATTACTAACAGCTAGAGCGCTGTTGTTATAATTGTTGTTATTGTCTTAATTGTTGTTGTCTTAATTACTGTTGTTTTAATCCTTATTAGACTTAGGATTAGAGGGGATAGTAATAGCATCTAAACTTAATTAGATCTAATTAGACAAATTAAGAGACTTACTTACCTTAAGCAGCCCTCTTCTTCTTTTGCTTAACCTTTTAAGTTACCTAAGATAAGCAAGTCTTGTTCTTATAGGTGTTAGCAGCAGGAGGTTAATTATCTAGAAGCTTAGTAACTGCAGCAGCGTTGCAAGCACGCTTGCCTAGGTTTTACTTAACTATAACAGCAAGAGCAAGTAAATTAGGATTCTTAATAATCTTATAGAATTCCTAAATAGTTAGCATTAATTAATTAAAGATAAGCAAGGACATATAGAAGTATTAGCAAGGTATTAATTAAGTAGATGTCTGTTGCTTGTAAGGCATAGAGGTTAATAGAGGAGAGATTAGAGCAAGCAAGGTAAGGGCAATATTTGTTACTTGTTGTAATTAAGCTACTACAACAACTTAATTAGGAAAGGCATAGTTAAGAAACTTAATTAGATTACAAGCTGCAGATTAGTGTCTAGCGCAATCTTGCGCTTAAAAGTAAAGGTAGGTAAAGGAGAGAAAAAGTATATAACAGCAATTAAGCATACCTGCGCTACAGCTTCTAATTAGGTACGTCTCTAGCGTAACGCACCTAGGGGGTGTGTCGCAGTAGATTAATAAGAAGGAGTAGTTAGGATAATGATTATTAAGGGCAGAACTGCTTAATTAGGATCACAAGTGAGCTAAGCTAGAATAAGCTAGTTATTAATGTATATAAGCACGCCGGTCAATCACTTTAATCGGCAGAGGAACTTAATCACTTCTTTCTTAACCTGATCGATCTAACCCAAGTCTCTCAGCTTCAACAATATCTTAACAATATTCTTATCTACTTAGAAGATAAGAAGGAGCATAATAAGCACGTTAAAGAAGTGCTTAACTAACTAGTTAAATAGGGTCTTTTTGCCAAAGCCAGCAAGTACGCATTCTTAACTAAGTTAGTTAAATTCCTAGGCTTTATTGCAACGCCTAACAGCGTAGCAATAGATCTAGAGCAGGTCTGTACCATAACTAAATAGCCTAAGCCTTTAAGCTTTAAAGATATCTAGGTGTTCCTAGGATTAACTAACTTCTATTAGAGATTTATCTTTAACTATTTAGGCATAGTACAGCTACTAGTTAACTATATAACAGCTGCCTAGAACCTAGAATAGGACTTAGAGGGACCTAGTCTGCAGAAGGGGGGAGTAAAACTAAAGAAGACCTGCAAAGGCCTAACTAAATAGTATAAACTATAGGATTAGCCTAAGGATGTTTATGCAGCATTCCTTAAAATTAGGGTAAAGTTTACTAAAGCTCTAGTGCTACAACACTTTAACCTAGGCAAGCTAATTATTGTCTTTACTAATACGTCAGACTTTGCTATAGCAGTGATACTGCTGCAACCCTAGACAACTAAGCTAACAACTAAGCATTACTAGAAGCTAGTAGTGTTCTAGAGCAAGAAGTTCTAAGGGCTAAAAGTACATTAGCATACCTACAATAAGGAACTGTTAGCAATTATAGAGGCGTTTAGGCAGTAGAGGTATTACCTTAAACATGCTACGTCTACAATCTAAGTACTCTCTAATTATAACAATCTAAGGTACTTTATAATAATAAAGGAGCTCTCTCTTAAGCAGGCTTGCTAGGCAGAAGAGCTAGTAAGATTTAACTTTAAAGTTAAATACAAGCTAGGCCTAGAAAATGCAGCTAACGGTCCTTTAAGGCGTCTAGATTATACATAAGGCCTTGTAGTTAGAGAACAGCAGGCCCTAAGGGATGCTATACTACTAACCCTATAATAAAAGCTTTAGATATAGTCTATTTAAAAGCCTATAGCTTAAAACACTAAGTAGGCAGTAAGGAGCGACAGCTGCCCTAGGGAGGTCCTAATATTAACCTATTAATCCCCTAAAAGAGTCCCTAAGGAATTCTACTAACATAAGTTTAGCTATAGAAATTTATCTCCTCTAGCTCTTAACTATCTATCTATAGATTATTGCAATTAGGGTTAACCTAATAATACTAAAGCTAGAGAGGCTAACTTTAACACTACAGAGGCACTCCTTTATAGCCTTAGCAGTTGTGTTAGCGCTCCTACTAACCTTGCAAACAAAGCTGCGTAAGATAAATCTGCATACGCCCTAGTTACTCTAGAACACCTTCTTAATTTTATTAGACAGGTTTAAGAATAGGATAAGGCCTATCCTGCAAATAAAGTGCTAATATATTAAGAAGTAGGCAGAGCAATAAAGGGGCAGCACTACTAGGAAATTGACCCTAATAGCACCCTGCATAAGAGTAGTAAAGTATAGATTCCTAAGAATATAACTCTTTACTAAACTATTCTTTTAAAGAACTATAATAACCCTATAGGAGGTTATTACAGCGTTAAGAAGACTACGAAGCTGCTCTAACAGAAGTACTACTAGCTATTATTAACTAAAGATGTAAAGGAGTATATCTACAGATGCCTAGCTTATTAACTGCATAAGATCTGTAGGCATAAGCCCTAAGGACTACTTATATTACTTCTAGTCCTAACAACAGCGTAGAGACACTTCTTACTTAACTTTATAACAGATTTACTGTTATTAAGCAACGCCTAAGGGAACAAGTATAACTTAATATTAGTCCTTATTAACTACTTTAGCAAGTATATCTAGTACATACCTATAACTAAGATAATTACAGCGCAGCGCCTTACTAAGATCCTGTTAAAGCAATGCTTCCTACAGCAAGGGCTGCTAGATATATTATTGTTAGATTGTAGATTAGTATTTACTAGCTAGTTTTAGTTAGACATATATTATTACTTAAAGATTAACTACTTGCTTAGTACAGCTCTCTACCTACAAACTAACAGACAGACAGAGAGGCAGAACTAGGAGTTAGAAACGTACCTCTGCATATATATAAACTACAAACAGAATAACTAGGTAGAGCTTCTGCTATATACAAAGTATGCGTATAACTTAAAGACTTACTTAGCATACAGAGAGTCCCCTATTAAGGTTGCCTACAGCCTTAATCCTAAGGGCTTTAATAGGGTGCTAGATAATTACTAGCTACGCTATCTGCTAGAGGTCTAGGATAAGGACGTAAAGACGCTAGAACTACGCTAGTAAGTAGCAGGCTAGCTAACATAGTAGCATAACATATAGAGAACTACAAAAGAAGCCTTAGAGTATGCATAGAAGAGTAACGCATAATAGTACAACACTAAGTAATTAGAATAGCACTTTGCTGTAGGAGATTAGGTTCTCCTTTAGTTAAAGAACCTGTACTCTAGCTTACCCTCTAAGAAGTTTAATATAAAGTACCTAAGGCTATTTATAGTTACTAAAAAGGTAGATAAGCTAGCATATTAGCTAGATCTACCCCCCTTTAATAGACAGAGTGCACCTAGTGTTTAATATATCCCTACTTAAACATTAGAGAGAACCCCCTAGAGTCTAGTAGGTTCTAGCTAGGTCTAGTCTAAGTTCAAATAGATATCCTCCCTATTAACAGGTATAAAGTTAAAGGAATCTTAGATTACTAAGATACTGCTGCCTGTAGGCGTAAGTATTAGGTAAAATAGCTAGGTTAGTTAAATAAAGACTTAACCTAGGAGCTGACAGAGAACCTTAATTAATGCAATTAGATTCTTAAGAACTACTACACACAGGTAAGGGAAACTATATATATAATACCTAACAGCTGCTAGTGCAAGGTATTAGTAGACCTTAAACCTTCTTAGCAGAGAGGATAACTGCAGAAGTCCTCTACTAAACAGTAAACAGCTATAAGGGCCTATAGCAACCTGCTAAGTAACTAAAGACAGTCTGGCCTTAACCATACTGCTACTGCAGGATTTAGAAAAAGTTATTTTTTAAAGTTATGTTATTCTAAATACCTAACTATATTATTAATCCTACTTAAGTAAGCAGCCTTTATAGTAATCTTATAGAATGTCTATTACTAAGCAGCCCTTAAAGCACGCTTACAAAGAACCTAATTAACACCTTAAACTTTATTATCTAAATTGCAGCAGCTAGGAGTTAAGCACTTAGTAGGAGACTTAGATAAGGACAGACACTAAAACAGAGCTGCAGGGGCTTTAGTAGCGTTAGGAACATTAGTACTATAGTAGTATTAACGCCTCTTAGTGTTATTAGCACAACTAGCCTTTACAAAGTGCGCCTTAAGGTCTTTATTAACAACAACATTAGTAAGAGCCTTCTAGCTAACAGTACTAAGCGTAGTGCTATACCTCTCTAAGTTGTACTTATAAGACACCTAGTGAGCCTTATAGTACTCTATCTTAGTTATCCTAGAGTCCTTAATCCTATAAGCTAATACCTTATTAAACTTAATAAAAGCCTTATAACAGAGCTTAGCGTGATTAAAGGCTGTCTAGGAGTAGCGCAGGGTTACTGCATACACATTATTATTAGTTGCACTGTTGCTAAGGCAAGCAGTCTCCTTATTATGCTTGCAGAGGGCGCGATTAACTAGCTAATTAAGGATGTTGCAAGTGCAACAGAAGTATAGATTAATCTGCCTAGGTTAGCAACAGAAAAACAACAGATTGCTATAGGATCTACCTTAATACATCTACCTGCCTTAGCACTTTAGTAACTGTTGCAGATGCTAAAGTTGTTCTTGCAGGTAGCATAGCCCTTAGGACAGCAGAAGACGTTAGCAAAAGACTAAGTAGTGCTATTAGGCGCAGCCTAGGATTAAGTAGTAAGGCGTGTAATGCTAGCACAGCACTAGTAACGCGTTAGTGAAGGCTGAGGCGCTATATTATTAGGCAAGGCGTAGACGTAGTCAGAGAGGTCCTTCTTAGACACGTAAGCAGGAGGCAGAGTTATGCTAAAGAGGCGTGCTAAAGTTAAGTTGTATTAAAGTTAATGTGTTAGACAAGAGTATTGTAGCAATAGAGTTAAAGGTTACTAGATAAGTATTATATACACTAGCAAGCTACACCTGGCGTTATACTAGCGCAAAACTGCTCTCTTACCTCTAGGCTCCTAAGCTAGCTTTACATACTGCTCTATTACACATAAACGCGCTCTTACTACTATATAGGCATAACTAACTACTTACCTTACTTTGCAAGCCTTTAAGCATGCAGGCGTTAGCTATATAAACGCTAGAAGTCTAAGCTATACTGCACAACAGCTAGATTAGGCAAAACAAGTAGTTTAAGCAATTAGTTTGCTATAATATTACTACTAAATATAAAGTTACTCCTATGCATAAGTAAATCCTAGGGCTACTTGCGTAGGAGCTAGACCTATTATAGGAGCCTACTGTCAGCACTAGAGGCATGTCTCTGGGCTAACGCCCCTTAGCAGGGCTAAGATAGTACTTATGCAGGACCCTGTCCTAAGACTGTTCCTTAGCAAACAGTCTACAGTCTACTAAATAAACCTGTGGCCTACTACAAGATATTGTCCTATTCTATTAACTAATACCTTTACTAACCTTATACATCCTAGGTATAGGTTCTGACATTCTGTTCGCTCCCACATAAGGGAGGTACTAGCAGGAAATTAACAATAAGCTCTGTTGCAAGCCTATTATTAGAGATTTAGACTCCTAAGCCCTAGGACGAGTTATAATACGCGTTAAGGAGTGGAACTACCACAAACTAGATAATAAGGGAATTAGAGAGGACCTTGTTAGGCCCTTAGACCTTAAATACAGCTAAAGCGTTAACAATGAACTAGAACTGTCTCCCTATAATTGAAACGGCGACGAATAACGCTCCTTGACCTATAATAGCCTATAGTGAGCTATTGCAGGACAATCTAGACTAAGAGCTCTAAGAGTTAGAAGCCTGGCATTAGAGAGCTAAGAAGCAACTTAAAGTTGCTTAACTTAGGGAGGCACGAGCTAGATATCTATTAGGCAACCTTACTGCGCTTTAGGTTGCTCTAAACATAGCAAGAGTTGCTGCAACAGCGCTAGTAGCCTTAACTGCAGGCTTACCTTGCCCTAAACCTCTATAAGTGTTTACAAAGCGCAATTAAGCAGAATACAACTGCTAGAAGCGCAATTATAAGTAATACTTCTAATAATTCCTAACTAACTTCCTATAGGAGTATTAGAAGGTTAATTTTGCTGTGCAGTATATCTCTAAGGCTATAAAAAGCCTATAGGAGGCACACTGCTAGGATTAACTACAAAGCCTTCTAATATAGGAGCCTACCTAGGTAGCTATAAAAGCAGTTATGCTAGGCTCCTTAGGCACTCTTTTAGAACGCAGGCAGTAGGCGTATAAAGCCTTAAATAAGGCGCGTATGCTTCCTAATAGTTTACTAACAGAGTTGTTAGACTATATAAGGCTGTTCTAGGAAGAGTTAGGGGAAACTTATAGACCTAAACTCTAGGTAATAGGTTATATTTACGCCTTACCTAAAGAAATTTAAAAGCAGCTCTTCTTGTTTCTAGGGGACTGTTGTATAACACTTACCTAGGTAGAAGAGGCTGCAAACGTTATCTATTGCTAAAGGAACTGCTCTAAGCCCTTAAAGGAGGATAAGCTACTAAAGGAGCAGGAGAAATCTAAGGGCAGTTCTAAGAATAAATAGGGAGGCAAGAAGACCCCTAAAAGAATAATAGAGGGTAGTCTAGGCTATAGTAGCCTAAAACAGTCTAAAGGGGGTTTGCACAACGTAAACGCCCCTATAGTTATGTGTTACAACTGCAGTAAGACTAGATATATCTAACTAAATTGTCTATACCCTATTAAATCTAAGAAATCCTCTAAAGGATTAGAACAGGGGAAAAGGCAGAGGGCAGAAGGCGTAGATCCTTACCTTCTGGCCTATATCTCTAATTTAGAGGAGAGCAAGGATCTTAGAACCCTCTACGCTGCATTATACCTACGACTAGTATGCTTGCTTACTGTTTAGGCAGTTGTAGGGTTATTAGAGTCTATAGAGGTATTAATTAATAGAGGTTCTTAACTAAACCTGCTATCTGCAATAGTAGCAAAGGAGCAAGGACTCTAAGTTAAGCTACTGCTACAGTTGTTAGCAGAGGGTGTAAATGGCAGTAGTATACCTGTGTATAGCACTACTACTATTAGAACTACTATTATAGATTTAAGAGGCTGCTAACAGGCTTATAATATTATGTATGTAGTTACAGACCTAAAGAGGTACATAGTTTACCTTAGTCTGCCTTAGATAGACATGTGTTAACCTAAGATTAACCTAGCTACGCGGCGCATGCTCTTTAGAGGGGAAAAGGCAAAGGATAATGCCCTATTCTAGAAGATTGCTATAGAAGATGCTAAAGAGTTTAAGAGCACTATGTAGGAGCCTAAGACAGATGTGTATGTATGTCTTGTAAACTCTGTAGACTAGAAGGGGGCAGAAGAGGTTGCTATAGGCGATCTCCCCCTGCAATACTCTAAATACGCTAATATAGCATTAGAGGATAACTTAAGAATCCTTGCTAAGCACAGCTTAAACAACTTAGCTATTAATATTGTAAAAGGAGAGTTACTGCTGTACTAGCTGCTCTATAGTCTCTTAGAGGCAGAGTTAGTAGTGCTGTAGAAGTATCTAGCTAACTTTATGCAACAAGGCTAGATACGCAGGTTAAAGTTACCTGTAGGAGCCTCTATCCTTTTTATAAAAAAAGAAGGATAGTAGTCTATACCTTTGCATAGACTTTAGAGGCCTTAATAAGGTTACTGTAAAGAACTAACACCTACTGCCCCTAATTGCAGAGTCCTTAGAGCAATTAGCTTAAGCAAAGATATTTACTAAGCTAGATATTAGAGATGCTTATTACAGGATATAAATTAAGGAGGGTAATAAGTAGAAGACAGCTTTTAGAACAAGATATAGCTATTTTAAGTATATAGTGATGCCTTTTGGCCTTATAAACGTACCTGCTTAATTCTAGGCGTATATTAACAAAGCCCTGTTAGGATTAGTAGATGTGTTGTGCATTGTGTATTTAGACAACATCCTAATCTTCTCTAACACAGAGGAGGAGCATATACTGCATGTTAAGGAAGTCCTAGAAAGACTGTGCTCTGCAAGGCTGTTTATAAAGCTTTTAAAGTGTAAGTAGCACACGCAATATATAGAGTACCTAGGATTTATAGTATCCCTAGAAGGGGTTAGTATTAACTTACAACGCACTAAAATAATCTAGAATTAGCTACTACCTGCTACAGTTTGCGATGTTAGGATCTTTATTAGGTTTATAAACTACTACTAAAGATTTATTAAAAGATTTAGCTAAATTGTCCTTCTACTAACAACCCTTACTAAGAAGAAGCTAGGACAGGCCTAGGGCAGGCTAGCTATAAAGAGGGAGGAGAGTAGACGCCTAGAACTGCTACCTAAGGCAATAAAGGCGTTTAAGAAGCTAAAGAATGCCTTCTTAGATGTGCTAATCCTGGCACATTTTGCTAGGGAAAGGACAACTAAACTAGAAGTTAATGCCTCTAGTAGCGCAATCTTAGGCATTCTAAGCTAGTATAGTGCAGAACCGGGCAAAGAGGCCTAATAGAGGCTAGTGGACTTCTATTTGCGTAAGTTAATTTAAGCAGAGTATAATTACAACACGCATAATTAAGAACTCCTTGCAATAGTTAACAGCGTTAAACACTAGCGCTACTACCTCTAAGGTATCTATTTTAAGATCCTAACAGACTATATAAACCTTAAGTAGTTTATAGAGACTAAGGTACTTAACTATTAGCAAGTAAGGTTGTATCTAGTGTTAAGTTAGTATAACTTTACCCTTAACTATAGACTAGGGAGCACAAACCCTACTAATAGCCTATTAAGGAGACTAGACTACATGCAAGAGGCACAGAGGCCTGCACAGAAGTATAACAAAGCGTTTGTACAACCCCTTAAGGACCTGTTATTAGGAAAGAGGGAGACTAGTCTCTAGATAGCAGCAGTACTTACACGATCTGCTAAAAGAGAGAGCCTCCTAGAGGGCACAAGTTAAGCCCTAGGAGAGTTTATAAGAGTAGAGAGTTAGTTAAAGTAGTTACAAAGGATTAAAGTAGAGCTATTAACTACTAAATTAGGTACTATAGATAAATTAGACAGACAGTTAGGTGTAATGGGCTGTATTAGCTTACAACAACCTAATTTAACTAGCCCTAACTCTTAATAGTTAACAACTAATAATAAGAAGGCTGCAGCCCTTAAAGAGTGCTATAACAACCTACTTGCTAGTTATTTTGGCGCAAGAAGGACTTTAGAGAAACTCTAGCGCTAGTATAAGTAGAAGGGGATAAGATTAGACGTTAAGCAGTATTACTAGGAATGTATACCCTGCAAGAGGTTAACACTAGCCTAACATAAGCTGTATAGGCTACTAGCGCTACTCCCTCTACTAAATTAAGCATAGGAGGAGGTAATAATAGACTTTATTACTAAACTCCCTCTAAGCAAGATAAGTAGTATAGTGTATAACGCTATACTTGTTGTTGTGTGCTAGTTAACTAAGATAGCACACTATGTGCTAGCAAGGGGAGATTAGGATAGAGTTAACTTAGCCTAAGCCTAGATAAGAGAGGTAGTTTGCCTGCATAGAGTCCCTAATTGTGTAATATTAGATTATAGGCCTCTTATAAATGCGAAATACTAGGACACCTTTTAACACTATCTAAACTCTAGGCAGGTACTATTATCTGCATATTACTCCTAGACCAATAGACAGACTAAAAGACAGAATTAGACCCTAGAACAGTACCTATAATGCTATTGCTTGCTAGAATAAGACAATTAGGCACTATAGATCTTAGTTGCAGAGTTTGCGTATAACAATAGTGTACACGCAACTACAAAGACTACCCTGTTTATAGCAAACTACAGAATAGCCCCTTGTAGCGCAGACTAGCCTATTATGCCCCTTAGACAAGGAGAATTGCCCCTAGGAAGGCATGTTGCTACTAAGGTGCTCTTAGTGCAATAAGAATGCAAGCAGAAGATTATTGCAGCTAACGCGTATTAATAGGAGTACTAGAACAAAAGTAGGCTTCTAATACTGTTTAAAGTAGGTAACTAGGTAATAGTATCTAATTAACACATGAAAACAACAAGGCTAAAGCAAAAGCTAGACTGGAAGTATGTAGGACTAGGACGCATTATAGCCTAAATTAGCCTATTATTGTTTAAAGTAGACCTTTCTAGACTAAAAGCTGTCTATCTAGTATTCTACGCCTTGCTTCTAGAGCCTTTTAACTAGAAGGGCCTTATTAGTTACCTAAATACATAAATTACAGACACATTACGCACTTTTAGCAATAATGTCTAAGAAGTAGAAAGAATACTAGAGAGAAAGCAAGATAACAATAGCTAGTAGCTTTACTACATTAAGTGGTCTAGATTCCCTAATAAAGAGAACTTATAGGAACCTAAAGTAAATATCTCCTCTAACGCACTTAAAGAGTTCTAGGAGAGAGAGAAGACTATCCTAAGAAAGAAGGATACCTCTAAGCAACCTAAGAGGCGGCTAGGACAGCCTCTAAAATAGAGGGGGGATAGATAATAGAAGAGTTAGTAAAATCTTAAGTACAGCAAAAAGTCTAGAGTAACCTTTACCTAGTTTTTCCTACTAGGTTTTTAGGTGTTTAATAGCACTTAGATACTGTTGTATAGGATTATAGCCTATTATAGCCTACAACATTATATTATAGATTACAGAGGGCATAGGGAACACATTAGAAATTAGATAACTCTATTTAACTAAGACTATAGCTCTAGAGGAGCGGGTTTCTTAGGAGATGCTTTAGAAGAGTAGGTATCTACCTGCACTAAAGTGCCCTATAACGCCCTAGAATAACCTAGAATAACCTAAAATACTACTAAACTGCTAGCAGTACCTTAGAGCTTGTAGGAACAGGCTAAGGCAGCGTTCTGCTTATTCTTCTTTGTAGTGATACAGCGCTAGATAGCAGTCTTGTCCTTCTTAGCTGCAGCAGCAGCCTTCTAGGACACTAGATCCTTAATCTCCTCCTCTAAGGCGATAGCCTTAGCCTCTATCTTATACTTCTCCTTGTTGGCGACAGTAACCCCCCTACGCTTCTGTATACTAAGTTAGAATGCCCTATGATAGGCTAGAATAGGGGATACTGACCTTCTTAGGGGTGGAAGTGACTATAGCGTTAGCATCTGCCTTAACCTTGCGCTTGTTAGCGAGAACCTTAGCGTTATAGGCTGCGTTGCTATAATAGCAAATAGAAGTGCAAACTTTAGAGGCAGGGTCCTAAGTATTAACGCAGGCACTATTATAAAGGAACATAGCCTTAGCAAAGATGCTGTTCTCCCTATTAATATTAGCAACCTATTACAGCACAGAATAGGCTGTAATAACTTACTGCTAGATCTTCTTAGCTATTAGAGCGCACATAAGCATAATCTTAGCCTTAGTAAGCTTTTAGTTAGCCTTAGTAGCGTTGCTGTCCTCTAGCACGCAGAAATAGGTGTAAAGAGCGTCTAACTTGTCCTTATAGCTATTAGGGAGCTGTTCTGCGTTAGTATGCGCTATAACAGCCTATAATAGCTCTACCTACTGCGAAGCACTTGCTGTTAGCTGCCTAGCAGCAGTAACACTTTATATAGGAGTAGCTAGCAGCGTTGTCTATAGTTACAGCCTAGGCCTTAAAATCCTTATAGTTGTTGTTGTTAATAGCAGGGGAAGCAACAGCCTACCTTGCTACTAAAGTGGTGCTAGCTACTACTAAAGGTAGTAATGCATTAGACACATACGTGGAAGCTATAACTAGCTGTGTTAGCTATAATGTTAGACATAACACTAAGATCTATAGTAGGTTGTTAGAGGGTATAATAGGCTAAAGTAGTGCAGTAAAGGGCGTAAAAGGCTAAAGTAGTGTGTTATAGGGTGTACTGGCGCGTTGTAGCTCCTAACAATACACTGCGTCTTAGTTAGCCTTATATTAACACACAGCCTGCTAGAGTAATCTAAGATGCCCTAGGTTAGTCTATAATAGCCTAGAATAGCTTAAAATAGGTTGTTGTATAAAAGCTAGGAGAAATCTAAAAAATAGAGAAACTTACTAGTTAAGGTAGTAGGATAGAGGAAAAACAGACTAAAATAGGCAGGAGGCACCTCTTATATAGTACCCTAGTGCCTAAGGAGCTCACAGAGCACAGGCTAGGCAAAGTAAAGGTAAGAGTAAGAGTGCGCTAGGCAATAGCTGCCTTTACAAGTAAAGGCAAGAACTCTGTATTCTCTACAAGCTAAAGCATTATAGCACAAAAGACTCTACACTTACCTGCAATAGCCTACTATAGCTTGTTACTACCTACTACAACCCTTATAGGTACTAGCCAGGACGTTTAGTCTAAGAAGGGGGATAATGTTAGCACTAGAGGCATGTCTCTAGGCTAACGCCCCCTTAGCAGGGCTAAGATAGTACTTATGCAGGACCCTGTCCTAAGACTGTTCCTTAGCAAACAGTCTACAGTCTACTAAATAAACCTGTAGCCTACTACAAGATATTGTCCTATTCTATTAACTAATACCTTTACTAACCTTGTGCATCCTAGGTACAGGTTCTAACACCTACTAACAACCTCTTGCGGTATCTGTAGGTTAGAGTATAACTATAACATATCTAATCTCTGCATACTACAGATTGCAAACAACTCCTATAAATAAGTGCATTTTAGGGCAAGCTGCTGCAAAGCTAGGCCTGCTATAGGAACCTACTAGTTGCTAATAGCATAGGTAGGTTAGAGTTTAACTATAAGGAAGCAATTAATATTGCAGACTTAGATTACAGATCTATAGTCCTATAACTGTAAAGGTTACACAGCAGCTATAGGCTATATAGCAATTAAGCCTTAAGTATTAGGTATAGCGTTACATTAATAGAGCAAAGGCTGCCTTTACGCCCTCTGTAAACCTCCTAATAGAAAGTAATAGTTATTACTAGAACACTAGGCAAGCCCTAGAGTGCTAGCAGAGCAGTCCTTTACAGACTGCTTATAGGCAATAGTAATATATATAACTTCTCCTAATAAGGTTTTTCCTCTATAGGATAGGAGGTTTTCTAGAGCTTAGCTATATTACTATAGAGCTATAATTACAGACCCTCTACAGTTTAGGACAAACTGTAAAGAAGGGGAGGGGCTATTGTTACGGACATCTCCCTATATACTGCGGCTGCGCCTTAGCTATGCCTCGGACGCAGCCTAGGCTAAGGCAGGGTAACGCATGGGCTACTAGTATATATCTTCTATCTAAAGCCTAAGGCTCACGCCTTAAGGATTTGTCTAATCTCTTAATACAATATAATCTATCCTAACTACTGTGTACGGCTTGCCTGCCTACGTGCCCTTACAGAGGTAAACTATTGCAATAACACTATAGACAGTGTAGAGAGGGTAGGCACAACACACAAATGTGTAAGAATAAAGTAAAAGAGGTCTCTAAGTAATATTATAGCTTGTTGTACCTTATGCAAGCCTAAAGTGTAGTGTTCTAGGCTATAATAGGGTAAAGTTTAGTATAGTCTTAGCAAAAGTAGCCTGCTTGCTTAGGTGGTCTGCTTGCCCTATATGTACGTTATGTATAGTTGTCTTAAATGCTAAACTTAGCTTTAATATTAGCTATAAGGCTAAACTAGCCCTATATAACCTTAGGATGCTTATAGAGAGCTTACTTATAGTTATACTTATAGTTAAAAACTATTATAAGCTCCTCCTGACGCAAAATAAATGTACTAGCCTATTTTAAGCTAATAGGGGCTAAACTGCGCTCTTCCTATAAAGAATTAGCTATATTAGTTATAGCTGCAAGCTAAGGGGGCTCTCCTTACACAACTAGCTTGAATATATGCATTATAATTACCTGCTCCTTATTATTAGTTAGATTCTATAAGTTAGCTATAGTATTAATGCATAAAGGTTGTCTAGCGCGTTGTTAGTGTAGCGTACTCTTAGACACGTTGTAGATAGCTGCAGCGCGTTACAAAGAGAGTTGCACGTCTCATTTAAGAGCCTAAAGCGCAAGCTATATCTAACGCTCTTTTAACGCGTTAAATTGTAGTTGTTATTAAGGCATGGGTGTAGGAAGGATGTTTGGTGGGGTCTTGGTAAAAGTGTCCCGCTCGGTCGGGTGTCCCGCTCGCCCTACATATACGTTACTTGGACGAGAAGGCTGCTCAACATGGGGCAACGCGGTGACAAGGCTTTCAGATGTCAGTATACCCTAGTAGTGTCTGGAGAGGTGTGCGAACGCACCTGCTCAAGCCAACCAGAGCAAAGACGGTTGCGAGTTTCATGTCGATGCTGCGGGACAATGCGATAGTCTTTGGATGCTGACCGTATCTTTTAGTGATCTGAGCTGCGCGTAGTTGATGCCCCTTATATACAAGTTCTCGTACTGACACACGGGCTGCCCCAGACAAACGTGATGAGCGCAGTAGTTTCTGCTGTGCTTTTGTAACACTCGCAAGCCGGTCCGTGAATCATTACAACGACTCCAAATTGTAACCCCGCAAAGTGTAGGTACTTCCATGCTGAAATCTCGCGCCACAGTCAAATAGAAGCACCACATTTAGTAACATTGGTTTCAGAGTGGCCTTCTGTACTTCGTGAGATGTCAAGGCAGTATGTCGATATGAGATCCTCTTAATTGACAACAGAATCTTCCCGAGCATGTGCGCCAGTCACTATCGTCGTACCGGGACATGAGATCTGACTCCGTCGTCAATCTTGTCAAACTTGCATCTTGTCGCATTGCATTTTATCCCGAACAATCGGCCTTTCTCGAATTTATGTGTCTATCGTCCTGCCACTTCAGCTAGTAATACGGACTGCGGGTGACTTCATTTCGAGTTGGAGCTGCTGTACGCAGAGTACAGACATACAAGTGGACAGCAATGCGAAGCCTCTCGAGGTCCATATGACCGGCGAGTAGCTGGGCTTCCGGGCAAAGAGCAGCTTCCACCATCGCGGCAGCGAATCATACTTGAACGGTCGGCTTATCGTATCGCCATCCATCCAGCCTTACGAATCGCCAGCATTCTTGAGCCCTTACGGATTGGTGCTATGATCGGGACACGATCGGTCTGACTGGTTAATAAGAGAACCCACAGTCACCGAAGCGTTAAGACACAGCCCAAACTCCAGACAAGCATCGAAGCAAACAAGTTACAGCGAGATTGCTGTCCCACCATTCAGCACTCACGGCTTTCGTCGACTACAGCAAGTCTGTCGTTCGCCTCATGATAAGCAGTAGCGCTAGGATTGCGCCATGCTCCCCTTGGAGCTCATTCCAATGACAGGCCGGAAAAGCGACGGTCGCTTTGGAAAAAAGCTGTGCATGCAGAATCGTACCTAGTTCGTTCCCAATTCTCGTTATAGCGCATATGATGGCGGTGAATGTTACTGCGATGGCACTGCACTCACCGGATGTAAGCTCATTGAAGGAAGAGAGTTACGCAGAGCAGATTCCTGCATCAAACAGAAGATTGAGCAGTTTATTTGTTGAATCAGTGCCGCTGAAAGCAAATGGTATATCCAAAACCGAACTCCACTGTTGGACGTTGGTCACAACAAAACGCCCATCCCGTGCATGCAAGATTCGAAATCTACCAATCACTGGGTCCAAAAGTCGAACCTCTTGGTACTTCTTTGTATGAGCACGCTGTGTAGTCGCAGCCCTACATGGATGTTAGCGGAGTTTCTGGAGATGGAAGATTGATGAAAATTACCTGCTTGTAGACCTCTGTACCCCACCACTTGAACCCCTTCATCCAGCCCGGGAACACAATTCCGAAGAAGATAACCACGACACCGAACGCAAGACCAGAGTCAAGAGCAGCACTCAACATCATATTGTACTTCCTCCACCAGTTCTTCTTGCGGTTGCGGATCTCGTAGTTGAAGATGTAACACACGATCGCCCACACCGAAAAGTTGAGACCGGTGGCGGGAGGAATCCAGCTCAGACTACCAAACACAACAGCAAGATTGATCTTTCGAAGGATAGATTTCCGGTCATTGCGGGCGAAGTACCACAGGATCACTGGTGAGACGGCACCAACAAGGAAAGCCCAGACGAGAGGCCGGTAGAGTGCACCAGGACCGAAGAATCGCTTAGGTCCTACGACACCCCAAAGGATACTGCCATTGAAATGGACGCGTGCAATGGGGCAGTTGAATCCATTGATAGCTTCGGTCGTGCATATGCCAGGGATGTAGTTCAACATCCAGTTCAGCACGCCGATCTGAGTCAGACTAGATACGATGGTAACCGTGAGCTGGAGTCTGAAGAGAAGCCTTGGCGGAATCTTCATATAGTGACCGAGCTTGAGATCTGAAGCGAATTTCAAACCCTGGGTTGAGGAGATGTAACCAAATGTTGTGAAAACCATATTCGCAACTGGACGGCCCGGGAACACACCGCCGCAGATCAACTGACAAATGAGGTAGATGCTGCTCTGCTGGTTGGTGATAGCCATGACAATACCAATAGGGATGAAGAGGGTCGCGCCAATACCGAGAGCCAATATGAGGCCGTACCACGGGAGGTGGATCGGATAGTATTCCACAACATACATGCCGACAGTGGCCATGGTAATACCGGTGAGTAGATACCAAGTCATTGGCGCATCCGGGTATCTTCGCATGAGCCGATTGTGTACATCCTCAGCATCCAACAGGTCTTCCATGTCAGGTTCAGAAGTCGTGCTGTTCCTATGGCGGTACGTATTTGAAGAGACGGCGCGGCTGTTGCCCTCGGGTAGGTTATCGAGAGGTTCATAGTCGCTTGCAGGTGCCTTGCGGATCTCTGCCCACGAACGACTCCACTGCCTCCAGATATCTTTACCATGCCAGAGAGCTGTATGTGACAGCAGGGCCGTGAGAGCCGCGAATTGGAGTGCGTAGCTGAGCACATAAGTGATGGGAAGGAACACCCGGCTGTAGTTCTTGTATGCTTCCGCATCAAACAGGAAATCTTCGGTCAGAATTTTGCTGACATCGTATGGTTTACCGGTATTGTCCCAAACTGCGGCTGAAAGGATTGGCATGTAAGACGAGTACATGACATTTGCATAGTCTGCAACAAGTCAGTAAGCTGTCAGGTAGTCTACTTACAAGATGCATACACATGATAGGTGCCGCAATCCACATGACCAGCACAAGTCCACCGAGGATATTGAGGGCAGCCCAAAATGGTGTTACAAGGGGTGATCCAATGTAAGCAATCTGTGCCCAGTCAAATGTCACAGGGAACAAGCCTAATCCGGACGATACTCCAAACTACCGAGATTAGAGAATGAACGAGCTAAGGGTAACGTATAACTTACAAGGTTGGCAACGACAACGTTCTTGGGTGCAAACCAAGTGATGACGCTGAAGTAACTCAATGCAGGGAAGAGCAGACCGGGTAAGAAGTAGAATGCGACCGATCCAGAAAAAACGCGTGTGAAGAACTTCCGAGGTGAGATAGTCCATCCGTCGGCAGGCTTGTTCTCGTCTTTATGTAATGCCGTGAACATGGCAGTTGAGACCAATGTGCTTGGCCAAATCATACCACTTGGACGCACTAAATATCGTCTCGTGAGTCCTGCAAGAGAGTATCCAAGGATCTGAGTCGAAAGGATGAGCAAGACCTGGTACATGATCCCTAAGTCCTGATGGTAGAACTTCACTTGCTCGACAATGACCTGTTCTCAAGTTAGTATGCTGAGATAGAAGTGTAATACAGGACACTGACATCTGTAGCAAATGCAAACCCAAATGATACGTTGCTGCTAACGTAGACACAGCAATGCTCCTTCTCATTCCAACGTCCCTTAGCAAGATAGAGTCGGAAACGGCGAGTCCAAGGCGTGTTGGGCGGCAGAGCCATGCTGGCTCGGCAGCCGTCGACGAAGGTTTCTCCAGGATCATCTGGTCGTTTGAGAGCTTGGTCCCAAAACAGACCAAGAGGGTGAACAAGCAATAACGCAATAATAGGAGTAAGGCTGACGCTAGGGTATCGTAGGGAGAAAAATAGGTTAGTCGAAGAACCGGCAATAGCAAATAACATAGACAGGACCCACATCCGGGGTGTATCGATGGACAAGGATATGTTATCGGTGGCAGCGACAGACGCTCGAACTTGAGCGTAGGGGGAATTGTCAGAAGGGTTGCCTTTCTGGTCGTGCAAGTCGCCATCAGACACATCATCATCTTCTTCGTCGTCGTCGTCGTCGTCGATATCGATGTTGGTGCTGCTTACTGATGACTTAGTACTCCCAAGAACAGGCGATGCTCCAGCTACCGAGGGATCAATTGCGCTGGCGTTAAACCGTGCCTCAAATTGGACTTCCTGTCCTCCGAGCTCTTCGTTCAGCGCCGTGCTACAACCACTTTCGTCCCTCAATCTCCGTCTCGATGCGGAACTGGTAAGAATGGGCGAACTCCGAGCTGAGCCATGGTTACTTCTTAAGGATGTGTTCGACACGGCGTTTGAGAGCCTGCTCTTCGCTTTCTTTTTTCCATGACGTGCGGCGCTAATCACATGATCATCGTCAGATTGATCAGGGCTCAACGAGAGTATTGGTAAACCCCCGTAGGATCCTGGACGTTACGTTTAGTATTCGTTGTAGTGCATGCCATTGTCGATCAACATGCGGGGAGCGCACGTTGCTAGCCGTCATGCGACGCCTGAGTGCAGCTCGAGCGCGGAATGCGAGGTGATTCATTGGCTTACCTGTGCCCTGCGCTGGGGATGACCGTACCAACAGCGGCGCGCGCGACATCCTTCTCTTGCGAGACGGAGAGATGTTCTCTGTGCGTTGTGCTGAAAGATCTCGCTCGTCATCTGATGTGGCTGTGGTTATGTTCTTTATTTTTTGGCGGAAGTCATGCAACTCGTAGCTGCTGCCTGCGGGAGAGGAAGAGCCTAGGTCGTAGCTCGTGTCACCAAAAACAAGCGAAGAAGCGACAGGCGGGAGCGACGCTTCTTCTTCCATATATGTGGGTTCGTTGGCCACACGGGCGCGTGGCACTTTGTGCCGGTATGTCACACGAAAAGGGTTTCGTGCAAAGTCAGGGTATCAGACGATCAGATAGATTGTAATCTTTCGCTGATCTGATTAGATCAAGGCTACGTATCGAAGCTCGATCCAGAATTAGAAGGCTATGGGCCAATGAGACGTGCAGATGAAGCGGGAAATGAGCGTGGAAAAGCTAGTCGCGCAAAGGTCGGTTGGCCTTCAAACAAGGCGCGGGAAGAGCGGCTGCGCATCATCACGTACATTTGCTGGGTCCGCGCGCGGCAACCCTGCCCCTCTGGGCTTGTGATGAGGAAAACTCGACTTGCAGATCGCTGAAATCGCTCTAACATTCGCAAGTACGATTATCGTACACTAGACAATTATACAAACGTGGACAGACGTACTGACACAGCTCGGTGTGATGTCATACGTTCTTCAGCCCCGCTTATTTTACATCTACATGTCCAGGGATGCCCACATGGCCTTCACGTTGACTGTGACCAGCGGTGAGGCCCGAGACCATGCTGATGGCTCCCTCGACATCGTCTTTGTTATACAGAAAAAGACCCTGCAGCGCTGCTGTGCTCACTGAATCTACCAGCCCTAGCTCCTTGACTTTGGTCATGAACCTCTGCTTCGCTTCACCGCTAGCATCGAACTCGGCGTAAAATCGGTCCCATAGCTGGTCGATCTGGTGCTCTGTAGCTTCACCGAGTCTTACAGTCATGTCGACGCGTCCAGGTCGCACCAAGGCCTCGTCCAACCTCTCGACGTGGTTAGTCGTCAAGAAGATGATGCGCTCCTCAGCACTAGCAACACCATCGAGAGCGTTGAGTAGTCCGGAGAACGTTACAGACGCGCTAGCAAAGCCATCCGCTCCCGGCATCTTTCGGTTCATGAACGCAACGTCCACGTCTTCAAGAAGCACTACAGTCCGCCGTGGCACGTTGGTCAACAGGTGATTTAGACGGTCATCGGTCAAACCTCGTTCGCTGACGTTCAGAATGGCAATGTTGAAGTCCAAATGTCCAGCCACGGCCTGAATGAACGAGCTCTTGCCTGTACCAGGGGGGCCATAAAGCAGATAGCCTCTTCTGTATGGGATACCGCGGTCAAGGTACCATGCGCGCGAGGAGATGAAAGCTTCCATGTCCTCCACAATCCGCTCTTTCACACCTTCCTCCAGTACGACCGAGTCTAACGGGCGCTTTCGTTTCGGGTTCCCGAATGGTTGCCAGCTAGTGCCCATAGAGTTGTAGATGACCGTCTTGCCCTCCTGAGACTGCTGGTACAGCTTGTGCGCTTCAGCGAATATGTCTTCAAATACGCCGCGGTGGCTGTATAGGGTCGTCAGACTAATCGTCTCGAACGGCGTGCCGTCTCGCATGTCGAAAGCGTCGCGTGTGCGTTGGCGATCTACCAGCAGGAATGCATTCTTATAGCGCATAAAATGCCGCCCAGGACCAGGTACGAAGGAGAAATGCGCAGCGAGGGCTGAGCCATCCTGAGGCGCTGAAGTTCGTACCTGGAGGTGATGCATGCGTGGATCGATGCGATTGAACAACTTCGTGAGGACACCGTTTGGCGCAGGCGATGCGCCTGTCGTCTGTTGAGCGCCGTTCATCTGCGCCCTGTGGTATGTTGTCATCCATTGAAGCAGCCACGGGTAGGCATCATCGTGGCGAGTGATCTCAAGATCGATAAGCATCCGCCGCCGTATGAAAGCGGCGCCATGCTGGAGTCCTTTCTGTCCTGTTCGCGCAGCGACGCCTAGTGCAGCGAGGCCAAAGCCCTGTGGCTATTGTGAGCACACTACATCTCAGCGAGCTGGCACAGGGGTCGATCGTACGGCTGTAAAGAAGGGGTTGCTAGTGAATTGTGAGTATAGCGAGCCGGCATTTTCGCCGCCGCTCGTGGCGAGCTGCTTCACCAGCTGCGATTTCGGGTCATTGGAGTCCATGAGCTTGGGATGAATGCACGTCACGAAAACTTTGGGAAAGCGCGGATCACACTAGGTCCGGAAGGAATAGCTTCGTGCTTAGCGCCATTTTGCTGATCCCGAGGCAAGTAATGAGGACGCGTTAAGCGTGACACAACAATCGTGAGCATAGCATCTCAACATCAGTATTGCTTGACTCGATAAGCATGGCTGCCGTATGTAGTCATGTTGATTGTTTTGGTTTGCGGAGAGATCAAAATGAGCTCTCGTCGAGGTCGCGTCTGCCCTGTGAAATGGGGCCTGCAGCTGCAGCCGCGCCAAGCTCCTTCCCCAGACTGATATGGATCAAACGAACATCCAGAATTGGCTCTGAAGCCTTCTCTATGTCTTCTCCTCTTCTTTCTGTGCACCTCGCGACTAGGCACCTACAGCCTTCTGCTTGCTCTTTGCTCTATTCACCATGGGCACCGTTACCATAGGCAGGGCCTACTTTGATGCTCTTCTTAGGAGGTGAGTTTTATTCAAGTGAAGCTGAGAACAAGCTTGCGTGCTTGCTAACAACAGAACACAGAGCCCACTTTGTGCGTCGTCGTTCTCTTTAGCTAGGCAGCTATGTCTACAAGCGACTGACCTTTGCCAGCACACATCTGGGCACGAGTTCGAACTTACTCCTGATCTGTTCAGCAATGTCATCATCTCAAAAGAGGAGCACGACCACATGGTATGTTCCTTGCTGCTACGTTCTCTTTACAGTCACCCTCAACTCCTCCACCGCACGTTTGGAGCTCAGTCACTGACAGAGTACATAGCAGCAGTGCAGCCGAGATTACGGTACGCAAAACACGCATCGAAACAAGCATCTCGGAAAGATCCCATACTGACCACAGTCCAGCACTGCTTAAGAGTGCCCTGTTTCGAGGAGGCTTGTCAATGGACACACTGAACACACTTCTCGCCGGCGAAAGTGAGGCGAATGCTGACGACACTTCGCACTACGATTACAGCCCAGAGAAGACGTTCATCAAGCTTGCGCCGGTTCCCGACACGTTGAAAGCACCCCACGGGCATTACAGTCCGCTCGACTCACACGACAGGGAGACCGGCAGTGAACAACTTGACCTGCCCCAAGCACGATCACTGCATCGAGCGTGTAGCAACGATCACACCGAGTCATGCGCCGATCATTGCTCGGTTGACGAAGAACATGACTACGAGCAAGAGCGCGGAGATCGTCATCAGCGTGTCCCAATGCACGATCAGCGCACGATTTTGATCACTAACATCGCAGAACGAACCACTCATAAGGATATTGCTGGAGTTGTTCGTGGAGGCAGACTGCTTGACATTTTCCTACGTAACGATCGGTCGGCCACTGTATCGTTCGTCGAGGGTGCGGCGAATTTCCTGTCATACATCAAGCGAAACGACATCTACCTGCATGCCAAACGTGTATGTATTGCTGAACCACCCATCGGTCTCTCTGACTGGCTACTGACTTACTCATAGCTTGAGTTCCGCTGGGCTGATCGTCAATTCCACGTCCCACCCCATATCTCTAACAAGATTGTTGGAGGTGCAACGAGAAACCTCATCGTACGCGGCGTGGCCAGTAGGGTCACCGAAGAGCAGATCCGAGATCACCTTAACCACATTCATAATCTCGTTGTAGTCGAAGTCTACTTCCACAACGGAGACGCATACATATCAACAAACTCGATTCACAATGCACTGTTCGCCAGGACCTGCATGATGTCCCGTATGGTCTACAAAGGTACGCGTATCGACTGGGCGCCAGATGAATGCGCCGCTGCATTACCACAGCCTATCATGAGATCTCGATCGCCAGTCATGCGCATCCCATCAGTACCTTTCTCGACGACGAACGCCTATGCCCTCCTCGATACAGGCTCTGAGATCGACTCGGACGGACCAAACGAGTCGTTCGTGTCGAATGGCATTCCTCTCGATCGCAACAACGGAGCCAGTGCTGTTGTAGCTTGAAGCTGTGCTAGTTTCTGCATGAAGCTTTGCTAAGTGACGGTTATCGATTCGTCGGTTTTTACGGAGAATTCACAGCAGTAGATGCGTAGTACTAACTCCTCACAGGGTCGAGCGCTACTGCTGCTTATCGCGGACTAATGTTCAGCCAGGTCTCCCTACATAGCCTGTAAATCAACGAATTGTATGACTTTGTGTTGTATGGTGTTTGAGGATCATCAATATTGTCAGTACCTAGATACCCAACGCTCGTTCAAATGTCTCTCCTATGCTACCAAAATGTCAAATTAGAAAGGCTTTGGCTGATTGCTGGGCTCTGCGTTGCCTCTCCATGTGAATTTCTGGTAATTATGGTGATATTGGGACAGCTGCGCAATACTGACCAATCATACTTGAGTGGGGGTGGAGGAGCTCAACGGGAGCTCAACGGGAGCTTCGGCTGAATAAGCTTTACCCCATCTTCACTCACTCGTATCCTACCACCGTTACAACCCCCTGACATATCAGACCTCTGGATAGTTGAGCACTGACACCAATCATCGATATGACAGTACGGACCGTCAAAATCGCAGTCGTTCAGCTGTACCCCAAGGTAGCTTTTCTCTCAGTCAGACATGATGATGACCACATGCTCATTTTGGTAGCCTCTAGACCTTGAACACAACTTCAAGAAGGCTGCGAGCTTTGTCAGGTCTGCTGTTGCGCAAGGTGCTGAGCTCGTAGTCTTACCTGAATACCATCTTACCAATTGGCTGCCCAAGGACCCGTCTTTTGCTGGATTGTGTGATCAATGGGAAACGTATCTGAAGAAATATCAAGAGTTGGCGAAGCAATGCGGGGTCTGCCTTGTGCCCGGAACAATCGTCGAGGGGCACAGGGGAGAAGAGAAAGAGGAGGATCGGCTGTTGAATGTGGCGTACTTCATCGGGAATGACGGAGAGATTGTGGGAAAGTATGTCAAGAAGAACCTATGGTGAGTTGCTTTCATGCTCTACTTTTATTGGGTTCCTCGAGAGAAGCTCGAAACATTTCTGGGCCACAGTCCTATCATCCAACTGCAGCATCGATACTAACTCAACCCAGGGGCCCAGAGCGCGACCATCTCACCTCATCCACCTCCCATCCTCATGAAGTCTTCGATACGCCCATTGGCAAGGTCGGGATGCTGATCTGCTGGGACCTTGCCTTTCCCGAAGCCTTCCGCGAGCTCATCGCGGCTGGCGCAAAGATCATCATTATCCCTACCTTCTGGACGCTCAACGATTGCAACAAAGAGGGCCTCGCGAGGAACCCGGCGTCTGAGGCGCTGTTTTTGGATTCTATGTTGACAGCGAGGGCGTTCGAGAACACATGTGCTGTTGTGTTTGCGAATGCGGGCGGGCCGCCAGGGAAGGGGTATGCTGGGCTCAGTCAAGTCACGGTGCCTTTTGTGGGGCCTCTGGTTAAGCTGGGCAGCGCGGGTGAGGGTATGATCGTGGCTGATCTGGACTTGCAGATGTTGGAGGATGCTGAGGCGAACTATCAGATCAGAAGTGACATCAGTAGAAGCGATTGGCACTATGACTACAGGCACTCGAAACTGGACAATCCACATTCGATGGATAACGAGGGAGCCAGAGATGAGCAGGATGATAGAGATTAGGCACGCTCTGCGTTATCCAGGCTGGCACCCGGTGAAATTTGATAGCACTTGATACAGTAATCGAAATTCTCCATATTGCGATGTGACCAAAACGAACCATAGTACGCCGAAATTCACACGTGTCGCTGCAACAGAGCAGGTTTCTTGAGACCCCGACATATCGTCAACCCCTGCGGGCGCCGTGTCTACATGACGCCACCCGTCCTACCAGCAAATCCCAGTCACTGGTTCTCAGCTCGAATCTGCAGAAGCCAAGTCCTGTTGTGAGCCGTGTTCGTGTGCCAACCAAACGCCACGGTACGAGCATCGAGGGTTGCACCAAGATCCTTCTCGACCAATCCCAACGCCAGAACAAAAACCACGAAACGTCATTCCAACTTTTGAAAACTCGAAACCATCAGCTCTGCTCGCTCAGACTGCCCTCGCTGTCGGATGTGTCGTTGGCGCGTATGCAGCTCTTGACAGTGCGGGTCACGCCGTGCTCGGTCGAAATGGTCTCGCCGACGACAACGACTCTTGTCTTGCCCAGCTCGAGGAACTGCATTTCGTCTGCGGCTAGCTTTGCGGCCACGTCTTTCTCGTACACTCTCTTGTAGAAGGCATGGAAGGCATGCTCGTTCTCGAACTCCATGTGGCTGACGCAATCGTAGTCGATGTCCTGAGCATCTCCACGCAAGAGAAGGGCTGGCCGGTCAGGATTTGCTGGCCCACCGAAGCCTTTGCGGGTGACGCGGGCGATGTATTGACGTGTAATCCTGAAAGGCCAGTTCCCAGCACACAGTCGTTGTGCCAGGGGGATGTGCACGTTCTCGTAGTGGTCCTTGAACTCCTCGGGCGAGAGGTCTGGGCTCCTGGTGACAAAGAGGAGGATGGTGTACGGCATGGCTGCCACTGCAGAGGGTGCACGCACAGGGGTTGCAGTGTAAGACTTCAAGTAGAAGAGTGTATATGCAGACGAAGGCTAGGGCCCCGCGGGTCTTATGGAGCTGACAGCGGGAATGCAGTTCCAGAAGCTCCGTGGAAGACGTGGTGGCTTTAAGTCTGCCCAAGTGCGGTCCTTTCAGACGGCGGAACCAGTCAAGGAAGGCCCTAGCCTCGCGCGCTGAGTGCCCGAGTGGCTCACGATGCGACGACGAGGACAGACCAGACGAGCTGGCGGACGCGCAGGATGTCTCTCCGCGTGCACGGCACAGGCTGCGCGGGCGCTCGCCAGACCTGCTAACACGCCAGAGGGAGGCAGAGGACGTCAATGGTGAGTCGCCCCGACTCAGGGCATGAAACACGGCCGCCGCGACGTGATTGGCCGACCAGCGCAGGTCGTCGGTGCGAGCCCCTCCAGGCTGTCGTTCGGCGCTAACCACGCACTTTCGCAGCGAATTGTCGAATTCTCAGCGCGGGGAGCCTCATCGATCACGACGCCGCCGCCGCCGACAGCACGCCGCCCGCCGCACGCCGCACACGCACGACCGCAAGCATGAGCCGGAACGACTACGGCTCTGACGCCGACGAGGAGACCATGGCCGGCGAGTACCGCGAGCAGGTGCAGTACGACGGCATGGAGGAGCTCGACCGCATGCCCTCGATCGGCAGCAACCAGGACATCCACGCCCAGCTGCAGGCCGCCGCGACGCCGCTCGAGTTCCAGGCGACGCTCGAGACCAAGTTTGCGTCCTACGACAACTACTGCAACCTGTTCCACTACATCCTCAACTCGGACGGGCCCGTTGACCTCGAGGTGCCCAACGTAAGGACCCTGCATCTGGCACAGCGGGAGTGAGAGCGAGCGACTAACGTCTGCAGTACTACTGGGCCTGGGACGTCATCGACGAGTTCATCTACCAGTTCAACAGCTTCTGCAGCTACCGCCAGAAGGTCGCCCTGAAGAACGACAACCCGGAGGAGATCCAGCTGCTGCGCGAGAACCCAAACACCTGGGGCTGCTACAGCGTCCTCAACGTCCTGTACTCGCTCATCCAGCGCTCGCAGATCAACGAGCAGCTGGCCGCCATGAAGCGCGGCGAGGACTCGAACCTGTACGCCGGCGAGTATGGTCAGCGCCCCTTGTACAAGATGCTCGGCTACTTCTCCATCATCGGCCTCCTGCGCGTCCACTGCCTGCTGGGTGACTTCAGCCTGGCCCTCAAGACCCTCGACGACATCGAGCTCAACAAGAAGGCCCAGTTTGCCCGCGTCATGGCCGCCCACTTCACCACATACTACTATGTTGGTTTCTCCTACATGATGATGCGCCGCTACACCGACGCTATCCGCATGTTCTCCCACATCCTCGTCTACGTCTCGAGGACCAAGAACTTCCAGAAGAACGCTCAGTACGACTCCATCACAAAGAAAAACGACCAGATGTACGCCCTCGTCGCCATCTGCGTTGCCTTCCAGCCCACGCGCCTCGACGACACCATCCACACCGCCCTCCGCGAGAAGTACGGCGAGCAGTTCAACAAGCTGCAGCGCGGTGGCCCCGAGTCGCTGCCTCTGTTCGAGGAGCTGTTCCGCACCGCCTGCCCCAAGTTCATCAGCCCCACACCGCCCGACTTCGACAACCCGGAGGTCAACATTGACCCCGTCGAGCACCACCTCAGGATCTTCATGGACGAGGTCAAGAACAACATGATGTCCCCCACCGTCAAGAGCTACCTCAAGCTGTACACCACCATGGACCTGAAGAAGCTCGCTGGTTTCCTCGAGGTCGAGCCCGAGAAGCTGAGATGCTGGTTGCTCGTCAACAAGCAGAGGAACAGGCAGATCAGGTGGAACGAGGGTGGTCTTTTAGAGGGCGATGTTGTCTCCGCCGGCGACCTTGACTACGCCATGGAGGGTGTAAGTGCAGACATGTCCAGACCAGCGAACGCTGTGACTAACATGAAGCAGGACCTCATCCACGTTTCCGAGGCCAAGGTTGGCCGCAAGCTTGTCGACTGGTACCTCAGGAACCTGGCTCGCACTTACTAGCAGTTTGAAACGACATGGGAGGCACTTCAGAGATATCCTTGGCCAAATCGAGATAGAGCATCCGGCTTGGAGTTGGGGGTTTACGGCATTATGGAAAAGCATTTCTGCGGATAATCGAGCGACAGCTCACGGCATCAAGAGGTGGAGTCACAGGGCTTTGGAGCTCTGCTGAAGGCCATGCCACGACCGCGCGTATGGACGCAGGGTGGTGGAAGGAGGAGGAGAAGGAAGTACCGCGATCAGAGGTGCAAAGCAGAACAGTAGAGTGATGATACATGTGTCAATGAATAATCGCACCTGACGCTGCACCGATCTTGTTAGCTGCATGTGGATTCGCTGTCATGGATGACCTGGTCGCTGACCGAGAAACACGTCCAGTCGACCAACGCTGCCCGAGCAACAAGTCACAGATAGGTGCTAGGACAGGTATAACGCACAATGTTCCTTCACCGCACTGACACGCCCACTTCAACGTGAGCTCGACTTCCAGTTGATGCAGGCTGCCCCTCATCGGTCGCTCCTGCTCCGCTGAAACCCCTCCTCGCTCGACGACACCGCCTTCGTCCACCAACGACGCGTACTCCGGCACGCCTTGACGCGTCACTGCTCACAACACGCCACGAGCTCAATCGCGTACTCTGCAGCGTCTATCCTAGTCGTCAGTTGCCAACTCATCACGTAGGGTAGATAACAGTCACCTTCGACCGACTCCCACCAAGCAGGAAGAGACGACAGCACGCAGTGCACCACAGAACAATGGCGCCAGACTTGAACTCAGTACCGGTGTCTCCACGCCCGAGCGTCACAAGCAATCCCTCGCACACGCAAGCCGGTGCCTCAAGCAGCTCGCGCCAGAACTCGACGCCAGCTTCTCGACGAGCCTCACAGATCTACCCCATGAGCCCACCACCGCTCCCCTTGACCTCACCAAGCGGCACACTTCCACCAACATCCCACACGCACTCCTTCCCGCCGCTATCGCCGAACCTTCACAGCGCAGACGCAGGCAATCTCCCCATGCGCCACCCACGTCCCATGACCGCCGCTGAGATGCACCTCGAGCTCGAAAAAGAGCAAGAAGCCGTTGTCAACCGCCTCACCCGCGAGCTCTCTGCTCTACGCGCACACTCCGCCTCCGTAGCCTCAACGACCTCGTCCATCGCCTCCAGCGCTCTCCTCGACGTCACAGACCCCGCGGGCAGTGCAGCACACTCCGGCGCGCCCCTGCAAGGTGCCACACACCCGACCTCCTCGCGGCGGCACCGCAGCAGTAGTAGTGTGAGCCGTAGCGGCGGCCTGCCAATCCACAGCCTCCCGCAGAGTCATAGACAGAGTGTTAGCAGTCAGCAGGGCGGCGTGGAGATGCGCAGGAGTAGTAGCATCGTGAGCACGCCACGGTATGAGGAGGTGGCGCTGCAGAAGGCCGAATTGGAGGAGGTGAAGAGGGAGAACGAGGTGCTGAAGCAGAGGATTAGGGACTTGGAGAGGGCGATCAGGGGTGGTGATGAGGTCCGGGGAAGGAGTGGCGCGCCTGCCACTGAGGGCAATGCGCCGACGACGACATGATTCTGAGCTTTTCACACGCATTGACAGTTCGGTCATGCATTTTCTTTGGCCCGTTTCCACTCCGCATCCCTGGTTTCGAGCATTCTACACAGGTATGGGCGTTACAGCGTGGCCCACTATCAGCCACAAGTCGCAGGCGTATAGCGAGCGTTACAGCGAATATTGAGAACTTCTGATTCGAATTACAGACCTAAGAGCCACCAAGCAGTTACTCAATACCTTATCATGACATCGTTCGCATATCGCGCATCGCTCTTCCATCTTGAAGCTAACGAAACGATCTCCCACCCAACCGTCGCAGATCATCCAAAAGGATGCGTCGGACCCCCGCGTCGATCACACTGCGTGTGAACCTCGGACGCGATGGATATCCGTATCTCGAGCAGCGGTCACGGGATTTGATGATAGTTGCCCACGGTCAATCACATCATGTAGTCAAGAAAGGGAGGCCAGCCAAGTCCTTGGACAGCGTCACGAAGGAAGCACAACGAAGCACAAAACGGTTATATGATGTCGAGCCCGGGCCCAAGAATCCCCCAGACACCCTTCACTATAAACTGCATCCAAACCAAAGCCGTTGCGCGACGCGTGGTCTGACTTATAGTGGAGAAGCGGCACGCTGCTCCGACGCGGCTCAGCAATGAGATCATACCTCCTCGCAGCATCCGCTCCGAACCGCACTCAAGGACAGCCCCATGTCGTGAACAGCACAGAAGCAGACGGCAGGCATAGGAGCTGTGTCGCACACGCACTGCACTCGATACAGCGCCTTCTGCAGGTTCCATCGACAGACCCGTCGCCAGATCCAGGTACGTTCGCTCGCGCCCACGACCATGTCCGATGACTACATACACGCGCCGCGCGCAGCCTCTCTAATGTAAGCGCACACAGAACCACGTCCAGCAGGACCCCACAGAGTGTCCAAGATGGTGGTCCCCGAAGCCATCGTCGAAGCGACGGAGAAGGGCATGGTGGGCGAGAACCTCTTGTGCGCTAGCATTCCGTCGATGGAGAAGGCGACGACGACGTCTTCTGCGAACAAAGCGGGCGCTGAGGAGAAGGCCGAGATTATGTCGCGAGCGGAAGAGGCGTGGAAGAGGCCGCCCAAGACGGCCGAGGAGCTGAATGGGCATGTGAAGATCAAGGGGGTGGATGTTTAGGAGAGCTGGTTTCGTTTCGCGGCGCGGCGTTGGTGTTTGTTCAGTAGAGGCTGGATTGGGTTTGAGTGCTATGCAATGCTATGCTGTTGTTGTCTAGAAATGTATGCGCAACTGTTTCGTTGTGGCATTTCGTGCAGATCTGGTCGGCCGTCATCTGCTCGTGTCCACGCTCATATACACACTGTGCGTTGCACTCTGATGGCTGCGCTGAGCCTGGTCACGACTCAGGCAACACGCCGGCCGCCCGTCATCTTGCGGTTGTCAGCGTGCCTCTTCGCCTTGAGCGCGTCTCTCCTCCTCTTCTTCCACGCGCGATTGATATCGCCGCGGTTCTCCCAGAACCACTTCCTAAACTCACTCTCCTCCTGCTTTCCTTCTGCGCTCTCACTGGGACCCTCATTCTCGTCCACCTCGGCAACGTGGTCAAGCTGCTTGGCCTGGCTGTTCGCCTTGGTGTTGAGATCCAGCTGCCTCTCGGCCTCGCCGCCATCACTCAACTCGTCGTCGTCAGCAACCTCCTGGCTCCCCTTCCGCCAGTCAAAGCTGAACCGCCTCCCAATTGCAGCTGTATCTGGCGTCGGCGCAGCGCTCCTCAGACCCCTCCACTCCAGATCGCGCTGCGTGAAGGGCGTCGCGGGTGCGTCGATGGGCTCGCCAACCGGTTCACCAGCGGGAGGCGATGTTGTCTCGTTGTCGAAGAAGGAGAAGGATGTGTTGATTGGCGGAGGTTTTGTGGGAGTAGAGAGAGAGGGGGGTGGAGCGCGTTTGAAGAGCGCTTCGAGGGGGTGGACTTGTTTGGATTCTGTTGTTGGGGCGGGAACTGGTGTGGGAGCGGAGACGGAGTGAGAAGATTTGGACGTGGGTTTTGTTTGCGCGGGAGAGGGAGTGGGAGATGCTGAAGGGCGCTCGCTCTGATCGTCGTCATCGTCGTCGTCGTCGTCGTCGTCGTCGTCGCTCGAGGAATCGGAGGACTCATCCTCGGACGAGCTGGACACTACACTCGATTCGTCGTCTAGCTCGGAATCCGAGGACTCTGGCGGCGGAGCGGGCTTCTTTTTCTTCTGCTTCTCAGCAGGCTTGGGCGCGTCTTTCTTCACGATCGGCCGACCCTGCGAGTCTGTTGGCGGGGGCTCTTTCAGCGGCTGCCCGTCGACAAGCTGCAGTACTCTGCTGTGGGCAGCCTTTTTTGTCTCAGGCTCAACGACGACGCCGTCCTCGTCTAGCCAGCCCACGCCGTCGACGTAGTCCACTGGAGGCTTCATGGAGACCTTGGCGGCCTTGAGGAATGAGGGCGTCTTGGTGTTCTTCTCGAATTCGTGGACAATGACTTCCTTGGTCTTGGTCTTGCGCTCTTTCTTATCCTTCTTGTCCTTCTTCTTCTCCTTGCGCGTGTGCTCTGTCGCGGCGACGGGCTCGAGCTTAGCCTTGAACAGGAGTTCAGGCTCTTTGGTGTATTTGGACGCCTTCGACTGGTGCTTGCCGTCCTTGGTCTTCTTCTCTTTCTTGTCCTTGGTCTTGGTCTTGGTCTTGGCCGTGACAGGCTCAGTCCAGCCGCGCTGCACTTTGCGGTCTTCGGGCAGCTCGACGCCGTCGAAGACGCCAGGCGACCGCTTCCTCTTCTCGGACTTGTCTTTCTTCTCCTTCTTGTCCTTCTTGGAGCGCTTGGCCGGCTTGTCTTCGGGGTCGGCGTCGGCGTCGGCGTCCTCGCGCGCCTTGCGCTTCTCTGGCTTGGCCATCTCGATGCGCACCTTGGAACCCTTCAGCGTGGTGCCGTTCAGCTTCTTCCTGATCTTCTGGGCCTCTGGCTCGGGCAGCTCGACGTAGCCAAAGCCTCTCTCGGGAAAGGTCTCGACGGCGTGGTAGGAGACGTTGCGCGCGAGCGGTAAGACGGACGGCGCGAGGTAGACCTTCAGCAGCTCGGGCTTGAGCGGGGTGATGTGCAGCCTGACAGTCTTGGGTTCGGCGGCGAGGTCTTGAGTGTCGGCCTGTGTCGCGGGCATTGAGGCGCCGGGCAGATTCGTGCGACAGCCCCGAAGCGTTGCTCTGCGCGCGTGAGGGACGCTGACGGCGGCGGTGGGCAGAAAATCAGAGGTAAGCCTTAGCGCGTGCTGGTTGTCGATCCGACGGTCCATGCGCCCCAAGCTCGCTGGCTGGGGTGTTGAAGCCTAAGGGCAGGCCGAACCCGGTCAACGCTCGAGACTGTGCAAGAGTGAGTGAGTCGCTCGAAACATCGCTGATCACGGGGCGTTTGTCGTGTTCTTGCAAGCAACGTGACGACCTGCACCGGAGACCGAGCGGAACCCTGCCAGCGCCCGTCTTGTGCAGACGAAAGCCACCGGCGCATCCAGCGACCCGTTGCGCGACTGCGCGACTGTGCAACTGCCACTGCCACTGCCACTGCCACTGCCACCGCAACCATGAGGAGATACCTCCTGGCCGTCTTGACCTTTTTCGCTTTCCTGTCACTGTCTCTCGCTGCATGTAAGTCTTGCTGCATCTCATCGTCGCCCATGCAACGCTGACAATCCCCAGCACCCACGTCCTTCTGCAAATGCACCTGCTTCGGCAACAGCACCATTGTCGCGCTTGATGGCCCCCGGGCAACCTCCAAACCGCACCTCCAACTGCGTCCGCGCGCAACCAAAAAGTCGTGCAACGACTGCAACCGCCAGTTCTGCCTGAGCTACAGCTTTTGCAAGGGCGAGAAGGAGGAGAATGTCTTCACCACTTGCTTCCAGCGAGACTCGACCAAAGACCAGGTCGTCGTGCTGTCCTTCATTGCGGCGACAGTAGGACTGCTGGGCTACGCCGCTGTCAGGCCATGGGTCGACCAGTGGAGAGAGGTACGTCCATGACCCCACCACATACTGTATACCATGTCTCTGCTAACCATAGTCACAGCGTCGGCAGAGTTACATGCCCGTCTCAGAAGGGCACCGATAGACGACGCAAGCAGCTGATGATCGATATGCAATTATAGACACGAATGACAAGAGATACCTAGCGCCCGTCTACACGTGCCGTCCAACTCCGCGATGCATACCACAGGTACATGGTGGCTAGTGAAACAGCAATGTACAGCTGAAAAAGCGATTATAGTACACAGAGGTCCTTGCCTCCTTTTGCTCGCCCAACGTGATAATCCTACTCCTTCTTCGACGAGCCCCACATCCACCCCAGCCAGCCCTTGCTCGTCTGCTCGACCTTCTGCGTCGCCTTCGCCGCTTCCTGGTCCAATGGGCCGCCAACAACCGCTGCTGGTGTAGATGCTGTTATCGACAGGGTGCCCGACACCTTGTCTGACACCTTGTCCCGCGCCTCCTGCACCGCAGCCGTGACGCTGGCCACGCCCGCATTGACACCTGAACTCTGCCCCTCCGCTTCTGTCTTCTTGAACTCGGCCAGCGCAGCCTTCCTCTGCTCCTCCAGCAGCTTCTCCTCCTTCCAGTCGCCGTGCAGCCACCACAGCAGCTTGGACGGCGCCTTCCTCTCCGCCTTCTTCCTCTCCATTGCCTCCTCTTCCTCCGCAATTCCTGTCACGAGCGCTGTCTGCGCAGGCGATGCGGTTCCAGTGGCGACGGCTGATCGGGCCGCTTCGAGAATCTTGGCTTGTTCGCGTTCCTGGTCCGCAAAGTAGATGGCGCGCTTTCGGCGGTTGTAGACGATCATGTCGCCTATCGAGAATACGGCAAGGACACCAACGCAGCCTGAAATGCGTCAGTGAGAATTCTCGGCCCATTCACAGCCCATTGTCGCAGCAATTGGGCTGCAGGAGGGACTCGACGTACCCGTAGCAAAAATCAGCCCGTACACCGTGAACCTATGCGCCGCATCCGCAGCTATTCTCCCGTACAGATACGCGTAATCCCACTTTGTGACCTGCGCCATCTTCGCCCTATTCGCCGCTTCTCTCAGCCTCTTGACTTTCTGCTGCGGCGTCTCGTTCTTCGGTGCGGGATCCGCAAACTGCAGCGTCGTGGCGCGGCCGCCCGGTCTTGTGTGCGCCCATACTCCCGTCGCCGTGAAGCGCGTGGCGTCTTTGACGTGCTTCGACATGCTGTGTATTTGTGGAGACGAGGCGTGGCCGGAAGGGTGCGAAGTGGTGATCGGCTGATTTGACAAAAGTTGGGATCATCGACGGCGGCCGCCAAGACTGAGATCTCGACATCGGCATTACGGATACGGAGGTGCCGACCTCATCTGTCAATCATGTGTCTGTCGTTGGATGTGTGCACGCAAAAGGTTCCTGTTCATCTGGTCTCAAGTTGAAGATGCATAGCAAGTCATGAGGAAGGAGCGAAGGTTGTGAACAGACTTCTCTTCACTTTTGACAGCATCCATCAACAAAGACATCATGTCCACCCAGGTGCACAACCTTGAGTTTACCGTCGCACACTCCCCTTGATCTCAGATATCAGTTTCCACGACTGATCGTCACCATGGCCGAAGATAACGCGCTGCCGCCCAATATGGATCTAGATGCCATCCTTCGGACGCTTGCTAGTCTGCCAAAGCCAGAAGAGCAGCAGGGACAATTTCAACCCCAAGATCCTTATCTGCCGCAGCAACAATCCACAGCAGATCCTCGTCTAGCCGGTCGTCCATCACAACCTCAGTCCATCCCGAAGCCTCAGGTCCGGTCTTCTACACCCTTGATTGACCCTGCAACTATCATCGACTGGAAGCAGGGTCTACGCTGCGTCAGCAAAATCGCTGCGCAGAACCCGCAATTCTCAATCTCGGTGCGTAAATTGATCAAAGATCAAGAAGGCAATGTTAGACAGTGGGAAGCTGGACGACAGCGTCTCATTGAGGAGCAAGCGTTGAAGAAGGAGAACGAACAAACGCATCGAGCCGCACTGTGAGCCTGCTAGTGGTGTAGCATTGTGGCTTTCATTGACGTTTCTAGATCACTTCCAGGTCTCTTGGAGAACACACCTGTCCTTCGCGTACGGAACTCTAGCCTGCTCACCGACCCACAAAGCTGACTACTGGTAGACACCCGAGCGCGAACAGGAAGAGCTCAGTCAATATGACGCTAAGGTGTACCGAGCCAGTAAAGCGATGGTCGACTCGCAATCCTCGTCATTGAAAGTTCTGGGTGTCCCTTTTTTCGGCGTACGGCCGCACCTTCTGGCGAGCGACGATGAGGATATTTCTACAGGAGCTGATGGGAACCCTACGAAAGTCACTCAAAACCAGGTTTTGGAGCTCCAACGGAAGATGTTGACTCATTTGTTGGACTTGTACGGCGATTGAATACCAATTGTAAGGTGAAGGATAGGACGCGCAACTTTCAGAACTCGTGCATCAAAATTACCCATGATCAAAGCTTTCCATGTCAGCGACTACGTTCTCTTTCATTCGACCAACCTCACAGTTTCTCATCTCTGACCCGATGCTCAATCACGCAAACACTGCCATGTGTCGGCCAGTCTGGTCCGGTCACAGCTGAAATTGCAGGCACAACATGCGCAACACGGCCCAGGAACCGAGCCTTTTGTTTCCAAGCAACATTCAAGTTCCATTGCACCGGACACGCGATGATGATGCCGGTTACCAATAAGAGCGTGTTGTCAAACGCGCAAGATCAGGAAAGAGCGACGCGGGTGCTTGCGTCACTGGGACACACGACACAAACGGTCTTCACTGTGACACCAATCATCTCTCTTGCCATTGGCTCACGTTCCATCAACCTGAACGAGCTTTCATCTCGCCTTCACCGCGTGTTGCCCCGCCAAGGAGCGCGTAAATCGCTGTTCACCTAACTTGCGCCTTCCCCAACTTCTCCTCTCTCCTCACACACAATTCCACACTCGTTTTCCCTTGCTGGCTCCACACTCGTGTCTCTCCACCACACTCTTTCACAATACCCTTCGCATTACGGCTTTCATCAACATGAACACTGTTCGCACGCTCGCTCTCGCTGCAATCGCTGGTACGTGCCTTGCCTTTCGTTCTCCTTGACTTCCCTTACAAACAAGATGTCTCCCCACGTGCCGCCAACACAAGAGGCAAGAGGCAAGGTATAGTTTCTCATGACTAGAGCTAACGCGTACGAGCTGGCGCTGCCGCCGACGCCATGCACGCGGGCATCCCACAGGGCGAGATTATCAAAATGTTGCCCAAGGTCGCCCGTCACAACACCTGCGCCGAGCTTCCAAAGCTTTGCACTGCTCCGGCTATGATGCACGGCTACCCCACCACTGTCACGTATCTCTGCCCTGAGACTACCACTTCCCACGAGCGCTCTACTGTTCACGTCACTATCACCAAGACCACCACGGTGACGCCTCCGTCCGAGATCGCAGTCACTGGCGCTCCTACTGCTCCTGAGTAGGTGTCTCTTATTCCTTTGATGCCATGTGTACTAACATTGTAGGGTCGCCTCCACTCACTGTGCATCCGAGGAACCGGATATCACGACTACGATCCACTCCACGTTGACCGAGTACACGACCCTTACCCTCGTCTCTGGCACTCCTAGCGAAGTATCTACCCGTCCTATCGCCGCCTCGATCACCGGCTATCTCTCCGCGACCATCCCCACAGAGCTCTCGTCTGCTGCTCCTACCGAGACAGAGACTGACCCTGTGTTCACCATTCAGACTTCCACCAATGTTCCCGTGACATCAACCTCTGGCTATCCCTTCCCTACCATGTCTCCTCCCGTCGTCAACGGAACTACGACTGGCATCTTCTACTCTGCTTCTGTCGCCAACTCCACGCTCGTTCAGCCTACGCCTTTCTTTCCCAACACTACCTCCACCGGCCTGCAGTACGCAGCTCCAACCGCCAGCTTCGTTAACCGCGCTCCTGAGGAGGTCACTAACGGCGCTCGAAAGCTCGGTGCTTCTCTTGCCGTCTTCGCCATTGGCATGACAGCAGTCGTCTTTGCTGCTTAAGTGCTGCTCAAGTATATATGTTCAGCTGCGTACGGAGAAATCCTCAGCGCTCCAACACATCAGATCTTGAGCGCTACTTAGAGGGACGAAAGACGTTAGTATATGCGGCATCTTCCCTACAGACGTGCGTTGCAATCTGGAATGTGCGAGATACTGCGACAACGATGGGCGTTCATCCATGGGTTCATATGGATTACGCTGGTAGTCACATAACGAATGGATATTCTCCAAATGCACGGAGATCTATGACACATCTGCTCACCCTCATCTTGACTTGATATCTCTTAAGCGTGCTCAGGTAACTCATCGGTTCGAAAAGAGTAGGTGGATGTTCTATTGTTGCTGAACACCAGCTGGGTGTCCTTCTCACATTAACAAATGCAGCCTATGCGTAGCGTCGATAGCCCTATTGTAGAGAAGTGAGCTAGAGCATTGGCAAGTCCCTAGGTATATGCTCGTGAAGTGTTGCGCTTTCAATACGGATTGTCATCAATCATTGCAGTCATGCTACGTACTTTTCTACAATCGAAATATACAAGAAACACTCCAAAGAGCAGACTAGGTGGGTATAAGCAGAATAAAAACAGATCACGCATGAGCATCAAGATACCTGCAGATATCCCTGCAAGAATCCTCCAACGTCTTCTGCGGCACCCACCCCAGCATCTGCTCCGCCTTCCCCGGATCCGCAATGCAAACGCCAACATCACCCTCCCTCCTCGCCGCCTTCTGCGTCTTAATCGCCTTCCCCGAAACCGCCTGCATTGTATCTACGACCTCTCGAACCGAGCTCCCATTCCCCGTCCCCAAATTAATACTGTGAAACCCAGGCGCGGACTTAACACCCAGCCCCGTCGCAATCGCAGCAACATGGCCCCTCGCCAGATCACTTACGTGGATGAAGTCCCGCACCGCAGTGCCATCCTGCGTGTCCCAGTTATCGCCAAACACGCTGAGCGATGCCTGCACGCCCTCCATGACGCGGATCACCAGCGGCATCAGATTGTTGGGCGTGCCGCGCGGATCCTCGCCCAGGACGCCAGAGCTGTCGCACCCGATCGGGTTGAAGTAGCGGAGCGCGTAGATGGTCCACTCCGGGTCGCTGGCCGCGAGGTCCGACAGGATGGCTTCGCTCATCCATTTCGTGCGGCCGTAGGGGTTGGTCAGACCCGTGCAGCCCGCGAGCGTGGTGTGTGGGGTACCCGACGCGTCGGTCCAGTGGGTTGTTGTGTGGGCGGTGAGGTCTTCGCGGAGGCGGCCGCCGGCGTTGGCGAGGGAGCCGTAGACGGTGGCTGAGGAGGAGAAGACGAGGGTTTTGATGGAGAACTGGTCGAGGAGCGTGCAAAAGTCGATGAGCCCCGCGACGTTGTTGGAGTAGTATTTTAGCGGCTGGTGAATCGATTCTTCGACGGCTTTGTAGGCCGCGAAGTGGATCACGGATGTGATGGTAGATTTGAGTGTGTGGAGACTGTCGTAGCGCTCGAGGATAGACTTCATGGCCAACCTCTTGCGGTAATCGGCCTCATAGAAGTCGAGCTGTGGGACGTTGGAGCGACCCTTGTAGTGGTTCTTCACCAAGAGGTTCAGCCGTTCGAGAACGTCCTTGTACGAGTTGCTTAGGTTGTCGACGATGACGACGTTGTGGCCAGCCTTCAGAAGCTCCCATACTGTATGAGAGCCAATGTAGCCCAGACCACCAACCACGAGGACATAGTGATCCTCGGAGATGGGGTCAATAGCTAGTGTCTGAGACTCCGAGAGCTCTGTGCAAGGTGTGGACACATTGCTGAAGCACAGCTCAGAATCTGAAGCGAGAGATGCAGACGTGGAGGCACCACTAGAGATGCTCATAGGCGAAAGAGGAGTTGAAGGAGAGGAAGGAGAAGAAGAAGCGGAGTGCTCATAGCTCCAGTAGTCGACGGCTTGTGCAGTCATGATGATCTGTCCACGGGCCCTGAAGCAAAAGAGCGAATGAATATGTAGAAGAGAAAGTAAACTTCAAGAGATGCTGTGAGAGTATAGAATGCAATGATTCATCTTCGACAGATGTTCACTGTCTTTTATAAGACTGCAGAGCCTACATGATGAACTCTAATGAAGCTTCCTCCTTCCAGACCACTCAACACATTTCTTCGCTTGAAGGACTGTCAGTGTCTCGCCGTATGTGCCACGCTGACACCAAACGCCTCGTTGTCGATATTTGGCATCGTCTTGGCGAGAGAGCATTGCTAGGTTGAGTGTGGGTGCTCTAGGCCACTGTGAAGATTCGATTGCTCTTCAGCTACAGTGCATTAGGTCCCGCCACAGAGTGGAGGTTTTCATGGCAGAAACGTGGCGGAAGCGATTCGGCCAAGCCCTGTGCACGTTGGTCTCGATGACCACAGTCGATGCCGCTCCGGATTACAACGCCACGGGGCGTTTGACACTGCCGCCACGAGGCTTGTCCTAGTATTGGTACCGAACGACTAAGGTGATGGTTGGATGTGCTACTGCCGAGCTTGAAGAAGTCCAGGCCCGGTCACTTTGGCCAAAGTAGAGCACGATTACTGGCTCGGCAGAGTAATTGAAGGATGCACCCTGTTTTGATGCGCTAGTTGCGACAGGGTAGATCAACACCATCTTTCAACTATCCAACAATACTTGGCTAATGTACGAGAAATTCTGACTCTTCCTGATCGCCCCTACCTTCGCAACATCTATGGCGCTTGCTGAGGCTGGAGCACAAAAGACAAAACGAAACTAATGCACAGACGTGAAGCAGCGTCGCTTGTGCAACAAGGGTATGCTGTGGGTCGTACAGTCAGTTGTCGTGGCGCTTTGAGCTGATGCCACTTGACAACCCTTGGACAGAGTACGAATCTAGAGGTACGTCGAACGTAACCCCTAGTTTTCAGCGTGGCTGGCCGAGAGAAAGTTCATGGTGTGCTTCTTTGCCGAACCTAGATCGCCGCTCGTTGCTGGTAGTGCGGAGGGAGTACAGTAGGTCGTCGCGATCGAGCGTTAGCAGCGATAGCTGCAGTGAGTTTGTTTTGATCCTGGACAGTCTGCAACGGTGTTTAGTAATAGCAACAAAACGCGATCCGCTGTACTATAGTAGCTGGCATAAGTTTAGTCAGTGGGGAAGGCATGTCGGGGGTGCCTATCGGATGACGCGTAATGGCCCTACTAACTAAATTACATAGAGTCCTACCTTGATTTGCATACAATACAGAGCCAACCTGTCGCTGCAGGCATCCACTTGCCCTAAATACGGTAAGATCTGTGTATCGTGGATGATATAGCTGAAATATATTTACCCAAGAATCACAGTCGAGCATCCCTGTTCCGGTTCCCCAATGACAAAACTTATGCCAGCTACCATATTATGTACGCCACAGCAGGACCATGTACCAAACCGAGATGGTGGGCTAACGTAGCTTTGGTCTGGTGAAGGCGGCAACGGTCGATGCTTGGCCTTGCGCGATAGCATCGCCAACGAGAGAAGTAGCCCAAGGCAGGCTGCGTATTCCTAGCTACGCCATCATGCTACGACTGGTGTTGCTTGCATCAGGTGTATCATGACAATGGTAGCATGTGGGTTGTAAAAGAGTGTGCTGGTGGTGAAAGAGCCGAAGTTGGATCGATGAGGCTGACGTGATGATGCGTACGGTACCCGAGTGACCCATCGATCACGCGCGATTGGCTCGACACTGGCTACATCTACTAGCTCGAACCACAGAAATGCTCCGAGGAACGTCTCTTGCATATGCGCGATGTACCGTGCGATCGGTTCTGCCGACGAGCCTATCGATCTCGTACGGAGAACGACTCCTGATGGATGTTCCTTCCCGCAGCCGCATTCCCCGGACACCAAACCTTGTGTTGAGATCGCTCCAGGCGCGATACAGGCCGGGCAACTGTCAACAACACTAGTATTAAACTTCACCAAAGCCTCAGCGCTCGATGACGGATCACACGTGCATGATCGATGTCGACACTTCGCTTCCAAGCGTTTAGTCGACGACGGTCTGTCCCACTGTGGAGCCACCTGTGGCGTGAACTATATTCACAGGTCCCTGCACCTTTGCCGCACAAAGTGAACTTCGTGTACATATTTCGCCGACTGTTCAGTCAGGCCCAATCTAGACTTTATGGCTGGGCACTCTCTAAGACAACGAAGATCTGAAATTTTCGGATCAGGAACGCACTGCCACATGGCGAGATGGCTCGGGATCAGCAAATATCGAAGGCGATCTGGCTGGACACTTCCATCTGTGGCTTCATGTTCAACTATTAATGGAAGTAGAAGACTGCCGTTGATAAATGAATCTTGCATACTGATCGCTCGTTCCATCATCTCTATCCTCCACATTCGTTTCTCAGGACATTACTCAAGATCAGCAAGGCTCTAACGCTACTTTTCTCATTGCTTCTCGCGTTAGCCTCCTTCTTGTCACCGTCATGCCGTCATTCGTCCCAAGATGGCTTAGCAGGGTTGGATCTCATCAGCAACTTGACGAGGATCGACTCGAAGCAGCTGTTCACGCACCGTTGATGCTTGAAGCAGCACAATTAAGAAGTCAAGAATCGGTCTTTGAACCTCGGCGAAACGAGAGTCAATACTCCTTCAGCAATTACTCACATATCTCTATTGCGGACACAGACCGATTCGCTGGCCCGCCCCCGCTCCACTCCGACGATGTCACACTCACACCATCGCTTTTGGCATCGTCAAGCCCTCGACAGTCGCGCCACATTCATATGACTCTCTCTCCCGAGGTATCATCGCTCAATGTTTCTAATGTCTACTCCGATCCGTTCGTTGACCCTCCAACACAAACACCGATCGACACCACATCCTCCAAGTCGAACCCGTTCGCAGATCCAGATGAGATCGTATCCTCTAAGTCGAGCCCATTTGCAGATCCAGATGAGATCACATTCCTCCGAGACCCATGCCAATCCCGGCCGGTGCTCTCGCCCAGGGCTTCACAACTGAACATCGAAAAGCAAAAGGATGTCTCTGTTCGTGTGGCATCAGTCAATGAGAGCAGCACCACAAAAAAGCCCGCGAAAGCACTTAGACCCTTCATCGCGGTGAAAGACTTCATCTCCGCCCACATCAGCGCGAAGACCATCTGGAACATGATTGATGTCAGGGAACTTCTCTGGCCCATGACTTGGAAGAAGTATGCAGTACTTGCCGCAGTCGGAGCACTCATTGCTGCCATTGTGGTTTGCGAAATTTATTTCCACTGGATTCGATCGGCAATGGAGATAACTCGCCGCAACATGCTACCCGTGTTGGTCATTGTCATTGGCCTTGAGCCTGCCATGATCACACTTATGCTGCTTGTTGCCCGCATTCCGAACGTACCTGCGGCCGAAGAGACCATCTCTGCGCACGACGACATTGAGGCACAGAAGCAAGCCATGAATGAGAAGCCTGAGAAGACCGACAGAGAGCAACGTACAGCTTTGGTTATCCCTTGCCACAACAGTGACCACGAGGCCTTTCAGCGAGTCATGGAGTCAGCTTTCGTTCACTTCCATCCCAGCAGCATCTTTATCATTGACAATGCGCGTACTATGCACCCAAAGAACAACGTCTTCCGCAACTTTGTTCGCAGCCTTCATCCGGAGATCAACTACATCTGGTCGCCTATCGGTAGCAAGAATGCCGCTCAGCTTGTCGGTGCCGTTGCTGCTAAGGGTTTTGACTTCATCTTCACTGTCGACGACGATGTTTGCATCCCCGCCAACTTCCGCGCTCCGGTGGACAAGATCGACGACGTCACCAAGGGCGTTGCGTTCCCACTTAAAGCAACCAACGCCAATGGTGATGTACCCCTGTTCCTCGTTGCGTGGCAAGATGTCGAGTACCGCATGGCAGGCCTCGTCAAGCTTGCCGAGTCCGACATCTGCGGTGTGCTCTATCCTCACGGCGCTGGCTGGTTTTGCGAGCGCGAGACCCTCATTGACCTCATCAGCAACTACCATTCGCTTGACTTCATCGCCGAGGATGTCAACACCGGTATCTCGATGCAGAAGATGAAAAAGCGCATTGCGTTCGATGCAAGCTGTGTTCTTGAGACTGAAGTTCCAACAACCTTCCTCGGTCCCGGTCTCAACTGGTACAACCAGCGTGTTCGCTCTTGGGAGATGGGTCGCCACGGCCGCCTTCTTGCCTTTATGGGCCGCATGCTCTTCTCGTTCAACGGACAGACTACACTTCACGGCATTTTCTGGCAAAAGTTTGTCCATTTCTACTCCATCGCCTGCATCGTCGTCGACTGGGTGCGCGTTCCTGTCCTCGTCACTATGGGTGGCAATGGTGCTTACTGGCGTCAAGCCGGCCTCCTGATGCTCGTATCTGTATTTCCTGTTCTGGCGTACAATTACCTTTCCTGCCGGCGCCGACCTGATATGCGCACTCCTTTCTGGGGCGCAGTGACGATTCCCATCTACAAACAAATTTACGCCTTGGTTTCACTTATTGGTGCTATCCGCAGCATCCTTTACTACATTGGCGGCCACAACAAGCCGAAGACCGTTCAGCAGATGGTCAAGGATGGTGATGAGCGTGCGTTCTGGCTTGATCCTCGGTTTGAGACAAATCCGGCATTCTTGGCTGACGCGATAGAAGAGTCGTCTTAAACCTTGCTCTGCTGCGATTCGATTTAGATTTCTTGATACCCTAATTTATTAATTACATCACGACCCGCCTCGTTCGCGTTCAAGATATGAGAACACTATCGCACTGTGTGGCCATATGCAGAGTCACCCAGTGTCCATGTAGCCGAGCTGAATAACTACACCTCAGTGAGCACGGCGCAGCTGAAGAAACTGCACATCGCGACAGCACAATAATAGGTTTGGGTGCACGAGGCTGAGTATGACAACATGCAAGTCCTTCCACGAGTACAGTTCCTTCCCCAGGTGGCGTCGGTGTCAGCCATCAAGCATCGCTTGAACAATATATTCCAGCAGGCTGAAACCAGCATTGTGGCACTGATTAGCTGTCGAACGCCGCCGTCTAAGAGTAAACATTGTAGCACAAACGGGCTGATAACAGGCATGATGGCTTTAACACCATGGCTGCGTAGGCGACGTTGAGCAACGATCTGGGATGTATGCGATACTAGTGCTTGTCACTGTCTAAATGCATCGACAGCTGCGTGGGCACGGTATCAGCAGGACTGATTGCACTTTCGATGAGGAACACGCCTCGGCAGCTGCAAACAGACAAAACACTAGAAACAGAACTTAGTCAGGAAAGCGTATCCCGCTAAGAAAAACCTTCTACTGTCACGTAAGACTGCGAGAGACTGATACATCCATCCAATTCTCTCCCATGATCTTACTAAGATCCCTATAACTTTCGCGTGAACTTGACGCTTCTGCGGAGCATGAACGCCTCAGCCAGTTAATCAGTCTCGTGATCACGTAGAACACAATCTCTGATTAGCAAATTGGAAACACATACTATTAGCTGCATTGGGGTCAAGAGGCCAACATAAGCAGCTGCAATGAGCTAATGAGCTCACTGCATGTGGGGCTATCAACCGTGTGTGAAAGGAGCTTGATGTAGGAGTAGTGTATCTATTAAGGGGGAAGGAAAAGGTCCCATTCACGTATATATGTGATGATCGAATAGCTTCCAATTTTACATTGCCTATGTGAAGCAATTAAGAGCAGTCAAAGGCCTTGTTGAGTGCTTTCTATTAGTAGCTTAACAGTGCAGTACTTGTCATTTTTAAGTTTTAACCATAATAAGCGAGAGTGCTTAGGAAGTGCTTCTAAGAGCGAAAGAAGAAGGAAGACGTACGATAAGACATCAACAAGTAGAGGAGGTACAGGGATTACAATGTCCCATATACATAAGACTTGAACACCTTGCCGTCTTCAACAACGAGACTGGCATCGCTGACATCGAGTTCACACCTCTGGCTTATCTTGCGGCAATTGCTCCTGTGGAGGAAGCCACGTCTGCAGTAGACGAGCGCAGCCTTCTCAAACGCGCAACCACCTGCTCTGGCCGTCGCTCGATCAATCTTGGTCAGCTCGACCAGGCCAACGTGCAGTTGGCTAACAATGCCAATGCGCAGGGCTCGTACAACAAGAGTGCCAATGGCTGGGTAAGTAATGCTTCCTCCATCTTTTTTCTTGCGCATTTTCCGCCTCGATCGAAACTAATCATACCAGGTTCACCTCGGCGGCGAGACTTCATTCTTCTGCAACTACCAGAGTGATTACCTTACCTACTAGCTTATAATCGACATGCACACTGTCGTCAGCCATTATTGTGGGCAGGATGGCTACGGATATGATCGCAGGACTAACGGTGGTGGTGCGAACGACCTTGCCGTGGGTCGCACTTGGAGGGGTGATGGCTTCTGCTGAGCAAGGGGCATGTTGAATGCTCTTGGGCGAAACAATAGAGCAGCCGTAGAAATACAGAAAAGAATCCGCAACCCCTGTATCTTATTTCTGCTGTCTGCCTGAGACGTCGAGTAAGATGTTTGAAGAGATTGCTGACATCTATGGCGAAGATGTGGCCACATACATCCCGGGCAAGGTACTCGACGAGAAGGAAGGCGTTCAGGTCCGTGAGGCCGCTGGCAACAGAGCCTAGACACGGTCAGGTAGTAACTCGAAGTTCGCATCCTCTGCAAAGCGCACTCAATGATCCCCTCTCTTTTACGGTGCTTAGTTTTTGGCGAGTGCGTGACTTCAGAATCGGATGTCGCCATTGTAAGTGCAGTTGCTGCTCACGTTGTGAGGGAAAGAGCGAGGTATTCAGCCAAGCCTAGAGATCGTGTGCGCTTTCCACTCTTGTTGTCAGGGAAGTTTCGTCAGCCACCCATCACTTTTTTCGTGTTGTTGCAGTTAGGAGTTCATAAAACCCCGCCACCACGGAAGGCTCTTATGTCCACCAGTCGTGCGCCACAGAATTACACCTCCTCTTACAACGCCTCAGCTGATGCGCTATTATCTTGAACCTCTGCAAGCGGAGCAACTGCGTATTGTTCGATGCCTTTGAGGACGCCACGAAAAGGACGCGTCCAGTCAGCATGAGGTTGACGCGAACGCCGCGAGAGACAGGTCGCAAAGCGGTCAACCTTGCACCGAGGCTATCCTTACCCTTCAACGGCTCTATTGCCCGCCAAGATAAGCAGAGCAGCCGAGGCCCATCGTCGGTCGTGTTCGAGAAGGTGGTTGGACAAATAGGAGTGCAGGAGCGGCGACGCTAGAAGATATGCCGTGGGTCGAAGCAATGCCGAGCAAAGCTTGTCTGCGATAAGAGTGGGGTAGACAAGGCTTTTCGACTAACTCGCACACGGTAACATCCTATCTGCCACCCAGATTTTACGCCGGGCCTCGCCAGAGACGTGACGCGGCGCCGATCTGTCAGGGCCGTTAAAAACCAGCTGCCAGCCGTTATGCATCCGACACTCTTGTCGGTCACCCTTCCCCGCACCCCTCAGGACCCTTAAAGCCCGGCCCACGATGTCTCAAGAGAAGATTGGGGACCATGAGAGCGTGTCGGCCTCTAGCGGCGAGAATGTCGGTCACGCGACTGTCAAGCGCGAGTCGGGCTTTCTGGGTGCGCTGCGCAGCTTCGAGGCCAGGATGGATGCGAAGTTTGGCATTGAGAGCGATGCCATTACCCGGAAGCTGCCAGAGGACAAGGGGCATGTCCCTTGGACCCACCAGCTGAGCATGTTCTTCTTGTGGGCCAGTGGCACGATGAACACGTCCTGCTTCGCTACCGGGTTCTTGGGATGGGAGTTTGGCTTGAGTAAGTCGCCGTGAACACACGCAGGTGTCTGTGTAGTGGTTCAAACCTGACCTCAAACAGCGCTTCGCCAGTCCATCGTCATCATCATCTTCGCCTCTATCCTTGGTGGTGCGGCAACTGGTTTTGCGGCTACTTTTGGTGCGCCCACAGGTCTGCGACAGAGTAAGTCCTCGTCAGGGCCTAGTGAACGAGTTTGACGACTGATCACTCGTAGTCTCCGTCAGCAGATATGCTTTCGGATGGTGGCCAAACAAGGTGATTGCAGCTCTCAACACCATTGTTCAGATTGGCTGGGCGGCCGTTGCTTGTATCACAGGTGGTCTCGCACTGACCGCTGTCGCTGATGGCCACATTTCGCTCATCGTTGGTATCGTCATCCTGGCAGTAGTAGCCACGCTGATCTCCTTTGTCGGTCTGAAGGCTATCCTGATCTATGAGCGTTATGCTTGGTTCCTTTTCTTCATCATCTTCATCGTCTTTTTTGCAGAGACAGGAAGGTATGCAGACAACTCTCCTACGCCAACAGCCCACGGCCTGGACCTCAGCGGTGCGGTCCTTAGCCTGATCGCTATCGTTTACGGTAGTTCTGCCTCCTGGCAGACCATGGCATCTGACTACTACGTTCATTACCCTGTGAACGTCAACCGCTGGAAGGTGTTCCTCATGACAACATTCGGTATCTCGATCCCAACCTCCATCGGCATGATTGCAGGCGCAGTTGTCTCCTCTGGCCTGAACAACCGTCCCGACTGGAAAGAAACCTACGAGAACGACGGTCTCGGATTCCTCATCCAGACTATGCTGTACCCCCGGGGTTTTGCCAAGCTGATCCTTACGCTCCTCGTGCTCTCCGGCATCAACGTCAACGTCATCTCCATCTACAGCGCGGCCATTTCGTGTCAACAGTTCTCGCGCCCCTTTGCGCGCGTACCTCGCTTTATCTGGGTGCTCTTCTGCTTCGCTGCGATTCTGGGTCTCGCCATCGGTGGCCGCGAGCAGCTGTCCGTCTACCTGCAGAACTTCCTCAGTCTGCTGGGGTACTGGACTACGCAGTACTTCATCATCCTGTTCAGCGAGCACGTCATCTTCCGTAAGATGAACTTTGACAATTACGATTTGGACGCTTGGAACGACCCGAAGCGACTGCCGCTGGGTATTGCTGCAGGTGTTGCGTTTGCGATCGGTATCGTTGCTTGGATCATGGGTATGGTCGAGACGTGGTATGTTGGCCCGTTGGGAAAGCTGATCGGTGCGGACGGCGGTGATGTTGCAAACGAGTTCACCTTTGTCATTACTGGGCTGATCTATATCCCGGCGAGGTTCTTGGAGAAGAAGATGGTCGGTAGGTAGGTGGGTAGCCAGTACTTGCACGTGCGGCGTCAGCTGTTTCTAGTTTACAACATGACAACGTATCCTTTGAACTGTTGAACAAAGTTTCGCTTGATATGCGTGATTGTCTTGTCTTGAAATACGTGTATGTATATCTGGAAAGCTGATCGTGACTCGAGTCATGTCCTTTTCATGGCGCTCATGACTCGCACCAGCAAGAACCTCGAAGCTTGACATCACAGCTCTCCCGCAAAACACCGAGACCGCAACAACCATGGACTCAGCGCAACCACCGCACAGCCACCGTTCCGATCGACACGAGCGCTCCGACCGAGAAAGAAGGCACAAGTCGCGCCGCTCGCGCTCCCCACGTCGCGATGACGACCGACACAGCGACAAAAAGCATCGTTCGCACCGCTCGCACCGCTCGCGTTCGCCGCCTGCGAAACCAGTAAAGCTGCCCTACTCGGCGAAACCACTATCAAAGCATGATTTCAACACATACAAGCCGCTGTTCCAGTCATATCTGGACATACAAAAGCACATTCAGCTCGACGAGCTGGACGAGCGGGAAGCGCGCGGGCGGTGGAAGAGCTTCGTGTCTAAGTGGAACCATGGAGAACTAGCGCGCAGCTGGTACGACCCCTCGATGCTCAAGACAGCGCAAGAAACCGTGCAAGCATATCGTGCAAGCCCGAGGTCCCCAAGACCAGGAAACCGCGGATCGCCCGAGTACAAACAGAGTGCTGCGGCTCCATCGCAAAGACCTGGCGACAAGTCCGACGACAGCGACGACGACTTCGGGCCTGCGCCGCCTACACACCTGACGCACAAGGGCCACGGGCCTACGATTCCGCGCTTCGACGATCTGACGCACCGCAACGAGCTGCGCGACGAAGAGACGGCGCGGGATAGCTCAGCGCGTGCGGATGACGTGCGCTACGAACGCAAAGCCGAGCGCAAGACGCAGAGAGAGCGCATGGAGGAGCTCGCACCGCGCGCCGACCCTGGGTCTCGCGAGCGCCAACTCGAGAAGAAGCGTGAGACGACTGGCACGCTGCAGTCTTTCCGCGACGCAAAGGAAGGTGGGGACGTAGAGATTGGAGAGAGCGAGCTCATGGGAGACGATGGGATCGAGGGATATAAGGCGAAGAAGAAGGCGGATGAGCGTGTGAAGAATGAGCGGGAGATTCGGCGCGAGGAGATTGCGCGGGCGAGGGCGGCGGAGCGTGAGGAGGCGCTGAGTGCGAGGAGGGCGAAGGAGGCGCAGACTATGGAGTTCTTGAAGCAGATTGCCAAGGAGCGGTTTGGGTGAGGTTGTCGTGAGGTAGACTGGCTGGTGGTCTACTCGTCGTCGAGAATGGAGTTGGCTAGTGGGCCAAAGAAGGGTATTTCGTATCGATCCAGTGTTGCCGCTGCTTCATATCAGTCTCGTCTCCTAGCAATCTGCCATAGACAGACGTCTGAACTCACCATCGAGATACGCCCTCCAAGTCAACCACCCGATCAACCCCACGTCCCCAACCACCATCAGCCAACTGATGAAGCTCGACCAGCTGAATATGATGTGCACCACGAAGATGAATGCAAACAGTAGACTACTCTGCCACGCATGAAACCTCACATAATCGCTCTGATGCTCCATAACCAACAGCAAGACACCCCCAGCCGGCGGCAAGAGCAAGTACGCCAGACACGCTTCATAGTCCATTCTCAGCCCCAGACTCGTGGTGAACATGTCAACATCCTCGCGCGCAGCGCCAAAGCCAAGCGGCTGCGACGACGCAGGCGTGTTCCATGCCACGCGCTCCGTGTCTGGAGACTCGTCGCCGGCGCCGAAGTAGTCGTGTTGTTCGTAGGCGCGCGTTGTGGGCGATGTGATGGAGGAGATGGCGCGCGTGCGGTCGACCGAGGTACGCGGAGATGCGAGAGGGGAGAGCGCGCGTTGCGTCTCGGGAGTGTCTTGGTAGGGAGCGAAGTTGGCTGCCATTGCGACTTGCGTGTTTGTTGCCGTGTCGAAACTCGAAAGACCGTCGTGTTAAGACGGTAAGGCTACCAGGCTGGCGGTGACGCATGCGGGCAGGGATCCAGGCTCTTCGGGTGCGGGTTGCCGCATGTGAAGAACACCGCGTGTGCAATGCAGGAGCGATGACATAAGGCTGTGTACCGATGACCCGAGGCCCAAGATTTGTCTCCCGTCACCAGCCTGAAGACCTCGTTTCTCCTCACGTCGCTGAATATGCATGATTCCACCTCACCCCACATGGCGCAGCGTGTTCGAATCTGGGGAGACCGGAGATACGTATATAGTGTCGTTGTTGGCAGCCACACCGCCCGCGTCAAACCCGCAGACATCGTTGGCATCAATTGAACGTCACAGCTTCTTGTACTCTCCTCCACCATCGGAAACCTCCATAGACATACCTTGCGTTGGCCATGTGTATCGCCATACTCACCACCGCGCATCCCGACTATCCATTCATCCTGCTGAACAACCGGGATGTAAGCTGTTAATTGTGAAGGGCTCCGTGTCAGTGCTGATGACAGCAGGAATACCTCCACCGTCCAACAGCCGAAGCAACATGGTGGCCATCACCTGACTCGCAGGTCCTAGGGGGATACGACCTGCACCGTCCCGCCCACGGAACCTGGCTCGGCATGACCCGTCAAGGCCGCATCGCAGTGCTCACCAACTATCGCGAGGAGAATCAGGCCATCGTCGAAGGCGCACGGAGTCGAGGATTGATTCCGAATGCGTGGTTGAAGAGCAAACCGGAGTCTAATCAGACATCGGCAGACTTTGCGCGGCAGATGATCGAAGAGGATGGTGTCCAGGGTGTTGGTGGGTTCTCATTATGTTACGGCTTCGTGCAGGACGTTGCGAAGGGCGAGGGGCTCGTGATTGTGAGCAATCGCACCCCGGACGTGGATGGCGTGATTCATCTTCTACGCAAAAAGGACGAGACGACTGCACTCAGCAATGCGGCGTACGGTGACAGGACATGGCCCAAGGTTACCAACGGCGAGAAATGGACGCAAGAGGCGATCAAAGAATCCATTGCTGCGAGCGAGACGCGTGAGCAGCTTGTTGAGCGCTTGCTGGATGTGCTGTCGGTCGACACTATGCCACGGCAGCAAGACAATGAGGAATGGGACATGTATCTTACGCAGCTGCGGCACAGTGTGTTCATCCCAGCCATCGGTCGAGATCACCTAGACCTGCATAAGATGCCGAGCCACGAGGTTGGAGACGTGGTCAAGAACAAGGCACCAGACGCAACGAGTGGATGCTATGGTACCGAGAAGCAGGCAGTGATTCTTGTTGACAAACACGGAAAGGCATTCTACTTGGAACGCACCCTCTTCGACAGCGATGCCCAGCCTGTGGCCAGGGGTGAAGGTGATCGCACCTTCGAGTTTCAGATTGAAGGGTGGTGAAAAATAAGAGCGAATGTGGCAACCACTGCGCAAGACACAAGCATCATCAGACGATCAAGAAAGAAGCGTGACCCCAATCTCAAGCTTGACACAACAGAGGTGACCACTTCCCGGCGCGAGTAGGGTGTGCAGAGTAGATGAGACGCACACAGGCGACAAAACTGTCATTGCTGACATAGATGGGCTATACAAGCTGTTCAATTGAGATTTGGGGGCAAGCGTGATGACATGGAGTGATGTTGGAAGACGAATAATTGACTCGACGGGAAGGTACGATTGCCGCCAACAAAATGCACCTGCCTTCGCACTTACCTCACATGGCATGACTTTGGCTCACACTTGCCCTTCAAATCGTCACCATCGCGCTCACCAGCGGCCGATCGTTTTTTACTATGATGCCGCAAAACAGCATAGGTACCACGCCTTGCCTATCTATGGTGTTGCCACGCGCTATCGAGAAGGTTACCGCTGATGCCACATCGAACGAAGTGTGGGCGACATACTCCTTCTAGCATTGGAGCTAGGCGTGGGGCGGAAGTTGGGGATCTTGAGCATAGGCTCCAAGGTTCCCCAGAGCAGGCCCATAGAACGGAGGAGGGTGTGTCTAGCGCTCTGAGCAAACCGATGCCCGCACTCTTACGACTGTCAGCTAGACTGAGTCGCGAACCTGTTCTACAGTTTTTATTCTTTTTTTCCTCGAACGCTCCAATATGATTGAAGATTGCTGCGCTAACATGGCCTTACCACGGACTGCGGCTTGATAAGTTGAGCCACGATTGGCGTTCATCCAAACTATCAGAACTGCTGGAACGGTTCGTTCATTCACCCACTGCAATACAGCGAAATGGGTCTCAGGGAAGAACAATCCCCTCACTATTTATCTTATTGACCATCACACCAAGCTCCCTCTACTTCGACAGATACTACCATCAAAAATTTGACCACCATGACGTTTTCTCTCGATGCACAAAGCTACGCCGAGGCTTTGCTGAAACTCACGAAAGCAGATCTTCTTGAACCCCGGGACACTTTACAGTCAAGCATACCCACCAAAGACCTGCAGGGCGTAACCATCGCACTTGTAGATCTCACCACTTCTGAGCTAGCTCTGGAACTGGCTGCTCAGTCGTTGCTGGATGAGTCTCGCTTCACCCACGAAAACATCAAAGATGCAAACACTGTCGTAAAGTGTCTCGTTAGGTGCTTGAATCTGCATGATCGAGAAATCTTGGAGCATGTTATTTGGTGCTTACTCTTGCCTGACAAGGGTAAGTTTTCTTGAACAAAAGAAGACGATGTACTGATCACCGTCAGAACTCAAAATCGAACTCGGAATCGAGATACCTTCTACGGAACCCAAGACGCACACTTCAGCGCTAAACAAGCTCGACATATATCTAACGGCTCGATGGTTAGGCCGTGACAACTACATTTCGCTCACCGACAATACCGTGCCCTCAGAGCTTTGTTCCTTCGTTTCTCGTGCACTCAACGCGCAATACAGAACGGACGAACACACCAAAAAGGGATACGAACTCCTCCTTGAGGATATAGAAGCACATCTCGAAACAGATAGCTGCCTATTGACGGCGCATATGGACAGAGAAAGTCGACGCTGCTCCCGAACTGAGCAAGATCCATTGGCCGCCTGCCACTTTTGCGTAAACAACGGTTACCCCTGCCTGAGGCTGATCAAACATCCATCGAGTGATATTATTGGGATCGCACTTCACCCTCTGCCCAGAGGGGCTGAAAGTGGCCCAGAAAGCGAGAGTTGGCAAGACAGGAAAAACTGGATTCCTCACTGGGGCGCTTCCCTTCCCTATACTAAGTTCGGAGCCTCCGACTAGATGTACCTGGGTTGGGCAAAGAACACGCAATTGAAGGGGTGTTCACGCTGGGAGGAACAGAGCGCACAAGCTACTCGGACAGGAAGCGAAACAATCGAAAGTGCAGACCCATCGCATAGTCGCTAGAAAACAGAATATAGACAAAGAAAGGCATGTCGTATCCAATCATGTACACATAAAACACCATCATCTTACACCGACTTCGTCCGCGAATCACGCTCCTCATCCTCACCCCTCTGCTCTTCATCCTCAGGTACAGCCTCAAAGCTAAACCTGCGGAACTCTTCTTCCGCCTTCACAGCCTCTCTCTGATCCGAGCTTGTTGTCGTCGAGCTATAGATCGAGCTAGACACGGTGCCGAACTTGGAAGCCACGTCAGGTCCCTTTCCGTTTTCCGAGCCAGTAGCCGAAGAGGGCATCGACTGCGACGCACTCGTAGGCTGAGACGCCTCAGGCTGTACCGCAGACTTCAGCATCTGCTCATGAAGATCGGACTTCTCGCCGCGGAACGAATTCGACCGCGACGTGCTTAATGAGTCACGCATGCTCTCGTGCTTGGGGATGGTGCTCAGGTCGAGGATGATGCACAGGTTGCTATCGGCGGATATGCGTTTTTCAGATGCGCGGTTCGTCAGCTTAATGACCTCGAGGCTTGATGGGCGCTTCTTATCCGGTGGCGATGGTAAGGCAAGTGCGTCTGTGGGCTCGATCATAGATGAGGGGCCGTCCATGCCTCCCGACATCACGTGTGTGGGGACGTACACCTCTGGCATGATGGGCGTTACGGGCGACGTTGGTTCGAAGCGGGCTTTCCCGCTCGCGGAGGATTGACGTGGCTTTCGGAGGACCTTGCGACCGTCTTTTGTGATAACCATGGGAACCGTGGAGCGCTTCTCGCGCTTCTCACTCTTCTCGCTTCTGCTGTCACTGCTCTGGTGATCAGTGGAGCCTGGGCGTGAGAAGTGTATGTATTTCTTATCGCCCGATGAGCGCCCGGCAGCATTGATTGCCTCGATGTCATCGTATCCAGGCGGTGGCGATCTAGTCCGTGGGAGCTTGCCTTTGCTGTCGGTCCTACCCTCAAGCTTGTCCAGTGCAGCCTGAACTGCGTCGCCTACATCGTGATCGTTGAAGCTATGGTCTTTCAGCTCGTATTGCCGTTTTACAGGTGACCCTGAGGTCCTCGACGAGTGGTTGTTGTGCTCCAGTCTCGGCACAGAATCATTGAGCTGCAGCGCCGAAGTTCTCAGCGGCCAGCTCATCCGGTTGGGAATCTCAGGTACAGGAGGGATGTCGTTCTCTGCCATGGTGCTTCTGTCAAGCCATATCGATGACCGTGAGGCAGTCGAAGAACGGTTGCTGTTGCTTCCCGATGATGTACCTGATGCGCGTTTGACCTTCCAAGCACCTGTCTTTTCATCGATCTCCAGTGTCGAAGACGGATATTGAAGAGAGTCGGCCAGCGTGCCAGAGTCTTCGAACAAAGAATTCTGGTAAGAGTGCAGGGTCTCGTTGGATCCGTTGGAATTCATCAATATCACATTCGGATGGATAGCCTTTTCGCTGACGTGAACATTGACACTGCTGCGACTGTAATCACCTGCTCGCTTTGCGCCATCGGGTACGTGGAAGCGCAGGTCAATACGCACCACAGCGTACATGATAAGCACGATGATTTCGGTGACGAAGTTGAACGCATAAAAGCAGGCCTTCTCGTAGTACCACGGGGGATTTTGGGACTGGCCTTGAGCGTTCCGCAGCGGGTAGGGAGGTAGCCAGGCGGTAACGCAACGAAAGATCTGTCCAGCCGAAAGGACCGCAGCGGCAATCAAGAGGATGGTGATGTTGACCCTAAGACGTCCGGCTCCAAACTTGTCGATCTCGTGGCGTGGTAGCACCAAGGAGACGAGAACGAAGATGATCGGGGCGAAGGCAAAGACCGTGAAGTAAGTCTGGCCAGCCAGCTGAATATCGCGGAAGATGCGAAGGGAGTTGTTGTTCAGCGTGAAGTACTGCCAGATTGATGTGACGATGATCATCAACAGGCTGACGATCAGCAGGACAAGTGCGCCTCTGTGAACAATCCTGTAAGGCATCGACCACCCGAGCTTGGTATGTTGCGCACGAACGACACGTTGCGTGAAGAACCAGTTGATCATGTACAAGATGATCGTGCCGACGTATACGAAAATATTTGCGGCCATGGCGAGTCCGACGTTGCGCTGATGACAAGCCCAGGCTATCCTCAAGGACATCGTTATTATCCGCATCTTACACAAACCTAGTCTCCTTTAGCTATATTGACGTTACTGTGTGAGTTGTAACTTACCCAACAGGGCGCCATTAAAGATGAACTTGTGCCCTCGACCTTTGTTGCTCTTGAGAATCTTGATGTGTACAACTCCGAGGATGAGGTAGAGAACTAGAAAGACTGCTGAGACGGGGACATCAGGTATTACATCTGGAAAGCCGCCAAGTCCCGCGTGTGTGGGCGCGTATGGAGGGTTCCCTCGGTCTTGTTGGCTCTGAGAGTGTGTCAGCTCCAATCCATCGTCTGTAACTCGGCTTGAACGTACGGACGAGGGTTCATTAGTGTCTGAAACTGTCGACATCTTGTATCCGAAAGTCACAGACGACTGTGCTGTGAGGGAGGAAGCAGGAGTGGGACTAAGAAGCCTAACAGGCGTGCGAGCACTGGGGCCGCGAGGTATATCACCTTGAAGACTTACGCATGGCTTAGAGCTAAGGTGCCCAGATCAGCACCGTGGATGACGGCTGTACTACGACGACATTCAGGAACTGTCCAACAATTCCAATTGGCAGGATATGTCTTGCTGCGTGTGAAATACGGTAGCTCAACGGCTCAGAGTCAGCCGAATCAAGTGGACAGCATCGGTCTAACGGCATACGGAAAATATCAGTGAATGCCGCATGCGAGCACACGTACCGTGGCTGTGGTACATGTAAGATCTGCAGGGCACCTTGACTTCAATCAAGGCAATTTACCGAACACTGTCAACATCAAAGTCGCTTCCGTGCCGTGAGTTATTGTGAGCAACTAAACGTATTTTGAATCAATCGCTGCAAATAGACCTTCACAGCCATGCTGAGAATGACTTCATATGACTCTGGGACAGTCTGGTGCCGTCAGCTGTCTTGCGGGGGTGGCCTGTGTTGACGCTGTGATGGTTGTACCGGCTCTCCTCAGTGCTGCCGGGAGTATGGATGTTGATCGTCGGGAGCCAGCTTACCGGCCCCGACCTGACATTGTCGGCGTTTCGAAACCACCGACCCTCGCTGAGTTAGCCTCATCTGGCATTAGCAGTGAATGTTGATCAGATGTTGCATGCGTTTAGAACGCCCAGATTGTATGCAACAGGTTCCGAGCACAGCCTGAGGCCGTGCAGAATCAGCAAGCCGCAAAACAAAGGTGTTCATCGGTGAGGTTCCACAGGCTATGTTGAGGCTCGTTGCCTTGCTTCAGGGAAGCGCAGCGACATCCGATGGATTCACAGCAGACGTACAAACACTCTGGAGCAACGAAGGTACAAGTTGGTTGGTAAGAAAGAACGATACCTTGAACATGTAAGGGGGACAGCAGATATATGTGATGGTCTAACGCTACCAGCCTCCTCGGGGGTCTTGCAGCAAGCATATCCCAGCCCTCACTTGTAGTGCTAGCGAACATACGCTCACAGAGCCAGGCCTCTATCTTTGCGGGTTGTTGTCAGTGTTACGAGTCGTAAAAAAGTCACGTTCCGTACACCTGTGCGCGCGTCAGTCGCGTCCGGCGCGGGCCGTCTTGCACCGAGGCAGCCTGCGAAATGCATCAAACATCAACATTCACGTCATACCCAATTGACCATCCACAACTCAACGTCCCACAATGCCTCCAAAAGGGAAGCAAAAGGCGGTTAAACCAGCCACCAAACCAATTCCCCCGCCGTTCTCGCCTGTCGACCCTTCCCTCGCGCCCCTTCTCGAAACCTTCGACCCCTCAACCGTATACATAATCCATACCGACGTCCACCCCGCGTGGTTCAAAAAGCGCATTTTCAGTGTCCCCATCGGTCTTAATCTTCTCATCGCCGCTATACTCGTCTGGCGTGCCTACACTATCGTCCCGTTCTACTACAGCATTCTCGCGTCGCTGGGCGGACACTCGAATCACACAACGATATACTACGCAGAGCAGACATGGGGCGGCCTAATATGGAAGGTCATGCAGCGCATGGTCACCTTCTTTATTGACTATGTGCTTGTCATGGTGATTGCGCCGTGGCCGTATGGCTTCTTCCTTGAAGCGCCGGGCAATCCGGTGCGCTGGCGCTGGAGTGTGGGGTTTAGGGATGAGGAGGTGTACGTGAGACAGAGTAGAGGATGGGGTGCTAAGGATTTGCTCGGTGAGGCCGAGGGAAGCACAGGCAAGGCGGGCGAAGAGTCGCCGTTCTTCAAGACTAGGATTCTGCCGGCTGTTGATCCGCAGAGACTGAAGGAGAAGACGGGATATCTGCTGATGGATGGGGACTTTGATCTGGACTTCTATGGGATGATCGCTGCTACACAACTGCTGGACAGGAAGGACGTTGCCGCAGATTTGCTGAAGAAGTGCGTGCTGGTCTATGTTGGTGATAAAGAGAAGGGCGAGGGCCAGTGGGCAGTGTGGAACTGTGGCATGCTTGATGTCAACGAGCCTAGCGAAGCGGAGGCCAGAGACAAGGTGATTGCCATCAAGGATAAGCTCACAGAAATGGGCAAAGAAGGTCTCTTCTTTCGATGGGTCGAGCTCATCCAATATGAGAGCAACGGTGCGTACTTTCCGCGATTTACATCAAGCCCAACTAACACTTTAATTCAGCGCCTGGCGGATTCACACAAGAGAGACAGGCAGCGGCGGCAGAGAAGGTCAAGAAAATGTTCGAAGAGCAGGGCGTGGATTGGGACAAGTTCAGCCAGGAAATTGGAGGTCTTGAAGGCGTTCCAGGCTTGTAGCCGGCTGCTTTTGCATTTGCATTGCGTTGCGGGTTTGTTATCAAGATATCCAAAAGGTTTCATTATGGGACATTGCACTAGTCGACATGCATGACCATGTAGACAACGAAAGCTGCCTGGTCTGTCATATCCCTTGCCTTTGTGGACGCGTCTCCTATGCCCACAGGTCCACGATCATACAGCGGAATGTCGAGCTGTTTCTTCCTGGTCATAAGGTCATGAAGTCGTTATATCGCCGCCAGGGCGTCTGTGTATGTATAGTTCCGTCTTCCCCATGATTGCTGCTCACACCTTTTGCCTCAACAGCCGATGCAACGACAACGAAGCATCCTTACTCCTCCTCATACTTGGACTGGCATGGCGACTTGAGGACGATTTCGATGTTGTTGACTCAGGCGAGCTATCACGGTACGATCTCGATGAACGCCTTGATTCCGACGTTGACGACGAGCTCTTCGATCGCGACGAATGTCGGGAGTCTGAAGTACCTGTCGAATTCAGAGTATCGCTACGTTTGCGCAATCGTCTGGTGGGTGTCTGGGAACGCTTCCTCTTCTCCTTTTCCTCGCTGACCAGTGTCTTCTCAGAAGTGGGTGTGCGATGCAGTACTGTCCCCTGCGTGCGGCGTTGGGGTGTTTGCGGCGGTTGCGCTGGCTCGTTCAGGACAGGAAATGCCTCGAGTTCTTTTTCCAGTTCGTCCACGGATAGCTTGCAGCTTTCCTTCTGCTTCTTCTCCGATTCTCGACCTCGCGTATAAGCGTCTAGTAATCGTTCGGCCTCCCTCTTATTGGCATCTGAGCAAACCAATCTGACAACTTCGAGAACCAAGAAGAATGTAGCGACATATGAGACGAAAAAGCCGACTTTCGAGGCAAAGTCAATGATCCACATTTTGACTCGAATGCCGTTTCTTTGGAAAAAGACAATGAAGCGGGGATCCAAGCCTCAAGGGAGCAGTCGAGTACCAAGGACTGAATCAACTCAAAAAGCAGGTAATATCTTGTGCGATATATCTCGTGTGGTGTAATGTCGCGTGCAGCGTGCAGGTCAGCCCGGAAAAGCAATTGGACGAGCTAGATGTCGATATCGGCGTAGTTGGAGTAGATAGTGTTACACAGCGCACTGCAGCAACTTAAGGAACGACAATAAGAACAACTGCAGGATAAGAGTATGAAGTCGCACGAACCCCTCCTCGATGAACGCGCAATCCCGTCCATTTTGTATGCTATGGTTGGCGTTCGGTTTCCGTTCGAGGCGCGCGACTGACAGCTGAAACGTCAGGGGAGTTTGGTTTCGAGAGTGTCTGGTGGAACCAACTCCGCGAAGGGTTCTAGCCGGATGGAGCGTTATGCTCGCGCTAGAACGAGCACGGCGGATGCTGATTGGATCCTCAGATAGCGATAAGGTGGAAGTGGTGTGGAAGGATCAGGGATGCCCCTCGATCTCCAACATCAGCGGGGCATCCGACAAGACGCGCTTGAGGAGAGTGGAGATTGAATGCGAACGCCTTCAACATGCGACCTTGCAAATCCAGTCATACTTCTCGGCAACAGCTCTCGAACTCGGCAGATGTTGCTGTGTACGAAGCGCTTAGTAAGTGCAAGAGATATCTTACATACATCCAGATAGCAAGGCACTGCTGACGGGAATCTGCATCTCAGACACCGTGTTGGTTCTACTGAAGAGGCTTTTTTTTTCGCCCAGTGTAAAGCTTTTCGAATCATTACTCGAGCATTTCCCTAACCAGTCAGTTCGTGCGAGAACGTCTCGTTTGCGAATGGCTCGTCTCGATCCTTTCTGCGACACGGGTCGGCGAAGCGGAAAGACCTCTAGGATAAGAATCGCAATCGAGGAAGCCTTTGAATGCTATTCAAACATCGACCTCCTTCGAGCTGCGTGCCGAAGCTCTCTGCCGGAGTCCTTGCTCCATCCTTGATCGCAAAGTAGCCCAAGTCGCGGACCACACGTACCAGCCTCCAAAAGTCGCAACCATGAAGGATATGGCAACGACAAAGTAAGACCAGAGCTGTCCGTGCGTATCTTCACCGGTGATCTGTTTGATGTTCATCCCAAAGATGCTCTACGCGTCGTGTCAGTATGTAGGCTACGCACAAGGGATCAACTCACCGAAGCCAGAGTCAAGGGCAGATATATGAAAGTCAGCATAGTCACACGCCTGATACTGCCTGCAAGCGCGTTTGCGGCTTTCGTTTCCTCAACCGCAAGTCGCGACTCTTCAAGCGTTGCTATACTGAACAGATACTCGCTTAACGCTTTAGTCTGTTCACTTGCTTCGTGACACCGCATCAAGTAATCGTCCAGGACCTGAACCTTGTTCCGAAACAACCTCTCTCGTTCTAGACGCTGGCGATTACCAACGCTCAAGAACGGGTGTTCGACAATCTGTGCGACCAGGTCCTTGGCGGCTGTTAGTCGTCGGCGGGCTTCGACCCACAGTTGTAGTAGGCGGTATAGTTCCTTTGTGTACTGGAGTCGCTCGTCTTGAGTCGGTTCCTTGTCAATGCAATTCTCGGTCTGAAATGTCTTCAGTGACTACTTCCGATTCTGTCTGAGATGTGCGGTAGGCTTACTAGAATTTGCAAGTGCGTCTCCGCTTCATTGAAGAACCCGTTCCATGTACCAATAACAGTGTACACCACATCGGAAAGGACCTGATTCAGGCCACGGTAGGGCTCGATACTAGAGACCGCCGGACGATCGCGCTTCATCCTCAGGTCTCTAATGCGGTTTGCGATCCCATCGTCTTGTGGATCGATGAAAAGAAGACCACAGAAGCCTCTGCCCGGCCAATAGGCTTCGGCTTGTCGTAGCCGATATCGATCTGAATGTGTTTTCTTGGTAAGTGTGTATGACGATCCTGATCGTCGAATAGACGTATTGAGCATGTGATTTTCTCCCAATATCAGGATCCGTATGCATGTAACATACCAGTCGCGTCGTTGTTGGCTGTTTCTTGATAGGAATCGATAGTTAGGGGACGTATCGTGCCGTAGTGCTTCTGCTGGTTTATGACCAACCTCATAGTTGTTGAAGAATTGCAGGGAGCAAAGGAGATCTGGTCGTTGGTCAATGCGATGAGCAGACGATGTGGAAATCACAAACCGTACAGCCATCGCTAGCATTAGTTCTCAAGCGAAGATAGGGCACATTGAAGATCTGATGGGGGGCGGACAGGCAGTAACCTAAAGCCTGGATCGCTTCACTCTGAAGCGATGATATGATGCTACAATATGTGAGGATTTGATGTCTTCGAGTATTGACACTACTTACTAGAGTACGCATTCCATGGGCTCTTTTGCTACGTTGGAGTCCAACATTGCAACCAGCTCTGTAACCTCGACGACAGATCTGTCAAAGCCCCATTCAAGTCCTGTAGCTTGCTTTGAAGGTTAAGATTGCAGTAGATAGCGCGCAACTCGACAATTCGAGCCTCGGTTTTGCAACGCTTTTTTGAGCGTCGCGTAACTCTTGTCGTCGGCGATCTGCTTGCCAGGCCATCGGCAATGTTCTCGGTCCCGAGGAAGGTCGATCTGATCTTGTGGTGCTGATGGAAGGTCATTGGGTGTAAGTGGTGGCAACATCCAGGCCGCAGGATGAATTGCCATAGTTGTTATCGTGGCACAAGGTGCCACAGCGGGTTACTTGTGTGAGAGAAGGCAGCAGTTTTGTGAAATTCTGGTTTTTCTTCTGACACAAGGCTGTATATACGACTTGTCTAGTCTCTGGTGAGCCTGATTAGCCGAGGCCGTGATGAGGCTGCAGACGCATATGCTCGATGACCAATCCTGTAAGCGAGGCGCATATAGGTCGCTTTTGTACCTAGGCGCCAACCCGCCATCTTCATGCAAGGCTGAAATGATTTCAACTTCACTGGAGACGTGTCGAAGTCAAGCGAGGTAGCGCGTTAAATTGTAACGAATAACGGCCAATGGCGGTCTTTTGAGCAGGAGTATCAGGGTTGTTATTGAGGAGACGACCAGTTGTCAATGTGGTGTGCTTCATGATCACTGTGTTTGTTTGTAGCCTTTCTTTTTCTAAAGCGATCTTGAAGCCATCTGCCGATCTTCTCGTCTGACATAACCCAACCTCCGAAGGTAGCAGCCATGAGCGCAAAAGCCATGATGAAATAAAGCCTGAGTTGGCTATGTGTGCCCTCGCCAGTGATTTGAGTAACATTCATACCCAATATGCTCTATGGAAGCTATTAGTAGGGATAACTTGAAGCCTTTACTGTAAACGTACCGAAGTGAGCGTTAGGGGTAAGTAGATGAATGTCAAAATGGTGATGCGCTTGATACTTGCAGAGGTGGCATTGGCTGATTTACTCTCTTGCACTGCTGCTCTTGATTCCTGTAGCGATGCAATGTTCATGATAAGGTTGATGAGATTCTTGGTTTTGTCAGCTGCGTCGTTGCAGCGGCGGAGTTGATCTTCGACAACTGAAAGCCGCTTGACGTAGTACCGATTGTCCCGCTCGCCAGACTCAAAGCTTGAGATCTCATGTCGTGATACCTGAGCTACCAAGTTCTTGGTGCCGTCCAGTTGTCTGCGAACTTGGCTCCAAAGCGGCAACAGATCGTACAGGTCTCCCAGGTACTCGAGTTGTTTTTTCGAATTGATGTCTTCCTTGAGACATTTTTTGCTCTGCTGTTGTCAGCTACATCTTCTTAATGTTTAGGTATATCCAAAACTCACCAGTGCCTGGAGATGGACCATCGCTTCGTCGAAAAACTCTGTCCTGATGATGGAAACGATGAGGATTACATCTTGGATGATTTGGCCCAAACCCTGGTACACCTCAGTCGGCTTTGATACTCTCGATCGTTAGCTAACAGCTGATTCCTCAGCCTGGTAGCTATCGAGTCGTCGTTCTGGTCGAACATGTAAAGGCCTCTCCAGCACAAGTGCACGTTGTCAGACGCTGGGGCGTTACATGTACTTGTTAGGCTTTTATCGCCTCCTAGTCCCGCGAAGAAGATTAAACGAGCATGATTGACGTGCCATTTATGGGAACGCTGTCCGTTCTCGTGTAGGAATCGATAAGACGGCAAACCGGCCGATCGCTGCGACACTGAAGGAATATGCTCTGTCGGGTATTTGCTCATATACTGAAGAGAGAACATCAAATCTGCAAGTCAATACAACTCAACAAAGTTAGAACGTTTCGCTTACGAATATCTCCTCTAGTGCCAGTGATGACTCGCAAGTGAACAGAGGGCATCATAAAGAAATTTGGCGCAATGTTCATCCAAAAGCCTAGAGACCTGATGGCTTCATCCTGAAGGCAAGACGCCATCCTGTGCGGCTTTAGATAAGCGTCTTGAAGGCTCGCGATAGTTCTCACAAGAAAGAGCTGCCTCCAAGGTCATCTGCAACGACCATACCCTTGAGCTCTTCCACTTTCGTTGTAGCTTTCTGATACATCCATTGGCGACTGTGTATGTCGAAGACATACTTGACCACCTGACAGCTTTGTCCTTGGTTGCACCGTAGTAGAGTTTCAAAGTCAGAGACCTCTACTCCTTCCAGCCTGAGGTGTGATGGCCACGTTAGGTGGGGTTCGTTCGGCGCGGGCAGTTGGTGGTGCTGGCTGCGCATTGTGATGGAATGTGGTTGCATCCAAATTGGTTCTGCCATCGTTCCAACGATGATCTGGATGCAATCAAAAAGTTGTAGAGGGGAGGCAAGGGCATTTCAATTGATACCGAAGATGCTTCATGTCTGCAAGGCTGCAGCCCAGAAGCCACCAATTCATTGATAGGGCCGTCGGCGGTTATAGTGCCAATAAGATATCGATGCAAGCGAGAAGTTCATAAATGTAGCATGTATCCGTGCCGCGACGATCAAGGTAAGTGTGCTAGTATTGCGACATGCATGTTTTCAGCAGCTGTTTGTTCGCAAAGGCAGTGAGCCGTGAGGAAGGCGCGCCCGTGCACACTGGGTGGCTCGCTGCTCACAAGACCTTGTCACGGCCGCAGAGCTAGCTGCAGGTGACATTGTCTCATCACTATCACTCAGAAGAAACATCGCTAATGCCATGTCAAAGGGAACGATCTGTCTTAGGTAAAGGAACAGAGGTTGCCGGAAGTGCGGTAGCGCGACGCCGTGGTTGTCCGCTCGAGCTGACGAAGGCCCCTACCACCGACATCATAGCGGTGCTTGCTCCACACTGGTACCGCCGTGTATCCGACCTCAGCCTCAACCTTGTGACTTCAGTCCGAGGGGACTATCTTTACCCTCTTGCACCGTCCAACAACACACTCAAAGTCGAAACTGGAGAGAAGATGTTCGGCTTCATTGCAGACGGCCTGACGTAAGAGCCCCGCCCCCGCATTCTGACGAGCTTCAGCATGCTTCATTCCATGATAGCCTATCGCGAGGTCCACCACAGCTGTCCAAGCTCTTGATTACGACAAACGCAGCTCTACGGTGTCGCGCAGCTAGCTAACGAGTCAACAGCGTCGCAACCACTGTTCTTTTTCCCATATTCGCATCCTACAAAGCTCTCCACACCTCCGACCCAGCTCTGCTTGCGCCATGGCTGATCTACTTCGTCGTACTCTCGATCCTAACGACCGTTGAGAATGTCTTCGACTTCATCCTTTGCTGGGTACCCTTCTACTCATGGATCCGCTTCTTCATTCACCTCTACCTGATCATGCCTGGCTCGCAGGGCGCTACGTTTGCATACCAGGAGTACATTGAGCCGTTCCTGTACCAGCACGAGCGCGAAATCGACCACTTCATAAGCGAGAGTCACGACCGTGGGAAGGCCGCAGGATTGGCATACTTGGGTATGGCTATCGAATGGGTCAAGGTCAATGTCCTGGGCTTCGCTCCTGCTAAGCCAGAGTCGCCCAGACCTGCAGGCCAGACTTATGCACAGAGCTTAATGAGCAGATTCCAGATGCCTGCTGCCAGAGGAAGCAACGACCTGTATGGCCTTGTCAACCAGGCATTGAGCGGAGCAAGTGCGCTGTACGCAGGTAACCAGAGTGGACAGGCTGCGGAGCTCAGCCGTAGTGCAAACCTCGTGCCAGACAATATTCGCAACAACGATGACAGGCTCAACTACGTGACATCGCAACGCCAACGTCTTGAGACGCTCCTCCAGGCGTTCGACCGCGAGCAGGAGAACATTCGTACACAGCAATCCAGCGGCAACAGGTATCACGACGGTAGTCGAACACCAACTAGCCTCTCGAGGAACAGGAGCGACGCTGAGTTTGACCGCATCGAGCGCGAGGAAGTCAGTCCACGCCCACCGTATCCTACTACACCACCTCCGCTGGGTAGGCGCACAAGCAGCGGCTGGATGCCTTGGAACTGGCAGCGCCCACCTCCACCAGCAGAGTCCAGGGATCGCGACGATCCTCTAGCCTATGGTAAAGAGCCTGGTGAGTCGAGAAGGGCACGCGCGACGGGATTTGACCTTGGGGATCGCTAGGGAACGAACCTTTGGAGGAAGTCCTGCTGATGATTGTGTATTCAACGGCGTCTGGGAACAAATCTAAGCAGTAGATACAGGCCTCCAGAATTACTAGGACACAAAAGTCAATACATCTGGTATTCGAAGTTGCCGTGAAAACACATCATGCAATGCTCGTCACTCAGCAATGTGTTGGCCCGTGCAGCTCAATCGTGACTACGCGCCGCGATGGCGTTCCCCATCTTTCATAAGCGTGTCTGCGCTACACCCCTCTACACGGCAAAATGGCAGCACCAGCATCAAGGCGAGGCGCCTTACAGCTGCTCACTAGCTCATCGCGCATATCACAACGCAGCTTCTCGTCCTCCCGCATTAGCGCCGCATTCGCTAGTCCTCCACGAGCTCAGTCTACGAACACCACCGCCGCAAAGGCCGCCACATCAACCTACAAGGCCGCCGCACCTGCTGCACCAAGGACAGTCACACCTTCCTTTCCCGCCAAAGAACCTCCCGTCCCAACCTCCCGCAGCACCGCCGCCGCAGCCGCTACCAGCGGCCAGCGCAGCCTCACCGAGGGTCTCTCTGATGCACCCGCTGAAATCGAAGGCGTCGCGGCTCACGACTGGACGCGCTCGTACCACGGCTTAGGTAGCGTCTCGTTCTCGCACGAACAGGCTGAAACGCTTCTTGCACCGGTCAACAGCGAAGATGTCGAGGTGAAGCCGGATGGGATACTGTACCTGCCAGAAATCAAGTACAGGCGGATATTGAACAAGGCTTTTGGACCTGGTGGGTGGGGACTGGCGCCGAGGGGTGAGAGTATTGTTACGGCCAAGCTGGTGACCAGGGAGTATGGCATGGTTGTGCAGGGCCGGTACGTCTATCCTCGTCTTCTGAATCCTTGGCGATAAACGCAGTGCTAATATGAGCGTGCAGATTGGTCTCGATAGCACGCGGCGAGCAACAATACTTCGATCCTGATGGCATCCCCACTGCTACCGAGGGATGCAAGTCCAACGCGTTGATGCGCTGCTGCAAAGATCTGGGTATTGCGAGTGAGCTCTGGGATCCCCGGTTCATCCGCGAGTTTAACAAGAACTTCACGAAGGAGGTGTGGGTTGAGCATGTCGCAACAAAGAAGAAGAAGAAGATCGTTATCAGGAAGGACGATGTAGTCAAGTACCCGTTCAAGGAGAGCAAGATGGGCGCATAGGAGCATACAAAACAAGCGAGACAAGGATGGAATTGGCATGCAGAAGACGATGCATCTGGATTGAGCGAAGGACCTGTATATATACTGTAACATATGAAGCCTTGAGTGCTGACCCTATAGTCGAAACCCGCATCGACTGAATGAATGGAGATAGACTCCACCTTCCACACTCATGCTGCTGGTAAAGCTGGGCGAGGATCTGGGTAGTGCGTTGAAAGAATGTGGAGACAACGTCAAGAAGGATTTTGAGGTGATCGCAGGGAAATTTTTCGAAAGTGCGCGACTGCCGAGAACAGAGGTGGAGGTGAACTACCGAACGGAGCTCAAAGTATCGACACCGAACCTAGCCGCAAAGCAGAGAGCATTGTCAGAACTCGTACTCAAGCCGCCCGATTAGCGAGAACCCTCGCTCCCATGTCGTTGCAAAAGCTGGATTCAACACCAAGGATACCATTTTACTACACTGTTTGAGCATCGTCTTCTCAAAATATTCTCGAGCTCCGCACACTTGTTTCCACCTTCTGTTCTCTCAACTCTCTCAACTCCCTCATCGCAGCCGGTCACACCTGTTTCCCTTCTTTATTCTCGGAACCCATGTGACCAAGCACCCTCTGCAGCTCCTCGCTCTGTACGGCGACTCCTTTTTCGCCTTCCGATCTCGCCTGTGCTTTGACGTAGAACATCGTTGCTATCCACAAGATCACCGTCTCCGTCTCGTAAAGCTGCTTCAAGGTTGTGCTCCTCAGACATCCGAGGTTTGGTATGACGAACCCCAGCCATGGCTACACTACGATCGCGTTTAGCTGCAACGGAGGTTGCAGTTTCTGTACTGTGCGCTTCGCTTGCGGCTTGCGGCTTGCGTTTGCTCTTCTCAGGTGGCGGAGATGATTCTAGCGGATCCTTGTAAAGAGGCAGAGGCGGTTTAGTAAGTTGGGTGAATGTAAGAGGGATTCGAAATTGAGGAGGCGGTTTAGTAAGTTGGGTGAATGTGAGAGGGATTCGAAATTGAGGGTTGGTGAAGATATATCGATTGCTTCGCGTGGTGGTTTGCGTTTGGAGGGTCTTTGTTAGACACCTAGTGGGGGCTGGATGGGAACGTGTGAATGGTGAATGTGATGAAGAGCGGGGAAGAGACTGTGCAGAGGAAGCCTTGCATAACCTGCGATCTCGAAACTTATCGATGTTGATTCGCAGAATTGAGTTAAGGATCGACCATGCTTTGAAACTTTCAAGGTCCATCGATTAAAGGTATTGTGTAAGCATGTGCCATGGTACAGTACTGACCCACACGCATTGTCATTAGATCTTCCGCTCTATGACCTTTGCGTATCCCTCCTGTATCTCAGCAGCAGTCGCAACATGTCCCATCATCTCGACTGCCTTCAATGCCGATTCGTGCAGCCCTTCCCTTCCATCTGCGCAGCCATCCGAGACAACAGTCACAACATACTCAGCATCGCAAGCTGCGAGCGCAGTCCTCAGTACACAGCCCGACGTACTCAGACCCGCGAGAAACAGGTTCTTAATTCCTTGTGACTGCAGGTGCTCTTCGAGCCCGGGTGACTTTAGCGCGGAAACATGGCCTGGCCGTCTCGTGAACGTGATCTCATTGTCGCCGAAATCTCTCGCAAGCTCAGCGGGCTCTTCTGCCCCATCTTGAGCCATGGCAGCGACGATTGCACCGACTCGAGCAGAGCCTTTGCAGGTTGGGTGGGGCGTGCCATGCACGTCGATCAAGCAATGGATGACTTGGATACCATGTGATTTTGCCCAGGAGCGCAGATCAGCTGCTGCAACGAGTGCCACAGGTCCATCCGGGCCGGCAGCCCTCTCGACGAACATCTTGTGGAAGTCGAGAAGCAAGAGCGCGGTTCGAGAAGGCGCGTAGTATCCTGGGGTGGCTGGATCCGAGGCGATGAAGATGTCCGAAGGTGGGCTTGCTGTGGCCATGACGGTGAAAGCGGGTCTATCAATCGTGCAAGGGTATTAGGTGCCGCTATGAGGATTTTATGGCACTGGTTACCTTCTTATACGCACATCTTATATGAAGCCTGAATGTCCCATTGCGTGGCTCTCGGGTCGCTCTAACAGGGCGGAGATAACACGGGACAACAATGGTAGATGTACCGAAGCCATTGCAGGAGGCTTTCATGCGGAATTTGCGTTTGGTGCCTGGATCCTGGTTTTCGGTGTTGGAAAGAGACAGCCTTGCGGCCGTCGGCCTGCTGTTCTGTTATGTCCGGCGTTTGTGATCCAGTCCAAAAAGAGACACAGTCTAGTATGCATGGCGACGTCAGCGGAGTTTCGATTCGTTTCATAGCTTCCCAGTAACACTCTGCATCAGTACAACTCCTTTGGTCTTTCGAGCAAACACAGCATCTTGTGCATGAGGTTTTGAGAAAGGTGTTGAAGAGTTGCGCAGATGGACAAAGGTGTCATGCGTCCAGCCTAATAGAACTGGCATCTAACCACGGATGAGCAAGCACAGCAAGCGGTCCATGTGTGAAAGACGTAAAAAGTGTAATTGCTATCATGGCCTTGCGGCATCTAAAAGATACTATTATCCGCACACGTGAACGGCCCGTTCAGCGTGCCATTCGGATCATTGAAGGTATCAATCAACGCCTTCAAACTCGTGTAAAGTCCACCGACATTGAGGAACAATGTCATCAACAGGACAGCGTAGTTTAGGCACGCGAGCGCAATCTTCCTCGGCGAGCTGAACTGGGTCTTCCAGTTGAGATGCAGCCACATAACGCTCGTCAACCCGAAGGTGAACCACGAGACAAAAATTGCAGAACTGATGTTGAGGATAGAGCTGAAGATTGGGATGGCGTTGGAAATGACGAAGGACACAACCCAGAATAGTGTTCCGAGACCAATCCAGAGTGTCCACGTGAATCCATTGTGCACATTGACCTGCTCGGGGCGAACCTTGCGCATGATGGCAATGTACATGTACTTGATAGCCGTGATGCCGATGACGAGGCCCGTACCCAGGACCGACGGGATGAGAATGCCGTACGCGACCTTCGCAGACATGGTAGGCGCGGAGCCGAGCGCCGGGCTCGTAACAGCATCACCCGCGAGGCCGTAGATAACGCACGCAACAACGATGTAGACGACGACCTCGAAGGACTTCTGCATGAACAGCGCGGGCGGGAATTCTTTCTGCGGGTTGCGCATCTCGGCCATGACGCTCATGAAGGACTGGTTTCCGGCGAAGGCGAAGGCGATGTTGAGGAGCGAATTTACGGTCTCGACGAAGGTGGGTTTGCCGACGAGGGTGATCTTGACGTCGAAGCCCGGCGGCGCTTTGGGGCCTGCGACCCCGAGGGCGATCATGACGATGAGGACTGAGGAGACGATCGAAATCGTGCAGATCCAGCTCATGGCTGCGGCGAAGGTGAGCTTGCGTGGCAGGCAGAGCAGCCAGCAGGCGATGTGCGGGATAGCCATGAATGCGACGGTACAGATGGCGTGGGACGAGAGCGTATTGAGTGCGACCGACATGGTGATGTTTGCCGAGGCGCAGATCAGGACGAGATTGAAGATGAACGCCACGGCGAAGAAGCGTTCGAAGTTCTTTCCGCCAATGTAGAGCGCGCAATCGACCAAATTGGTGACCATAGGGTATTTCCTGTAGAACTGGACCATGACGTAACCGCAGTACCTATTCTGTCGTCAGTGACTGGATAGAAAACTGAGATTGTAGTGCGACTCACGTTGTGAGCGACCCAAAACCGAGAATAGCGATGATACCAGGAATGAGCCCGAGCGTTTTGAGTGCAGAAGGCAGACTCAAAACACCAATGCCAACTTCGATGGTGATCAGAATCACACACGCTCGCCAGCGTCCCAGTGTCCTGTACTCATCGCCCAGACCCTCTTGCTGTCGTGGGTACTCGTTGGCGCCAGCGAAACCATCGCCCGTCCATCCAGTTGTGATATTTGTGTTCTGTCCATACTCCTCATCATACGTTGACTTCTCGGATGCGGTGTACGCAGGAGCGTCGCTCGGGGCAGGCGACCCTTGCCCCTTCTTCTGAAAGGGATTCTTGAGGCCCATGATGTCTTTTGGGAGGCCTCAACGAAAGAAAAGATGATTTAATGTCAGGTTGTAGTACGGGGCGGCCGAGTGCGGCGCGCTCTGATCTTTTAAACGTGCAGTGCTCCTAAGATCGGCCCTCTGCTCTTTCCCCAACCGCGCAATCTCCACTAGTCTCCGAATGCATCCTGGCAAAGTCGCCTCTTCTCATGTCAATGCATCTTACAAGCCTCGAACTTGTTTATTGGTTTTTTACACGCCCGTTGCGCTTCTAGTGCTGCCAATAACCCGGAGTGCATGCGAAGGATGCGGGGGATAGACCGGATAAGGGTATTATCGGTTCTCCAGAGTGAACACCACGACACGCCAGAGCTTGCTGTCCCTGAAGCGCTGGCTGTTTGATGAAGGAGGTGGGTCGACATTGCTAATGGTTGGCCGATGCGAGGTAACAGTGACTTTGGCGATCCACATAATCACGTAAAAACTTCGAGAAAACTTCCTGGACCGGGCTTCCTCGACTTGGCATTGCGCCTGAGCCGCTCGGATCAGCCGTAAATCGGCTTACAAGTTTTCTTGTGGGTGGAGTCACATTCCCCGTGGCGACTGTCATGTTCAGGGTCGAAAGATGGGGTGGAGGATTGCGTGTGATGTAGTGAGGTTGCCCGCGCGGGACGTTCCTGGATGATGCGGCTCAACTCAGCCCTACGCGGGAGCTACGCCACAAGCGTGCTCGGTCTGTAGCTTCCGAAATGATGCGGTGAACATCGCCCATCATTACCATCATCTTCAAGATCAAAATTCTTTATCAGGCCGAAATCAGAGGATCAGTCATCTCATCTGCATCTTCTGACTTTGTGTCGCAGAGATCTGACTGTGAGGGTATGTCACTGTGGAGCGTACGTAGAGTCAGCAATCCACATAGTGGATCTGCAGAGACCCTCGTGGCGAAGATCTCCATCCGTCACGAACATTTGTTGATAATAGCATGAACGGTGTCGTCATCTGAGCGGACGCTGATACAAAGAGCTTTTAGTCCGGCAACGCAACCATAGAAGGGACTGATGATATGCTTAACCTCGCGTTCGACAAGCTGAATAGGAATTAATCTATGGCATACACAAGGATTGATTGACCTTCGCAAGGTGCCTTGGCTCACTCTCGTCCAATTACAGAGGCCTATGCGTCAGCGACTGACTCCCTCATGGCTGTAGGTAACTCTTCGGTAGCACCCTGCGACTGTGTTGAAGGCAGATCCGCTGCCTTCGTCGAAGACAAAGGCGAAGCTTCCGGCACTTGCGGCTGACCCGTCTTAGCCTCCAAATCCACCTCACCCTCCGTGTCAGGCTCAGGGAAAGCGCCAGGGGCCTCGGAGGATCCAGGCGCTGTCTTCACAGGTTCTTCCTGTGTTGTCAGCGAAGGAAGAGCATCGGCGATCTTGGTAAGTAAACCGGGCTCCTCCTTGGCTGGTGCGTCAGACTGCGAGCTGGTTGCTGCAGGTGCAACCGACTTTGCGGCTTCGACCATAGGAGCAGCGACGTTCTTCAGGGTATCAGCGACAGGTGCCTCGCTGGTCTTAGGAGTGTCAGAAACCTCGGGAATATCTTCAGTCTCAGGGCCTCCAGGAACCTCAGTCTCCTGCTCAACCTCTGGCTCACTTGCTGCAGCCTTGTGCGAATCCAAGGCATGCTGAATCTGAGCAGCTGCTTTTGCGGCAGGTACGTCGAGAGCACCATCCTCGCCAAAACTCCAGATAGCAGTGACTGGAGCGATCTCAAGTTTGACCTTGGGTACGGCAACTTCAGCAGTTATAGTCGCCGCAGGAGCTGGAGAGGCAGCAGGCTTGCGCCTCTGAGGACCCTTAGCCCTACCCTTGCGAGCGTCCGACAAAGGCTGAGCAGGTTCGGCTTCTTTCTCCTCCTCTGGCTCCTTGACCTTCGGTGCTTGAGGTCCAAGACCCAACTTGCTGTTCAGATCCTGCAAGAAGCCGGCCTGAAGCGCGGCGATCTTAGAGCCGGCTGGACGAGCAGGGACCGGTGGCTTCGCCTTTGGCTGAGGTGCGTCGTTCTCTACAGCTCGCTCGGCTGTAGGGACCTTCTCCGATGAAGGCTGCGATGGCTTGCTAGGACGCGCAGGAACCTGCGGCTTAGGGCGATCCGGGATGATGGGAGCCTTCTTATCGACCGGCGAGCTCTCCTGTTGCGCCCTCTGTGGGCGAGCGGGCACGCTTGGGCGAGCCGGAATAGTAGGAGCGGATTTGTCCACAACAGGCGATTCGGGAGCGTATTCGTCTGTGGCTGGCGTCTGCGGTCCGCTAACGGTTGTCTCGAGATGGCCATGTTCTGGCGCATCTTCCCAAACGTCTTGACTGGGGAACCTCTGGGTAGTAGGGCGGACTCCACGAAGGTGCTTGTTCTCAGCCGCAAATTGCTTGGTGTGCTCGGACAGGAAGCTCTGCTGGTCCTCCTTGGTGATGGTGTCCTTGCGCTTCTCCTCTTGCTCTGGCTGCTCGAAGACCTTGGCGGCACTGACATCACCACCTGCGGGAGTGTCTGGCTCTTCGGGAGCTTGAGGGGTATCAACAGTGGTCTCAAGCTGCAGACTGCCAGGTGCATCTTCCCAAACGTCCTGACTGGGGAAGTGATGACGAGCGAAGTTTGGACGCTTGATCTTGTCGACAAGCGTCTTGGACTTCTTGCCGTCCTCCTCATCTTCTGGGAAGAGTGGCTCGTACTCCTTGTGTGACTCAAGAGGGGTGCCGCTCCTGTCTGCAAAGTTTGCGGGGCTGGGAATAGCACGGTGCTGCTGGCGGTTGTTGTTCTGGCTTGAGCTCCTGCTATGGGATCGTACCTTTGTGATGTATGCAGGGGTGCCATCCTCGTTGACAGTGTATTCGCCATCGTGGCCACGTTCCAGCTCAGGTGACACAGCAGGTTGCCTCCACTCGGTACGAGAATGCTTCTGTACTTCGTCAGAGGCGAGGATGGGAGTTCCATAACCACGCTCGGTGACCCAACCACCCTTCTCATCTGTGTTTCCACCCTCAGGACCGAGGTCTTCAGTCGGTGGGTCGTAGCCTCCACCATGAATCTTGCTGGTGCGATGAGCAGGCGGATCGATGTGAATGACATCGCCGTTGTCGTCCAACTCTTCTGCCGAAGTCTCGTGACGCAACGACGATTCTTGGTTGACAGCCTTGCTGGTAGGACGGCTGGCGGAGGAAGAGGGCCTGGGCGATGCCATCCTGCTTGCGTACTCTTCAGTGGCCCTGTAGCCAATCTGCTCATCTGGCGTGCTGACACCTTCGCGTGAAGTGCCTGTACTACATGTCAGTCCTATTTCGAATGCTGAGTTACTTCGGTAGACATACCGAATCCAACATCGCTGGGGCCGTGAACGACCTTGTTGAGATCATCGGCGCGCCAGTGGTAATCCTTCCTGTTCTCCTGGATATGCGGTCCGTACTCTCCAGCCTTCTCGCGCTTCAAGTCATCCGGGTGCTTCTCATACCACTTCTTCTCGAACTCATCGTTAGAGATCTTGCCATGTCCGTGCATACCATAGCTGCCGGGAGGGCCGTGGAAGATCTCGCGGCCACTCTTTGTGCGTCCGTGGTGGCGGCCACCGGGCTTGTTGTGGAAGCCAACGCCAGTCGACCCACCCTGCTGCTCATACGGATTTGGTGTTGGTGCCTGCACGTCTCCAGCATTGCGGAACATGGGCACCTGGACACCGATTTCCGGAATGCCCTGGTGTTCTTTGTCATTGTACAGGGAGGCAGGTCGCGAGCCGATGGAACTACCAGAGCGGCCGGTCTTGGTGCCTGAGGGTATGTTGTCCTCCGGCGCCAGCTTGCCAAAGCCCGCTGCGGCCGCTTGGTTCGAGTCGGTGCGGGTCACGGCTTGGATGTTGCGCTTCGCGGTCGAGCCAGGAACGGATGCTGTAGGGGCGTGCAGAGGCAAGTCGGTCGCTATGGATGACTGCTGAACGGAGCCGCGGCTGTCATGCGAAAGTGTCTTGGAGAGATCCTCGAAGCTAGCATATTCACTGCCCTCTTGGCCAATTGAGGGGAGTGAGACGCTGGGCGGGCGAGCGGGCACCTCGGTGCTGAGGCGGCGGTTGTCCTTGGGAGGACCTCCGTGTGCGTATGTCGGGTCGTTGAGCGGCGAACGGTCGAATCGGTGGGGAGATTGAGAGCGCTCGATGCGGCCCTTTGGACGCGGAGGGATTTGAGGGGTGAGAGAGCTTGACGGCGCGGGGCCAGGGCTATTCTGAGCCCGGGCGGGGCGGGGAGGTATCGATGGAGGATTACTCATTGTGTGTATCTTGCTGTTGAGCGATGTGTGATGTTGGGTAGTAGCTGTCAACTGAGTAGATGTTAGTGACGCACTTGGACCGTCAAACGCTCGAAACGCCAGGCGTGAGAGAAGCTGCTTGCTGCACTCGGCCTAAGACATGGCATTGATGGCAAACACGGCAAGCTGCACTCAGCATCTGCCAGAACCAACCAGCAGCTGCCATGCGCCAATTGATGGCGGACGCAGGCCAATGAGCAGAGCCGTAATCGGAGCTGGCGGGCAGCCGAGTGGGCAGGACAGCAAGATCGAAGACAGGTACTCACCAAGCTCGCTATCTGCGTATGGAGTGATTCACAGGCAAGGAAAACAGCTGCTGGAAAGTTGGGTTGAACAAAGCGCAAATGGCTCAGACAGGCAAAGTCGGGCGGTGCGCGTTTATGTACCTATCGTCGTCAAGAGCTGGGCCCGCACATGGATGGCGTACCCTGGCGTCACTTGCATGCAGCCAAACCTGAATCCCAGTCACCTCGTCTTTACCCGGCCTCTGCAGACCAAGAACTTGCGAATTGCGTTCTGAGTAGTCGAAGGAGCTGGAATCGCCTGGGACACCTAGCACCAATGCCATGTGGTGTATTATCACAAAGTCAACATGAAATCCCACCGTGTGATGTGCATTTGTGCAGCGCTAGCGTCGGCGCTCGACCAAGCAAGGGCTTGACTGTCACAACAAGCACGTTGCTTGGATCATCAGCACGTTGCAACCCCTGTGCACCAAGGAGGCGAGCCTGTTAGAACCTCCACAATGAAACAGATATGGTGACCTTCGTTACTTCTCATCACGTCGACGCCGATACGCAGATTCTTCGATGCTGCAGGGCACGCCTCACTCGACTAGGCTGATAGGAGATAGCTTTCCCCGCGATTCGATCAGCTGGCGCTGTTCCTGGCAGATCACTCTGAAGTTTCAAGAGCAAATCTGGCGGAGTCCAACGCTGCTACAAGGGACCGATAGTCTCTATGTCCCCTTCTTGACTTGTTCGAAGAAGTCTTTCATGTGCAATTGATAATTGGGCTCCAACCTCAAGATCAACCCGGCGAAGTTAGTGGCAGCTAACACCGTTGCTATGCCGTCATGTGGGTACTGGATAGCTCCAGCCAGACAGTTACGTCGATACCCCCACAACGTGCAAGACAACAGCTTCTGTAGTTGTTGAACAGCATCAATCCATTCGTGATAATCTCGTTACATCAAAAGCTACATCGAAAGCTACATATCAAACCAACAAAACGCCCTGGTATCAAGTGGTGGTACACAACGTTCTCTCTGACTGATATCAATGCCTCGCCGTGCTCTTCGTTCGCTGCCTGCGCCATTTCATCTTCAGCCTGTCTGACCACTTCCTCGCGCGATAACTGCAACGGTCTCCGCGTCCTCTGTGGCGATTTGACTCCCTGACTACGTCATTTCATGGTATATGCACATTCAAATGATCATCTGGGCCACACCCTGCCCGCCCAAAGTCTTGCTGCCCTGGAACGCCTGGCCCTTGAAACCAGCAAGCGCGTAGAAGACAGCGGCGAGCGTCAGGAAGATGGCACAGACAATCAAGCTAGTCGCCTGAGGCCAGATGCTAATCCACTGCACAATGCCCAATATGGCGTAGAATGCAGCGCGCATGTAGTTTGTCTCGATCTTGCGGATGAAGGCATCGAATTTGGCGGATGTTGGGCAGATGCGGAGGAGTAGAGGAATCTCGATGAAGATAATGAGGAAGGCAGACACTCTGCGGACTTGGTCAGTGAGGTTCGAGGCGCATTGGTACGAGGAAGACCTACAAGCATACAATGCTGAATGCGATGACAAAAGTCGCGTGGAAGATGTTCGCAATTCCGAGCGCGAAGCAGAGGACGATGCACAGCACTCCGGTCCTGGTCGCAAGTCAGCAACGTGTCTGAGGCATTTCCCAGCTTGCAGCCTATTTATAGCTCTCCCACGGTGTTGTGCCGCAAAGAAGACAGACGTTTTTCGACACGAGATGGCGTTGCATCATAGTAATGACAGTCTTGTCTGTAATCTGGGGTGTTCGTGGGTGGTGAGGATGACTGACCATTGACCGTAGATACCTATAAGCGGACAGTCAGCAGCGTTCCGAAGCCTCGATCAACAAGATGGCTTACTGAAATTTCTCGACTTGAACTCCTCAGCAAGCGTCATGTTTGCAATTCAGTTCTCGTAGCAGCTTCGTAGGCAGTCGTGGTGCGCGCGCAAGGAGGGTGGTTGAGGTCCGCAGCTCGTTGCCTGTGGGTTTGTTGACAGCGCAAGCTGAGAACAGCTCTCGGGCTAGTATATCAGGCGACTTGGCTGTCGGGAATGCGGATGCGCGGGCACAGGCAGAAGCAGGAGCGTACGACTTGCGTTGCGTAAGGGTCGGGCTATGCAGACAAAGACAAGCGTTGTTCAGTCCAGCGCAATTGCGAGCGTTGTGGCGGTGCTGTTGATCGTTGGCAGTGAGCGGCCAGCTTCTCCAGCCAGAGGTTAGGAAGTTAGTTCCACGTCAGTACCGTAGCGACCCTTGCCGAAACGGTCGTGCCGGAGGCTCGGGGCTGCCCAGCCCAGCGTGTTCACCGACTGCACCTCACCTTTTGGGAAGATTGTTTTGGACGCCGTTCTTCATGTTCACCAGAGCGAGGCAGGAGCCATGGGTCGCTGCTGTGCTCGCCGCTGGCGCTCTAAGCCTTGCGCTCTACTACCTGAGTGCACGACGCCCATCGCCTGCAAATATTGCCAAAGGGCAACCGGAGAGTGAAGAGCCCAGCAAAGCCTCGACGACGGATTTCGTAGCAGAAGACATGAGCGCAGAGGACCGCGCATATCATGAGCGCTTCATGCGAGAAGCCATCGGCATGGTAAGCCACCTCGCGCTTTTACTGCATCTCTGCTGCACCATTTTGCTACGCGGGACTGACCAATCACGTGCGACAGGCCGAGCTTGCACTGACTAGTGACGAGACGCCTGTGGGCTGTGTCTTCGTGAAGGACGGCGAGATCATCGGGCGTGGCATGAACGAGACTAACCGCACCCTCAATGGCACCAGGCACGCTGAGTTCGTCGCCATTGCTGGCATCCTGTCCAAGAACCCCATCAGCATCCTCAACGAGACTGATCTCTATGTCACCGTGGAGCCGTGCGTCATGTGCGCCTCTATGCTCCGCCAGTACGGCATTCGGGCTGTCTACTTTGGCTGCTGGAACGAGCGTTTCGGTGGCACTGGCGGTGTGCTGAACATGCATTCAGAGTAAGCCACCCAATCCACTACATGCATTCAGTCACTGAACACCTCCAGCCCCAGCGTCGACAAGCCCTACCCCGTGACGGGAGGAATCTTCCGCGAGGAAGCCATCATGCTGCTCAGAAAGTTTTACGTCCAGGAGAACGAGAAAGCGCCAGAGCCAAAGCAGAAGAAGACCAGGGAGCTCAAGACAGAGATTCTACCCATGGACATCCACGCCCCAAAGTCGACGCCATCGCCTGCCCTCGCAACGCCAGTGTTGTCCCAGAAGCCAGCGAACCCCTCGCCGCTCGTGGCTGTACCTCATATTCCGGGACTTACGGCTGCTGCTGTATCATCAACAGGACCTACTGCCGCCACTGCACCTTGAATGGCGCGCTGAGACTTGTCTCCAGTCTACTTGCACCAAGTGGGCTAGCAAAGGATCTAGGACGCACTATCGACTACGAGCGCCGTCTGAAGTGGAAGCGCATGGGGAGTAAGAAGGCATAGACAGAGATACCCAGCATCAACCAGCACCATAGACTTGCACACTTCGCTTCACAGCACTCACATACATGTTAGAGCCAGCATGCGTATGAAATAAGCCTCAGTGGCAGTGGCGGATGTATTGCCAGGAGATACATACCGCCTTAGCTTTTTACATACACTTATCGAGCTCATACTATATTCACCTAGGACACTCACCCTCATGCGTCCAATGCTCACTTACCCAATCCGTCATGATGTCCGTGAAACTCTTTCCGTCTGCATATACCTCCGTATCGTCACTTGTGTACGCCTTGCCCATGTACTGCAGCGCCATCAAGATCCACTTTTGGATGAATTCGTTGTACATCAGGTCCACCGTCTGCGGCTCCTCATCTTTGTCAGCTGCATCAAAGCCGACAGTGGCTTGTATGCAGTTGGGGACATCGTAAAACTGGATTTTGGAATGGATCGTGTCATCGCCGTCTGTCCCGGCGTCGTCATGGGTTGTGTAGCCCGGAATCAGCGCTGGCTCATCACTCCGCATCGGCGTCTGGGCTTCCCCATTCTGATACTGGCGGCCGCCGAAAGCAACTTCCTCAGAATCCTCTGCGGAGGACAGAAGACCCGGTCGGAACCTCGCAGCACTCACCTCCGGCGGCGCCAGCAACAAGCCGTCTTCCATCATCTGCATCACGATCGGCCCGCCGTGGTTCAGCAGCTTGATCACCTGGCTCGCCGCCTTGTACGGCACGTCCCTGATCAGCCGCAGGGGCGACGTGAACGGCGACACAAGGAACTTGGTGTCCTTTGTGTACGCGCCTTTGAAGATGTCAAAGCGTACCGCGCCCGTGTTCTGGATCACGAGGGCCTTCTTGCCGGACGCGATGCGCGAGGATTGGCTGATGCTGTCGGGTAGTACGGACTCCGAGAGCCAGGATAGGATGGATTCGCGGTGCGGGTATGGACGCCTGCTTATCCATAGATCGTGAGGCGCGCAGCCGTACTTTTTGGTTAGGCCGAGCGAGGTGCGCGCGGCGCCGATGGCTTTCGAGACGTTGAGGCCGTGTGAGGTGGGGAAGGAGTCAGAGTCTTTGTCGCTGTGGTGGTGGAGCGAGAAGAGGTTGTTGTCAATGTAACGGCGGGCAAAAGTGATTGAGGACTCTTGGGGTGTTGCGGCGCGTTTGGAGGTCCCGCCTGTGCTGAGCCCAGAGATGGACATGAAACCGAGTGTCTCCATGTAGCGTCCACTTTCGAGCGCGACAGCTTTGGTGTCGAAGACCTTGTAATCACGAATGTGAGAGTGGCCGCCGAAGAACTGGATGGGAAGACTTGGATGTGCTGCGCGGATGGTGGAGAAGAGGATGGTGTACTCGGAAGAGCGGATATCGACGTGGCCAAAGACGACGATTAGGTCGAGATCTTTGTCTTTCAGTGCTGCCTGGAACCAGTCTTCGTTTACGGTGTCTTCGACGCGAGTCACTACAGTGTTGTTGGCATTGCCTGTGAAGTCGAAGATGAAGCCAAACGCCAGAATGCGGATTCCTTGGTTCTTGGTCGTGAATTTCTTGTATCGAGGTGCAAGCGGCTCTAGATATCCAGTCTTGGGGTCATAGATGTCTAGATTCGAAGCCAAGTAGTTTCCCTCAAAGTCACGCACTGTGTGATAATACTCGCCCTCGGCGGTGTCTGCCTTGTAGAGCTCATGGTTGCCAGAGCTGATAAGGTCGATGTGCTGCTCTTTTGCAATCTCGTAAGTAAACTTCCCTCGAGGCTTCGAGGAGTCGTAAATGGCGTTCCCCTCTACTCTATCTCCTGTGTCAACAATCAACAGGTCGACGCCTTCTGCGTCAGCCTTGTCGCGCAGGTGCTTGGCAAAAGAAACATAGTCGCCCCAGTCTGCTGAGAACGAGGCTCTGAAAGACGTCAGATCAGGTGAGTCAATTACTAAGGGCGAAGTGTTTACTCTTGCAGGTGGCCACCCCACCAGCCGTGTACGTCGGTTGTATGCAGGAAGTTGAGCTGTGCCCAGGGTAGCTCGCGCAGAGGCGCTGCTATTGGCTCTTGAGCTTCTGGCTGGGCGCAAGATGCAGCTTTGAGCAAGGCAAGCAGGAACGCTGTGCTGGTAAACATGCTGGATAAAGTTTATACAACAGAAGGTCAGATACGATGGGATGGAAGATGCGGCTGATGGCGAAGACGCGACCAGGTGACCATCCGGGTGCTGAAACGGTGCGTGGATGATATCTTGGGTGCAACCTAGCGCAGCATTAACGCGCCTATAACGAACAAGGCACTGCCCAAGTCTGCAGTGTACAGTGTACGAAGTACAGAGTGGTGAAGACGCAGCAGACGAGTACAGACACAGGTATTGTTGGTCTGATAGTCGGGGTGAAGGGGCGTGCTCGTGCTCAGAACGTGACCCCTGTCCTATGAAGTATAGCGTGATGTAACCTGCCTCTCTTTCGCAAAAGTGAGCAGACCCACAACACACACCACCAGCACATCTTGGACCATTTCACCCAAGTCCACACCACCCATCGGATTTGAGCTCACACAGAATGGCGCGAGCTGCATCATCCCGCGCTGCGAGCGCAAAGCCCGTCGCGGCTTCAGAAAATAAAGAGAACAAGGTCAATGGCACTGCTGGTACGTGTTACATCATTCATCACAGCTATCGCATTCCTCGCTAACCCGTCACCCAGGAACCCGCCCGAGTCGCGCAAAGGCAACAGAGCCTGCGCCGGCGACAAACGGCACTGCTGTGAACGGCGCCGCTGCAGAAGCTCCCTCAAAACGTAACCTGCGACGCGTCCCAACAAAAGCATCCCGTGCTGACAAGCTCCCAGCTGCTGGACGCGCTCGCGCATCGAAGACCGCCACGCCTGCGCCCGCGCCTGCACCCGCGAAGAAGATGGCCAAGCGCAAGAAGGACGAGGAGAGCGACATCGAGGAGGAGGTCGCCGAGCCCGAGGCGAAGAAGGCCAAGGTCGACGCCCCCAAAGCTGCGCCCAAAGCTGCGCCCAAGTCCGCAAAGGCCGCCGTCGACCCCTCGAAGCCTGCGCCCCGTGGCCCGCGACGTGTGCGCGGCAAGAAGACGGAGATCAACGCGATCCGCTACACTGAGCCGCTGAAGGTCTTTGTCTTTGGCGAGGGCAGCTCCGGCGAGCTCGGTTTTGGCGCGACCAGGAAGGCCATCGACGTCAAGCGCCCGCGCTACAACGAGGCATTGAGCAACCAGAACGTCGTGCGCGTCGCCGCCGGTGGCATGCACGTCATCGCCCTGACCAAGGACAACAAGATCCTCACCTGGGGCGTCAACGACAACGGCGCCCTCGGCCGCGACACGTCCAACGCCGACGTCAAGCTGCGCGACATGGACGCCGACGAGGACTCGGACTCGGAGGACGAGACCGGCGGCCTGAACGACCTCGAGGCTACCCCGACCGCCGTCTCCGCCGAGTACTTCCCCGAGGACACAGTCTTTGTCGACGTTGCCGCTGGTGACAGCTGCTCGTTTGCTCTGACCACCGAGGGCGCCCTCTACGGCTGGGGCACATTCCGCAAGAACGAGGGTATCCTCGGTTTCGAGAAGGGCAACCACACGGCGCGCTTCCCCGTGTACATCGACGGTGTCACCAAGGTCACCCACATCGCCTGCGGAACCAACCACGTCCTCGCCCTCGACAAGACACAGCACGTTTACGCCTGGGGCAACGGCCAGCAGAACCAGCTCGGCCGCCGTGTCACCGAGCGCACCCTCATCGAGTCCCTACAACCGACCCGTGTTGGATTCCACGACAGCTCCGTCAAGCGTCCTAGCCAGAAGATGACAGGAATTGCATGTGGTGACTACCACGGCTTTGCTCTCGCCGAGGACGGCCACGTCTGGTCGTGGGGTGTCAACAACTACTGCGAAACAGGTGTCCCTGAAAACGCCGGCGCCGACGATGCCAGCGTCCTCACTCCCCGCGTCGTCCACAGCCTCGAAAGCAAGAACGTTCTGTCTATTGCCGCCGGTACGCACCACAACATCGCCATCACAAAGGACGGGCAGTGTCTCGTCTGGGGCCGCTGCGACGGCGCACAAACTGGTCTTCCCATGGCGACGTTGGAAGCCGAGAATGATGAAGAGAAGGTCCTCAAGAACCACGGCAAGCCCAAGATCCTCATCGAGCCCACACCTCTCCCCACCGTCAAGGATGTCGTCGCCGGTGCTTGCGGCCCTGACCACACTATCGTCATCGACAAGAACGGCAAGGCATATTCCTGGGGTTTCTCAGCGAACTACCAGACCGGTCAGGGCACCGACGATGATATCGAGGAGGCTACCCTCATCGATAACACCGCTGTACGGGAGACGAAGCTCACCTGGGCTGGCTGCGGTGGCCAGTACTCGGTACTCGCGGCGAAGAAGGAGTAGGAGTCGAAAAGCGTTTCATTTTACCAAATTGCAGGTTCCTATATATCAGGATCTACCTTGTCATGCCTACAGAGGCGTTATCGGCATATGAGGCGTTCAGGTGCATAGCGAGGGTTTGTTTTTCACGTACTTTTTTTTTTTTTAGGGACGTACATTGTCAAGAAGGTGAAAGGGGCCTCTTGACTGTGTGATATTGGATGGCTTGTACTAGTAGAATATCATACTGTTCCATCTTCGGCTGCACAATTCCGAGTTGCGTGGAATTCCGTCACCTTTCCTATCTCTGAGGTCTCAGCCGTCAGCTAGTGAGCAAGGTCGGATTGGGGAGGCCTTCCACACCTCACATTGTGCATTTGACGCTTCTATCAGCTCGGCATCATATGTCATAAATTAGAAGCAGCCTCGACAGTGGCGTTCATCGTTCAAGGAGTGAACAAGCTTCAAGCGTTTCCCACATTCAAGGATTCCCCAACGTACTCGCGCCATACGCAAGGACTAGGCCGATTCGAACCTAGTGGTGGGGAGGAGGCATACTATCAGATCTCAGCCTCGCAACCACCGGATATGCATGACCAAGATGCAGCCCTTATCATCCAAACTGCGACTCTTCTACCAATTGATACTATGAGACGATGATGCGGGGATACTCCTCGACCAGGTTTCATTACGGCATTGGGAATGGCGTAGGCATACCACACGGCTTGAGGATGTCACGACAGCGCCTACGACCAGGCTGACCACCGGCATGCTGCATGCACGGCCACCATGGGCGTCTCGTTTCACTTTCCCCAGATTCCAAGCTGACATGCTTAAGAACGCCGAGATACTAAGCCCCATAAGCGCATCGCCTGCGCAGGTATATATATCCCATTACCTTCAACGTCTGAACGACAGATCGCAATTCCTCCCTTCTTTGATTGTCTCTCTATCTCCACCTCATTGCGTACAGCCTGTTCTTCATCGTTGCCCCATCGCCACGCCAACTGGGCGTTCGGTGCTGGGGGTCGAGAATAGTCAGGCTTACACACTTCCTTCTAAGGTAGTGGGCGAGGACATCGCAAGTTCTCGCCGCGCTCCCTTTCTATCCCTCCACCTCAAGATTGTAATTCTGCTTTCGCAAGATTCGAACTCTCAGTTTCAGTTTCCTACTTCAGTCCTTCCGTTTTCGAATACGACATTAACCCGGTCATTCACCGCCCGTACCTCGCGCGTGAATTACCCACAACGCCAGCATCCACACAGCAAGCTTTAACTCCTGCACAAGACACCCCAGCTACTCTAGGATCCACCCTGGCAACCCTTCAAAACACTCCAGCAGCTGCTATCGATACACCTCGTACCGAGTCCGACAATCAAGACCTACCTGTTCCTCTCAAGTGTGAGCATTGCGACAATACCTTTGCAAGGGCTTGCGATCTCAGGTACGTTCCATCATCCACAATTATCACAGTCATTGTCTGACGTGCCCAGCAACCACATCCATCGCAAGCACCAACTGCGCTACGCATGTACCGTGGCGTCATGCCTTCGACAGTTTGGTCTGAGAGCGGACTTGCACCGCCATGTGAAGACTCATACGGCCCCTCAAACGCGTCAGACGATTGCTTGCTCGCATACTGGCTGCCAGCGGACTTTCACGAGGCGGGACAATATGCTGAAGCATCTACGAGCGCAACACCGGAGCTAGATTTGACTTATGGGATTGGTTTGCAGTTTGCGGTCGACGGGCCGGAAGACTTTCAGCTGGTTCCGTACCCCGACCTCTGGCAGAGCTTCAGCCACGCATACTTTGACACAGAGACGACCATCAGACACGTTATTTCACCCGAAGAGTGGACAAAGCCCTATAGTCCTCCAAGTCTGCACCTCTGTTCCTCTACTACTGCGCATCTGCTCTCGTCCAGTTCCGCTCTATGGAATGCGCCACGCCACGCGCCAACATGTGTTGATAACTACGATCTCGCCCACCCTCCCTTGCCCTTCTCCATGGTTTACAAGCGCGTATACGCAAGTATAGCCGACCCACCTGGCTAACGAAACTGATCACGGGGTCGTGATCTTGGGCAGTGGTCACAGGCGATCGAACCCTCAAAGCAGAACACACCTCAGGTTCTCTGGATGATCTCTCCGTTTTGCTTCGGCGGTTACCAACAGGAACTCTTTTCGCTGCACAACTTCGGGTCTGAGTTCTCTTTGGGAGGTTCTGGTCAAGGTGAGCTTGTATACGGCCATGCCCGTCATTTCTTTATCAGCCATTGGTCGTCCGTCTTGTGTATGTTTCCTTAGAAAACTGAGAGTCATTTCAAATAATGATGGCGGCACAAATGCTATGTGATGTCCATGCACTGTGATGAATCTCGGTTCAGACTCCCTAACTCCATCTTTATCCCCACTTGTGCACCGAAGTGTTGTCAACGGCGCGCCTACAAGGATCTAATCTCGAACAACTATAAAGCTGTATAGCTATACCCAACGTCCAAGCTGCCTTCAAGTAAACAGTGGAAACCACTAAATCGTGACAAACCGGTCTGAAGGCGATCGATGTCAAGAAGAAAAGAGGAGTACTCTAGGGGCCAGTATCGTAGGCATCCGTGTTCTCTGCCGCATGGACGACGTTCCTCTCCTCGAGAACGGCAATAATCTCCGCGAAAGCGGCATTATCCTCTTCATTGGTTGTAACCTTGTATCGGAGTTCGGAGACGTGCTCGGTGAGGAGTTGGTCAGTGTACTTAGTGTGCTTCGAGTAGGCCTTGCGGAGCCTCTGCACGCCCTCCAAGACTCCAGCTCGGGAGCTATTGCAGAAAGTGGTGTACTCGCAGAGGATCTCGTTGTGAACGGGGATCAATAGGTGGCGATTGAAGTGACAGTTGGGCTTTGCAGCAACTCGGTGCTTGCCGTGGTTCAGGCTTGGCGACTTATGCTTCTGATCTAGGAAGTCGCGAGACGAAGTAGACCCGATGCAGGGAGTCTGAGGCTCACAGGACGACGAAACGTAGTCTTGTAGCCTACGTCGATTATGTTTAGCCAAGTTGGACACTTGCCAGCAGTATGCGTGTCGTATTAACTCGTCTTCACGCGCTTGGAAGTCACCAGGACAGTCTGGCCTGACATGACTTTGACTGCAAACTTGGGAGCGGCTGGTGGCTCGAGGCCATCCGACGCGGTCTTCTCGATGGTGGTGATGATAGAGGCGAGACGCTTCGAAGTCGGAGGCTGAGTGTCATCTGAGCCGTATCCCGAATCTGGGAGCTTCTGCTCCTCTAAGCGAGTGAAGTCTCGACCATGTTTGACTTTGCGCTTGGCCATCGTGAACTGCGATCACGATCAGAAGATGTGGGCAGATTTTGCATTGGCTATGCGTACTTGATGGGCGTGTCTGCTTGAAGCTTGGCGGCTCTGGAGGTATTCGGTGACAGCAGTGATGGATGTGACGATTGTAGTAAGGTATGGAGTTTGAAGAGTCAAAAACGCAAAGATGTTTACACCCTGAGTAGGAAGCGTGATTTTTGCCGGGCCCAGATAAGCTGCCGCTATCATTCACGGTGAATGGCAGCTGTAGGCGTTCACGATAGCTCCAGCTGCCCTTCACATGTACGTGCTAACACAGTCATCGAAACCATACACCTCAAACACCTTGGCGGTTCCTGCTAATTATGTCATAACCCCTGACTATGTGGTCACTGTGTCAAGGATGAATGCTGGATCTGGTAAGCACATATGTGTGGGTGCCTCGACAAGCGAACAACCACAAAGAGGAACGATTCGTTGCGCAACCAATTCCATTCGCCAAGCTCCTCGTGCAGCAAACTGCGTGTATACTCATGACTGGGAACTAGTGTACATACCAAGCATAATCCATTAATTGCGAGAAAGCAAGAGCTCATGATGCACCCAGCAAATAAACTTTTAGGTGCGAGATGACCCTGATAGGGCATGTTCTGGAAGTCCGTGGAAGGCTGCCCAGAATCCAGAATCTGTACAGCCAGCCGAGCGGCTACCACCCAAGGGCCAGAAGAAATACATGATGAATCCAACAAAGCCAGTCAAACAACCGTCCAAGATTAAGGAAACAATAGTACCAGTCTCATCCTGGTGTCTCACACACGCTGGTCCTCGGGTGAGCAATCACCACGACCTTCCGTCCGGGACTGACCGGGATCTGGTGATATAAGCGCTGTTCGAGATGGTGACTATTTTTGCGCAGGAGAGAAATACCCTAGTAGCGTCCACGAGGCGGGTAGTCACCAGCCGGCGGGGCATCGTAAGGTGGGCGACCTCCCGGGCTACGGGGGCGTGCGCCACGAGGAGAAGGAGGACGGCCTCCATCGTAAGGACGAGCGCCGCCTCCGTTCATGTATGGGTCATCGTAGCGGCGAGGAGGTGGGCCGGCCCTAGCATCGTAAGGATCGTCAGGGTAGCGCGCACGCGGTGGGCCGTACTCATCAGGCGCCATGCGACCACGCGGCGGCGAGCGGCCATATCCTCCATCACGTCTATCATAGAATTCGCGCGGCGGGGTGCGGCGGCGGTAGTCATCCCGGCGGGGGCTGTAACCACGAGGAGGACCGCGACGATCGTAGTAATCATCATACGGAGCGGGAGGGTAGCCGCCACCACGGCGACCCATGGGCGAGCGAGATCGGTACCTATCACGGCCCCGGTCGTCAGGACCACCAGGGCCTCCGTAAGGAGCCCTTGGCTTGAAAGGAGGGGGTGGAGGCGGGTCGGAGATGTCTTGGGTGCAGGTGACTTCCTGACCCTTGAACTCACGGCGGTCCAGCTTCTCAACGGCAGTCTTCAAGTCGGCTGCGGTCTCATACTCGACGAAACTAGAAGTTGATTAGTAAGTCTGCAATCCAGTACCGACGCATGCACATACCCAGTGCCATCGCGCTCGCGACCAACTTCGGAGTAGACGACGTCCAGTCCAGATTGGCGGGCAAAGTCCTTAAGATCCTATACATCAAGATTAGGCCGAGTCCAATCCAGGAATGGGGTAGATGAAGCACGCAAAATGACGCCATGAATGGTCCAGGACCTGGTGTGCTTGGGCCTAACAGGGGACGGGGGAATTCCAAGAGCAAGGGTGTCTAACCTGCCAGCTGGTCTCCACCGGAAGGTTTGTTATTCTCATCCGGTAGGGAGTACGACGAGGACGCGGTGGAACACGCTCATGAGGAGTGAAGTTCTCGTTGCGGCGAGATCCGCGCGCGAATTGGACAATCAGGCGCTCGCCCATGAAGTCAGAGCCATCTGCGAAGGTCAGGTACGTGCTTGCAGGGAGAGATACTTGGTTGTTCGTGTATACATACGGAACGCTGCGGCAACTGTTAGCACGAGTCTCAAACTAGGGTATATCCGGGCTGACTTACCAGGAACGACGTCACGCGCGTCCATGGCGTCCTTGTACTCGATGAAACCAAAGCCGTTCATGAGCTTGATCTCAGTGATCTCGCCAGTGCCATGAGTCTGGAAGTGGCTCTCGACTTCTGCCTTGGTGGCATTGCGGGGAAGGTTGCCCAGATAGAGGCGCGTAGAAGATACCTCGGTCATGGTGGTTGCTGTGTAGCTTTATCCTGCTAAGAACCTAGCCTGGTGAGGAGAGTGAGCGCATGTCGACGAAAGTGAGAACAACCAGGGAAGCAGTCTGAATTTGGCACGCCATTGCGAAGGAAGCGGACAGGAAGCATGCGACAGTAAAACCAGCGGCCCAAGGCTGCGCGCGACAGGTACCAGTGAAGCGCGTTGATATACGGCCAGCGGACACAAGACAGTAGGCGACTTGTCGTACCTTTGGGGAAGCTGAGCGGTGGCGCGGGGAGTCCTACTGTTGAGTGCGAGAGGGAGGCCTTCACAAGGAACCTGATAGCTCGAAGACCTGGGAGACGCGCGACGGCTAGGTACAGTCGTGCGCGTGGAGTCCGGTAATCAAGCACTACGCGCAGGTGTTGCGGTAGCGAAAATGGGGATAGAGATGAGCGGGCGGCTGGGTTTGATATTGCGGCCCCGGAAACGGTGGGTGAGTGGTGCTGGAATGGAGTGAGGCGCACGCTCATCGCTCGCAGCCAAGCTACGTCTTCAGGGCTTGGCGCGGTATCGGTCACGTGCAGTCTCAGATGACGCTTTGAACGCTCTAAGGTCTCTTCGTTTACGAACATCATATGCAATTGAGTCCGTAACACACATTTGAATAGTCTGGTAGCGAGTGTCGCAAGCCCTTCATTCGAAGTCATGGTAGAATCAACAGATGGTTTGTGTTGTGCGCAAACCTTGATTACAAGCTGTTCGGCTGGCTCGGCTTGTCGTTGGGCGGCAACGGGTGTAGGAAGATGGGTATATACAATTGCGCGCTGCCTAATATACACATATAATGACGCGCTGGTGCGCGCCCAAAGTTGAAACGTACGTGCTCACAAAGTCGCCCACGCTTAGGTAAGGACGTACTTGGGTCCTTCGCCACCTTGAGGAGTCTGCCAGTTGATGTCTTGCGCAGGCACCTTGATATCGCAGGTCTTGCAGTGAACGCAGCTGTATAGTCGTTAGCTATATGGTCGCAGAAGGGCTAATGACGTGTCAACTTACTTTTGGGCGTTAATCTGAAATCGAACGCCCAATTCCTTGCTGTCATCCTCAACGTACTCATAAACGCCAGCAGGGCAGAAGCGATTCTCAACACCCTTGTATTGCGGGTACTGCTTCTTTGCGTGTGCATCCCAGTCCTTGACCTGCAAATGACATGGCTGGTCCTCTTCGTGGTTGGTGCCACTGCGGCTGACGCTGGTCAAGATATCAAAGCTGATCTTGCCGTCAGGTTTGGGATACTCAATCTTCTCATACTGGTCTGCTGTCTTGGTAGCAGCGTGATCAGGGGGACCATGCTTCAGGGTCCACGGCATTTTGCCACGGAAGACGTAGGCTTCGAGACCAGAGTACAGCACGCCGCCGTACAGACCCAGCTTGGTGTGGAAGGAGGGACGCATGTTGCGAACCTGCTTGAGTTCCTCCCAGACAGAAGACTTTCTCATTTTGTCTTCGTAGTCAAATAAAAACACGGTGCCACCGTCAGTGTTGCCTTGCAGCGCGTCCCATGTTGCTTCGGCAGCCATCATGCCGGAGCGCATTGCTGTGTGTGTACCCTTGATTTTGGGTACGTTGACGAAACCAGCCGAGTCTCCTAGGAGAGCACCACCCGGGAAAGCCAGCTTTGGTATCGATTGGAAGCCGCCCTCGATGAGCGTCCTGGCGCCATAGGATATGCACTTGCCACCCTCAAGAACATCCTTGTAGATGGGGTGGTGCTTCATCTTTTGAAACTCGCCGTAAGGTGCCAACCACGGGTTGGGATAGTCGAGACCAACAACAAGACCGATACTGACCAAGTTATCACCGAAGTGGTACATCCAGCCACCACCGTATGTGTCCTTTGGCAGCGGGTAGCCCATTGTGTGGGTGACTTGTCCGGACTTGAACTTCTCAGGCTGGACCTCCCATACCTCCTTGATGCCAAGACCATACGTCTGGTGCTGGCTGTCTCGTCGCAGGTCATACTTTTTGATGACCTGCTTCGACAGACTACCATGGCAACCTTCACCAAGCAGAGTCACACGAGCATGGAATTCCATACCGCGCTCGAAAGAGTCCTTTGCCTTGCCTTCGCGTGAGACACCAAGGTCGTTGGTCGCCACACCCTTGACTACGCCCTCATGGTTGTACAGGATTTCTGAGGCGGCAAATCCAGGGTATACCTCAACTCCCACTTCCTCTGCACGCTCGCCTAGCCACTTGACCATCTGATTTAGACTGATGATGTAGTTGCCATGGTTGTTCATCTGTGGCGGCTTCGGCAGGGGGATCGAGCCGGTCTTGGTAAGGAAGCGCATGCGGTCCTCTTTCGCAGGTGTAATGTCGGCGAAACGGTTCAGATTGTCCTCAGACTTCCAGTCTGGGAGCAGCTCGTCAAGGGCAGAAGGTTCGATGACGTTGCCGGACACTATGTGGTCGCCCAGTTCGCCTGATTTCTCGAGCAGCAGTACACGGAAATCCTCATTGCCTGCTGCGTTGGCAATCTGCTTCAACTTGATGGCGGCAGACAGACCAGCAGGTCCTCCACCAACGATGAGGACATCGACCTCATCTACCTCGCGCTCCACTGACTTCGGGTCAAAGGAGTCATCCTCGGTGGCCAATCGTGCTCGTGGCGTCGATGAAAAAGCCCTTCTTTGGCCAGCAATGCGGATGGCAGGGCGATACGATTCGGTCGAGGTTCGTGTCTGAGATGCGGCGCATGTGAAAGACCGAATAGGCAATCGTGTGGCGCGTGGTGTTGCAAGCAATCGCCGTGTCAGCGTCGCGGGGACCGCTCTGGAGGCCATTGTATTGTGAGGTGCGAGAAGGCGAAATCGGCGAAAGACGTGAAGCTATTCGAGATCGATGACAACGCCAGAACAGCCTAAGATCTCGGACCTGCCGCACACTGAACAGCTTGCCCCAATATTGTGTCCTTGCGACGACAGTTACAAAGGCGTGGTATGGAAACCCACATCCTTGAAGCCAGAGCTCAATGACGAAGTCCAACTTTCTCACAGCCGCGGCCCGGCCGACCAATGACAGAGCTGCTGATTCTGTTGCTTCTCCATCGCTCCTTCCGCTTCGGCTGTCCCTGCCATAAGCCGAACAACACTTTGATGACCAAAACGGTATCTGCTACTGAGAACCACTTGGATCGATGATACCACCACCCTCTGAGTTATCGTCGTATGTGGCCACCTTGTTTGAAGGCTCGCAGTCCTCTACTATGCCGAGAACTCACCACCGAGGTCAACCATTTCCGCATTGCATCGGCTGCAACTATTATCGATATCCCCAGGTCACCCCACGGATGTGCTGAGCCCTGGTAAGCTGGTAACTCCACACGGTACGATCAAACTATGATGCTGCCAGCTGCGAGCAGTCTATTTACGACACCTGTCTTGCCTCGGATCTCAGGCAGCCGTCCCGCAGGTGTGAAATGAAACCACTACAGAAAACGGTGGCACCATTCACATCGCCACGATGAGAGATATTGTACAGTGTTGACAGAACATCTTTCTGGAATCCTGCTGTTGAAGATCGCACGTTAGAGTACCTGAAACTTGCCAAGCTTCATGCCTGCAGGCCGCAGTCACACACCAAACTCATGCGTTTGGGAAATCTCTTTTAGGATAGCCCGCACCCCAGCCTCTGCAACATGGTCTCCGACAGCACACGTTCGATGACAGTCGGGGAGTCCTCGCTAATGATCATTGTCAGGACCATCGTTATGGAACTTGATTCTCAATGCGTTTGATCATTCGCCTGTTCCTGACGAAGACTGCTGGCTCAGGTGGCCGGATCGTTCTTCTCGGTTACTACCCGGTGGCTGTCAGAGCGAAATAAGCATCGCCGCCCGATGTGACACATCTGCGGGCCTGTCGATATCGGCTCCCGGAGTCCCAAAGCCTACATGGATCCTCCAACGGCGCGTGTATTGAATGCACGGGATCTTCGAGGACGCGTCAAGGTCGCTCGGGCCTTTCTCCCTTGAACCATGCCGCAATCGAGAGCATCTGAGAGATCAAACACAAAACCAGCAAGAGTATATATGCAGCGTCTTCAGAAGGATTCAAAGGCACGCCCAAGTCCTATCTTCTTCATCGATCTCTGTGCAGGGCACTCGCTATTTTCATACCTTCCTTTCTTGTGAGAGCTGAGCTCACCCCTACTATCCTTAACAGTTGATCTGATAAACCTCTTTACTATCTTTCCATAATCCACTTTCCAAACAATCCGCAATCATGAAGATCGAATACTCTCTCCTGACTCTACTGTCGGCGTCGATGGTGGCAGCAGCACCACATCCTTTTGTCGTCACGGACGCAGCTTTGGCAGCAGCTGAGAATGGCGCTGCTCCCGTCCCTGGTCTCGATAAACGACAGCAGGTTTCTGTGTACGGCTTCCGCAAGCGAACTATCGAGCTTCGTAATGCTCTCCTGGCGGCTCGTGGAGGCCAGCGTGTGAACGAGATCCTTGGCACCGAAGGCCTCCAAGAGCAGGCGGCTGCTGAAGGCGAAAAGACCGCTGCCGGCCAGGATCCCGAAGGCAAAGGCAAGGGCAAGAGCAACACTGAATCAACTCCCCCACCTCCTCCACCAGCGGCCATTCCTCCACCTCCTCCCAGCAATGCCACTGATCCCGCTTCGGGAAAGGGGAAGGGGAAGGGAGCTGCTGAGCTTGCTGCACCACCTACACCACCAGACGCTCTCGCGACCCCTCCAGCCCCTCCCGTCGTCCCTGGGAACGCTACTGAACCTGCTGGAAAAGGCAAGGGCAAGGGCGAAGCCAAGGGCAAAGGGAAGGGTAAGGGGGCTGCAGAAGAGGCTGCTGCTGCCCCACCTCCACCTCCAGCAGCGGGCAATGCCACCGACCCTGCCATTGGTGAAGGAAAGGGGAAGGGGAAGGGTGAGGCTAAAGGCAAGGGCAAGGGCAAGGGAGCCGCCGAGGGTGTTGGTGCTGACCAGGAGTTTCAACTTCTTGGAGAGCAACGGGCTCAGCAGAAGCAAGCTGCCGCGGATGCCAAACAGCAGCAGAAAGAGGCAACTCTAGCCGAGCGACAACAGCAACAACAAGCCGAACAGGCTCAAAGCGCGGACCCAGCTGCAGACCAGGCTGCCCAGGACCAGGCTGCTGCTGATAAGAAGGCTGCGGATCAGAAGGCCGCGGACCAGAAGGCTGCTGATCAGAAGGCTGCCGCTGACCAAAAGGCTGCTGAAAAGCAGGCCCAAGAGGAAGCTAAGCAGCAAGCTAAGCAGCAAGCCAAGCAGCAAGAAGCCGAGCAGAAGGCTGCCGAACAGGAGCAGAAGGCCGCCGATAAGGAAGCAAAGCAACAGCAGGAGCAAGCTAAGCAACTCCAGAACCAGGCCGAGCAAGACGCAAAGCAGGCCCAGAAGGACGTCGACCGCGCAGCAAAGGACCAGAAGAAGGCGGCTGAGGAGCAGCAAAAAGCTCAAGCAAAACTCGATAAAGCAAACCAGGAACTCGAGCAGGCGAAGCAAGGTCAGCAGGGTGCTGCTGGTAACGCTACACAGCTCGTAGGTGGCGCTGCGGCCGCGAACCAGACTGGCGCCATCGGTGGTAACGCTGCAGCAGGCAACGGCACAGAGGCCGGCCAAGGCAAAGGCAAAGGCAAAGGCAACGGGAAAGGCAAGGGTAAAGGCAAGGGCAAGGGTCGCGGCCAGAACCAGAACCAGGACCAGAACCAAGCTGCAGAAGGCGCCCTCGGCAACGGTGCGGCAGGAAATGGTACAGCAGCCGGCGACCAACAGCAAGGCAAAGGCAAAGGAAAGGGCAAAGGCAAGGGACAGAACCAGGCTGCTGAAGAAGCGCTTCAAGCTGGTGGCCAGGAACAGCAGCAATCCGCTGGTGGACTTAGCGACCTTCTGAACAGCTTGCTCGGTGGTGGAGCAGGTGCGGGTGCTGGCGCTGATGCAGGTGCTGGAACAGGTAGCCTCGCTGACTTGCTTGCAAGCCTTGGTGCTGGCGGCAAGGGTCAGGGTCAAGGTCAGGCTCAGGCCGGTGGCGCCGGAGATCTCAACAGCCTTCTTGGAGGTTTGACTGGTTAGCCGTGATTAGGTATATCCTTAAGCGTACGACACGATGATGGAGGTCATAGATCGATTCAGGAATCGACGTGACAACGAGACAATGCAAACAACATACAGTAAAAGTCATTAATAGATTGTACTACAAATTGCATACCTGACATTCCTGCGAGGGATTGCATATTTCACCACCGGATATCAAAAGTCTAAGCAAACATCCGTTGAAACGCCCAAATCATAAAATCTGAATGCTTCTATGCGGAGGCAGTGGTCTCCTCCTTCTCCTCGTACTTCTCCCAGTTGGCAAGGATGTTGCCAATCTTGGGCGAGTTTGTGAGCTTGTACACATCCTCAAAGTACTCCCTGGTCAACGCGAAAGGCTTCGCAGTTACATTGGGAATATACTTGCCGACCAGCTTGGAGGGGTCGATCGATGTCTTGTGGATCTTCTTGAGCAAGAAGCTTCGGAAAGGCTTGACACCAGAGCGCAAGAAAGTGCTGTGGAAGGGCACATCGATGCCCTTGAGCGGAATGGTGGCGAAGCCACGCTGGAGGTCGAGAGGCTTAGGCTTGGCCTCGGTCTGCTCAGCACAGCCCTTGATGATCTCGACCAAGTGGGCCTTGACGTCCTCCATTGACAAACTCTGCATCAGAGACTGGATGTCAATCTTCTGCTGCTTCAGGTAGTTGGTGACACCAGTGAGTGTGTCGAGAGCCCGGAGATCACCAGCAGCGACGTACTGCATGTTGGCGATGTTGTAGTTGACGATCTCGAGAAGCCAACCAGTGGTCTCGGCAATGTTCTCGACAACATACTGAAGAGCCTGTTCGTTGAAGGTTTTCGAGATCCTGCTGGGGTTGACGGCGCACATGGAATAGTTGGAGCGACCAGTCTCGTCACGCTCGACAGCGACCTGCATTGTGAGACCACGGTAGAACACAACCGACACCAAGCTCTCGATTGGCATGACCTCGGCGAGCGCAGCAAGGGCACTGTACTCTCCGAGGGAGTGACCAGCGAAAGTACTGTCACGCTGCACGAGACCCTTGGAACGCATATCCTCGAACGAGGCCTTCTCCATAAGGGTAAGGGCGGGCTGAGTGAACTGAGTCGCTGAAAGCAGACCGGTGGGTGATCGGTACGTGTATGAGGTCGTGTTCTCATCGATCTCCTTGAAGATCTTCTCAGACTTGATGGAGCCATCGGTAGCGACGGTCTCGAAGGTCATCGAGATGTAGTTCTGGCGGATAGCCTTACCACGAGGGCCACCGAAGTGGATGGTAAGTTCCTTAGGATTGTTCTTGACAATGTTGGTGATAGCGAAGCCTGTAGCGCGTTAGATGGTGTTTCACACGAACATGATCAAGTGACATACCGTAGTTGTCCATGAAGTGCTTGTCAGCACGGTCCCAGACCTCCTTAGCAACAGGGCTGCTGTTGTACAATTCCATACCCATACCCTGCTCCTGCGAACCTTGACCAGTAAAGACATAGGATGTTGTGGGCTGCTCAACCTCGGCTTCACCAAGAAGAACCTTGTCCTCGGTCTCCTGGTTGCTGACCTCGATCTTGATGATCTTGCGACCAGAAACCATACCGACGTGCTGAAGCTTAACATCGAGCATGTCGTCAGGGAGGACCATGCCGACAAGGTTGACGTGGTAGCTCCTGACCCGGCCGACGTTGTTCTCAGCCGCCCAGGTCTCGACCAAGCTTCTCACAGCAGCACTAGAGTACATGCCGTGGGTGATGGTACCAGGCAGGTTGGCGTAGCTGGCGAAGACACGCGAGACGTGGATGGGGTTGTAGTCGCCAGACACCCGAGCGTAGTTCTCGTTGGACGCCGGTGCCCTCAGTGTCAGTGGGGCCTTGCCGTGCAGAGGGATGGGGTTCTCGAAATGGACAGGCTGGTCGATGGTAGAACCATTGCGCTCCAGGTAGTCGATCACAGGGTTGCCGTGAGCAGTTCCAGATTGGTAGTTGACGGACGCAATCTGAATGATCTCCTTAGTGGGGAGCTCGAGCAAAACCTCTCCAACGGTTTCGATCTCCGAGAAGATGGTCTTGTTCTTGTATTTCTGCAGGGTTTCAAGCTTGAAGACCAGGGTCTTGCCCAGGAGGTCAACATCGGGCTCCTCAAAGTTGAACCACTCCTTCGAGCGAAGGATGGCAACGTCCTTGCTAGTAGCAAGCGGCAGCTGCATTGCCTTCTCGGTCTTCCTCTGGAAGGTGTTCTCGAAGTCGCTGTAGGCGCCACGGTACAGGAACTGGCTGGTGACTTCCATGACAGGCTTACCATCACGGGTGATGGTTCCGCAGACCTCGACCATCTTGCCGGAGTCCTGGTTGATGACAGCGTTGATCTGGGCAGTGGTGTCGAGGACGTCACCCTTCTTCAGCGGCTCCGCACCAGGAAGCATGCGGAAGCCGTTGGAGAGATGGACGAGCTTGAGTAAGTCACCGTCGATGGCGCGAGGGAAGATAGGCTTGGTGATAGCCTTCCAACCGACAACGATGGCAAAGTCCATGGGGGCGAAGACCTCCTTTCCGGGTCGGTCGACGAAAGCCTCGCCAGTGTTACCAACGGCGTGAACAAAGTCGTTGATAGCCTCGCTGGTGACGGTAGCACGACCGCCATCGAACTGAGAAGTAACTGAAGCGTCGAAGGGGCAAGCCTCATCACCGAACCAGATCTTGTAGTAGAAGTCCTTAATACGGTCGTTGCGGGCGTCCATAACCTCGTGGATAGGCGCGTAGCCGACGTCAGGGCGGTAAGTGAAGCGGAAGGGAAGGGCAACGGCAGATCCAAGGGCAGTGCGTTCCTCGTACATATTGAGCAAGATCTCGTTGTCCTTCAGGCTTACGTCAACAGTCTTGACGTACTTCGCGCCGTGGTGCAATTCCTTGACAGTGATAGTAGTCTTGCTGGGGTCGTTGGGGTTGGCGATCTCCACGGTCATGCCAGGGATGGGAGCAAAGATCCTGGACGTCGGGTTGGTCTGGAAACGCTGACCCTGGACGAATACATCGGTCGTGAAGAAAGCATGCCTCCATGAATATGTATTGCCAGCAAGGAGCTGCAGCCATGAAGGAACGTCGGGCATAGTAGCGTTAGGTGCAGGCGAAAGGCGGTAGACAGTCTTGTTCTCGAGCTGAGAGACAGTAAGGCCATCGACTTCTACACTCTCAGAAGCCGCGAGAAGCTTGCTACCGAAGTACTCAACGACCGGTACTTTGGACTCGTCATCGCCATAGACATCGCGCAGAAGGTACTTGATGTGGCCCTCGTGAACGCCATCGAGGATCTCCTTGATAGGCTCATCAACCTTGGTAGAGTATTTGACGGCCATGGGTCCCTGCAGAATACATGTCCTGCCGACATCCTGGTCAACAACGGCCTCAATGTCCTCAGACTGCCACAGGGAGTCCTTCTTGAAGAAGAACTCGAACGTGTCGTCAAGGCAAGGAACAAAGGGAACAGGCTTCTGACCACGGCGCTGGCAGAGGAGCAAGAAGTGCTGAACATCCTGAGCGTTAATCAATTGCTCATCAGCCTCAGGATAGGCCTTGAAGACCTGCTCGAGCGTCTGGAACGGGTCATTGAGCTCCTCGTAGCTCTGGATGATAGACTCGCCACCAGACTTGCTGAAGCGCTCCTCAACGCGGCGAATGAAATCGCCAGTGAGGCGCTTCAGACTTTGGTCAATCCAGCGAGACTGGTGCTTGACGTACATAAGGTCTACCATGCGTTGAATGACCTCAGAGTATGTCATGTCTTCAAGATCGACAGACTCGCCCTTCTTGTTCCTGCCAAACCAGACCTTCTGGAAGTCCTCGTTGAGCTTCTTGATGATGTATTCGCGCATCTTCTTGAGCTCGGGGATACGCTTGGCCTTGTCCAAAGCAAAGATTTTCTGATCCATCTCGTGCCAGAAGACGACACCGCGAGTAGCGAGCTTGTGAATGGGCTCGCCCATCTCGGAGCGGACGGTGATGACACCACCAGCGGGGCCCTTGTAGGTCTTCTCCCAGTCAGCGTCGTCAAGACCGGGGGCATCGACAATAGCCTGCTTGGCTGAGGGCGATGTGTGAGCCTCCTTGGCGGTCATAACACGACTACCGAACAAGCATCCATCGTAAGGCATGGGGGGGTATCCGAACTTGGTCGACCAGCTACCGGTGAGGTAGGGGTATGTGTCCTCCGCACCACCAAAGCCAGAACCGGCAACAAGGATAAGATTCTCGCACTTGCGGAGACGACCGTACATCTGAAGGATGGGCTGGTGGAAGTCCTCGAAAGAATGGTGGCCACCACCGCGACCTCCAGTCCACTGAAGCAGAACTGGGAAAGTAGGGTTTGCCTTGGCGATATTGATGGTCGCCTGAATGGCCTCAACAGATCCAGGTTTGAAGGCAATGTGCTTGATGCCCAGAGTCTCGATGTACTCGTTGGCGACCTCGATGGAAGGTACACCAGCACCAATGGTCAGACCCTCGATGGGAACACCGTCGGCCCTGAGCTTGGCGAGAAGAGGAATCTGCCAACCCATAGCGCGGGGATTGACGTAGATCAAGTTGATGGTGATACCGCGACCAGCTGGGATGTTCTTCTCGACTTTGGTAATGGCCTCAGTCATCGTTTTCTCGTTGTAGTAACCTCCTCCAGCAAGCTCAATTTCGTAGCCAGCGTTCATGGTGGCAGCAACGAAGTCCCACGGAACCGTGCAGGGTGTCATACCAGCGACCATGACAGGAGGAAGGCCAAGTACTCGGCTCATCTTTGTGTCAACGTAGGTTTGGCCAGTCGAGGTCTTGATGAGCTTGGGGCCGTGCTCCTTGACCCAGTCGACAGCGTAGGTGACAGCGTGCTCGAAGTCACGGTCAAAGATCTCGGGCTTGTAACCAACCTCGACGTTCTGGCCGTCAACCGCACCGGCCAGGATGACGCGGACACCGGTTCCCTCCTTGTTGCGGTTCGTCAGCACACCAAGACCGGAGATGCCACCAGGACCAAAGTCGAGGATGTGCGTGGCCTTTGGGAAGACAGTCGCCTTCTCCCACTCGACCGAGTCGCTGGTGATCATCCGTACGAGCGCAGGGACGACGTTATCAGATCCATCCTCACGAATATCCTTGCCGGTGTGAGTGTCGAACATCGGCACACCGAGGTCGCTCGCAGCGATCTTGATGTCTTTGAGATCATCCTCGAGCTGTTTCGTAGCTTCGGCGAGGTACGGGCTATGGAAGGGCGCGGTGATGGGGAGGAAGCGGTTGACGAAGCGAACCTTGCGCTCAGTGAAGGGAATCCTTGTCTGGTCAAGACCAGTAGGAGCCTTGACCTTGCGCAGACGAAGGTTCAAACCGTACAGAGAGATCGGGGGACCAGTAACGACAAAGTTACGGGCGCTGTTGACCAGCGAGATGGCAATGTGCCTGTCCTGGGGCAAGTGTGCGTTTGTTGCGTCGATGTGATCTTGGACAGCCTTGCGGGACAGATCGCGAATCGACAACATGGGAGTTGGAATACCTTCACTGTTATCGATCGAGTCCTGCAGAACATTGGGGGCAAGCGATGTCCTGGGGAAGGCCTGCTGACTGCGTGTACCAATCCAGAAGAGAATCTCAATCGCCTTCTTGGCAGACTTCTCGAAAGTCTCCCAGTTCTTTGCTTCCGCGATCGCAGCAGCTGTGACCACACCCTGAGAGTGACCGGTGACACCGGCGAAGCGGCTACGGATGTGCCCGGGGTGGCTGCCGAGCACTCTGCATGTTACGACGTAGTGCGCAAGCTGTGTAAGACCGATCAACGGCAGGCTGACGGGCGCAGAGACGAGGTAGTCGGTGTCAGGCTGAGCCTCACGGTTGTTGAGCCATCGCATAACGTCCAAGCCCTTCGAGTAGAGCTTCTCTGCACGCGGGTCGCGCGATAGAGTGAGCAGATGTTGCGCCTCAGCTGCAATGAAATCCTCGACAAACGAGGGGTATGTGTTGTAGATCTCGCGGAGCTCATCAAAGTACTCCTCAATGTTACCCTGGCCACCCAGAACCGCGTAGATGAAGGCGTTCTCGTCTGAGGCCTCGCGGAAGAGAGCAGACTCATGGTGCTTGATCGGCCTCTCAACAGCGGCGCGAGCGGCGTAGTATGATCGGACTGTCTCCAGCTTCTTCTCGGTGATGCCAGGAAGAGTGGCGGCCAGCGCGTGTACCTCATTGCCCCGCAAGAAAGCGCGCTCGAACTCCGTGAGAACGAGCTTGAGGACCTCCTCAAAGGAGTCAGGGTCCTCGCCCTCCTCTACCTCCTTGGCAACAAAGCCGAGGTAGCGTGCAACCAGCTCGACGACTGATGATGGCTCGTCATCCTGTGCAAGTTCGTCTGTGGGCTCGGGGAGTGTTTGCTTGAAGGTGTCCCTCAATTGCTGTGCATTGAAATGCAGGGCGGTCGGGATGAGAAGGGTGTACTCGAGCGAGCCGTGGGTGAGGATGAGCGGGCGCAGATTTGCTGCAGAGCGCGGCGTAGAAATGCCGGTTTGCTGGCCTGATCCGTACATGCTGAGCGGTCTGACGCCTGAGAAGCTGTATCGAGCTCGAATTAGCCTCGTCATTTTGGATTTTGGCTTGCCGAGGGGCTTGCTGGTGCGGCCGACTCGGTGACATCAAAGGGCACTGAAATGGAATCTGGACATACCTCTCAAAGACAGGTCTGGTCTAAATTATAAGTATATGGAAGGAACGATGTGCACAGGAAGGTGCGTCTGCGGCGCTGTGAGCATTCATTCGATTTTGGTGGGAGGTGCGCCTAAGCTCTGGGAAAGAGCTATCAAAGATCACCACGATCAAGACACATCTCTCGCGACGCTGCTCTTCGCAACAAAGACCCAATGCGTACCTGTTTGCGCAGGTAGAAACTAATCAACCTGAAGTGCTCGGGATTTCGTCCGGACTGCTAGTGCTCGCAGCTCCCTTGCAGTGTGCTAAGTGCTGTGTGGGTGCAAAATGTCCACCGCAACAGGCAGCAGAGTTGCAGAGGGTATATGAGGAGTAATCAGAGGGGAGGGAAGGGTCAATTGGGCGAGTGGAGATGTAGGAAAATGCCGGGCAGCGCAGACTGGCGTGTCTATTATCCGCGGCGAGCTGTTGACTTCGAAAAAGTCGGGCCCTCTGAGGTCGGTTTGGACCCGCGCTAGCAGAGCAGGGGTCAGCGCACTTGCATGGTGTGTGCATGGGTGTGCCTTCTGCGGCCAAAGCGTTGGGGAAGGAAGGACCCCTCAAACATCGCTCCGGCAGGTGCACTGGGCGAACCAGCATATCACTGCATTATTCCTGTGCCTGACGAACGCTCACGGTGATCCGATAAGAGCTCCCCGCATCGTCCAAAGGCCTGCAGCTTGTTGAGCACAGTGTTGGAGCTGGGTGTGGGCCGATGTGGTGTGAACCCTGGCCCGCACTGGCTTCGCGACACCCACCGCCTTTGGTGGCTATCTCTCGCAAGACTGGCGAAATTTGTGTTGAGAGTCAGGGCATAGACCGGCTAGGCCACAGGGGTGCGTGACTTTTTAGAGCGGTGCGCAAATCCTCAACGACCAAAGGACACGTCCAGCAAAGTCTCTTCCGGTCGAACGAGATAAACAGTCAATGCGTTGGATGCTGTGTTCCTACTGCACCCGTCCGCTCTCCCACCTCTCCAAATAATTTGCCTTTGGGGGACTTACCTTACCCGTCCCCAAGCTTTCGAGCAACATCACCTCCATCTAATTCCAGCACGCTCTCTCCCCAGCGTCGCTGTTCCTTCCTTAGACACACTATACCCCTCTTCTCGCCGTGTACTAGACTAGAGATACCCATTGAGCTCCGGCGAGCTTTGGCAGCTTCTCTCTGAACCCCCATTTCGACTCGACTACCCACTTGCACCCCACGCATTTTCTGCACCATGCGTCCCGAGGTCGAGCAGGAGCTCTCGCACACGCTGCTCATTGAGCTGCTTGCATATCAATTCGCCTCGCCCGTGAGGTGGATTGAGACGCAGGATGTGGTCCTCGGCGAGAACACCACAGAGCGCATTGTCGAAATCGGCCCCGCAGACACACTTGGTGTGATGGCCAAGCGCACACTGGCCTCCAAATACGAAGCTCACGATGCGGCGCTGTCTGTCCAGCGTCAAATTCTGTGCTACAACAAGGACGCCAAAGACATCTACTACGATGTAGACCCTGTCGAGGACGAGCCCGAGGCGGCGCCAGCTGCCAGCGCAGGTGCTCCAGCAGCGGCAGCATCATCAGCTCCCGCAGCAGCAGCTCCTGTGGCAGCCGCCCCTGCTCCTGGCGCTGGCCCAGCTGCTCAGGTGCCTGATGCACCAGTCACAGCGACCGACATCCTGCGGGCATTGGTCGCCCAGAAGCTGAAGAAGCCTCTTATGGACATTCCTCTCAGCAAGGCTATCAAGGACTTGGTCGGAGGTAGGCAACCGAAACCGTTCGAAAAGACTCGAGCTAACAAGACCCAGGAAAATCCACTCTTCAGAACGAAATTCTTGGAGACTTGGGCAAGGAATTCGGTTCCACACCCGAGAAGCCCGAAGACACACCCCTCGACGAACTCGGTGCTTCGATGCAGGCTACCTTCAATGGTCAGCTTGGAAAGCAATCCGCCTCCCTCATCGCCCGTATGGTGTCTTCGAAGATGCCTGGTGGTTTCAACATCACAGCTGTGCGCAAGCACTCGGAGACAAGATGGGGTTTGGCGCAAGGACGACAGGACGGTGTCTTGCTGCTCGCTATCACAAACGAGCCGGCGGCACGCCTTGGCTCTGAGAACGACGGAAAGGCGTTCTTGGACGAGCAGGCCAACAAATACGCATCAATTGCTGGTATCAGCCTGTCTGCCCCTACTGCTGGTGGTGACGGCGGTGCTGCTGGCGGCGGTATGATGATGGACCCTGCGGCTATTGATGCCCTTACCAAGGATCAGCGCGCTCTTTTCAAGCAGCAGCTGGAGCTGTTCGCTAGATACCTCAAGATCGACCTGCGCGCCGGCGACAAGTCATTCGTCGATGCGACAAAGGCGCAATCTGCACTCCAAGCGCAATTGGATCTCTGGACAACAGAGCACGGCGAGTTTTACGCTTCTGGAATTGAGCCCCAGTTCACGCCCCTGAAGGCGCGTGTCTACGACTCTTCTTGGAACTGGGCGCGTCAGGACGCGCTTACCATGTACTACGACATCATCTTTGGCAAGCTCAAGGCCGTTGATCGCGAGATTGTCAGCCGCTGCATCGCTATCATGAACCGATCGAACCCTCTCCTGCTCGACTTTATGCAGTACCACATGGACCACTGCCCGACTGAGCGCGGTGAGACATACGAGCTTGCAAAGGAACTCGGCCAGCAGCTCATCGACAACTGCCGAGACGTTCTCAACGAGCCCCCTGTCTACAAGGACGTCGCTGTGCCCACAGCCCCTCACCTCGAGATTGATGCTCGCGGTAACATGAACTACGAGGAGGCTCCTCGCGCAAGCGTCCGCAAGCTGGAGCACTACGTTCGCGAGATGGCCGAGGGAGGCAAGCTTTCCGAGTACGGCAACCGCACAAAGGTTCAGAACGACCTGCAGCGCATCTACAAGCTCATCAAGCAGCAACATAAGCTCTCCAAGTCCTCGCAGCTGCAGATCAAGAGCCTGTACAGCAACGTCATTCGCTCTCTGTCGATGAACGAGGGACAGATCATCCCTAATGAGAACGGCAAGAAGGGCAAGACTGGCCGCAACGGTCGCGCTAACGGTTCTGCCAAGCAGGGCAAGGTTGAGACTATTCCTTTCCTTCACTTGAAGAGGAAAGATGATCACGGCTGGGAGTACAGCAAGAAACTGACTGGTGTCTACCTCGACTGCCTCGAGAACGCTGCCAGCAATGGTGTCACTTTCCAGGGCAAGTATGCTTTGATGACGGGTGCTGGCGCCGGCTCTATTGGTGCTCAGGTCCTGCAGGGTCTGATTAGCGGTGGTGCCAAGGTTGTTGTTACCACTTCCAGATTCTCCCGCGAGGTCACCGAGTACTACCAGTCCATGTACACCCGCTATGGTGCTCGTGGCTCTCAGCTCATCGTTGTACCCTTCAACCAGGGCAGCAACCAGGATGTTGAGGCTCTCGTCGACTACATCTATGACCCCAAGAAGGGTCTTGGTTGGGACCTCGATCTCATCGTTCCGTTCGCTGCCATCCCTGAGAACGGTCGTGAGATCGATAGTATCGACTCCAAGTCCGAGCTTGCTCACCGCATCATGTTGACCAACCTCTTGCGCATGCTCGGTGCTGTCAAGAAGCAGAAGCAGACCTTTGGCTACGAGACTCGTCCTGCTCAAGTCATCTTGCCCCTCTCCCCCAACCACGGTACCTTCGGTAATGACGGTCTGTACTCTGAGTCCAAGATGTCCCTCGAGACCCTCTTCTCCAGGTGGCACTCGGAGAGCTGGGGCAACTACCTCACCATTTGCGGTGCTGTCATTGGCTGGACTCGTGGTACCGGTCTTATGGGCGCAAACAACATCGTTGCTGAGGGTATTGAGAAGTATGGTGTCCGCACCTTCTCCCAGCAGGAGATGGCATTCAACTTGCTTGGTCTTATGGCACCCGCAATTGTCAACCTTTGCCAGATCGAGCCTGTTTGGGCTGACCTGAACGGTGGCTTCCAGTACATCCCCAACCTCAAAGACCTCATGACCGACCTCCGCAAGGAGCTCACCGAGACTAGCGACGTACGCAGGGCTGTCATCAAGGAGAACGCTATCGAGAACAAGGTTGTCAACGGCGAGGCTAGCGAGGCTCTGTACAAGAAGGCCAAGATTGAGCCAAGGGCCAACTTGAAGTTTGATTTCCCCAAGCTGCCTGACTGGGAAGCCGAGGTCAAGCCCCTCAACGAGGACCTGAAGGGTATGGTAGATCTTGAGAAGGTTGTCGTCGTCACTGGTTTCGCCGAAGTCGGTCCATGGGGTAACTCGAGGACCCGCTGGGAGATGGAGGCCTACGGAGAATTCTCACTCGAGGGCTCCGTTGAGATGGCCTGGATCATGGGTCTCATCAAGAATCACAACGGTCCCCTCAAGGGCAAGAGCTACTCTGGCTGGGTCGATGCCAAGACCAACGAGCCCGTTGATGACAAGGATGTCAAGCCCAAGTACGAAAAGTACATCCTCGAACACAGCGGTATCCGCCTCATCGAGCCTGAGCTCTTCAACGGCTATGACCCCAAGAAGAAGCAGCTTATGCAGGAGATCCAGATCGAGGAGGACCTTGACCCCTTCGAGGCATCAAAGGAGACTGCCGAGGAGTTCAAGCGCCAGCATGGCGACAAGGTCGAGATCTTCGCGATTGAGGACTCTGGCGAGTACACTGTTCGCATGAAGAAGGGCGCCACCCTCATCATCCCTAAGGCCCTTCGCTTCGACCGTCTCGTTGCTGGCCAGATCCCCACAGGTTGGGATGCGAAGAAGTACGGTGTTCCTGAGGACATCATCTCCCAGGTCGACCCTGTCACTCTCTTCGTCCTTGTCTCCACAGCGGAGTGTCTACTTTCCAGCGGTATCACCGATCCTTACGAGTTCTACAAGTACGTCCACTTGTCGGAAGTCGGCAACTGCGTCGGTTCCGGTATTGGTGGTACCACTGCCTTGAGGGGAATGTACAAGGACCGCTTCCTCGACAAGCCTGTCCAGAAGGACATTCTCCAGGAGTCTTTCATCAACACGATGAGCGCTTGGGTCAACATGTTGCTCATGTCATCCACTGGACCCATCAAGACTCCTGTCGGTGCTTGCGCTACCGCCGTCGAGTCCATCGACATTGGTTACGATACTATCGTCGAGGGCAAGGCTCGCGTCTGCTTCGTTGGTGGTTTTGATGACTTCCAGGAGGAGGGCTCTTATGAATTTGCCAACATGAAGGCTACCAGCAACGCCGAAGATGAGTTCGCCCACGGCCGTACACCTAAGGAGATGTCTCGTCCCACCACCACAACCCGTAACGGATTCATGGAGTCGCAGGGTTGCGGTATGCAAGTCATCATGGACGCTAAGTTGGCCCTCGACATGGGTCTCCCTATCTACGGTGTTCTTGGCTTCACTGCTACTGCTACTGACAAGATTGGTCGCTCTGTCCCTGCTCCTGGTAAGGGCGTATTGACCACTGCACGTGAGCAGGCCTCCAAGTTCCCCTCGCCTCTGCTCGACATCAAGTACAGGAAGCGCCAGATGGACCTCCGCCGCAAGCAGATCAAGCAGTGGCAAGAGTCTGAGCTTCTCTACCTCCAGGAGGAAGTCGCTGCCATCAAAGACTCTGCCGGTGAGGACTTCAGCGAAGCCGAGTACCTTCAGGAGCGTGCCAACCACATTGAGCTTGAGGCTCAGCGACAGGAGAAGGATGCACTTAACAGCCTTGGCAACAATTTCTGGAAGAAAGACCCCCGCATTGCACCCCTCCGTGGTGCTCTTGCCACCTGGGGTCTTACCATCGACGACCTTGATGTTGCTTCTTTCCACGGCACATCTACTGTTGCCAATGACAAGAATGAGTCCAGCGTCATCTGCGAGCAGATGCGCCACCTTGGCCGCAAGAAGGGTAATGCACTGCTCGGTATCTTCCAGAAGTACCTCACCGGTCACCCCAAGGGTGCTGCTGGTGCCTGGATGTTTAACGGCTGCTTGCAGGTTCTTAACTCGGGTCTCGTCCCCGGTAACCGCAATGCAGACAATGTCGACAAGATTATGGAGCAGTTCGACTACATCGTCTACCCTTCGCAGTCGATCCAGACCGACGGTATCAAGGCCTTCTCCGTCACCTCGTTCGGTTTCGGCCAAAAGGGTGCCCAGGCCATTGGTATCCACCCTAAGTACCTGTATGCTGCTCTCGAGCACCGCCAATTTGCTGCCTACAAGCAGAAGGTTGAGGCACGCCAGAAGAAGGCTTACCGCTACTTCCACGACGGTCTTATCAACAACACTATGTTCCGCGCCAAGGACAAGGCTCCTTACGAGGACGACAAGATGCAGGAGGTCTTCCTCAACCCCCGCGCACGTGTCACACTTGACAAGAAGACTGCCACCTACGGCTACCCCAAGAAGGCCGCTGCCGAGCCCAAGGACAAGAAAGCTGAGGAGACACAGAAGATGGTTGAGTCTCTGACTAAGGCCACAGCTTCGGCCAACACCAAGGTCGGTGTCGACGTTGAGAGCATCAGCGCTATTAACATCGAGAACGAGACCTTCATCGAGCGCAACTTCACTGCGAAGGAGATTGCCTACTGCCAGAAAGCTGCCAACCCTCAGGCCAGCTTCACTGGCAAGTGGTCTGCGAAGGAGGCTGTCTTCAAGTCTCTCGGTGTGCAGGGCAAGGGTGCAGGCGCTCCCTTGAAGGACATCGAGATCGTCAACGACGAGACCGGCGCACCGGTTGTTGAGGTAAGCTTGCACGCACGGAGTATTCCTTTTCCCAAATGCTAACACATTACCAGCTTTCGGGACACGCTCAAGAAGAAGCCAAGCGCGTTGGTGTCAAGAGCATCAACATCAGCATTAGCCATTCAGATGAGCAGGCTGTCTCTGTTGCTATAGCGCAGTTCTAGGGAAACTGCGTGTGTGCACGTTGCGTTTGATTTCACATATAGATGGATGACGATTCAAAATCCTGTGGAGAGATGTATTTGTTAGTTTAGGATGGGTGTTTGGGAGTGTCGTTCGTTGCTTAGACTCGCCATACCACCTTGTTACACATTGTAATGCAATTCAAAACATTCCAAAATCAACTACTGGGCTCGGGTTATGTTACAAAGTGCATTTGATACCTTGGAGTGCGTGCGCGAGATAACGTGCCGCAGCAAGTGGGAAGTACGCCTGCGTGCCATCGCCCCTCACGTCCCACTAATTCCGCCTCGTCGTCGAGATAAGCTCAACACATGCACACCCCAGAACCCGACACCACGGCCCTTGGCTACAGCTCGCTTCTCAAGCGAACGGAAACTACGGTACGGGAATCAGTGCTCAAGCTCTAAAATCGGGAGCACCCCTCGGTGACTGCTCATTTTGGGGATGCAAATCACAAATGGCGCTGCCCGTGCGCTTTCACATGCCAGCAAATCCCTCGCATGTGACAGCCATATTTGCGGGTACCTGACGCCCCTGCGCAACTCAGGCCTTTCACCGCGGTGGCTTTAGCCTCTTACAGTTCCGCGCTGGTTTTAACTACAAGAGGGCGGGGTCCCCTGTTATGTCTCGCTCCTTTTGCGCACACCTGAGGGTGCTCCTTGGCGAGGGTCGTTGAGAGGGCTAACGCTGACCTGCAGGTACGAGGCGATTAGCAGGCGAACTTGTGGGACGTGCAGATGTTGAGAGCTTGGAGATCCTGTTGAGAACGTCAGCTCCGGGGCCTACCGGAATGATAACTCGAGCGTGGTGAGGAACGACGTCGTGATTGGGGTGTGGAGTTGTGGAGAGATGTCGAGATGGCACAGGTATGTACGACGCGTGGGCCAGGCGTTGCCAGTTGCGTGCTTGCGCAACCGTGGATGCTGTTGTCTGCAAGGCTCAGCTGTCAGCTCCTCCTTCCTTCCGCTCCTCTTTCATTGGCGCAATGATTCACAAGCAGACGCTCGCAGACGACCACTTCTCGTTCATTGACATCGCACTGTTATCTTCACTCTTCATTTGTCTGCCTACGTAGTCAGGCAGAGACTTGCTATTGTGGTTTATCACAGTCGACATGCTCCGACCTTTTGGGCATATTAGCCATCAACTAATCACATGAGCAGCTTCAATTCAGGACTATCAATGTACTCAGAGATGCAGCTCACTTTGGCAGCTCCTTGTACGGGTATGTCATCTTGATTCATTCGTAATCCAGGTCCGAGATGATACCGCGCTGGATATGAACACGACCTGTACCCTTGCTGTAGTCCTCGGGGTCTGTCCAGCACGCTAGCGGGCAGTCCACGAATCTATCCAGACAACCGTCTTTGGCACCGTCAAAAGAGTCGTGCATCATAATACTTTTATAGTCAAGCTTCTTGCTGTCGGCCTTGATCTTCTGGCTATCAAGGTCAGTACCCTTGACGTACTCGCGACACATACAGCCATAGTGTTCTGCTTTCCTGTAGTCCATGCAGAGGTCATCTTCGGTGAACTCAGACTCTTGAACCTTGACTTTCTGGTAGCAGTGCTCGTGGTCTCGTAGACTCTTGTAGAGGACTTCGATGTGCTTGTCATGATCGGCGTGTTGGTGCTCGTGCTCCATGCCTGTAGGCAGTTAGTGTCCACTCTGTGTTTGGGTGAGTGAAGCTATGTCGACTCACCGAAGACATGACCAAGCTCATGCATATCATGCTAGACGAGATGCGATGCATCGATCGTTAACCGCATGCTCCAGTGCGTTGGAGCATCAGTGCGCATGAGACCAATGGTGCTCGAGCAGCCTCCCTTGGTGCCTCCAGTGTATTATATAGGCAAGGTGACGTATGGCACCTTCTTGTTTTACTTGTCTTCAGTAGTGGATTCCATGCAGTAGAGAGGGTCACCATCCTCGTCAACAACTCCTGCATGGCAAGACCGTGACCAGAACGCGGACCAGCTTGATCGATATCATTCCATCACTCTTCGATCGCTGCTTCGACGGTTTCGCCGATGTTCTTGCGGTCATAGTCATGGGCGAAGCAGTAGTGGATGGTGAAGAGGTTATCCACCGGTTCGTATCCAGCCTGGAGAGCTGACCCCCCAGGATTGACAGACGCATCTTTACTATTTGTGTTCGTGACAGAGAGTTGATTTGCTGATTGGAGTGAAGCAGTAAGAAGAGACAGGCGCATTATCGAGAGTTCAATTGACTCAGTCAGGCGATCCGCGCTTGCGCAGGTAAAGATAGACGTACGGACGTCATTGCGGCAAAGGGACTCCGAGAACTCTCAATTTCTCTGTGCATACAGTTGCATCTTCTGAGCACTATAGGTAGAAGACGTGGACAATTCAGCCTCGCACCTTACCTCAGCTCTTCGCGCAACGACTCTTTTCTCCTCCGAAACATGAGATCTGTGGATCTGAGAATTGGTTTGACGAGCGCACCCAGTGATCAGCTAGAAAAGCTTGCGATCTGGTCGTACGGGAGACGAAAGCAGCTCGTACTGAAGTTGAGGTACACGAGATCTTCCTGCACGATAGCCGAGAAAGGTCAGAGCGTTGCACGTTGTTACCCTCTCGACGCCATTGCAGAACAACGTCGATACCTGCACGTGCATATTTGACACAATGGTTGAAATGTGACATGAAATGTATTTACCCCAAGATTTCGCATCCTGGGCATATTATCTAAGATCTAGTCTAACCACATCGTATTATCGCTCATGCAATGCCATGTTCCCAATCCTGAACGCCATGCTTATGCAAGATCAAAAACGCTGCTCTACAAGTTCGCCTGCTTCTTGAACTCCTCGCTGAAGGGGTAGTCGGTGTATCCCTTCTCGCTCTTTGGGATGTAGAAAGAATCGCGGTCGTAAGGGTTGAAGTCGATGCCTTTCTCCAGTCTGAAGACAAGATCGGGGGTGGAGATGAAGTAGCGTCCGAAGACAACAATGACATCACGGTCCTTGAGCTCCTCATTAACAAGCTTGCGGGCAGAGTCGGCCGTGAAGCCACCGGCGATAAGCAGAGGGCTGGAAGTGTACAGAGGGTACAGGGGTCTCAAAGAGTCGTAGCCCTCGACATCAGCGTTGCCGGACACGCGGGACTCAACCATGTGCAGGTAGGCGAGGTTCAAGTTGTTGAGCTTCTTGATGATGTCCGAAAACTGAGGAATGGGGTCATCCATCTTCATGCCCTGGAACTCTGAGAAGGGAGAAAGACGGATACCGGTCTTGTCGGCGCCAACCGCATCAACGACAGCTTGGGTGACTTCCATGGCGAAGCGACTGCGGTTCTCAACAGAGCCACCGTAGTTATCAGTACGCTTGTTGCAAGTGTCCTGAAGGAATTGGTCAATGAGATAGCCGTTTGCTGCGTGGATTTCGACACCATCGAAGCCAGCCTCAATGGCGTTCTTAGCAGCCTGAGCGTAGGCGCCAACGCTCTCCTTGATCTCTTCGACGGTCATCTCCTTAGGAACGGCAAGATCGTCGGACAGTTGGGTGGCGCTTGACGACTTGACAGTGATGCCTTGGCTCTGAGCATACTCCTTGTTGGCCACACGGCCAAGGGCCCAAAGCTGGAGGTAGATGAAGCTTCCCTTCTCGTGGACGGCTGCGGTGACCTTCTTCCATGCGTCGATCTGCTCCTGGGTCTCAATCGCGGGGACATTGGGGTAGCCTCCGTGTTGGCCAGTGATGAGAGTAGCCTCAGAGATCAGAAGTGTACCAGGAACGGAAGCGCGCTGACCGTAGTACTCGGCCGCGAAAGGAAGGATAGCATGGCTATCACTGGCACGGAAACGTGTCAATGGTGCCATAGCAACACGGTTCTTCAGCTCAATAGAGCCGACCTTGAGGGGCTTGAAAAGGCGTGACTCTGACATATTGACGATCAAGTGCGGATTGAATCGGATTGAGGGTATATTGCAAGAAGTACAAAGGTCAATGATACTGCTGAACAGCTATAGACCTGAGGCTCAACCTATATACAAACCCCATAGTTTCTAATCAACGAGCGGTCAATCTCGGCACGTTGGCATGGAATTTTCCTACGAGTTCTAATGTTCGTTGCGTGTAGCGGTCTACGCCGAGACTAGTGATCAAAAAGGAATGACGTTATCCGTGTATATTTGTCAGCGGCAATGCTCGGCTTAACGCCGACCGAAGTCTTAGTCTAGCATCAGTCTGAACGAGCACAGTCAAGTGTATTCTGCACGAGCTCGATGCATTAGAGAAGCTTCCTCGCTTCGTAGAGCTGTGACTCAAGATCCTCATGCCAAAGCCACTTGTACGATGTTTCCATCATCTGTTTCAACGCGACTGTATTCTCAGCAATTTCCGGTGTAAGGAAATCCATCGCTATCGCTGCGTTGCGGCTTTTTTTCGACGCAACCCTGTGTGCGTGGTCGTCTCACAGCGTCGTATGCTCGAAAGGCGTTGCCAATTTGCGATATTTCGCCAACTGAGGCGATCAGACTGCTGAGCAGATACGCATCTTCCATCGCCATGCCAGCACCTGCGCCAAGGTGTGGTGTCGTTGCGTGCGCACTGTCGCCAAGTAAGCAAACGTTCCCCTTATAATACGGCACATTATGCTGTAAGTCGAACAGAGCCCACTTGCTGGGCAAACTGTAATCACAGATGATGTCAACGAGCGGCTTGTACCATCCCTGAAAGCGCTGACGGATCTCTTCGGTGGTTGCTGGGACGGTCCACTCATCTTGGCTCCAAGACCATATCTCGCCTTGATCGTGTGGTATTGCGACCATATTGACAAAGTCATAGTTCTCAACGGGATATGTGACGATGTATCCGCCATACCCACAATATATGGTACCGTTGAACGCGAGATTGGCTCCAAGAGCTTTCTCAGCATCAGCTTTGGGTACCATAGCCCGATAGGCTACTTCTCCGGCGTAGGTTGCATGTATTTCTGGGCCGCATACAAGCTGTCGTACCTTGCTCTTAATCCCGTCGCAGCCTATGAGCGCGCTGACTATGGCTGTCGTGCCATCTGCAAAACGCAAATCAAGCGTCCCATCGGTGCGCTCCTCTGCGGCGATGAAGCTCTTCTTGAAACTCGTGACACCCGCCGGCAGCAGTGCTACAAGCTCATCCAAGAGACGTGCCCGGTGGATGCAGCTTCTTGTCTTCACGCCTAGAGCTCGTGCACGCTCAGGCTGCCATATGTCGTTGAGATTCCACATCATATCCCCTGCCTGATGTTTGTGTTTCCTCCCATCCATGCCCCATCGGTAAGACATGAACGTGCTGGCGCGATCGTGGTCGGCGTTGAAGGTCGCATGCTTCTTGTAGCCTTCGAGCAGCTTTGGATCGATCTTATGGAGGGCTGTAATCGAGTTGATACCAAACGCGACGCCTGCACCGATCTCAGAGAAAGCCTCGGTAGACTCGTAGATATGAACGTGTATTCCGTGCTTGATCAGACCGATAGCCAAAGCAAGGCCACCTAGACCGCCGCCAATAATTGCAATCGGGTGCTCGTTATGGTTCTTGAAGAAGTTGCTGTCCATGTTGCAGTGACTAGTCACAAAGGGGTAGAGTGAGGCTCTTCGTTGCGCTGGCCCGCGTTTCCCCTCATCTTATATCCGCAGGAGTACATGATCCCCTAGGCTGATAAGCCTACATGCAGCTTGATTAGCCGGACTGAGGCAGCCTGGAGGCACACAGAAATGCGACGTTCGATACGAACCCATTGTCAATCAGTGTGTATTTCTCCACGATGTGCGCGATCAGAGGGTAACATGATGGCTCAAGGAGCGAGGGAGCTGAAGTCGCAAGAGAACAGACGCGAAAGTGACGCGCAAAGGGAGGTGGGGCAGATTGGCCGGTCGCGCCAGCCTTGCAGGCTGCTGACCAGCTTCAAATCTCAAGAGCTTTGCGCCCAACACATACATGAAGCGAGAAAATTACAGCAATGCCGAGCTGTGTGAGTCTCGGCATCGACCGAATTACTATCGAGATCAAGCGATAAGTTTAGCTGCGCTCTCCTGCTGTAGAGAGAACTTGCTATAACACAGGACAACTGTAGCCTCCAGGGCTGTCGTCCCGCTACAGGTAGTGCTTGATTAGCCTGTAGCTACCTCCTGTATTTCTGACGGTCGAAAAAGGTTGCTGCCGACATACCCAATCTCTAGGAATGCTATTCCTTTGAGCTCGCGGACGACGAAGGTGTGCAGGAAATGCCCTATTGCGTTTCACACATGTGAAAGGACATTGAAAAGCTCATCGAACGTGAGCCGGTTGCTCGCGCATATGCAGACTAGATGACCCAACAGCTGGAGGCCGCTATGGAGGCTATTGATGTATTGCCAAGAAGTGGTACACTAGACCGACCTCACTGATTTTATTAATCAGTTGTCGCTGCTCGAATACCACACCATTAAGAAGGCTGACCTAGATGCAGAGCTTGTAGAAGGCATGCCGCACTATTGATGCAATTATCCAGATTTTGGCCTACGGTCTGAATCACTCCCTACGTCTTCTGTGATCCGACTTCTAGGGCCAGATATTGCTTCTTCCGGTACTGCAGTCTCTCTTGTTGCACACCAACCCAGCCATAATAAAGAAGTCACTGTAGCCTCCAGAGTCACTGTCTTATTGCAATCAGTGTATACAGAACCTTCAACTACCTCCCCTTTTTCTTGCGTCTCTACTTTCACCGCAGAAATGACAGAAGCTTAAGAGCATATACGCGGTACCCTCCATCTACTCAACCACCACCAACGTACATGGACAACCTTCAACCACCACCCATCATGGCTACTGAGTCAAACTCAACATCACTTCGGACAAGTCTAATCTTGAAACAAGACTTCTCCCTCTACGTCAAATGGCAGTTGAAGCGCGTCCCAGGCTCTGAGATTGGATTGATAAAAGATGCATTCTAGTATTATTACTTCATCGAGCATCGCAATGCGATCACCAACCACGATTCATCATTTCCATCAACTGTTAGCTACCCTCTCCGCCCGCATCTCCGCTATCCTGGAAGGCCCATATCGCCTCTGAATGTGGGCATACATACCATTCCTCTGACCAAGTCATTGCCGAGTTCTGCCCAGTGTGTGAAGCTACCGCTCATCTTGCTTTCCTACGCACCGTAACCGTTGCATGGGCAAAGCAGGTGGACCAAGCAGGACAACACCGTAAAGTAGAGTCCTATTACGAGCTACCTGCCGGCTTGCGAACCACACGGCTGCAGTTTCAGCAATAATTTCTGGGCATGCTCGATATTGTATTTGAGTACCAGAAAGTGTGGGAACTCAAGCACCCTCTCGCCTTTGAAAAGGCGCGGCAAACAAACTGCGCTTCCGCGGCTCTCAAATTGGCCTTGGAAGAGCCCCGATATCCCCCACTCCTAAGTCCTTCCCCTCCTCCAACAAAGAAAGGCACGCTCTTTCCAAAAGGCAAGGTATTTATATTCGTTCCAAAGATTCAGATCAAACACGATGATCACATCGCCGCGTCCGCTCTCAAAGACGTCCGCGACCGCACGCGCGACACGTGTTGTCGTTCCGGTGAGACGTACGAGTCAGGCGAGCACGCCTGTCCACCTCAGTCCGAATTCCTCGACACATCTGGCACGAAAGCAGATCCTGGCAATATCAGCAACCTCAAAATCTTCGTCACGGATGATCGGCATGCATACTATAGCCTTCAAGCGGACGAAATTGGTCTCAAGGACTCGGTGGGTGAGTATTAGAGTCTTGTTGGGATGCATACACTGAAATGAGGTATGTTTGACTTCCTTGCGGTTTACATCAAGCATACTCCACTGACGAAAGACGTTCTGGACTGCCTGATGAGCGAGGCGGATCGGATGATTGTGCTGACCGACGAGGAGGTGGGTGGTGTGGTGGACGTTTTTCTCTTCGACGGGAGCAATCAGGACGAAGAAGATCAATGTCCGAAAGAGAAGCGTAGGGGAGTGGCAAACGGAGGCTGGACTTGTTTGAAGGAGTGCATGTCGTTCTCACTGTCGATCGGTTGATGAGACGCAGAGAAAGGCAGTTCTGTGCTGCTGTATATTGATAATAGTAATAGACATGGTATTCCGTATGAATGCATGAGTGCGCTAATCCAAAATATCTCAATCCCAAACTCCTTTTGAGCTGCGTGACAAAGCACAACAGCGACGATGCGTCGTTATATACGTAGTATGTTCGATCCGAATCGAGTGATCGTGGTGCTACTTGAGGTTCTTTATTCCTTTGAGTAGTAGCGGCGCGGCTTCGGGCGAGCCTGGCGTGGCTCGATCGGCTCTTTTTCTATCCGGACCATCTCGCGTACTTTGCCGTCGAAGGTAACAATGATGTGATCAGGCACTGGTGGAAAAGGGAATGCGTTGAAGGCTTGCGACGTTGGCGATATTGGGGACGAGGTGGGAGACGATGCTGCAGATGATGTTTGGGAGTCCATCGTTGTGAACGTGGTTTGTTTGTTTATTTTGCTCGGATGTGGCGGATGTCGTGTCTGCGTAGGTTTTGCAGAGAACTGGCACACAACGTTAGGTTGAGTGATCGTTGTCGCTGTAAGTCTCGGTCGTACCTCGTATGAATGGTTCAACAGCACTGCAGTGGTGATCGATGTCTTGTAAAGCTCGGTTTCTCGACTTGGTCGAAAGCTGTCAGGGTCTAAGAGGGCTTCCCTTGTTCTTAAGCTTTCTCCCTCCGCATGTTTTGTTTCATGAATTGCGGACCCAATCCACGTACGTGGTCCGCGTCATCTGTCCGGCACGTTCGTGTTCGGTCTAAGGCCACCCGGGCTGTGCCATGCCGCCTAACCGTTGAACTACAATACGGCGTCAATAGCTAGTTCACTTTTGCTATGTTTAGAAGCTGACCTCTATTACTTCGCATGTGTGCGTGCCTGCTAGTACGGTACGAAGACGCGGGGTGTGAGAGTTGCCGTGAAGAGGGTTGCAAAAGCAGGGGCAGGGGGTTCGCCACTAGCGAGCTGGATTCGGCAATTGTTGGATGCACCTACGCTCCTGAGACCTTCGTACGATGAGGCTCACTTTGGTGGTCAGTGTCACTACTTTTGCACAGAAGTGCTTTTTCAGGCAACACTTTTTCAGTCTCGTGTATTCGTCAAGAATCGTGATCATGACTCGCTCGCTAGCATGCTCCTAGGGTATCGATCCACCTCAAAAACTCAGCCGCGCTCTTCCTCACCGGCTTACTTCACTGCTCTTTTACTCTTGGCTGCGCCTTGACTCCCAGCTTTGTTTGCTTGCGTCTTCTGTCTCACGCGCATTCTGTCTTGCTTTCTTTGCGTCAGGGTCCTGCCGCCCTGCATGTTCCGGAAAGTCGCTCTTCGAGCTTCGTGGGTGTAGGAATCTGTTGAGTTTTCGCGGTTTGTACTTTATTACAGGACTGTTTGTGTCTATGCGCAGAGAATGAGCTTCAGGCTCGCAAGGTTGCAAAACTAAAGCGTGGATCTTTCGAGTAAGGACGCAGTGGCGAGTTCTCACCTTGTGCGCAAATGCTCATATGGTCCATCATCTTCGTACTTGTTGACGCCATGGTGTTAGGTTGCTAACGGTTTGGTGGTAATGCCTTGTTGATTGTCGTCGTGTGCGTGATGCCAGCGCGCAATAGTGCGTCCTGCAAAGTTTACAGTTTGTGGTAGGGATGCTAATTACGAAGATGCGACGCGATTGCAAAGAGATGGATGCGAATTTGATGTTCACGGGACATTGTCAGAGTGGTGTGCGTCAGCGGCTGTGTTGATGAGTTGACGAACGCACCTTGTCTGATGCGGCTTACGCGGCGATCATTAATGGGCCAAATCACAAAAACTTGTATTGGGTGTAAGGCAAAAAGTGATGAATGGGAACAAAGAGGAAGTTGTGCGCAACGTGAAAATGTTCATATTGGAGACTGGGATTATCTCAATCTGTCAAGACGCACACCAGCTAGCACTGGTTCTTTGCGCCTAACTATAACGCCATGCTTCGCTCAAATGCTCACACCATTCAGGACCAGCCTGAAGGTAGAATGTGTTTGGGTTGACGTGCCCGTCGTCATGGTTTTCGACCTTTAAGCTCATTTGTCCTCCACGTCGTCGGTCCTCAGGCCGCGAACAAACTGTTGGCCCATCATCCTGCTCAGTTCTTTCGCGTAGTCGTGCGTCCGCATGCTGAGTTGCTGCTCCTCGGTCTTGTCTGCGTATTGCTCCTCCGAGTATGGAGGTGGTGCGTCTGTATAACGGGCGAAATCAGCCTTGAGTTTATCGGCGGTCTGTTCGTCGGTATGGATGGAGTCTTTTCGTTCTTGTTGCTCGGTCTGTTGCGCAGTCTGTTGCGCTGTTGCGCCTGATGTCGGGGGATCTGACGATGTACGCTTTTGTGTAGAGGTACTCGAAGGAGCTGTATCGGAAGACATGTTGTGTGATGGTTGTCGACTTGGGACGAGCGATGGGGGTGAGTGGAAGTTGGCAGCTTTGGCGACTGACGATGCAGAGTCGTGGCGTGAGGCACTTGAAGGGTGTTCTTGCACCTCGACATTGACTTCAGGGTAATGATCCATTATGATGCTGTGGCTCCACTCTGAGGTCACAAGCTCGATACGGAAAGGCAGAATACCGCGGAGCCAGTGTCGTGATAGTCGTGATAGACCTCCGGAAATTCTGTCTTTGAGAGGTAGGATTATTGGTTAGCGAGCTTGGCCGGGGTGAATACCATGTCACAACAGAAACAGCATCATCGCCATCATCGCATTTTAAACGGCTGCCTGTACCTGAGCAAACGACGGGAAGCACTGCGAGACATGTGTTATCTTCGGACGTCATCGCCGTTGTTCAGAGCGTGCCGTGCTTTGAGGATCTGTACGCATGTGGAAATGATGTGTTGCTCTTGCCGCATTGTGCTCAGGGTCTGACGAAGCCGTGAGTTACGGTGGGCTGATTGTTGCCTCCCGCGGTCGCAAAGGCAGGCTGAAACGAACGCGCACGGAACGTTGCTCATACGCGAGGTTGTTTGCGGGGAGAATTGGCGGAGTCGCGGGTGGTCCGAAAAGAGGCTGGAAAACCGTGACATCATACCGACGACGCCCAGGATTTAGCATCGCGATTTTGCCTTGGAAGGTAGCACGAGACGAAACAAACGACCATGTGGCTGGTTTGGGTATCTTGATATTAAGATTTGCAACGAAGGGTATCTAATAGAGCAAAAGAAGAGCGCAAACAAGATCACAGTTGCTCAAGTAACTGTTGGAGGAGATGATCTCTTCGCCCATCTCTTCGTTATTCCTCTGAATCCTCGGTGGCTGTTGGTAACATTATGTCGTTCGACTTCGACATATGTGGGTGCGTTGAAGTTTCCACTGACGCGTCTGACCTCTGGCCGAGGGCTTGTCTGCGAATCTGCTCGTCCATTTGGTGACGTTGACGTTGTTGTGGGGAGTGGGCCCTTTTCAAAGCTGCTCATTGAACTTCGTTTGCCTTCATCGCGATCAGCCACACTTTCTCTCGTTGTCATGCAGGGGGCCTACCTTGTTGCTGACTCTGCAGCGCAACCTGTTCTTCTTCCAATCGCCTCTGCTCTAAATTTGCCTTCGTCGGCACAAAGCTCATCTCTCTGTACTCGTCCACGCTCATCTTGCGATAAGATGGAGCTGCATTGGCCATCCCAACGTTCATGTTCATGATGTTTGATGCTGGTCAGACTGCAATATGCTGTTTGGACTTGCCAAAGTGTAGACTTCTGCGGTACTTATTCAACTGACCGAATTCCTACAAGGAATTATCTCACGTCACGAGTCTCTCCTTCCGCCAGTGAAATTCGGACACAGCACAACACAACCGCTTAACCGACTAAGCCTCGCACATGTGGTAATCTTGTCGTCTTGGCTCGCCTGATGTTCACTTAGACTTGCCTTGTGAGGATGACCGGCTCGACAAGTCCCGCGGCAATGGATTATGGGACAATGCAGGGTCCCATTAGCGGGATCTGCACAAGGCTGTGATGCAAGATCCGTGATCTGTGACATGTCATATGAGTTTGTGCGAAGCTTTGCAACAGTGAACAAGATGAGTGGTTTGATGTCAGTTGCTCATTGAATGTTGGGATGGCTATCATGTTGCACCAAGAGTGAGTTGTAAGAGTAGGTCTCAGAAACGTGGGAGGTAGTCAGATTTTATCTGTGTGTCTTCTACAACGAGATAATAGCTCTGGAGACTACAATCACTTTTCTGTTCTAGCTCTGCTGAGCTCGCCACTCGCGAACAGTCTTGAAACCCCTATTCTTTGGCCAGGTCCTCATTGACTCGGCACTGGCGCTAACGCAATGCCTCAATAACGACCTCCTTTCCCTACGAGTCCTTATCTGCTCAGCCCTCGACTCGCCAACAGTCGTTTCATATTTGCTTTTGGAGTAGTACTTCTCCCTCCATCCATCCTGATCAACATACATTTCTCCAAGCTTTCCTCTCGATTCGTCCCTCTCATCGACAATCCTGTAGACAACCTCGTACCGCTCGGTAGTTTGTTGAAGTCGTACATCAAAGCGGTCTCGTAACTATCTGCAGGCTTTGTCTTAGGCTCAAGCTTGTGCTCTTACAGTGGCTGCAAGAGTGGAAATTGACACTTTCAGGCCTATGGCGAGGCAGGATGCCAATAAAAGGCGTGAAGAGCTCGACGACGGCACTGAGAGCGCAGCCTTTTGTGGCGAGAGTCTTGGCTTTCTTGAATTGGACGTATCCTGGTTGAGAGTTCTTGTACTGTCCTTGTTTGAGGGTGAAAAAGAGGTAGTGGTCTTCGTAACGTGCGGCATTGAGATCCTTGGTGACTTAGGAGTCGGCGGAGAGTCAGACATGATCTCCCCTCCCCACCTTCTCAAAATGTGCCAGACGTTCTTGAAAGTATTTTTTGAAAAGGCGGACGGATCTCGTGCAGGTCGTCAAAGGCCTGCAGTTCGTTTTGTGTGAGATGCTGTGCGTAACTCCTCAAGTGCAACTCGTGAAGCTGCACGATCCTATCGGTACATTGCTGCTTGTACATATTGACGGTGACGGAGGTGTTTGATTCCGTTGCTTTCGTGTGTTGATATTGCGATGGTATGAGGCCGAATTACTGGGATGGTAAATGCAAGGTTGAAATGCAGGTTGCAGTGTAGATTATGATAAAGAAGCAATGCTCAAAAACTGCAGTACGATGTTGATATTCATCGCGGAACAAAACCCTCGCCAGAGGCAAGATCAGCCATGGTATGAGCTCAAGTCGTAAGGCGACCGTGGATGAACCAAATGATAGCTGGAAAGGGTATAATTCGACCAACGCCAGAAATGCTTTTGACAAAACGCCCAGGTCCAGATGCTAAACGTAAGTCAGGCTGAACGCTATTCGTACGTATTTTCGTATGGATCAGCGTCGTCAATGTCATCGTCCTCGCCGTTGTCAAAATACTGCTCGGCGTTGTAATCATCGTCCGACTCTTCTGAGTCGCTCGTTGCAGCAGAAAAGTTATCCTCCTCGTCGATGGCATCTGGCTTGTCGTCATCTTGCTCTGCTTCTTCGTCCTCATCTTCGTCGTCCTCTTCCTCGGCGCGGGCCTCCGCTTCATTGGTCCGACCTTCCTCAAATCTAATCATACGCTCAATCTGGGAGACAGCGTTGACTTTGGTAACTCCAAGTGTTCTTCGCTTAGTCGACACGTTGCCATCGCCTTTTTTTTCGTCTAGTGTGGATCGCAGTTCCGCAGGAAATAGTTCCGTGACTGGAGAGTGTTCATGAGCACAGGTTTCCAGACACCCAGCCGTACCCTGACTTACCGTACGGTCGCTCGTCGAGCTTCGGTAGTCTTCTCCGGACTTTCAGGTACTTCGCTGAATACGTCTGGTTGTCTGTGAATGGATTGAACAATGAGGCCTCCGTTGGCGCAGGCTCGCTGGCCTTCCTCTTGAGACCGTTCTTCATGCCATCATTCAAGATGGTGTAAAAAGGGCCCTCGTGTATACGATCACGCACTTGCAGGAAGTGCTGTACTATCCTGGCTTCGTCGGCGGTTGGAGGTGGCGCTTGAGGAGGAGGAGCTTCCTGTTCTCATCTTAGTCCTGGTCGAGAGCTTTCAGGCGCATTGCGGTGGATCCAAGTATGTGATTGCGCGCAATGTATTGGATATGCCTACAGGAAAGCGCTCAGCGGGCCCTTTCTGGATCTCAAGGCCTGACAGATCCCAATTTAGCTCGGTGCCGCCAATCGTGACTGTGCCTGATCGCGGGTTGAAGCCTCCGCGCCCGCCGCCGCGCCCGCCTCTGCCACCTCGCCCTGACATGATTCGATTCACGTGACCGCTGGTGCTTTGTTGCTGTGGTGGTGAGTTCCCTGTGGCGACCTACACAGCTGAAGCGCGTCTTAGTCGTGAGCGTGGTGTTGTGGTGAGTGTGAGCCCAGTCAGAAATTATTTGATGCAGCTGCAGCCGATAGCTGCTCAAGTGGGGCACCAGAGCCGATCGCTCCCCGCGGCCAAGCTGGCCACCTCCGTGCAATCGACGACATCTCTCCGGTCTCTCGAATCACATCGGAAATCCTTTGCGATCTTAAGCTCCCAGTAGACAAATTTGCGGCTTCCTACGAGCTACATTGCAAGCTTCGCCCACTAGAAGCTGCCTTCAGCCTCGCTCGCCACGCTGCTGCATACCTCGAGCTTTGCATATTGCAAGGACCTTTGACTTGAGCTACGATTGACTTGAAAGCGCAGAGAACGCGCCATTTCCTACGTTGACGCGTAGTCACCTGAGAACAACTAGAATCTTCCGCAGCTTGGGTAGCTCTCTCGGCCACGCCCCGCCACAGCTCACATTTTCAAACACTCTTGTGTCTCTGATCCGCCACACTCCGTCTCAACCCAGGCACACCATGGCTGCAGCTTCGGCCGTACTATCCAACCTGTCGGTCCATCTACAAGCTGTAGAAAGCGACCCAACGACTCCGCTCAACACAGAGCTTCTTGAGCAGTGCGAGCTATTTACAAGTACGACTGAGTACCGTAGCCAAGCCTGGAAAGAGACACAGTCGTTGTTCATGCAGATTGCAGCTCTGTTGCCGCAGCTTCAGCAAGATCCGTCGCCTCTCGTACACTTCATCATCAAACTTGCTACTCCCTACCGGTTCGAAGACATCAAGGATGTCGACTTCGAGATCGCATTGGATTTGCAGGCCACACCTTTCCATGGGCTCATTCTCTCATTGCTGGGGAAGGCAACCGCAAGCAGTGCTGACACACAGGTTCTGGCGAACCGGCCTGGTGTGGTAGCTGCCATCGTCCGTTTGTGGTTGTGCACTCAAGACACAGGAGTGGCCACCCAAGCGGAAGATCTGCTCTTCTCCCTACTGGAAGCTTCGAAGAATGAGCCGCTTTCGATTACTGGGGAGGATACAGGCCATGCTCACGGGAGTGGTCCAATGTGGCGGCGATTGTTCAATGATCGGGACGTCCGCTCGCTGTACTACTATCACACCTCTCTTAAGAAGCTGTCTTCGCCTCCTTTACCAACTTTGAGCAAGCGCGACAAGACTATAGCACAGGCAAGATTACTGTCATGGCTCCCGCGTGTGGGCTCTTTGCACTGGGACACACTTGTTGCCCCTCACACTATACATGTGGAACGTGAAATTGGGCTGAGTCAAGAACAAGGTCTGCTTCACTACGCCACAATGAAGATGGTGGATACGGAGGAGGACATGCTTATGTACATGGCCCTCATCAACTTCTTCAGCGAACTGATCATTACCGTTAAGACGACTCCACATCTTACGTATGTTATGTGTGGCTACATCCCCAATGACTGCTGACAAGATACATAGACACTACGACTCCAGCCTTTCGTTGGACTTTCTCCAAGAGCAAGGGATACACAAACAGCTTATTAACTTCCACACTACCGACAACCCTGGCGTTGAGCATTCTTTTCTTAGCAGCCGGACGGCCAAGTACATTAGCGACTACGCCTACAACTACCCAGAGAATTTCGAGAAGAGCCCAGAACTGTCGAAGATACGGAAGTACGTCCACTGCAACATTCGCAAGTGCGAAGCCAGCGACCTCAACATCATCGCTTCGATGCCAAGGTCAACACTGATTCCACGCCGTGGGTCAAGTTTAGCGTGGGATGAGTGTATCATACTCGACATGCCTGTCACAAGAACCAATCAAGACGCGCTCAAGACGCTGGCAACCATCTTCCATGGACCGCCAAAGGTACTTACCATGGCTTTACCTAAATTGAACATTCTAGCTAACAGTGTGCAGGAGGAGCTCACGTTTCCACAAGTTGAAACGCTGGGTTCAGACGCGAAACGCACACAAATCGAATCTGCGTACGCACGCCTACTTACTGCACTGTTTATAAGCAAGAAGCCGAATACGTTCTCAGACATCATCAGCCACGCCGAGACTGTCGCAATGAAGGAGAACGCTCTAGCAGCCCTCACACTTCTGCGTGCACTGATCACCGCATCGTGGTCAAGCGAGCCCATTCCAGACGTACCTGCAACCGAGCCTAGTTACGCTCGACTTGGTGACTTTCCCATGACCGGTCTCGATCTAATTCTCGAGCCCAGCATCAGCGGTGGCGTACTACCAGCACTTCTAAAGCCGGCTACATCGTTCTCGAACCTAGTCGGTGGACGAGGCGATGCCGAGAATGCAGCCTATCAGGTAGCAATGGCCAAGTTCGATGTGTTGAAAGCACTAGGGCGGGAGCTAGAGCAAAATGGTGGGCGTGATGATGTACTGTTTATGGTCAAAAGAAGGGTGAGCGAGGGTCCTTGGGGTGTCGGGGGGAGTGCTGGAAGCCGGATTGGAACACTGGAGCTCTAGAACTTGTGGCGATAGAGCCCAATGCGTTTGGCGAAAACCTCTCGCAAGCGAGACCTTTGTGAGATCCGTCACAATCAACAAAAGCACTGACCTATTGAATGAAGTTTTCCAATACGCAGATTACCTACATAGGACTGCAGCCCAAACCCGCTCCAACGCGCAGGCTCAAGTTCGAGTGTCTCCAAAAAATCACCGCATGTTATCATATGAATTACATCGCTAGTGGGACAGCTAAGTTTGCTTCCAATTTTTCTCGAGGTCCACTTTCCGTTTCCTCAAATATCTCCCGCGTCTACGACCTCCTCTGTCCACCCCGGTACATCCGGATACACAACACGGATAAGATCAGACTCCTCATTATAGCGCCGAAGCAGCTCTGGTCGCGACCAATGCTGCTGAGAAGCTCCACGGTACTTGGCCTCAATGCACTGCTCGTAGTTGATCGGGGAGTAACATCTATTGGGGAGGGTGCTCCTCGGACTCAGGAGGCAGTGGCGGCGCAGCGGCAGACTCGAGAGACGTAGACAAAAACTGCGCAAATCTCGAATAGTGGGCGTCGATCTCGTGCGTGTAAGATGTTGGAGGACGTTCTTGAACTTGCAAGTCTCGATCCTTAATAGGCATGTGTGGAAGGGGCAACGAGGCGTCTTGGGCGGCGACGACTGACAATGAAGTGTTAGGCGCAGTGGCTATGATGCTTGGGGTGATGTTTACTGGTGGTGTCAACGATATGCTTAGAGAGAATACATCTATTGAGAGAGTGGAGAGGGAAGAAGTAGGCGCGAGCAGAGGAGTCGATGGGCTCGGCGATACCAAAGCAACAGGTGGAAGCACATTACCAACGGCGACGATCTTGCGTAGGTAGCTGAAGTCCTCCTGGGTTGGAGAACCCACCACAGCCGTCCAAGAATGCAGCGCTGGCGACGTTGAAGTCACAGATAGTGAATTACTAGCAATACCAGGTTCTATCAGGTTGCACAAGTAGCTGAGGTCTTCCGTTAGTGGTGTGGGCGCTGCTTGGTCAGGAACACACGCGGTGGTGTCGATCAGTGGCTTCAGGTGACCGAACTTATCCAAGAAGCTGGAACGTTCGGAGTTGGTACGTGCAGAAGTCCTATTGGTAACCGTGCCAGGCTCTGAGGCACCACCTAAAGGCTCCACGGAAGCCGAAAGCTCATACGCATTCATAAGAGGCGTGCGCCCACTGTCTTGAACCCCAGACATCGAACAGCCCAACTCACGATCCGCAGTTAGCTGGTCAAGGTGTTGAAGATCATCCCTGGAAGTTTCCCGCTTGCCAACAGCCAGGATATCGGGGAGACGATGATTGGAGAGGTGGGAGTGGCTCGGGACATAAGCGGCAGAGGTGTTGCTTTCGGCCGGCATGTAGGACAAAAGACCTGGATACCAGGAGTCCGTTTGAACAGAGTACGGATCACCTTGGTCTTGAGCCTTGCGGCGGATCTCGTGGCCTGAGGGGTGGTTCAGCCCGGCGGAGTAGTCAGGGTGAGAAGGTGGGAGTCGGTATTGGTGAAGGAGGCGATCGAAGTAGGGCTCTTCGCTCATGCTGTAAGTGTTTGATCAACCAGGTAAGAGTGTGTAAATAGGCGGTGATGGGTTCCGATTGCGTGTGTCGTTAATGTGATGATTGTGTGGATATGGTTGGGAACCTTCGCATCGCTGCCAAATATGGTCAAGGCAGGCAAGCTCGCCAAACCCTCTCCCGCATTACCCTCTACATTGTAGGGATACCTTTATGAAGGAGCCTCTGAGGCTCACTGCTAAGGCCCTGGTCAGGTTAGGATTGTCTTGGGGAGGTGGGCGAAAGGGCGGTCGATTGGTCGAACGTCAACCTTCAGTGCGAGTGAGTGAGGCACGTGGATATCCAACAGCACTGTGCAGTAAGTTTTCATACTGGTTCATCTCCCTACTAGTTGTTGTAAAAGCCTGCAGATGGTTCGAACAAGGAAGATCAGTACTGGCCATGACGCGATTTATGGCGCCATTGAGAAGTGACATCATCGAAAACCATGATACGATGATCAAAGGGGTCTGGATAGCTCTAAACTAGGTTTTCAGTCATTCTGATAGCGGTTGTGTTGTATGTCGCTGTGGTCTTGTCCTTGGGCCTTGGTCGCCCGGTTCGGAAACCGCTTCCCCACAGAAGCGAGCCACATCAAGCAGCCTCTCCTCATACTGAGCGGTTGTATCAAGCAATCCAACCATATGAATTAATACCATGGTCTCTTACCATATCAGGGGGTTGCTGGGGGTTGAAGAGACGGGGCGATGCGTACCTTCCCCGTGAGCCGACTCCGCGCAACAGCACACTAGCAGCAATCTTGGGGTAGTGCAACTACCGTCGCCAGCAGGCCTTTCACCGTGCTTCTAAGTCTATACACAGTAGCATCCGTATTGATACAAAAGACTCCGTCCTCTTGTCGTCGATCCTCTCATACCAACATTGCAATAAACCTCAGATTCTCTACAAACATTTTGGTAGTCCTTGCAAGCCTCTCAATAGCAATTTGCTTCGTTCGACTACACACGCAAAACATGTATTTCTCACGATCAGTTGTTGACGAAGACCACCCCAGCGTCCATGTTCACCGCAGGCGTGTTTACTCTGCTCACACGTCACCCCCTCAAGATGCTCCTGAATCAAAAATGACCTATGATAGGTATCGTCATAACGACAGGCTTCGACCAACTAACCTTGGTCCTATGGCTCCGTCCCATACTCCTGGCGAGATCTGGGAGCGCTATGGCGAGACCTATACTAGGCCGAGAAATAACAGTCGACCTTCTGGATTACAAAATCTCCAAGCGACCAACCCGGATGATTGGTTTGCCTTGGAAGCTGGGTTTGGTCCTTTTGAGTCGCTGGACCGCCCCTTTAGTCATCAAGAGTTGACGGCAATGTTTAACGAAGGGTACACCCTTGGTGTGCGGTGGCGCTATGCTCGTTTTGAAGAAACTTCTGGCTGCATCGTGTGCATTGAGCCGCGCGGCTCGCAGGCGCGTGAATTCATGAAGAATTTGGACTTCGTTCGTCGTGGCAGTGGTAAGCGTGCGAAGTTGCGTGGAAATGTGAAGAAATTTCTTAGAATTACACGCGATTGTAAATCTGTAGCACAGCCGCATCCGGAATAAGATGGGCAAGTCTATCTGTGATGGTGGGTTGGTAGCTTAGTATATGTAAATGACGATACGATGAGATTAGAGTACGTCCGGGGATCCCGTAAGCCCCTGGAATCTCTGTAGTAATGCATCAGCGTTGAATTCAGTTGCGTCAGACTTGTGGTAGCTCCAGATGTCTCGTCGGGATGAGAGACCAGACAAGCTCTTATGTTGCTAGAAGAGCTAGGCGTAACTGCAAAACTCTTCAGAAGATCTATCAATCAGCAAAATGCGCTCAGATTGCCCCCAAATACCTCTGGTAATCTTCAGGTTTGATGACCTCACTGACAGACACAACGAAGAAGAGGTAGCATAGCTTCAAGGTCTACTTGTGACGAATGGTGGGTAGGACTATGCTCTTGAGCGAGAGCTTGGAAGAACACTGGCGGTGAGGACCGTGAAGGCGCTGATTGCACAAGACAATGTTACAATCGAGTGTGAGAAGACATGACGAGCGGCTTTCAAGGAACACAAAGTGGTATGGCATTAGTGTATACTCAGTGTGTGTGCTACGCTCAACCACGGACTGATGTAGGGGCGCATGTTCTGCAGGGCATACAGTATCGAGTACTGCCTATGCTGTATCTGTCAATAGATCAAAGGTCTTGGTCAGGTGCAGGAAGAACTGGTTCATATACAGAACCAATTATAGCCAACAAAATTATTGTTGTATTCCAAATAGTGCACACATAATCTCTAAACACCTCTCAGTTTTTAATTGCAACCTCAAATTGCAAGCTTCAGAGGAGCACTGTCAAATTGATCAGGGTATCGAGCCACCTTGCAGAACACCGACAGACTTGTGTTCTCATGACCACACATCCTTGTTGCTCGATGAAACCGGCACCATGCCGATAAGACAGACTCGCATGCAGTCTCAATGCCAAAAGCTCTTCCGTCAATTGCTCTGCAGGCCGGCGAAGTTCGCAAGGCAATCGTACGGGAGTCGAAGCTTAGTAACTGCTGGGGTGCAATAATGCTCGCCGAAGTTCCGAGTCAGCTTCCAGAAAGGTTGTGGGGATGTCTTGGCAGAAGAATCATTCGGCAGCCGAGACGTTTTTGCGTTCAAATCGTGCATTGGGAAAGTGCTGGCGAGGCCAGTGGATTGGTGCTCGTTGTTGAGGGCAACGCGAGACCGCGAGCGCCAGTGACTTCGCAAAAATCTGTCTCCACTTCCACGATCAGGTGTTTGCTGCTGAGTGGTGCCTGACAAAGCAAGCACTTGCCTGTCCCATCTTCGTAGCTCAGATACGAGTGGGCCTGTAGGGAGGCCCTCTTCTTCATTGCTTCAGTGAAGCGAACAAGCCGCGATATGTTCAGGTACCAGAGCATTGACCGTGCGATGCCATGTCGAAAGTGTGCAAGTGTCAGAGCGTAGGGCTGCAGAGACCCTGGTGTTTAGTCAGTGCGCGTCAGTGCGGCGACCGAAACGTTGGGCCTTCTGGAAGATTGCCAATGACAGCATGGATTGGCGGACCGTGTCAACGATCTGATCAGTGCACCAAGACGGGACAAGAACACGTCGTTGAACTGACTTGCGCGCAAGACACCAGTCTGTGCCGAGTGTAACTGGGCTGTCAAATGAATCGAATTGTGTTTGCTGCCCAGCGACCGGTCAATGTCGAGTTGTTTGGCAGTGCTGCACGCGTAACACATGACTGGAATGGGGCTTGGTGAGAGGGTGCGTAATCTCTCTTCGCAGCACTCGCTCAATGTGGACAACAGTTTGCAGGCGTATTGTGGCTGTCGCGTTGTACTGCATTCCGATCAGCACTGTGTAAGCGAGCGTCGACTCATCCTGGCGCCCGTTTGCGATGTCGAATCGCGTGGTAGCATTGCGTCGTATTGCATTCGCTACGCGGGGGCAGTGTGCATACATATGTTGTCGGCGTGCGCGTCGCCAATCAAGCAATCAGCCTCGCACAGAGCCAGCGGTGAGCGTTGGGAAACGGGCACTCGTACCATACCAGCTCCCATTCGTGTCCTTACTGTGCCATGGAGCCGTAGGGCTGTGCAAGATGCGGAACCAAACAGGAACTGGCATACCAAGCGAGCAGCTGACTGAACGCGATACCACTTTGGGCACGACCGTTCAGAAGGGCGGCGTGAACTTGTGGAATTGGCGGGGAGACGGTGCGACGGCTGTGGTGCAGGACGTTGCGCGACGGTGCTTAAGATTCGAGAATAGCATGCATACGTAAAAAGGTACGGCAGAGTGCACCGTCGATATCGCATAGCGGCATCAAGAAGCGTAGGTGTACTGCGAGTTACAGATGTCAACCTTCACTGTGCAAGCAGTCGATAGCACATGGGCTATTAGATCGATACCACAAATGCAATAGCAGAACCATGGCGCAATCGATTTACAACACTCGAAAGCCCCATGCTAGTCACGATCAGCATGTTTCAGTCATCAGGCTCCAAGGTTAACGATAACGTTAAGGTGGAAGCTACTGCAAGCTTAGCAGAGGTGTTTGTCAGACAAGATTGTTCAGCATGCCTTACAAAGCGAGCTATCTCCACCAACCAGGCGTGCAGCTGAGCGAGTGTAGGTAAGCGGTCCTGTTACGCGCGAGTCACACCTGCGTGCGCCCTTTGAATGAATGTGGGGAAGGCCGAGGGGTTGCAAACATCTTGGGATCTCAGCTCATGACGTGAAGCAGTGCTGAATGACAGGTCTGCGAGGTCTGGGCTGCCCGGTCTCGCTTTCCACACAGATCCGGGGCAGGAGGAACTCGAGGGCACCGAGCTCCCGCATTTGGTTATCGCTGGTCAACCTTGGGAGGTCATTCGTCCGCGCGGGGTGATGACACCCAGCACCCGCTGTCGATCGTGCACACCCAAACTATCGCGAGGGTTTAGTCCGACTCCTCCGAGCGGTGCTATCGTGAGTTTCCCCTTCGGGATGAATTGTTCGTAGTGCTCATTTGATCAGCGGAGACTTTGTCATCGCGGGGAGTTTAGGATGAGTAACTGTGAAGACATGGCTAAGACTGCCCAGAGTAGCAGTTGGTGCTATTGCAGCGTGCGCTTGCAGTCAGAACGTCGAGCCAATCTCAGGAGATTGTAGGAATGCTCATCTCAGCCGTCGCAGAGTCGGTCGCCGGCAGCCTCGCGCTGCGAGCGAGCAGGAGCCAAGCGGACAAGGAAAGGCATTCTCTGGACGGGTCGCGTTGCAACCCAGGGAAAGACAAGCGGACAACCGATGCCCGAACACGTTTGACAGCCACAGATTGAAGGGTTGACCGCTCTGGCTGTGGAGCACCGTGGCTGTAGCTGGGAGCCTTGGGCTAGGATATGCTAGCAGGCAGCCAGGCACTCTCCAACCTCTCGCGCGATGTCCCCTGTCAGGACAACAACGCGCAGTGGCACTCAAATTGAGAACACGGGGTTTAGAGTCTCACCGGCGCGTGAGCCAGAGCCGTGTAGACGGTGACGGTATGCTGAATGCGTCGTTGCGAGTAAACACCGACAAAGCGAAAACGGGCTGCAAGCGCGATGGGTAATCCAGTGAACCATGGCACCGCTCGCTGTCTATGTCCGTCTCTTCTCCGTCCGCATGAGTGCGGTGAACCCGGCAGCGCTAGGTGATGGGACCTAAAATCGCCGGATCGGCCGAAACGAGTGGAAGGCTTTGCTGGCGTGCGCACGTTGGTAGCGTAAGCGTGCAATCCCTGCATGTATGATTCACCGCTCGGCCAAGGGCGGTGGAAGTGCTAAACGCCAATAATTCCGAGCTGCCGTTAAGCTTCGTGGTCGTGGTCATCCTCCGAGCGTCAGAAACATTAATACCACGCTTGCCCACTTCTTAGAGAGCACCAGTCCAGCTTCACACCAAACAACAAACAGACTAACATCGAACGGACGGCATCCACTTGACATATCGAGTACATCATCACGACGACTACACAATCACATCATACATCTCGGGAATACCACCGCTCGGATCACCTTCCAATCATTGGCTAGCACATTAAGGTTCGTAGTTCGTCGCTGTGCCTTCCAGTCACCAAACTGACTCATTTTCTTAGCCATATATACATAACAAGCATGCCTTCCTCATCGCATCTTCGCCTTCAACGCGAATTCGAACCATTCACTGCCGAGACCGTCGCCTCTCACTACATTTCGTCGCCGCCTCAGAAGAAGCAAAAGATGTCTCTTACCCAGACCTACTACATCGCGGCCTCTGCCCGCTCCAAGCTGGGCAAGGAAGCCTGCAGGGCTGACCACGATCTCCGCCTTCTCGTTGGACATGCCAACCTCCTCGACAGCCTCATGATCGAACTTCAAGACGCCGAGCGCCAGCAAGAAGCATGGTTCAACCAGACCATGGCCAAGGCGTCCAAGACTGAGGAGCCCCGCCACATCCAATGGGCCGACAGCATCGCTGAAGAGGAGGAGGAGTCTGACTCTGATTCCGACTCTGAGTCCGAGTGTGAGGACGACTTCGACATGATCCCTGTGCCCCGCCGCATTGCACAGGCACCCATCCAGATTACCACAATGGAGGTCGACGAGGATGAGGACGAGGACGAGTACTACGACGACATGGAAGATGACGTCGAGCTCACCCTCACTCGCGTCCCCTCGCAGATCCAGTCACCGCCTGAGCTTGTCTACGAAGAAGACTCGGAGGACGATTCACCACCCACATCGCCACCCACAGCATCGCTGGAGTTCTCCGACAAGGAGGCAATGCTCACAACCACATTCTACGCCGGCAAAACACAATCGAAATACCTCGACGACGATCAGCCGCTATTCATGGACACAAATGCTCCCCTCATCTCAAGTTACTAGGCCACTTCGGCGACCTTCTGATTTGTCTTTGCATTTGATCCAGCATTTTAGCGAGCGAGTCCTTTCAGCGTAGCATTTCCGAGCATTATACCTATTTCCTTTTTACATACCGCGGTGGAGCCGCGATGAAGCGTTGACGGACGGACGGAACGAACTCTACTCAGATCTACGGAATGTCATACGAGAGTCGGATTGGGAAGTTGATCCCAAGGTGCGGTAGAGTTCTCCCCCATATTGGCTGGTCGAGACTCCCCCTTGCAATAGCTAAAACTATCAATCATGATCATTTTACCAAACATCATCTTGTGCATTGTTATTCTCATGTGGCGTCTGTTATCGCTGCGATCTGCACGCTAATCAATAATTAAATCGCTAGGCATCGATCACGCTGTACGACATTGTTGCCTTGCATGCACCTCGCCGACAATTGTTTACTCTGTCCTCGCATTCTGAACAATTGCAATTTCCAGGCCGCGATCTTTTCCAGGCTACCAAACTATCGCATTGTTGGAAAATTGCCAAAAGTTCTGCCTGACCGACCGTCACCGACTTTTAGAGAGGTGCGGCAGACCCTGCCTTTTGCGGCACCAGGCAGTCGCAACCAACAGTGCATACGCGGCAGTCTTGTGCACATCGCACGCGAGCGATCTGCTCCAACCGTCGCGACCCTTTCCAGACGAAAGTGCACTTCCGGTCAGTCTTCCCCGTACTGCCACACAACTGAGCCTTGCCAATCTGTTCGATGCGAGGCATTGCGACGTGTCTTACGAAAGTGCTCCGCCGACCCGCACGCTGCACATCACCAGACGACTCCTTTGCTAGTCGCGTCCAAGACGGGCTGCCTGGGCGTATTGCGTGTGCCATCGTACTCGCTACGACGCAGGTCGCCGGTGCTGCTCGGCTTTCCTGGCTTGCGTCGTCCCGTCGGGGTTCACTTAGCTCCGATCGGGGTTTACATGCGCACAGGTTCGTGCCGCGAGCGAACGGTTGCGGTCACGTTGCTGCTCTGCTCCGTCGAGACTCGGCCGAGACATCATTGGTGCGCAAAGCGAGCCAGATAGGGTTGGCAGGGAGCGGATGATGGGATTGAAGAGCTCCGTGTCTCCAGCGCGACCAGGAAACAACAGGTCTCCATCTGACCTCGGGGTACGGGTTGACGACCGCGAGATCGTATGGCCGTACAATGTTTACCCACTGTACAGCCTTTGGATGACCCTCACACATCTGACACCAGATCTGAGCAGGGACTCCCGACCCCACGCCGTCTATGCGAAGAGGGCAACAACAGTGCTGATCTCCCATTTCTCCGCGCTGCAGCCGTGCACAACTCGACACCGGCATGACCCTCCTCACCTCGTCTCCTTCGCGTCTCAGTTGGCAAGTCCGGAAGCTGCAAATTGAGTGCAGTGTTGGCATTGCCGACAGCCCGTTCATTGTTTCAAGTGCTGAATATCGGCTCCATACGCTAAACGCGACCGCTCCTTCCTCATGCGGTGTGCGGTGTTGAGTGTTGCGCGGCAAGCGTGCGTGGGATGTTGTTTCGCTCACCGACTCCATCATGAAACAGGTACGCATCCAGTCTGCACCCATTGGCTCGACTCAATAGCCACATGGTAGAATAGTAGCCTCCATTTGCAGCTGTCAAGGCGGTGTTTCGACTTGGAAGTGATGAGCTGGCAGTGTGAGTGCCTATCACCTCTTCCGCTGTGTGATTGATTGCGAAGATTGACGGTCTGGCCAACACTTCTCCATACAATCTCCACACAAGATCAACGTGAGCTGCGCAGTGGTTGGACTCGCCGGAAAGGGGCAGTGCGCTCTCAGACAGCCCCAACCTACGCTGCAATTCAACGGCTCAAGTGGTCTCGAGATCTCCACGTCGCCGTGAGGCGGCGGATCCAGACGGCAGCTGGACGTGTGGTCTTGGATGACCTTCTCGATCACCTATCATCTCATTGTTTTCTGCCAACAGATCACTGCTGATGTTGGGCGCCATAGATGCTGATGCAGATGCGCTTGAGCCTCAGGCCCGTGATTCGGGCAGCCACATTCAAGCCACACTTTTGAGCTTATCTCTGGTGATCACCACAACCATCAGCACTCTACCGCGGACACCGCGGCCTGACCTCACTTCAGCAATCGTACAGCAGAAGATCAATTCTCGAACGCGTCTCAAACCGTCAACATGACGCACAACGTGCAAATGCAACGTTCATGACGTCGATGACCCAGACTCTTCGTCCAGATCGGGAGCACCCTTCATCCTGTGGCTTTCCAATCGAGGACCCTGATCACGCCTGCTCCCGTAACCTGCACTCATAACGCTCATTCTAGAACTCGCGTGTAGGGAACGCGCGGATGAGGCGCCGTCAAAGTCCATCAGGCAACGCGTGTTCGAACGTAAATCACAATCAAGGGTCGTCATGTTGAGAAGCCAGCGTTCGTTGACCACACCAAGAGCAAGCATGGCGAGCCTGCGACCTCAATTAATCTTTGTCAGTGCAAGCTCCACCCTTTGAACCTTCTCGAAAACACAAGCCCTTGCACGCCAGCGTCTGCATTCTGGACAAGAGTAGTGGGCCCTTTGCAGGTGTGCATTCTCGCTCTCTCGCGCCGAGCCGCACCTCGGCAAAATCTTCATTTCTGAAGAGCGAGCGCAAGGCTGCAGTTGCCTGAGCCTCACAACAGCCTGACTCGCACAGACGGCTTTTACACATGATTAAGCTCGGCTGTCAAATTCCTCACACTTGCAGCGGGAAGCCCAGCGCTATCACGCCCCACCGGCAGAAAAATGAGTTGCACAGGGTTCCGCACGAAGTTTTTGGGCAGCTGACAATTCAGATGCGAGCAATTTCCCATAGCGCTAGCGTTGTCAATTTGTTCAGATGTTAATCAGCAGACAAGAGAGCTGGGAGATCCCCGAGTAAGCCGCGAAGAACTTCATGCTGCAGAGGTTCCGCAAAACCCTTCTGCCCATGCCGCAGGCCGGAAAAGCGAGGAAGACATGATGCGCTACGGAATCTCGCAGTGGTCGTCCGGCGAACGACTTCAAACTCACCGTATCGTTCGCCCGGGGTTCGGTCGTATCAACCCGTACTGTGCCTGAGGCTAGTACAAATTCTACACCGTATATCGTGAGGTCGTCTGACTCGCTTGACGTGGTGTTGAGCTGGTAACGACGGCTGGCGGAGGGTCGGCATAGCCACATGTACATTGGCTTGGCAGGTTGGGTGGAGTCAAAGTTCGGTGTGAGTTTTCTGCCAGTCATGGGTGGCTGGCTCATTGCTCGTGTACTGGTGGAGCTCTCTGTAAGATCTACAGGTACGTGGTAGAGAGCGGATGTTTGCGGCTTTGTAATGCGGCAGCTTGTATTTTGTTGCTAATCATTTCTCTTGGGAAGCAGAAAGGATTGGCTATTGTGAACCTGAGAACATGGGCGGTGGACCAAACTTTCGAGTTCATCATTCGCAACTTAACAGTAACTCTTGAGGCTACTGTCCTTGATGTTGTAGCCCTGCAACGCAGCAGCGTGGGTCAAGAGCAGTTTTGTTGACTGGGGTCGATGACCAGAGATCGAACACTTCCTCACGCTTTGTCTTCTACAGCAATGCTAGTGCGGTTTGAACAGAAGTAAAACGCTGACTGTGGCTGCGATCACAGGCAAAATTCGGCAGAGTCCATGTATATATCACGGCAGTCCAATTCACGTGGTCTCATATTTCGACTCATCTGAACTTGCAGGTCCGCGAGCGACAAAAGAAATACCGCTTCTTTCTCTGAACGCCATACTCGTCTTCCTACAGCGCCGGCTCCTGACCGCAATTCTATTGACAAGCCCGGTCCCTTTAGTCCTCAGATTATCTCTGATCGATGGAATAGCTACCCTGAAACCCTTTGCCGGCTTGTTAATACCTGGCTTGAACGTCATACCACCACCTCCATAGCTCGATCCGCGCTTGTGTAAGTAAAGGTAGATGTGCGCACCTTATTCCAGCGCGTAGGAATTCCAAAAAATTGCAATGCATCTGTATCTACAAGTGAATCTTCTTTGCAATGTCGATTCCTACGTCCCTGCCGCACTCCAGATCTTTCAGAGAAGCTGAGCTGCCTCATAGAGCTGCAACTCAAGTCTCGAACGTCGTATGAGTCTAAGCATTGCCTGTACTAGACACCTTTCAGACCTTCTCCGCTATCAAGCTCTGCCAGTCCAATGTTTTTGCATACCGCTTTAGTCAACTGCAAAGCAGAAGTCAGGTCTTTCTTCCTACAATTCGCGAAAGTCCTGGCTGGCAGTCATCTCTTTGTTGACCGTCGCTGATACGTAATTAGGCAAACAGAAGTTCGACTATCGAGCTAGTCAAATGAAGCAGACACGCTTAATACCAACGTAGATCGCAACGACTACCACGGAAAGACCTATCATCAAGTCCGGATATCTATAAATGCGTCGCTTTGTAGGCAGAACTGCTCAAAGAAAGTGATCTCGTTGACGAGGAACCATGTGCTGCTATCTTTTGGGTCGGGTGATGATGCGCTTTCTGTCGTTTGTCAGGACCGAGCAGGGTCATTGGAATGCAAATAGGATCGAGGAGATGCCACTCTTGGGACGCCATCAACGGGCTGGCATTAGTCCTGATTTGGCCGAGGACGAGTAACGGAACCGACTGCGGGTTATCAAAGAGGAAGTCGAGGCCTTGCGAGAGGAATTGGCGAAGCGGCAGAGAACCACACGAATGAGATGGAGATGAACTTGACATATCTGAATCAGTGGAGTCCCATAGCTCCTGAGATATCTCTAGAATACGGACAGCCCCTGGAATTTACACAGCGGTGGATTAGGCAAATGAAGGAACTGCAATGAAGTACGAGATGGAGTATGGATTGGTATACCTGATGATTCTAGGAAATGCCACTGATCTAAACATCTCATAATGTCCTATGTGTATAATCCGATCCTTTAATCCCTTCAGATTGGATCTCCCATTGTCCAGGCTTATGTCTCTTCCCTGCTCACATGACTGCCAAAAACGGCACCAGCTTCAACATTGCCCCACGAGACCTATACGCTTCCACCTCCAATCGTGTGTGCTCCCAGTCATCCCGCAGTTTTCTTCGGGACCGTACATGGTCACCCACGGACGGCTCATTCTTTCAACTCCTCGTAATCCCCCAACCTTGAAGGCTCGGATGTAGTACTGCATTGTTGTCCCGACCTTCCGTTGCAGACAGACTCATACAGCAACAGAATGTACGTATTGCAAGCCTCCTCAATGAATTCCGGGTTATCAAAATCTTACAGTGTCCGTAAGAGATCAGACATCTTATACATCCCACTAGACGGCCCGTCGCACGCCTACTGCAGAACGATTTCATCTGCAGCGTATCAACATTCCCATGCCCACTGCCCAGAGGCGGTCGGAAAACCAGCCGCAGTCTTCCAGGACTTCTAGAACAAGGAGCGGCGGAAGAGCTCCTGTGGGTTTGCTGTCGCAGCCGCGGCATCGTCGAATGCAATGTGCGCCTGCAACCTTTCTTCGCTCCGTGGCACTGGCGAGTCCTCTGGTAGTTCTTGAGCGTCGGTATCTGCTTGTTTCGACAACCTTTCTGAGGTGGCGCGCGGTATCTGGCATGTTGACAAATGCTCGTTCGGTATCTCGATCCTCGTTGGCGGCCGCTACAATAAGATATGCGCTCACTCTCATATTGTAAGGGAAACAGACCATATTGCAGATGTAATTGTAGCCAATAGAGTTGTTGTTGTGTTGCAGGTAGTAGGCAAACAAGTTCTGAATACCTCCCGTTTTTCTGTGAATCCTACTCTTACAGCTGGCCTTCTTTGCAATCGACATGCTCGGTCTTTGCTTATTGAGCGGAGAAGCACTCAAGAATCTCGGGGGGGTTTTTTTTTTGCATTTTCGTGATGTCGCTACAGAGAGACAGGAACTCCTTTCGAAACAACGGCTATACTGTTGCGTGAATCTGATTCTACAGCCTATCTTGGACTCGACTTCTTCGACCCTGGTTTTGTTGCCGGGAAGAACCTCGCAGTTGTTGACTGGCCAAGCGCGTGCTCATCATCGACTGGTAGGCTTTCCTCCTCACTACTCGATTCATATAGGTCGACGATCTCCGGCATGCAAAGACCCATCCGCACCCACAGCCGTCTCGCTTTAGCATCAAAGATTGATGGGATCCAAAGACATTGTTGGACTTGTTGTAGTATGTCTTGAGACGAGGCAAGCCTATTGTGGATGTCTAGGGGAAATGCCAGCTGGGAGTATTGGACGAAGAAAGCAGATTCTGGTGGATGAACGTGCGATGTCCATGGAAGATCCTTTGCGGCCAATGCGCCCATTGTCAACACCCAAAGGAAGCCTGCTGGTGCTGCCGACCAATCTGACAAAGGGACTCGTTGCAAGGCTTGACGAAGCTTGACTACAATTTTTGACAATCTAGAGCCAAATGATCGAGCGAGCGGCTCAGTCGCCATGACCAGAAAGATGAGATGCGAGAGGCAAATGCTTTGGTCAAGAGGGTTTCTCCCAATCCTACCGGCCAGCTCCAATTCTTCACCTGTTTGATACCAGTCAAAGAGCCGGTACGTCATGAGACATGCGTGCTTCTGAAGCTCGAAAGGGTCAAGTGGGTAAACGTGATGTCCGGTCTCATACCAGCCGGCCAGATCAGAGATGAAGATGTTGATGGGATGGATGATCTTGAGAAGCTCATCGTTGTGACATAGACGTTGAAATGGTATCGAAATGCGCAGTCGATCGGAACCGGAGTGCGACTCTGCGGCATACTCCTCGAATACACCCGTGGGGCCTAATAACAGAGCATAGGGACGTCTGAAGGTGGTGATACATTGTGCGGTACTGTGCCTGATAAGTGTGTCAGCGTAAGTCAAGGTCGAGACGAATTACCGATGCTGTATCGCGTTGGACTCACATCAGGATGAAAACCTGCAAACATCGATTACTGTTCAGTGAGGCAAGGCCGCCTCTTTGTCCTATCATTGTTTTCAACCCGTTGAGATGGGCGTTATTGGCAGACAAACTATATTCTCTATCATTGCCTTGCCGTCGTGGGTCCGCGAGGTCGGATTCTTCCATCGCGAGCAGAATCAGAACGGTGGCGATAGTAGTGTCATCGATACTAGCCTTCGGATTCGACAGCAACTTGTTGACTTCCGTAATGGCTCGCCATTTGTAAGCCTCTGAGTTCCGCCCAACACCACGTGCTGAAGCAGTGAGCGCCGCGTAGATATACGCCGCGCCATTTGGGCTCTGAATGCATCTTGCAATCCAATCCGTCGCAGCAATGGACGAAGATCTGTGGATATCTATCGGTATGAGTCTCGGTGCTGAGCGTTCGACGACTATGATATGTCAGCATTCGTACCATGCGCCGCCATGACTATGCTTACACTGATGGAGTAGTTGCTGTGCATGAAAATCCAGGTGCACCGAGAGGCAATCGAATGGATTTTGTGAGCGAAGAATCAAGTCAGGTCCCGGTGTCACCACCGTTTGCTCCTCGAGCGGGAAGTCGAAGGCGTGCGCGGCCTGGTTGTACTCCGCTGTCGGTAAGGGGCTTGTGTGACTCGACGAAGGGCTCTCACACGTGTAGTTGCCACCATACGAGGAGAAGATGCTTCCAGTTCTGCTGCTCGCTGGCGATGTTGGGGCCTGATTGTCCCATAGGGAATCTTTACGACTATCCCGAGATGCCCTCGGTTCGCCGGCAAACATGGGCTCGTATCTAACGGCAGGGCAGTCAGGTAACTGTTCCGAAGGTTGCGCAGCGATGCACTCCTCCTCTTTAGGACTTCTTGGCCGAGTGCTCCATGTCTTCCTGTTCCTGGCTGACTTCATGACAAAGGACCGGACAGTCCGGTCCGGCTTCGCATTTACGCCGCCATTGCTCGAGTCGATGAACATGAAATTGGTGTGATGTCTCGACTGCCTCTTGGGTGCCGGTCGGGCGTTAATGACGCTTCCCTCATGTCTGTCTTGCGTGATCATTTGGTCTCGGTATCACCCTGCAACAAAAGTACTGTGGATCTGCAACCGCAAGGACTGTACATCGAAAGAGCGAAAGAAACCAGTATCGCAATTGTGAATTGCAGTGGCTCGATGGTGCTAAAATGGAAGTGCATAGTGGGCGCAGTGTGGGTTGGGAATGTTCTTTAACCCGTAGGGTTGGGAGCGCTAACCGCATTGGTCCGCTGTTTCTATGTTGGAGAAAGGAGTGGCCGAGCGTCAAGACCATGACCAGCTGAGTACCTGAGGTCGACCTGCTATAAGTTCGGTATCAGCGAGATAACGCTGGTCTGAGAACTAGTCTGAATGCATCGGTGAACGCGCTGACGCCGAACCCAATGCAATGGAGCCGTCGTAGGGATAACCATGCGAGGGTGCCTCACACATAGGCGGGCCTGCGACAAGGCCCGCTGTGTGCGACACCAGATCTGTGAAGGAACGTAACGTCATTCGGATGCGCGAGGCTTCCGGGCGGAGAACGCCACGGAGTCACCGAAAGAATCGTCACGAAGTTGACGATCGGTAATCCGCCATCTTGGAGACGAAGCTTCAAAGGAGTACGATGAATATCGTGTACCATAATTATATTCTTGACATCTGCTATAGGTCCATCACATCCTGATCGCTCACAGGTCCCTACAACGGCCAAGCAAACATCCAAAGTCCGTCGCTGCATTCGCTCAGCGATCGGGGTCTTGACATTCTATTGCGAGAGGTTAGTCAAGATCGACAAGCGCAATGTTGACAAGAAGGTATTATGAAAGCAAGTCAGATGAAAGATGAAAAGCATTACGTATTATCCAGCATCAGCCCGAAGGCCATAGGAGTTAGCATGGAGTATTTTTAACATCATGCGAAAGAGTGGATGAAAAGTTGCGATGCACGTACCTCGAAAATGCAACCTGCAAGCGAAGGTGAGCAGTAGTAACACAGAGCCTATCGATTCTGAATGCTTGTCAGTCTCGCGCTCGATCACAAGGCATGATAGCTGAGCGTGAAGTTGGAAAGTGTATCAGGTAATCGAACTTGTTTTGTTCCCCACGATAGGTCGGCATTTGATAGTATATAGGTTGCTCATCATTGGAGAGGGTGTCGGGATGTGTGAAGGTAGACTGACAGGTACAGGCGCGTCGTAGCCCAGCGACGTCCCACTACTACCGCGATTTAACGGGTCGAAATCGACAGGACGCGGTCCGCTGAGCTACGACAGACGCGCAACATACGCGCGCGATAGGAGAGGTTATGATTCGATCGAGACGACCAGCGTCATCCTGCCTATAAGCAACTTGGAAATGTTAGCGAAAGCTCCCGATGCGCAGTTTTCGAAACAAATTTCAAGGGTATTGAAAAGTTCAGTCATCTCGTTTGGCTTGAGTGGTCGGATCACCATGTTACATGTAAGATAGGGGCGACACGTATGTTCCTCATAACAGGTTCAGGAATGGAGCAGAGAGCGTGACTTACCTCATGGCGGTTGTGTTGTTGCAGCAGAAGTTCGCAACTCGAAGATTTAACAGAAAGTGCTAGCGGCGGGTAGCCGGGCGCCGCTTCCTCCGACGTGCACGGTCCGCGTGCGCGCTGCTCCTTCCATGTCTAACATTGACACGCCCCAGACTTAGGCTCGACTCGCGCCGGACCGTACGAATAATCCTCTTGCACTGTCTACTCCCCTCTGGCCCCTTCGTCATCATGGCCGACTTTGCCAGCTTTGTCAAAGACTCGCGAGAGAAGAAGAAGCACGAGAACCTCGCGCAGCAGTTCCTTGGTTCTCGAGGCCGCACAGCAACACCAACATCTGGCTCCGGCGCAAAGTCGCGACAAAGTTCGGAGAAGCCCACACTGCTGAGTCGCATAAGCGGTGGCGCTGGTGTCCAGAAGGGCCGCTCATCATCAGCAAAGCCCTCTGGCAACATTGAGGGGAAATGGCAACACGATCTTCACAAGGTCAACAACCCCAACGGACCACCTGCGCGCGCTGCGAAGCTTGGCCGCACAGCTTCAGCCTCGCAAATCGACCGTAACAGCCGGACATATGACAAGTTTGCCTCGGTACTGAATAAGAGCGCAAACGGGCGCAGCGACAATGCGCCAGGATTCAGCATTCGAGGCGTTGCGAGCACCGGTCCGTTCACTGTCATTGCAAGCAACTTTGCGCCTGGAACAACTGCTCAGGATATCGAGGCTGTCATGGCACCCCATGGAGGAGAGTGCCTTGGCTGCAAGATCCTCACTGCGTCGCCCACCGTCATGGTGGAGCTCTCGTTCACATCAAGAGAAGGCGCCGAGAACGTCATTGCAACATTTAACAGCCAGAAGGTATGCGATTTCCAACCATGAAAACCCTGACATAGCTGACGATGATTCAGGCTGACGGAAGGACACTCTATGTCTACCTGAAGGAAACACCATCGAGCAACGCTCTTGCCCACTCTCGACCACCGCCTGCCCGTGCTACACAAGCTCTTGATGATATGGAGGTCGATGGTGCCCGCGGTGGAAGCTATCAGGATGGACGCTACGGTTTTAGCGAAGGCGGTCGTCGTGACCCACCAAGAGGACCTCGCAGGCGCTACTAGATGCGCGACAAGTAACACCTAATACTTTTGTACGATACCCTGTCACGGACGAGAACGCTCGAGGATCCTTTCGCACTTCCAAAGCTACGAGCGACACGCAACGAACATGACGATCTTCGATTGAACCAGCGAGGAGTATGATTGGACAAGATGTGAGCATATTTGGGAACCTTAGATCATCCACGAATGAATCGTTTGCCCCTTCGCAACATCTTCAGGGAACTTGCTTTCGTACGCACAATACGAGGCCTCTAATCAAAGCACCAATCCCAAAAGAGATACAGAAGACACGGGAACGCCTGTGTCTTGCAGGCATTTGCAATCAGCGCAGTGCACTCTGTTCTAATACCTGCAAAGCTTTTTGCAAGCCGGGAAAAAGCCAGCAGTACTCAGGATAAGCCGATCGCTCTTGTCCACAACCTTTCATGACTCAGTACTATCAATTATCTCACCACTATCTAAGCCTTCGCCCAGCCTGAGATCGCAGCATCAATTTCGTTCCTGTATCTTTGCTGCCCATCGATCTGCTCAAGGAAGACCTTGTACTTAGCCTCTAAAAGCTTCTTCACGTTCTGATCCTTGATCGGCTTGACTGTCTTACCCGGCTTACTGAATCGGTCCATGATGTCCCACAGCGGCTCACTGTTTCCATCCTTATCTGTGCTGGCCGCCTTTGCACCCAGCATAGCAGCACCATGGACAACAGCAGCGTGGACGTACTTAGGGATCAGCACAGGCATGTCGCACGCAGTGGCTACAAGCTGCATCAATAGTCCGTTCTGGCACTGCGAGCCAGACATGAAGATCGACGAGATGACGTGGCCAGACTTGTTCATCGTGGATACAATCTGGTGCGTCTGCAGCGCGATGAACTCCAGCGTGGCGTAGTAGTACAGCGCCAGGCCGTCCAGGCTTTTGTCTGAGCTCAATCCGATGACAGAGCCTTTCATATTGGGATCTGCGATGGGAGATCGGTTGCCGAACAAGTCGCCGTAGAAGAAGAAGTGGCGTCCGAGCCAGGAGATGTGTGGTGCGTTCTCTCGCTCTGCTAGCTCGCGGAGATGCTCGTTGAGGTAGTCGTAAATGTTTGTGTTGAAGGTCTCTGCGACAGAAGAGGCCTCATTGAAGGCGGGATGGGTTTCGATGACGTGCTTTAGCAGCTCACCTGTCGCGCTCTGGCCGCCTTCTGCCATCCAGTATTCGGGCAGTAGGACGTCTCTGTAGGGTCCCCACACACCAGGCACGAAGACGGGATCGCGTGACATGGCAAGATGGCAGGTAGATGTTCCTGCGACCGCGGCAAGTCTTGTAAAAGCCTGCTCGACATCATTCTTTGCGTGGCCCATGTCGAGGGTGTCTTCGTCGAGCTTGACTTTGGCGCCGACGGTGCCGATCCAGCCAGCGTAGGCGTCGATAACACCGCTTCCGACGGCGACTCCTGGGTTGAGGCCCATTTCTGCCGCGGCCTTTTCGCTGAGGGTGCCAACGAGTTCGCCGGCGGTGAGGTAGCGGCCGTTCTGTCATGGGTTAGCTAGGTCTCATCGGTCAGTGAAGCAGGACAAACCACTTTGTCAACGCCTCCCATACGCTTGAAGTTGTCCTCACACAGGTCCTCCAACCCGATCTCCTTCAGAAAGTCTTCCTGCCAGCCTTTCACACTACCGTCAACGCCGACTGGAACGAAGCCTTGCTTGCAGACAACACTACAGTAGCTTCGAGTGTCACTTCCAGTCGCCAAGTGTGTGAGAGCGTCACCCAAGTCATAGAACTTGCAACGATCGAACAGCTCCTTCGGCATATTGTTTTTCAGCCACAGCACCTTGGGAATCTCCATCTCAATGGACATCTTGCCGCCGACGTAACGCAGAAGGTTGTGATTGGTAGCGTTGATCTTCTCGGTTTCCTCGACAGGTCGATGGTCAAGCCACAAGATCACATTGCGGTCGTTTCCATCCTTGTTGTCAAAATGCGGGCCAGTGACTGAGATGGGCTCGTCGGTGTCTTCTGAGAAAACAGAAAGCGAGCACGTAGCGTCGAAGCCGATGCCGCGAATAGAATCTCGGTCGATACCGTGCTGATCCATGGCTCGGCGGACTGAAGAGCAAATGCATCGCCAAATGTCTGTTGTCGATTGTTCCTGCCGCCGTTAGCTTTTTTCCCTCGGTATTGCGCGCATGGTCGTACATAGTAGCCAGTCTGTGGCTGCCACAGGCCAATGTTCTCCGAGGCCAGACCAACAATGTCACCCTGGTCATTCATGATACAGGCTCTGGCACTACCTGTACCGACATCGATACCAATATAGTGGTCGACATGAGGACGAATCTCGTTTCGTGGATCAGTCATCTGGCGTGACGGTTTCCTTGAATTCTGTCTAAAAGGGATTGTAGCCGCCATTGTGAAGTGACTTCAATTATCGAGTGCTATATGAGAGAAAGAGAGGAAGGAAATGTGAGAGCAATCGGTAGTTTTGAAGGCTATCAGTTCGTGTTGAGAATATTCTACAGCTCCGCGCTGCGGGATGAGCTCATAGGTAGCTATCAGGACCCTTTTCAATTAGTACCGTGGTGGGGGCGGGGCATTTGAGAGCTTAGTGACCCTTAGCCAGGCAATGAGACCGAGTCAAGCTCTCGTTCACGGAGCCAGCACCTATGATTTTCTGAACGCTTTCCAGAACAGCTGGGGAATTGTGGAGATCGTGAGACCCCGGATCCACCCTTTCTGGCATTCCGGATGCTGTTCAACGGTTGTTGGCTGGAGGAAACGTCACCGTGCAAGACCAACTCTTGGAGCGAGTGATGTCACGGGGTATTCGGAGCATTGCCGAGAGATGTCAGACATGCGTGCCGATGTGATTCCGTGGGGGAGGTTGTATTTGGGGTTTGGTGGGAGCTCGCTGGGTGAACGTTAGTCAGCCGAGCTCTGGCCATGTTCATCTCCAACACCAAACACATGCGAAGATACCGCACTGCAGCACCCGCCAACATGTTGCTCACACGCCTTCTTCTGCTGCCATTTGCGGTCGCGTCGACCGTCACACTATACGTGTCCTCCGTCCCCGCCTCCGAAGGCACCGCCATCATCTCATCAGCGATTCCCCTTGCACAGATCGAGTACGATGCGGACCAAGCCGTCGGCACATTAGCCTCCTACACACCGCCGACGGGCTCATACTCTGACGATCACCTCCTCCGCGTCGGTCTGACAGACCCAAAGTCCGGCTCATGGCGGGGCATTGTTACATCAGCATCGAGCTTTGCGGAACAGTACCACAAGAAGTTTATTGTACATATTGACGAGAAGGGCGAGCCATTCCACGTAGGGTTCGGCACAAGTGCAAAGGGTGTTGGGAAGGAAGTTGAAATTGAGATCGTTAAGAGGAGTCCAGGGCCCAAGCCGGTGCTGAACAAGCCTATCGTGTTGAATGCTGAGGGCAAGCTGGACAGCAAAGAGCCAGAGAAGACGTTCTTACAGAAGTATGTGTTACCACTGGAACAGAAACAGGGCACCAAAGTTAATATGTTCATAGGTACTGGTGGGCGATTGCGCTCTTCATTGTCGTACAGCTGGTATCTGGCGGAGGAGAGGGCAAATAGACAGTCCACGAAGGATATCGACCAAACGAATCTACGACCAGGCGCCGGCTTGGTATTAGTCCAAAACAATCCGTTCGCGTCAAGCTCGTCGACAAGCTCACCACCCATGATTCTGTGCATGTAGCATTCAGTGACAAGTCTGTGCCGTCCATGTTCGACAGGAGCTAAGATGAATGGAAGATGGGCCCCAAGGAATACGCAGCAGACATTGTCAGCTCTGATAGGCCCGCCATCTTTCGCAAAGCCGTCGCTCTCTGTTCTCTCACAATCAAACGTGATCTTTCCAATCCCTTCAGCATATTACAAGCTCAGGCGGCGAGCATCTGTCGACAAATGTTGGGCGCTTCTGTACTGTTTCTTAGCGCTCTGTGCACTTCTTGAAGAACGACTCTGCGCTAGTTCTTGTGGTCTGCTGTATCGTTGTACTGCTCGCAATCGCGATCTTGAGATGCTTCCATGGTGGTAATGGTTCAAGGGCTTCGTGCGGTGGCTTGGGGTCGTTCAACGCAACAGTTTGACATATGCCTATTGCCACTGAGGGTTACGCTGGGAGCAGTCACAGTTTATTGATTTCAGCTGCGATCCGTCTACCGTTTCTACCTATAGACTTCAGCATCTCGCTAGCATCCTGGAAGCACTGCGAAGCACTGCAAAACATGCATACGAAACAACCTTGCGCATTTCTGTTACCCTGTAACAATGACGTAGCCTTTATGGTGATGCTTATTGCCTGATACGATTATCCACCCCTATATGCACAAGTCGTAGGCGGAGCCTCGCATAAAGTGCTAGAGAACACCAGACACGTACCCCCTCGAATAGCAACAAATGTCTTCGTTCTGGCTATGTAGGTTGCGTGGCTCGCAACTGAAGACGTATTGAGCCTAGCAATAACCTACCGCACAATAACCGCAAAGTGCCGTTTGCACATGTCAATGATCTTGAAGTTGCTCCGTGATTCGATAGCTTTCGTTGCGTTGTTTGTGCGAGTCGCCACCTGTGGCTGTAACGCGAGGCGGAGTAGCCGACGTCATCTCCTTCCCCTCTTGCATATGAACACCCCGCCAACATAAACATTCCTTCCTTACTACAAATACCTCCCCCCAATCTTCTCTTGTGCCACATATCAACCACAAACACTCCCACATATCTTTCCGAAAGACAAGCAACATACCATCCACAATGGCTTCCACCGTCCACGTCGAGAACATCAGCACGAAGACGTCAGAGGACGAGATCAAGTCCTTCTTCAGCTTCTGCGGAAAGATCCAGGACATCTCCGTAAAGTCTACTGGCAATGACACACAGTCTGCGTCCGTCACTTTCGAGAAGGCAGCTGCCGCTAAGACCGCGCTTCTGCTCGACAGCACACAGCTAGGCCCCAACTCCGTCCACGTCAAGTCTGCACAGTCTGGCGAAGAGTCTACGACCGAGAAGGCCATCGACGACACTCACGAGGGTGACCACATCTCCCAGGAGCAGAAGCCTCGCGCTCGTATCGTCGCCGAGTATCTCGCTCATGGCTATGCCATCTCCGACAAGGCCATCGAGAGCGCTCTTGCTGCCGACAAGCAGCACGGCTATAGCACAAAGTTCCTCCAGACTCTCCAGAACCTCGATTCCAAGACCCAGGCATCGCAGAAGGCGCAGGTTGTTGACCAGAAGCTCGGTCTCTCCAACAAGGCATTGGGTGCTTGGGCCGGTCTGACCAGTTACTTCGACAAGGCTCAGGGCACACCTACTGGTCAGAAGCTGAGGGCCTTTTACGACCAGGGCAACAAGACTGTCATGGATGTACACAACGAGGCCCGCCACTTGGCTGACCTCAAGAAGGGCCAGAGCGGTAGCGGCAGCAAGCCTTCTAAGGAGGAGGCTGACGTCCACGGTGTTGGTGACGGCAAGACCCAGTGCAACTGTGGCTCCCAGGCCGGCAAGTGCCCATGCCCCGAGGGTCAGTGTGCTTGTTCCGGATGTGCAAAGGCCGAGGATGGCGGCAAGCCCAGTGTAGAGGAGGCCAATGTCCACGAAGTCGGTAATGGCAAGACCCAATGCAACTGCGGCTCCGTCTCTGGAAAGTGCCCATGCCCTGAGGGCAAGTGCGCCTGCTCAGGTTGCGCTAAGGACACTACCCAGAACGAGAAGGGTGGTCAGACTGGTAACGCCAGTTACGCTGCTGTTGCCGACCCCAAGCAGTAGATACAGATCTGGCTTTGAGGCGTCTGCGAGGGTTATGAGCGACGATTTTCTTTTTTCCTGTGTGATTTGTATAAGTATATGCCGAGATGCCAACTCAAAATCGGAGTTGGGGACGATGGGCGATGAACGATGAACGATGAACGAGATATCCCGTGGTTTAGCACGAAAATAGAGACTTTCATGATATATACGCATCTGCACTGTCCAATATGGTGCTCAATAATGTGCTCACTCGTACACTTCTTGACATCCGATCGCAGCTCCAACACGGAATGGTCGGTCTGCTCAATCACGAACACTACGACATGCCCTTTCCTTCACTACAATAAACATCGGTGGTTGTTGATACATCTACCAGTGCGACCCTGGAGAGACGACACCGATATCGGCGTTATGGGTACAACCTCCTAGAATCGTCGAGTTCGTAGGCTAAGAGCGGGTGTGACGTCGGCAGGTGCTGAAACCCATGCACCCATGCAACCTCAGCAAAGAGCTTTGAGCTGAAAAACAAGACGTGCAGACAGCCCTGGAGGTAAAATATTCCAGAAGGCGCCGAGCAAATACAGCACGTGTAGCCGGAAGTCCATTAGCTTTGTCTGGAGTTAGTCAGTGATCGCAAACCACAATGTTTGCCTCTGCGTCATGGTTTCTTAGACTTTCCCCACCACGTGCGTGTTCCCCCCAACTTCACCTCTCCATAGAAGCCACAACGTCCTGCACAGTGAAACCGGTGCTGCCTGTCTCTAGTGCTCTTTTGCCTACTACCAGCCTGACAACGCATAAATAGCGCCCTGCAGTTGTAGTGCCGCAATACTTTCTCAGACAACAGCGCGACTCCACCACTACACCACTACACCGCCAAGATGAGCACAGGAGCAAAGAAGAGAATCATGAAGGCAGGTCTTGCGTACTTAGTGTTCGATACAGCATACTGACATCTGTGTAGGAGTACGGCGAGTGCATGGCCGACATGCCAGCGGGCATGAAGATCAACTTCGATGAGCAGAACATGACCAAGTGGGAGGTCGTGATGGAAGGACCGGACCAGTCTGTATACGCGGTCAGTCTACGTGCCTCACGCGCATCACGCGCCCACCTGCAGTATAAGGTTAAACTAACGCTGCACAGGGCGGGCACTTCAAGCTCGAGATCACATTCCCCAACGAGTACCCATTCAAGCCGCCCGTCGTTTCGTTCCGCACCAAGATCTATCACCCCAACGTCAGCAACGACGACAAGGGCTCCATGTGCTTGGGTTTGCTGCGTCCTGACGAGTGGAAGCCACCGAACAAGGTTGTTTCGGTCCTTCGTCTCATTCAGACGCTCCTCATCGAGCCAAACCCGGATGACGCTATCGAACCATCTATTGCAAACGAGTACAGGGAGAACCGCAAGCAATTCGAAAAGAATGCTCAAGACTGGGTCAAGCGCTATGCGAAGTGAGCAAAAAGGACGTCACGCGACAGGAGACGGCTAGGACTGCCGAAGGAAATGAAGTTCAAGCTGATAGATACACTGCATTTTGGGCGTTTGGCGAAGCTGCATCTGCGGCTGGCGATTGTTGCGATCGGTAATAGCTGATGGAAAGAGCAAGCAGCGCATCCATATCAACATGGATGGTACATCAGATCGTGATCTGGCGAGCGAAAATCTCCGGGCCGCAGGGTGCCTGAAAGATGGTAGTCGGGTAGTGACCTCGGGCAGTAAACCCGTGCAAGGGATACCCAGAGTTCTTTTGATAAATAAACACATTCACGCCCAGAGCATGTCGTCATGAGCAAATTCCTCAGCAGCGGTGTGTACCTGGGGTGTGAGCAAATGAAGAGAACGAAATGAGAGGGCTAGGATGCACGCTCTGCAAGACCTTCGAGAACACATGGTGACGTACAACGGGCGAGTGGAGAATGGTCGCGACGGGAGAACTGGTCGCGGCGACACCCATGTGCTGCTCGAAGTCATGTTTTGGAGACGCTTGGACTGCAATGCTGGCATTGCTGGCGGTGCCAGCACTTCAGCAATCTAACGAGTCAGGGCTGCACCGAAGAGTGTCTCAGGAAGCGGAAGTCAAGGCAGCTGCCAGACACATGTGGATGAGGCAACTGACGGGCGCCCTTGGCCCAACTGCAGTCCTTTTGAGCGCCACATTGCGGAGGGCGATGAAGTAGACTGATCTAATAGGCATGGAGTGAAAGGTACACAGGGCGCTGCAGCATTCCCTGCCAATGGGAAACAGCGGACGGGCGGCCAGATATGCAGGGCCTCCACCTTCAAGCAACGGTGCCAGTGCCAATCTCGGTAATGAAGAGTAGCGTGAAGGTCGCGGCTTGTGCCTTGAGGACGCTTGCACTGGCTTGCTCGAAGCTGCAGGCGGACGGGGATGCGGCAGCCGAGATGGACGATGCACTACAGCTGCAAATGGTTGATATGGCACCTGCGCGACCAGGCTGCTGGTATTGATCAGGCTTTGCGACGCTGCTCCCTTCACCACCGTCTCCCAGTGGAGCTCGCCCTGACGCTCCCCAAGTAACACGTCGTCCAGCACGCAGCAGCGGCGCGGCATCACGCTCCTTAACCGCCGCACACAGCAGACGCAGGCAGCCGCCCCGTCGCCGCATTCCTTCACCCGCCAATTCTTACCACTGCACCCTGTGGTGCCGAGCCTGTGGCGGTGCCCATCTGGAAGTCCCGACAGTAGCGCAGGGCTTCCGTGCTTTTTGACTTTCCGCGTTTCAGACACACCCACGCCCAGCGGCAGCAGCAGAAGCAGCAGAAGCAGCAGAAGCAGCAGAAGCAGCAGCAGCCCGCCAGTCACAGGCTACAGGTCCCTCGATAGCCCTCCGTCCAGTCTCTCTCGATAATGTGTCCGCCGCAAGCCACAACGACCGAGCTCCCTACGTTTCCGCTCGAATGAGCACCACTGCGCGCTACCAGGTCCGCCGCTATGGCTGACGCCCTATACCGTGCTGGCACTACGACTACCCACAGCACAATCTCCCACTGGACTCCCACCGACGACGTCCCCAGCACCGCTTTCCCCTACGACACGCCCTCGTCGACCCCGTCGACCTCGCGGCTGCACTACGTCGCCTACAAGCCCCGAGCTGCGACACACCCCGGCCTCCCCGCCCCGCGGGACGCATACACACATGGCCTGAGTGCGAAGAGGGGACTGCTGCCATTGAACATGGACACTGCCGTGTCGCCCGCCTACGAGCGACGCGCCTACAGCCCTGCTCCCGAGAGCCCCACGCTCCAATCCGTCGCCCTGCCCTCCCCAAGTTCGCTCCTCCACGGCAGCGAGCGCCCTCCCTCCTCCGTCACGCTGCCGTATCCTCACCCAAATACGCGCAATTCCCCCACAACGACGGTCCCACGTCGTCGCCAATCACCGCACCGGCAATGCGACGTGATGGCAGCGGCCCTGGCTCTCCAGACCTGCGCACCATCTTCAACCCGCTCGCCAGCAACCCTCCCACGTCAACTGGGCCCCAGTGGGACTCGTCTTCAGAAGATGTGTCCGGCTCAATATCGCCCATTCGAGCTCGCGGCTACACCAGCTCGTCGCAGGCCTCGTTCAACCCTCACCCACCGCTACGCTCTGTGACCTCGATACCTGACTACGGCCAGTACCGCAACGGCGAGCGGTCAAATCTGTCAGGCACTTACAAGCCCAATCGCGGAGTGCCCAACTGGTCTCACTCCGACTACTATCCTCCCCCACCGATTCGACAATTGCGCGGCGAGGAGCCCCGGTTTAGCTCAAGATCAGGCTACACAACTACCTCTGGAAGCATGATGGAAGCCAGCACCGAGCGTAGCAGTATAGCAACGGCGCGCAGTTCTGTGGCTAGTGACCGCCAGAATAGTATATACTCGAGAGATCAGTCAAGAGATCGACTGCGCGAGCGTGACGAGTCGCCGGAGACCACACAGAACTCCGAGATTGCTGAGGAGGATGAAGATATGGACCAGTTCAGCGCTGTGGACGATGTGATCGACGCCTACTGCTATGACGAGGACGTCCGCGGGTACTCGATGATTGCGGATAAAGCAAGAGACATGTCGCCAATGGCTTTGGATCTTGAGCCACCCGAGCTATCACAGACGCCTTCTCGCGACAAAGACTCATTGTCGTCTTTCCAGTCGTCCGAAAACCTCAAACAATGGGACAACTCTTCAGCGCCTCCTCTCAACGGCGTTAGGAAACATCGTCTTTCAATTCGCCCTCCATCTGCCACATATGCCTCGGACCAGAGCCTGCTCGACGACGATACACAAGCAGGAGCTGAAGGGCAATTGAAACCATACCACATATCACCACTTCCTCAGATTAGCCCGTTTCAAGCGGCGTACACACCACGAACAATCGAAACTGCTACAGCGCTGACGAACAAGAAAAACTCAGATGACGAACAACGATCAAGTGAAGAGGCACCACGACCAATTTCAATGACATTACAGGCACTTTCCCTTGGTGCACCAAGCGCGCTAGTGCAGACCCCGGATCACGGACTGCCCGCTAGAGTCCCAAGTGCCAAGCGAGCCCAAATGTCGGAAATCCATCGCGAGATCGCCGCTCTGCCGCGACTACCCATGAATAAGGCGCGCATGTCGCGACGGGATTGGGCAGATATCGAGGCGTATTCGAAGAGACATTCCAAAAGGCCAAGTGTAGCTCGACTGGTATCGACCGAGTCGATTCAGAAAGTGGACCCTGCTCTGCCCTCGGCGCCGTTGCAGAAGTCTCAGCCACTGCCAGAAGTTGATGAGGACGAGGCTGTCCCACGCCGAGCATCGACGAGCGTGTACGATCGAAAGAGTGGATTTGGACTGGACTCGTTTCTGAAGCCCACGAAAACCGCTGAGGCAAAGCCTTCAGCCGCGCCTACTTACAACGGGCATGTTTCTGGCGCTTCGCCAACGGTACGCAAGATGGCCGAAAAAGCGCCGCGCGATCGTTACGGATTTAAGAAAGAGTCATTGAACGTCAGTGTTCAAGAGCACGATGCTTGGGCGGCAAGATATGAAGAACACATTAACAGGCGCAGGAGCAAGTGGATCGCAATGATGACCAAGGAAGGCCTATCGACGAACGAGCCTACAGAATTTCCTCCGACCAAGACTGAAAGACTTAAGCGTTACGCTCGCAAGGGCTTTCCTCCCGAGTGGCGTGGAGCTATGTGGTGGTACTACTCAGGTGGCCAGCACACACTCAAGCAAAAGCAATACATTGGCTTGTACGCCTCGCTAGCAGCACGCGTCAGAAAGGACGAGCTGAACAAAGACGACAAGGACGCGATCGAACGTGACTTGGATCGAACCTTCCCAGACAACATTCACTTCCGTCCTGAACCGGCGAATGATTTACTGGATGGGGAATGCGATGACGAACCCGCTATGATCCAGGACCTTCGGGAAGTTCTTTCTTGCTTTGCTCTGAACAACCCGAGCATCGGCTACTGCCAGTCGCTCAACTTCATCGCAGGCCTTCTTCTACTGTTTCTCAAGCAGGATAAAGAGAAAGCTTTCATCCTCCTTACAATCATCACTCAAAATCATCTCCCCGGCGCTCACGCTCGCTCTCTTGCGAACACGGAGGTCAACGTCCTCATGATGCTCATCAAGGACTATCTTCCCAAGGTCTGGGCTTCCATCAATGACACCGATCTTATCAACTCCGGCGCTGGCTCTTACGCCCACCCTAATTCCAAATTCCAGCGCCAGCCTACCGTGGCATTATCTTGCACATCATGGTTCATGTCGCTCTTCGTCGGCGTTCTGCCCATCGAGACTGTACTCCGCATCTGGGATGCCTTCCTTATGGAAGGACCGCGGGCTTTATACCGCTACGCGCTTGCTATCTTCAAGCTCGGCGAGCCCGAGATCAAGAAATACCGCCCCGGAGACGGCGAGCTGTTCATGCTCGTCCAGAATCTGCCCAGGACTTGTATCGATCCGAACGTTCTTCACGACTACGCGTTCGTCAAGAAGGGGTTCGGAAGTCTGGATCAACGAGTGATTGACCAGAAGAGGATGTTCTGGCGTGAACAAAACAAGATAGTCGCCCACCAGAACTCCGTCAAGAGCGCCCGGCAGAACCAACAGGGCCTGCAAGTCCCAACACAGCGACAAGAAGGCGATGAGACAGACGGCGAGAGCGTCCGCCGCACCATGGGCGGTCTCCGGCGACGCGCCAGCCGCAAATTCCGAAGAATGAGGACTTGATTTTCCCCTGTTGTTACATTGTATTCGCATCAGCGACCTTTCCCTTCCAGTTTCTTATTTACATTTCTCATGGCGACCGGCGTTCAGCATACACGCCCACACATACAGGTGGAGGCATCAGGCGTACAAAAGGCAACAGATTGTCGTTCTTGTATAATAATTACCATATACCCCCTTTGTGCGGGAGGGATCGAGGATGGATTACTTAGAGTAGCATCGACAGTGGCAGGCGACCGGATACAGGCATGGTCGTTCTAGGGGAACGTCAAAGGACGTCCAAGACAGGGATGCATGGGTGGACTGGTACCTAATGACACATGACTTGATGACCTCAACAATCATCGTTTCTTCTCATTGCCTGCGAATTTTGGTGAGGCACACGTAGTTGCGTTCAGGGCCTCGTCTGTCAAACGACAACGACGTTCAAGAGTTCCAAAATTTGGGAGATGGAAATGTTTAGGAAGGGCCTATGGTCGCGAGTCGAATACGACATGATACTCAACCAGTACCAAGGACCTGCTTTTGGACGAAGTGCAAATTGACTTTTCGCCGCGGTCCAGTTTCTGCGACATGTTCTTGTTATAGCCTCTTCGAGCCTAGGGTCAACTGGTAAGGCTTTTGTAGCGCAGGGCAGGTGGGGCGGCTAGCGTCGAAATTATCCATCCTGCACCGCGGCGTGTAAACCTCAAGAGTCTGCGAATCCCTCGTTCCTTCCTTACCTTCATTTTCAGAATTCTCAATTCGTACAAATGGCAAGCAACACTTCTGCGCCCGCTGGCAAGGAGGGCATCGCTGCTCTTCCCCACACTGAGGCTCACTACTTCAACAGGTATGGAAAACATTTGGCTAGCATAGCTTGAAGCATCTGCTAACATGTTATGAACAGCTACAACCACCATGGTTAGTTCTCGCGCTCTACATAAACATATACGGTACTAATGCGCGAGTAAAGGCATCCACGAGGAAATGCTGGTAAGCCTCACTGAGATCACACCCCTCTTGAGACAAGATACAACAGCTGACAACAAGTACAGAAGGATGAAGTCCGCACAAGAAGCTACCGCGACTCGATCTACCAGAACCCTCACCTCTTCAAGGACAAGGTCGTCCTCGATGTTGGCTGCGGAACCGGTATCCTCTCCATGTACGCGCCCCGCGACCGACCCCGCTATGCATCACACGAACAGGCGCTGATATGGGATACACAGGTTCGCCGCTAAGGCCGGTGCTAAGCACGTTATTGGTGTCGATATGTCGACCATCATTGGCAAGGCCAAGGAGATCGTTGCTGCGAACGGTCTCTCTGACAAGATTACTCTGCTCCAGGGCAAGATGGAGGAGGTCGTCCTTCCTTTCGACAAGGTCGATATCATCATCTCAGAATGGATGGGCTACTTCCTACTCTACGAATCCATGCTGGACACCGTCCTGTACGCCAGGGACAAGTACCTGGTCAAGGACGGCCTCATCTTTCCTGACAAGGCTACCATCTACGTCGCCGGTATCGAGGATGGCGACTACAAGGAGGAGAAAATTGGCTGTAAGTCGATCACTGCGCTTATCTGAGGAATTTCATACTGACAAGAGAAGTCTGGGACAACGTATGGGGCTTCGACTACACCCCTCTCAAGCACACCGCCCTGACCGAGCCCCTTGTCGATACTGTCGACATCAAGGCCGTCGTCACCGACCCTTCTGCCGTCATCACACTCGATCTCTACAAGTGCACCGTTGAGGACCTTGCGTTCAGGTTACCGTATGAGCTCAAGGTCCGCCGCAACGACTTTGTCCATGCCCTGATCGCATGGTTCGACATTGAGTTCGCCTGCTGCCATAAGCCCATCAAGTTCTCCACCGGGCCTCACACAAAGTACACTCACTGGAAGCAAACTGTTTTCTACCTGAAGGATGTCCTGACAGTCGAGGAGGGTGAGACCATTACCGGTATTCTTGAGAACAAGCCCAGCGAGCAGAACCACCGCGATCTCGACATCACCGTTGACTACAAGCTCAACGCGAATGACATGCACAGGCAAGCTGAGGGCACCGGCACTTACAAGATGTGCTAAGCGCCAGCCGCTGTGTGCTGACTAAGGCGTTGTGTTTCTCCTGGCGACTGCGAGGTGGCATGGAGCATGTGGCATGTGGCATGTGCGTTTGTCGGACTTTCATATAGACCCTTGATAAGAGGCCTGGCGTTGAACGGGGTTATTGGATTTGGGCAAAAATACCTAGGGTAGCATCATCATGATTTACGAAGAAGGGACCAAATTTACGATTGGGAATTCCTCCCCTACAAGACATTGAACCTCCAAGTCGTTCGGAAGACACGTGAAGATGCCCTTTGAACAATCAGCGCTAGGTGACCTTGACTTGAGGCGGAATATCTAAAGCGATGCTCTGTTGATCTTCTCTCATGTACTCGAGAGACGAATCTGGTTTCGGACATTTCGTTGTCGCAGTTGAGGTATAAGGACGTGTGCTCATCTACTACCACTGGCCCCCGTTTCTTTCAAGGCCTAAGCAAGCTATTCCGCTGCTCACGTGGTAACGCGTGCAGGAAGAATCTTTGACCAATGCGCAGCTTGCAAGTCTCGCACTTCGACTCAATTTCAACAGTGTGCTCCGGTCTGTCTGCGATCTGTCGTGTTGCACATATATCATCCATTGTATAACACTGCCCTACATGCAACACGTTAAGCCTAGCGACTACCGCTAATCGCTGTCTATGAAGAGCTCCTTTCAGCAGAATCGGCCAGCAGCGAAAACAGCGCATGCAAATCAGCCGCTGCGTCCTACGCATCTATTCGCCACTCTGGGCCAACGAGATAATGAAAGACCTGTACATGCAGCAGCTTATCGATTCAAAGCCGGCAACCACATAATGAAAGGAGCCAACGCATTTTCGAAATATTGAAAGGGTTGGAAGTACTTGAGATTTGTCCGATCAAAGCTGTGCCGACCAATAGAAAGTATTGCCCGAGGACTTCCAGGTCTTGTAGCCAGCAGAGTCTCCCCCTTGCCTGTAGAAGCTCCTGGGTATTCTGCAGAAGGCATGCATGGTTCGGCTGAGATCTGGAACGACGTCTTACAACTGTAGCTGCCAGAGAGACACTTCTGTTCGTAGACCTTCCCAGTGAGCGCAGTGTTTGACCAAATCAAAATATAATGACCTCTGTCATATGACATCGTTTTCGTCCAAACCTCCAAGCCAAAGCTTTCTGATGCCTTCCTTTTCCATAACGCCGTGTAAATGCTTAACAAATCGAGTGTCGCTGTTCGAGTCGCATGTGCGTTTACCGTCCCTGGCGCGCGGCGCGTGCCTGTTCTCGTTCGCTTGCGTTGTACCTAGTGACGACCGTTAGCCCCTGACCGGGACGCAATGGCGTTTTGCTGGTGGCGCGCAGCTTCGCGCATATTCTTTGCGGATTCTGCCTTATCGGCGCTGGGAACGTACTTGAGGAGCTTCTCGATCAGATCGACGTGAGTGAGGATCATGCGGCGGCAGCAGTAGCGTGTGAGACCGAGCTCGTCGAGGGCGTCACTATGCGCATATTGTGTCAGCTGGGAGAACGGTCGAGAGCAAGGTAAAGGCGTAGGCGTGGGATATGGCAAGGTCTTGTAGTGGGACGGCGCAGTGTCGAGCACAGTTGGAAAAAGGCAGGCATACACTTCGAGCTTGTTCTCCTGGGTCAACATGACCATGTAGCGCTCCCAGAGGTCACCGGTGACCTGTCCAGACATTAGTATGTGCCGCCTCCAGGTTCGCGGATGAAGGTCGCACCTTGCCGCAGGAAAAGCAACGGATAGGGACAATCATCTTGGAGGTGTTGTATCGGTCGTTCGCTCGGGTTATCTGGGCTCCGCGACCAGGTTCGGCTGGGTCTGGTGTCGACGTCGGTTTCGTTGTTGCGCGCAGCTCGCGACGGGTCCTCGCGCGCCCGCAACTTTCTTTGACCCGCGCCAAGAAAGGCGGTGAGGTGCTAGCGCGAAATAGGGTCGAACTTTTTTGAACTTTTGGATACCGAGCTCGCGACAGCTGTGACAGACACTCGTTGTACGGCAAGATTGTCGAAGGACTTTTAAAAAGCTGCTCCAAGATGGCGGACAGTACCCCACAGCTGAAGAGGAAGAGGGAAGGTGCCGAGGCGCAAAGAAAGAAGGCGAAAATGGCACAGAGGAAAGAGGCAGGCGCCGGACAGGAACTGGAAGTCGCTGCCACGCCAGTAGCCAAATCGACACCGAAGCCCAAGCAGACGCCCCAGGTGACGCCGAAGTCGAAGAACGCGCCCAGTGCCACACCCAAACCTGTCAAAACGAACACCGCGAAAGACGATGCAGCGTCGAAAGCGAAAGCGAAGAAGCCGAATACCAAAGGCGCAAAGGACTGGAGCATCTCGTCTGCCCAGGGCGGCTGGTTCCTGCCTCGCGACCCTATCTTCTCAATCGACGAGAAGTTTATCATCCTGGCTACACAAAAAGCTCTCGAGGTCTACGTCGCCGAGACATCTCTTCTGGCGTACAAGCTCCCAGTGAGCGGCTCTGGAGAGGTCACCGCGTATGCACTCTCTGCCACCGATTCGAACCGCGTCTATGTTGCCGAATCGACCGGCCTGATTACACTATGGGACTGGGTGTCGAGGCAGAAGATTGGACGCTGGGATATTGGCGCGACTGTACGGAACATGACGGTCATTACGCACGCTGACGAAGACCTCGTATACTGCCACGAGCCAGGCAAGAGCCACATCGTCAACGTACATGCCCTGCGAACAGGCGCACAAGCCTCGACCACCGAACTCAAGCCGATTCTGAAGACGAGCTTGAACATCCTGGACATCCAGGTGCTGCTGGAGGGCAAATTCGTCGTTGTGGCTTGCGGTGACTCGCTGATGGTGGGCAAGCGCCAGAAGCAGAGCAAGACAGCTGTGCAGGACTTTGAGTACGTCTGGCGCGAGCTGAAATTCGCTCAACGCCTGACCACATTCAACGCCTACGTCCGCGATCCAGCTGAGATGATTGGCAAGGCTGCGAAGTCCGCCCAAGATCACCGAGACATCATCGACGTCGCAATCGGTGACGTATCTGGTGTGATACTCTTGTTCGAGGATATCCTGGCAAGTTTCGCTGCTATAGAGAGCGTCCAGAAGGGCGGTAAGACCAAGGCAGACAACGCTGAGAGTCTGAGACCGAAGAAGCTGCACTGGCACAGGGACGCGGTTGGATCGGTCAAGTGGTCGTTGGATGGTAAGTGACACTCATCGTTTTGTGCGATCGATTTTGCTGACACGCACAGGCAACTATGTCATCTCCGGAGGTGACGAGACTGTCATGACAATATGGCAACTTGCCACTGGGAAACCACAGCACCTGCCGCATCTCACAGCAGCAATTGAGAGTATTGTAGTGTCGCCGTCAGGCTCGTCGTACGGAGTCACGTTGGCGAACAACTCCGTTATTGTGCTCTCGACTACTGAGCTGGAAGCCAAGACCAACATTGTCGGAATTCAGTCTCGTCGCATTGAGATTGAACAACTGCCAAAGAATGCCGATGCAGAATCGCCGCCCGCTTCCTACGAGATCTTCCGACCTGTGCCCTTGACCATCAACCCCATGAACCCGGCAGAGGTCATGTTCCCTGTGCCTTCGTCTCAGCCGCGTCACCGAAATGACGGACTCCGCGCAGAGCCTTATTTGCAGACCTACGATCTTGCAAACCAGCACACAACCTCAAAGCAGGCTCTGACCCGAAACAACGCGACCGATCCCAATCTGACGCCCGAAGGCCGACGAATCCTCGAACCCACAGTTACACTAGCGCAAGTGAGCCATGATGGCGAGTGGCTTGCCACGGTCGACGAGTGGACACCGCCTCAAGCCGATACATCGTACTTGGACGAGGGCATCCCTGAGTTCAAGGAAGAGGAACGCATTCATCGCCGGGAGGTCTACCTGAAGATCTGGAGAAGAGATGCTCAGCTTGGGCAATGGAAGCTTGAAACTAGGCTGGATGCTCCGCACTTTTTCCAGGACATTTCTGCCAATGGAAAGGTGTTCGACTTGATCGCCGATCCCACAGCTCCAGGGTTTGCTACAGTTGGAGAGGACCACTTCGTTCGAGTATGGAGACCGAAGACGAGACTGCGAGATGGGTTGGTCGTGCGTGGCGCTGAGCAGCAGGGTCTCGTTACATGGTCACTTGACTGCTCCGTCGAGATCAGCGACAAGCTGGATGTTCTTGATGCGGGTGCAAATGCCCAGCAGACTCTGCCGCTCCGAAACTCGCGCTTAGCTTTCTCTGCTGATGGATCAGTCATTGCTGCGGCTATCTCATGGGCTTCTGACGAAGACCCTGGAGTCGTGCACTTGATTGATGCGAATACCACTGCCATTCAGCGATCCCTGACAGAGATTGATGTAGTCGCCTTGAGCGGCCTTGCGATCCTTGATCGTCATTTGGTCGTTGTTGGCGACTCCATCACGGTTTGGGACATGGTACGGGATCAATTGGTTTATTGCGTGCCTGTCAACACTCCCGGCATTGATCGATTCGACCGCGTGCCTCTTGTCAAGCTGGCTATCAACGAGACCGACAGCACGTTTGCCGTATCACTTCCACGCTTTGAGAACAGCAACGCGCGCTTCCAACGAGCTTCATCAACTACACAGGTCTACACGCCCCAGCACGCAGGAGCACTGTGGTCGACGAAGAGCTCCTCTGTTAACCTCGCTCTTGCATCGCGGCAAAGTGAGAGAGGATATGTCACCCTTGACGCAGCAGCGAACATCCGTGTTATCAGTCCTACCTCTCGCACATCGCAACTGCCAACACCTCCGCCAGAAGATATTTCCCAGCAGATTTCTTATACCCAGGCAGACGAGGCTATGGACGTCGAAGGAGATGACATCTTGGCCCTACCAGCCATTGACGATGTTCTTAACAAGGAAGATAGCGATGCTGTCGTGGTCAAGCCGGAGCAGCTGCAACAGGTATTCGAAGAGAGTGGTCAGAGCCACGCGATAGGCTCGCTGAGTGGAATCCTCAGTGCTGTCATTGCGTTGCATCAAAAGCCCACATCCCTTCCATTGAGATAGCGCGCATCCAATACATTTCTATTTTGACGATTTAAATACATCTTGTGCTTTTGATTGTGCCTGGGGGTGATTAGGTTTTGGCGCTAGTGACACCTTGATGGCCAGCACCCTATATGTCCTTCTACACGTTTCCCCTGATCCTCAAACATGACCTGTTGAAACGGCACACTTTGCACAGCCAATACAGCTACAGATATCGATGACTTTGGCGCCTTCTACGGTGCTGCGGTTCCTCGAGTGTCTTGGCGATGCCCAGTGGATCATCAACGGACCTGCTGAAACATTGTGCCCTCCAATGACCGACCCCTCATCACCACGCCGACAGAGCACATGCGCAAATCATCGGAACGGACAACACAACCAGTCGCCTTGGAGATGAGATATACTTGGCAGATATCTTAACGCACGCTTCGACTGGCTGGTTGATAGCGGCGCGCCTCTCTTTACAGCGGGCGCAATCGTAGCTAGGCTGCGGTTGGGGAATGGCCCAAGAATAGCAGTTAGCTTTGAGACCAACCCCAGTCAAATCCAATGCTCGGTCATTATGGTGCCAACGGAAAAGCAAGTCTGGTGGTGGCCCTGGGCCTTACGGGAGGAGGGGTTGGCCTTCGCATGGGCGGTACCGAGTTTAAAGAGCATGGCAATCAGCGCAGCCTGAAAGATGATAACATCGTGTATACTTCCGAGAACAAGAACGATTCTGCAAACGGCCTTATGGGTTACGGAGGCGCGCTTACGCTGGTGAATGGCTCGCCGTTCGAATGGACGTTGAGCAGCCAGACCTCGTACCAGATGGATACGTGGAAATGGCCGAGCGTCAGTCCCGGTATGGAGATTCGCCCCATTAATCCAACTGTATATTACGCTAACGATGCTGGCTAGGTAAAGCGGAAAGAGTCTACGTAGAATTTGGTACGAGATGGTTCGCAAAGGACGACGCAGGCGAAGCGTACTACGACATTGCTGGTACTCCAGAGAAGTTCTCGATACTCGGAAAGAAACCCAAAGACTATGAACTCACAATCTCTTTGACCGATCTTGCAACAAGGCAAAGTCCAAAGGGATCGAAGGTTGATCTTGGATTCCGCCACGACGCAGCTGTCAACTGGATTATGTCAACGGACGAGGCTGGACAATGGTGGTCTAATAGTGGGACGTACGTTGACTGGATGCAGCAAAGTATGGGCTCTTTGGCGAACAGGACTCTCAAGCACATCTGCATGCCTGGTAGCCACGATGCCGGCATGGGGATGTTCAGTCCTGGCACTGTTGGAGCGCACTTCGCCAATACCCAGACTCAGTATCTGGATTTCAAAGGCCAGCTCATGGCAGGTTCTCGCTACTTCGATCTTCGACCGGTCCTATCAGGCGGCAAGTGGGTAGCTGGCCACTACAGTGGACTGAAGGTGGGCGAAGATGATGTATGGGTTGGTGGAAACGGACAGCCGGTTGACGATATCATCAAGCAACTCAACGACTTTACGGCCGAGTACCAAGAACTTGTCATGGTTAACCTCAGCCACACACTCGACACCGACAATAACTATCAAGACCTAGACCAGGACCAGTGGAACTCGCTATTGGACAAGCTTAAAGGCATCAACAACCGCTACACGGTTGACGACCCAGGCGACACAGACTTTTCTGCAAAGCCTCTGGGCGACTTCATCACCGATCGCGCGTCCGTTTTTGTAGTCGCCCAGTTACCTTCAGGCATCAATCTCGGCGACTACGCGAAGCAGGGCTTTTTCGCCAGCAACAACTTTCCTTTCTACGACTCCTACAGCAACAGCAACGATCTGTCCGCTATGCGTGATGATCAACTAAAGAAGCTCAAGGATGAGCGGAACGTCGTTTCTGACCAGACGAAGCGGAAGGACAAATTCCATATCCTGTCCTGGACACTCACACAACAGCCTGAAGACATACTGAATCTCGATCGGGCGATCCTCAACCTCAACGCGGCAGCTTTTGATGAGCTGGTCGAGAAGGCATGGAACACTTTTACACCGGAGAGCTTCCCTAATGTGCTCTACGTCGACGCGCTAGGAATTCGGGATAAGAGCGTGGTCTTTCCTTTTGACAAGCCACGAGAGGTACCATTGAACAACGACATTGCGGCGCTGGCGATTGCAGTGAACAATGGGATGGCAGGCAGGAATAAGGTTGTAACTGGACGGTAAGGAGGAGGGACCCTGCGCAAACGTTCATGCAGAAAGCGAAGATCGACCCAGCAGGTTAGATGGAGTGTCGCAAGACGAACAATATCAAATTTGAATGATCAACGCCATTCCTGAGAGCATCTTAAAGTCTCTCGACCTCACAACAATCCATTTGCTCAGCTGTGATCAGGAAGCGAGTTCGTAGAAGAAGTCAGACTCGTTTCTCCATCCCGTCGTAGCAGCACGCCAGCACAACAGCGCAGATCCGACCGTTGGCTCCGAAATGTTGATCAGCACAACACTTAGCCACCGGTGTCAGACACGTGCAGGGTTGAAATATTGAAACGCATGTCAGCAGGGGAAGCAGGCCCAGCAACGAGGGATCCACGCTACTGCACGCCACCACACTTCTTGGCTCACGAAGATGATCTCGGACGTCTTGTCGCGGGCTTGGAGATGCTTGATCGCAGCACATACACACCTCGTCATCTTCTCCTCATAAGGCCGAAATGTTTGTCATAAGGGCGGGTGAAGCGATGTATGTCATCGCAAGGTTAGCGTACTCATGTCCGAAAGTTTGTGTTGGCTCGTGGCAAGGAAGGCCTTGGCCTAATCCTGCAGCTTGCTTGGCCGAAAACTCAGCTGCAAATCGCTTTTCGTGATGTGACAGCCGATGCAAGGAGTCCACCACAAAATTAAACGTTGGTGCGACGGATCCGCGAGCGGCGCTCTGCCTGGCGCTGATATGCTTCCGAGGAAGCGTGGTGATGTCTTGGGGCTCAAGCGAAGTGGTACTGCCTCGTGCGAGGACTTGCCGGTAAGAATTTTGGTCGTACAGACTCAGGATAATGTGGGATCTGCTGTCAGCCTCGAGATTGCAAGATATTGTTGCTTTTGGTGGTACTGGTCTAACATCTTGGGCGTTGTTGCTGTGCTGACATCCTTGATAGGATGCGGTGCGTTGTCGGCGGAGGCTTACCTAGAGATACCTAGAGTGCAGGTGGCAAGCGTTCAAAGCGAGGTGAGATCACTGCGGGCCGCTGCGTGCCATGCGCTAATTGACAGAGAATGGTGGTGATCGGTGGTAAATTCTGGGGCCAAGAGTCTGTCGATTGGACGAAAACGCGTCCTTGTATATCGAATACGAGATCGCGGGATGCGCAGACATGAGGAACGCTGTTCTGGAGAGTGCAAGATATCGATCAGCACTCAGAATGCTGTTAGAGCTTGCACCAAAGCATCCTCGTGCTCAAAGCGCGTAGCTTTTGTGGATTTTCCCCACCTCTTCCAGAAGTCGACGGAGGCACGATGAACCGGTACAACATGATAGTTGTGTTGCTAATGCTCTAGCAATAAGCCATTCCAACCGAGACGCAGTGTAACATGATGCTGACGTACACTTGCACGGCGTGCCATTGTGCCATTGTGCCACGCTGAAAGACGTGCGAGTCACACGTCGGTGTACAGTACAGGGGCAAGCGGGACACAGCAAGGCGTGGAACGCCCAACAATCAGGACCTTGGTCCTGGTTACGGATACTGCAATCGTTCTCCCATCGCAGCGGTTGTTTCGGAGAACGTGGTCAGGCAGAGTAGAGTCATGTTGAGCCCACAACGCTCTGTGATTCTATCATGTCGAATATCAGCCCGGCGGAGCTGCTAAACTAAGCATTGCCAATTTGCGCATCTTGATGTTGGCAGGGTTCTCGTGCAGTAGGGCTGATGATCGCGGGAAGACCAAGGAACACCTGAATTCGATTGCTCTTGTCTCGTCTCGAAAACGACACCAATCGATCTCGGGTTTTTCACACTGTATCCCCGACCCGCGGTCTACGGCCTTCCGCCAAGGATGATTGTGGAGTGGTAGAAGTTTGGAGTGTCTGCCACTAATTGGTTAGCTGCACGCTCTCCCATGGCAAAAAGGGAGGTATACGAGGATTGCCGGGGCTCCACGATCATGCAGCCTGCAAAACGAAGTATTGAATCCTTATGTCCTATGAAGTTTTTGCCCTTTTGGGCAGCGAGTTCGGAGAACACTGCTGCTATTGATGCCCCTGTGTATCGATAAGTTGAGACAGTGACGTGAATTGCCTGCCGGCAGTCGAAACGAGCTTCGCTCTTCGGCACTCGTGACTCTGCCCATGTCATCGGCAGAGGTCAACAGCCCGAACGGGAGGGCGCTTCAGGCCCCTTGGCGATTCAAGACCCAGCGGGACCCATATTTATCGGTCGAGTTCCCAAACGGCCAGGTCCAAGGTTGATGCAGTCGTGATTGCCGTCCGGTCGGTGCTGCTCTTGGGTGCTGGAAGAAACTTCATGCGCGAAAGCTCCCCTGAAACGCAGAGATTCAGAAGACCCAAAGTTAGATGCGTGCGGATGATGGCATCGAGCTTGGAAGACAACGAGCGGGGTGGGTCTGTCACTCCTTATTCTCAACAAGCTCCCCTCAAGAACGGCGCCACCTCCTCTGCGGCTCGGCAGCGGTTGCCAGTGTGTCCGCCAACGTCGTGTTGAGCCACCAGCATCACTACCAAGGGCTAGGATCATGTAATCCCCACGGCGTTATTGCATTTGCCATGCGCCAGGTGTCCACCAAAAAGCAAGCCATGGCAGCTGCAGGCAGCTTGCGTGGAATCGCGATGCATGCTCCAAGAACGACAGCGGACCAGGGCTGCCGAGAAACTTCCACAAACGGCAGCGTGTTTTCGTCAGCCTCTGAAGCAAGCCGCCGTTTCGATAAATTCCCAAGACAGCTTGACGATCTGTCCCACGATAGACGGGACGCCTGCAGTGCAGTGCAGCGCAGTGCCTGAAGTCCCTGTTCGATACGATATTCAATTTCGACCTCACGTCCCTTCAGTCTCCTCCCAGTGGGGTTGCAGTTGAATCGATGTTCCTGCATTGAGGGCTGACCATGCCGCTATCCAGCTTCTCAGCCAATCACACCCCCGGCTTTCCCGAAGCGAATCCGGAGCTACGGGGCGAGAGCTGATAGTGCGTGAGGCTCCAGGGGTGTCCGCGACACAAGGCTTGAGCTTCCTTGGGCCTAACCGGCTCTTGGCGAGACAGGCTTCGATGCGCCATCGTTCAAGTTTAGCAACTCTCTTGCAGGGATATATATGTCTGGCGGGCGATCTTGCGTCCCTTCATAAACAGTCAGGCCCTTTCGTCTTGTGTGCTTTTATTCTTCACCTTCTCCTCGAAGTCCTAATTCCGTCCGCTTTATTCGCGGTTCGTCTCTCGTTACCTCTCTCAGGACCATTCAGTCGTGAAGTCTTTATTGGCTCAGACTTGTCATTCGCTTTCTCGAACCGTCCACACACTACTTCTAGTAATTCCGTAATACGAACACAACCCTTTTAACAACATGCACTTCTCCACGCTTGCGGCCGTTGCGGCCGTTGCCCCATTCGTCAGTGCCCATGGCGGCATGGGACTGCCCAAGATCGCCGGTATCAACATGCGAGACTTGAAGTCCCGTGACCTGCTGGCCAACCTCGAGGCTCGCATTGCTGAGGTCCAGACTGCTCACGCCCACGCAAATGGTCTTGCTGCCCGCCAGGATGACCGCCAGTGTGGTGCTGGTGTTGGCTCTTGCCCCGCGGGACAGTGCTGCTCTGGTGCTGGATGTATGTCACCCTTTCTTAAATCCTTCGATCCATGACACTAACAAGAAACAGACTGCGGAACTGAGGACGACTACTGCTACTCCCCTGGCTGTGACTACAAGTACGGCCCTGGCTGCCCCGAGAACGTCACTCCCGCTGGCACCAACACCTCGTCGATTGCTCGTACCAAAGTTGGTTCCGTTCAGTACGGCGGTGCTGGTATTTACAACTGTGTCACCCCTGGCACAGTTGCTCTGACCTACGACGATGGCCCACAGAAGGACTACACCACCCACGTCCTTGACGTTTTCAAGACCTACAACGCTAAGGCCACTTTCTTCATCACTGGCAACAACATCAACAAGGGTGAAATCGACACCACTCCTGAATTCTCCAGTGTTATCAAGCGCATGGATTCTGAGGGTCACCACATTGCCTCCCACACCTGGACTCACTTGGACCTGAGCGCTGTCTCTTCGATCGACCGCAAGCAGCAGATGTGGAAGAACGAGATGGCTCTTCGCAACATCATTGGCAAGATCCCCACATACATGCGCCCTCCTTACTCCAGCTGCACTGCTGAATCTGGCTGCGAGAAGGACATGGCTGATCTCGGTTACCACGTCACCTACTTCGACGTTGACACCGATGACTACAACCAGGACGATGTCAACAAGATTCAGAACTCCAAGAACTACTTCAAGGGCAACATCACTGCCAACGGTGCTTCCCCTGCCACTTCCGAGTGGTTGAGCATTGGCCACGACATCCACTACCAGACCGTGTACAACCTGACCGACTATATGCTATCCACCCTCACTGGTCTCGGCTACAAGGCTGTCACCGTCGGTGAGTGCCTCGGCGACCCATCTGCCAACTGGTACCGCTCCGCCTCTGGCGCTGGCTCCCCGGTAAGTTTATGATTCCCATGCCTAGTCTTCCGTCCTCGAGTCTCATTCAAGCCTTCTTGAGAGCCGTCCTCAAGTCTCCTTTGCGTCATTGCGTTCAGCATTGTCATTCAAGCACAAGCTTGAGAAGGAACTGATGATTTGAAAAAGTGATCTCACTGAGACCGATGGCCTGAGCTTGACGCGAATCAACTGTCAAGCTCAAGAGCCCCGTCCTTCAGGCGCGATTGTCTGAATTCGAACGTCAAAAAACGACAAAGCTGCCTCTGCGAAGAGGTGGTTTCCGTTATCTCCCGCTGTTATTAATCCGAGTCTCGCGCTGGTTTACTATTTTGTTTTGTGGGCTCTCGTCTAACATCATTTTTAGCCCGCCACTGGTACCAAGACATCCACTGGTGCTGCTTCCACTGCCACCAAGAAAGTCTCCACTGACGGCATGTGCGGTTCCGCCGCTGGCTCCACCTGCCTCGGCTCCACCTTCGGTAACTGTTGCTCTCAGTACAACTACTGTGGCTCTACCAACGACCACTGCGGAACTGGCTGCAACTCTGCCTTCGGTAACTGCGGTGGCAACGGTGCTGTCACCTCTGCCACTAAGGCTGCCACCAGCGCCGCTAAGCCCACCGCCACATCCACCAACAAGGTCTCCACCGATGGTACTTGCGCTGGCACTGGCAAGCAGACTTGCCAGGGCTCCACCTTTGGCAACTGCTGCTCCCAGTACAACTACTGTGGCTCTACCAACGACCACTGCGGAACTGGCTGCAACTCTGCCTTCGGCACATGCAGCGGCTCGGCCGCCTCCAAGGATGCTACTCCCACCACCAAGGCTACTTCTACCAAGGCTGCTGCCACCTCTGCCGCCGCCAAGAAGGTCTCCACCGATGGCTCCTGTGCTGGCACCGCTGGCTACACTTGCCAGGGTTCCACTTTCGGTAACTGCTGTTCGCAGTACGGCTGGTGCGGATCCACAAATGGTCATTGCCAGAAGACCTCTGGCTGCCAGTCTGGTTTTGGTACTTGCAAATAAGCGTTTCGTACCGCGAGTTGGTTTTGGGTTGTAAAAAGTTGAAGCAGCGTCTAGCGTTGGCGTACTTGTATAAAGCAGGCGATTTAGCGTGATGAGTATATAAGGCTATTGAAACATCATATCTTTCCAATAGTTTCTTTTTTTCCATGTGCCATTAGTCATCATTGTCGATGATGCCTCGCCTCCGACCGGAGATGCAGTGAGTAACGAGGCGTGAAACAGATGTCGAAGCAGTGACCGCCCTACATCTTGACTAGATCTGGACGTACATATAAGAGAATCCGTAGCATCGGCTGTATCAACACGTTATGGGGAGTATTCAGGTCTCCATGTCGATGATTGCATTGACCAAAACATACCACCTCTTCTGTTTTATGGGAGGGTAGCCTGACGATAGGTTTCCCGGAAGCTGATCTGAAGCTCCTCCTACCTATCGACTTTGATATTGACCGACCTTGGAAGCGTACCACATACTGACCCAATTTCCGCAAGCATAAGCACTGCCACCTCTGAATAAGGCGAGTTTCAAAAAGCATGTACGCTCCTACACGCGTAGTTGCGTGGTGATAGATGATCTAGTTCATGCAACAAAAAGATGCCCTCTGCCAGAATCGAACTAGCGATCTTATCATTGCATACCGAAGTAATACTAGTGATACGCTTTACCACTAAGCCAAGAGGGCGGAACCGAAGTTTTACCACGAAATCCCAACAGTGCTGGGTTGACTTGAAAAGTTTGTGGGAAATAACGTATATATTGCAGATGTAAAACTTACTACCGGCGGCCCACCTGGATGCAACCAACTTTTGTAGAACAGACCTTGTCGGATAGTGGGGACAAGAAGAGCCGGACGAGTTCCTACTTTCGTGCCACGCTAGCGGTCCGGCCCTCATCAAGACCGTCAACTTTCCGCTGCAACCGAGACATCTGCGCCGAGTTTGTTGTTACCTTCAAGAATATCTTTCGTTTACTCAAGGAGGTTTTGAGATTGCCATTGTGTGTTGGCTCTTTTGCGCTGTTCTTCGACCCCTCTGCGATGATGCGGCTCTGCTTTGTACTCCGTGTACGACCCTGCATAGGCGCACCATCGTGCATGCGCATGTCTGGAAGAGGGTTCGAGGGCACAAAGTATACGATTCAAGATCGTCTTACCTTCTTAGAGGACTTGCTTACAGACTCTTTGCTCGCTGCAAGCTGCAAGCTGTTCAGTAGTGGATGAGGAAGGTGAACGTCCATGCTGTGTTCTTCCGCATCACGGGAGCATATTAAAATAGATTGTCGCGCAGTTCGAGGCTTGCGCGAATAGCTGACGGCTGAGAGGGTTTCCGAGACTGCGCTCCTGATCTGGCTATTGTGATCCAATCGATGCGTCATGTGTGAGACCCTGCCCAAAGCTCAAGAGAAGATGCCCCTGATCCCGCGATCGCATCTGCCAGCATGCATGGTCGCGATGCCAGCAATACAAAAAGCAATTTCCAATTACCAGCGAGCAATGTGGAAGCAAGGAAGGCATGAAAGCGCATGTGCTCGTTTCTGGATCAGAAATGTGGAGATGAAGTCTGGGGGAGACAAACCAGCCTTTCAGGGCTAAGCTTATTCACATGAAAATCGCGCTAGCAGCCCGGATTTCTGAGCCTCCTGCCTGCTGATCGCGCTGCCCTCCTTCCCTCACATTGCTCAAACGCACTTTCACACCGCACAAACGCACACCAACGGCCAGGAAAAGAGACCTGGCGCACACTCTCGACACTACGCTACCTTCAGAACGACCATCTATGGGCTCTGCTTCCTCCAACGCGACCGCTTCTTTGTCCATCGCCCAGCTCACCCTGACTAGCCCCGTCTTTCCATATACTGCCTCGACCAGCGGACTGAACAAGACCGACGCTTCTTTCGCCGCGCTGATTCGCGGTTGTCTAGGGGAGGAGGGTCCACCTTGAAAGGTGGACGGTAATATTGGCCCCGCCAGTACTGAGTTGGTAGTGCGCACACACCGAGAGCTTCGGGTTCGCGCATGCTGATGCAGGCTGTCTAGAGTCAACGTACGACATAAACCATCAGAGTAAACGCTCTAAATCCCACGGATCCCCGCACACATGGCCATCTTCTCTTTCGACGACGACGATGCAGTGGGCGCGAAGAAGGACGCGCAGCAGGGCGCACAGCCCACAGTGAATGTGGACGACGTCTTTGCAGCAGACAAAATGGATATGGATTTTCCGCCCCTCCAAGTGGGAACCCCACCCATCTCGATCGTGTCTCCACTGCCCAAGCGCGCAGTCCAGCCCAATTTGGAAGCGAAGCAACAAGGACCGGAGAAGCTCGACTTCAATGCAGTCATGAAGAAGGCACAGAAGAACAAGAAGAAGAAGAAGAAGGCTTTGGATGGCATTGCGCCAGCGGCTAGCATTGCTCGTGGGTTCCACACCCCGGTCACGTCAGGTGGAGAGGAGTCGGATTTCTCTGCTGCTGCGACGCCTCGCCTTGGACCTGCCGTCTCCGGCTTGCCCAGCGTCACCAGCAGCCCTGCGCTTAGGCCAATCTCTTCTATGGGCGGCATTAGCAGTCTCAAGGCACAGCTAGAGGCGCTCAATCTTGGAACACGAGCGGATTCGCCCTTGAGATGTCCACCTGCTAAACAGGTCGCTTCCGGCATGTCGAGCAACACTAGTATGTCCGGGCTCGACAGCACCAGCGACAGCGACCGTACCGAGATGGAAAGCTACGAAATCAACCTCGATGAGGATTTCAGCGCCGATGCGCCGTCCAAGACTTCGACTATGCTCGGCAATAACGTCATGCGCAAGATGAGCGCTGACGACTTCGAGCCAATGAAATGCCTCGGTAAAGGCAGCTACGGCACTGTTTTGCTTGTCCGACAGCTCAGCACAGGTCGCCTGTTTGCTCAGAAAACGTTCAAGAAGGCATCCATCACCGTGCACAAGAAGTTGATTGAGCAGACGAAGACTGAGCGCAACATTCTGGAAAGCGTCAATAGGCACCCCTTTATCGTGAATTTCTACTACGCGTTTCAGGACCACGAGAAGCTGTACTTGATTCTCGAGTACGCCCAGGGCGGCGAGCTCTTCCATCATCTCGAAACTGAGCGTATGTTCTCTGAGGATGTAGCAGCATTCTACATGGCTGAGATGGTCCTTGCTCTGGACCATCTTCACAGCACGGTCGGCGTGATCTACCGCGATCTGAAACCCGAAAACTGTCTCCTTGACCATGAGGGTCACCTTCTTCTCACCGACTTTGGCCTGAGTAAGGTTACACTTGACGACGAGAGCCCTTGCCGATCGATCCTAGGGACCCCAGAATACATGGCTCCTGAAGTCATCGAAGGCAAAGAGTACGGCGCAGCGGTCGACTGGTGGTCTCTCGGTGCTCTTGGGGTCGATCTGCTCACTGGATCGCCTCCATTCACTGGTAACAATAACGCGAAGATTCAAGAGAAGATCCTCAAGCAAAAGCCCAATCTGCCATACTACCTGAGTGCTGACGCTAAGGACTTGCTTACACGCCTTCTGCGTAAGGATCCCAAGAAGCGTCTTGGATACAACCCGGCTAAAGATATGCAAACCATCAAGAAGCACCGCTTCTTCCGCAAGATCGACTGGGTGAAGCTTCAGGCTCGCGAGTTAGAGCCACCGATTCAGCCTCTTATCACTGACCCCGAGTTGGCTGAGAATTTCAATCAGGAGTTTACGGACTTGCCGCTGAGCCCTGTGCTGACAAGGAACTTCCTGAGTGAAGCGCAGAGCAACCCATTTGGTGGCTTCAGCTTCGTCGCTAGCCAGAGTTTGTTGGACAGTGGGGAGTTTGGTTGCTGAGGACATTCTTGGATTGTTGGATCTTTTACTTAAGCTCCCGTTGTTACTTTTCGTATTCATGTGTTCTTCCCTGGGATGTGTATACATAACCTCCCAGAATAAGTTTTCGTAGACCACGTGTTCGTCACAGGTACAATGTTATAGATGGTCAAGAGATTTCGTTGCAAAAGTTGAGGTGTTGTGTTGGGACTGTAACGAGTAAACTCAGATGCCCCGTGAAGACACAGCTGTCAATTGGTATCTTCTTCCTTGAGACTGGGGTCCAAAGCTCCAGTGCAAAAGTACAATAGTGGAAGGATAGGAATCACTGACATGAAGGTTGCAAATAGCAGGATATGTGACCACGCCAAAAACATACGTCAAAGCAAGATCATAGTCCTCGGCAGTGGATCTTCGGAGTCGCATGGGTATGCAGAGGCATTCAAAGCCAGCAGCGACAAGACAGGATTGGAGACTCGCAGCTAGCAAATTGGCTAGACAGCTGGTGAATGGCTTGGGAGATCAGCTCAAATCGCCGCTTTTTTGCCCAAATATCAGGACAAATCCAGTAAAGAGCAGACAACTCGCGTTGTAAGTTTTTTTTTTCCTACCTAGAACTCAAGCAGGTGTCTGCTCTTGATGCTCAGAGTTCACGTTGTGAAATGACCTCGGGAGAAAAAGAACATAGAGGTAGTAGAGTGGACGAATCTAGTGGATGGATCTACTTACGCGATTGAGAAGGCTTCATCCAGCTCGTGCATGCGATCTCGCAAAAAGGTGGAGCGAAGATGTACAAAAAATGTGCCCATTCTCGGAATCGAACCGAGGATCTTCTCATGTCGCTCTTTTTGAATACGAGTGAGACGCTGTACCACTAAGCCAAACGGGCTGTTAATCTTCCAAGCTTCATTCAATTATATCTATATATAATGATTTGTTATTATCTCTAGCGCTTTGAGTCCGACAAAGACGCTCTTACTGTGTGCGGCTCTCATTAATACTGCTAGTGGAAGCTTCAGTCCAGCCTCGCTTGTGTCACTGGTTCGTGAGGATTTTCCAACGTCGCATCATTAGCGAACTAGTGGAACCGCAACTCCGAAAGATACTTCCGTACTTCCTCCACCTACAACATGTTTCCATCTCCAGGGCGGTTCGTCCATCCAGAAACTCTTCGGCTCTAGTCACTCTTTTACGAACGATACGCAGGTGCATCACGTGTTGCCTGCGTTCTTGTTCGAGCGATACTGTTGCGGCCACACTAGGTGCCACAATCGCATCCACGAGCAGGAGATTCTTTTCACGTTCGGCCAGAGCGCTTTTCCTCCGAGTGTGTATCTGGTCTCACCTACCGTATTACCAGTACTGCGCTAGGTTTGGAAGAACGACGCGCCTCGCACGCAGCAGACTTAGGCGGTTGCAAGCCCCTTCCGATTGACGAAAAGGGAGGTACTCAGCCTTAATCTGCAGACTTCCTGCATCGCAACAGATACTTTGACGACTACAGTACGTCTCGCGTTGTGATCGAAGTTGAAGTGGGAGGCCACCATCTAATTAGACCTGTGGTACGACTCGGACGCGAAGCCAAAACAAAAGGAAGCCATACGCGTACTAAATAGCACTTTTCCGTGTTTAAGCCCGACTAAAGATCTGAGCTAGCTGCCTCGCGGTGGGAGAGGTATTTTTCGCACGCTTCGGCAGGTGCAACGCAGCACGCAACGTCCTGACACATTTTTTTGCGAGATATATACCCAGCGGGAGACGCAGGGTCAGGCGATACCTAGGAAGTCCAGCACAGGAAGCGTACACGACTAAGTACTGCTTGTCTCACCCTGCTAAAATTACGACACGTTCTTCGGACTTTTGCTTCGCGGTGAGGCGTTGTCATATTGCTTTATCGCTTCGCAAAGCAAAACAGCAGAACGCACGAACTAGCCAACACTCGAAAAGCGACCACGGCAGAGTTTCGCAGTCCTGGCGTGTCACGTCCCGGCGAGAATTTCTTCTAACAGCAGATGAGATCTAGGGACCTACCCAAGTGAAAGTAGATCCGTGTCGCTGCCAAGACAGACCTTACCATCGCGTCACCGCAGAGCACAAAATTATTAAACCACCTACACCACCGCGCCCAGTTCAAATCTAACAAAACCACTCACGAAATCCACTTACGGAATCTGTTATTCCGACACTGCGCAACATGGCGCAATTTTCTGCTGACACAGCAGCGACGTTCAGCTTGCGCGTTATTGAAAGCACCCCAGGCGAAAGTCTCACTATTGCGCTTCCATTACCCTCCAATGCGAACGCGCTGCAGGAGTCTTCCCAATCTAGAGATTCGACTGTCGCCGCTGCTTTGCCAGAGCTCAGTCGCGTCTGGTGGACCCGACTTAGCTACAGTCCTGGGCTACTTCAAATCGGCACCGTCCTTCGACATCTCGGGCTTCGACAAGTTCCTAACGCGAAGCGGATCGTATTTCAATACAACAATGTTATTCAGCTTGCAGATGCTGTAGCTGATGTACTCAAGGAACTACCGGCCGATAAGGAAGGACTGATAGACGTTGCTGTTGATTACAACAAGGGTGGACTCGATGAGGACATCGCCCTTCTTCTTCATCGTTTTGGCAACGAAATTTGGGGCGCAGGCAAGGAGAGGCCGTGGCTTCTCCGAGCCGACGAAGGTGTTGTGGAATATTCGAAAGACCTGGTCTTTGGAGACGCCGCCGACCAAGAAGTGTAAGTTCGTTGCATAAATCGTGGTGTCAGCGCTGAGTTCATCTCTAATCTCAACTGAAGAATGGTTTACTACCTCCGTCTATGGATCCTTGCCAAAGCTTTCAACGCTATGCGCAAACACGTGCAGCCTCGTGCAAAGGACAGTGCACCCGCGAATATTGATGAGGCGGCTCGAAGGACCTCTACTCGGCGAAGCGGTGGATCATCACTCGTATCTCAAAACATTCAGGCCGTTGCACCTGGCGGCTCATTCGTGGCCACTGCTGACCTTGTTGAGTCCACAGGTTTAGATATGGACAGCGCAACACAAACTCGTCGAACAGGACGCACTCCAAAACCGCGGAAAGATCTTATTGATTTTGACGGAGACTCAGAAGAATCCTCGGATGAGCTATCTGAACTCGACGAGGAGTCAGATGACGATATCCCAAGGCACTACAAAGGCAAAGGCAGAGCTTGGAAGAAGACAGAAACAGACGAAGACCCGGCTTTCCTATCCAAGGATCGCAGATCGAGTAAGCGTCGCACGAGTGAGGTCCAACCCCAAACAACTCCCAAACGGAGAGGCAGACCGCCAAAGCGGCCAGGAAAAGAGTCACTGTCAGCACCTGCCCGCCACTCGATGCCAGCGCAGAGATCGTCAGTCCAGCATGGAAGCCGGCGTCCAAGAAGGAACCACCTGTCCGAAGGGGTGGTTAACAACAACTCAGATGAGTCCGAAGACGACCAAAATGTCTTTACGCCAACAGCCACTACACAATCACGAGGTGGCAAATCTGCACGACAACCACCAGGAGCGTGCGAATCGTGTCGGCGGCGGCGTCAAAAGTGCGATCGGGCGCGTCCAGAATGTGGCCGCTGCATATTGCTTGGCTTCACTTGCAGATACATTCTCAACACAGGATTCGCTACGCCCGCCAAGTCGAGTCCTAGACTCAAGACAGAGGCGACCCAGGCCGAACTGGATGTCGACAGCGAACACGATTCATCAGATCAGCTTGTGACTAATGGCACCTCGAGAGTGAAGAAGGTCAATTTGCCTCTCGATGAAGATTGGGACGAAGATCGCTGGCAGTACTTCTACCTCCAAGGCAATGAAGATAGCTTGATGCTTGCCACAATGCTATCGCTTGGACTGAAGGCGACACCACGAGATCGTATCAGCTTCAGCTTCGTTATCGAGCATTACGCGTCTCTATGCAAGGATATTTGCAAGATTGCAGCCAAGCTCTGCAACAAATTCTCAGCGGCGGAACTGATCAGATTCGCCGCAAACTCATCGTATCTGGACGAAGAGATCGACATTATTTTCGATGACTACTCGCACGTCTGGAGCGTCGACGGAGATCGCACAAAGCTTCTGATCCCGGGATCTAACCCACTGTATCCGCAGGATCTTTCCTACGAGGAAGATGATGACCGGAAGCTGTAAGTTCTAGTATTATGTGCAGGTATTACTAGATGAACTGATTTCTACATAGGTTGTGGATTCACCTCCATCGTTGGATCTTCATGATAGCACTCGTGAACTGCAAACAGATGCATGGAACGGGTGTGCGCAACATGAAGAAAAAGATGGATGCCAAAGTCCCCAAGTACATACTCGACCAGTGGCAGTCGGGAGGAATTTACACGTTCGATAGCCCGGAAGACACCAGCGCAGCTGCTCGATCCGAGTCGAAGGCCTCAGGCTCTACAGCAGACATATTCGCCGATCCAAAACTGCAAGAAAGCGAGACACAACTTCTTGAAGCCATCGGCGACATGTTCGCAGAAGGCAGGACAGAGCAGCAGGACACGACAACAAGCAACGCAGCGGAGCCAAACTCGATTGCACGAAGACCTTCTAGACGTCAGCAGAAGCGCAAGGATAGCAGCATAGCAACTCCCGAGCAGCCAGAAGCTACTCGACCTCACAAGCAACGCCGCATCGACCGCACGGTATCCAAGCCCGACGACTTCAACGCCCTCTTCATGAGTTACCTGGAGAACTTCGCCGAACCGCAATTCAACGAGCTTGCTGCGCTCGACAGCATCGAACAGGAGCTGCCGGTCGTTAGAGACTACGCCAACGGTCTCGACGCAAAGCTACGCGCGCGCGTGAGCACCACCGTATTCTTCGTCACGTTTCCGGCTTGGCTGGCGTATCGTAGGGAGATTGCTGAAGCAAAGCGCAAGGTGGCTGCTATGCCTTCGGTAGCGGAGGCGCCGAGCCGTCAGGTGGCTATCATGGAGCGCACTAGGCTTGCCACGCATCTCCGCCAAACGCTTGAGACTTTCGTGGAAGCGGGTCACGATGACCTGAGGCCGGAACAGATCATTTACCGCGCCATGATCACGCTCATGAAGGAGCATGGTAACTCTCAGACCGCGGAGGGCATTCGAAAGGGGTTCAAGGCCATGGAGGACGAGTTCATGGGTCTTGGAGATCAGCTTATGAAAGATGGAGGCATCAAGTATGTCATGAGCGGAACTGCGTCGGTGGCCAGTCTGAAAGACTTGCAGCCGCACACAAGGGTTGGTCGATAAGGGTGCAAGTATGCTGGGTTTTGTCACGGTGGAGAATGCAAAGTTAAGGCAGTAATAGATTTATAGTCAGTGCAAATGGTGTTAAAATGTGGTATTATCGTCTCGTACGCTGAAGATCACTCTAACGTGAAGTTCGCTAAGAGTTGGCTGCCAACAACATCTTCACCGCTCTGCCCTGTTCGCCGGACAACTCGTGTACAGTGACCGATCACTTCGGCGTGGTGATGACACCCTCGTACTCTCGACTTGCTATATAATCAAGCGTACGTTGGAAGTGTTTCCTTGGGTTTTCGAGACTTGATGCGTTTTCGTTGGACTGAAGGTTTGAGTGGATGAGTTCGATGAGGCCATTGAGGTACTTGGTTGTAACCTTGATGTTGTTAGTAAGGATTTGGATTAAGCAAGCATTCGACTTACTGCATCATTCTCCTGGTCGAAGTAGTAGACATAGCGGTTCAGGATCTCAACGAAAAGCTCGACAGATACTGCTGCGTCCATGCAGGCATCGGCGACGCGGAGCGCACGCTGCAGGCATTCGAGCACGCGCTTGCCATCGCGGTAAAGCTAGTCATGTCAGCTAAACGTCGATTTACAACGCTAAGACTGTAACTTACATCCTTGGGATCCTCCTCTCCGAGCGCCCTGAGCTCTGTCGCCCACCACAGATGACTAGCGAGGTATACAGCACGGCACTGATCGGGCTTCTTGAGCAGCTTGCTACCGTGCAGCGCGCATTTCGTGATGAGTGTGTCGTAGTTCTCTTTGCCAAAGTTCCGTGTTGTGTGCAACCCACTGGCGACGACACATACGGCCTGGAACTGCGCTCTCGAATCGCTGATCGCCTCCTCGTAGATCGTGAAAGCTTGGGCGAAGTACTCGTAAGCAACTTCCTCGAAGTTGTTCTGATCTGCGACCTGCCCGCAAGCAACGAAGAGACGGAGTGACAGATCGGCGGAGCCTGTGACGCGGCTGTAGAGGGTAGACAGGGTGTTGTGCATGAACTTGTAAAGCGCGGATGATTGTGACTGCCAGTTGTCGTCAAAATGCTCGCGCTTCTTGTACTGGCGCGCAAGCTTGAGTGATGCTGTGATGATGGCTGGCGTGGTGTACTTGACACGCTCGTTGCCTTCCGCAAATGCCTTGCGTGCTGCCTGGAGAAGCTGCGAATCTTGTTAGCGTTCTTGCTCTAGTTTTGAGAGAGCAGGACCTACCTTGAATTGCGTGTCGTTGTCCTTGCCGTGTAGCAGATGCACTATCCTCGCTAGCCAACCCTGCTCCTCTATTGTTTCTTCTGTTTCTTGTGCCCTTCTTTGGATTGGACCACCTGGGTATCCTTGCGCCTGCTGAATGCCCTCTCTGATGAGGACCTTCAGGATCTCCAATACGCTTTCGAGGTTCTCGACAGATGTGATCGGTGTCTTATTTCGCATCAGACTCCTTGCAATCTCGCCGGCGACTGCTCTCCGTGTGGGGTACGGCTGGGAATGGAGGAGAGGAATGTAGTTCGGAAGGGCGAGCGCGGTGAAGAGAGAAACGTAGGTTTTGATGGGAGAAAGGAGGAGGTTGAGGATCTGGCTTTGCGTGGCTTGCGAGTGCAGGTCGGCGCTGTTCTGGTACTCTGTAACTTTTTGGTTCGCAAACGTGAGAACTTGGTCGATGTAGTCAAGACGTTCAGGGTATATGTTTCTGTCCCAATCAGCAAAACTCAGTTCAGCATGCATAGCCGACTTACAATGCAAGATTTGCGAGCGACACAAGCAGCCCAATGGTGTCTTGTATGGCCAATCGCTGCATCTTCACAAGCGTCTGAACCTGCTCGTGGAAGATCTCAAAAAGCTTCACGTTGCTCGGTATGCCGCGTCTCTTTTCAATCGCACCATCCGGATCGTCTGTCTCGGTGTCTGCAAGGGACACTGCAGTTGTTGAGGATGCGGTCGAAGTCTCATCTGCACCCGGCTGTGTCTCAGCACCCTCGGCAGAGCCACCGTTCTGTTGTGTAGACGCAGCCTCTGGCTCAGCACCCTTGTCCTTTGCTATCCGCATCTTCTCGAGAAGCTGTGCTATCGACTCCTCCTCGGTCTTCTTGCGCTGCTCTGGGCTCTCCGACTCGGCTTCGCGTTGCGCGTACGATGACAGGCGGTCCATGAGGCCCACGACGATGCTCTTGACGTTCACGTGGGGGTTCAGCCGCGCGACCGCGGAGAGGAACTGGTCGAGGGTATGCAAGTGGAACTCGTCAGGGAAGACCTGAGTGACGACTGTTTCGTGTTAGCCAAATTCCGAGGGCACGTAGGCCGAGACATGCCTTCCAGGAGATACTCTTGTGCCAGAACGTCCCGGCACTGGACGATCTGCTCAAGCAGAGGATTGAGTATCTTCTTGTAGTTTTCCAGATCAACCAGCTGGCTGAGGCGGACCAGATTGCTGCCGACCAGAAGCTGCAGCTCCTGGCGCTCCTTGGTCCTCTGCTCGCGCTCTCTCGAGTGGCCTTGGTGTTGCAGGCGCACCCAGAGCTTGTTCATCTCTACGAAATTGGTCAGGATGAAGCTGATCGAGTCCTGCAGATTGCCCTCCGGACCGTCGCTGTCGCCAGAAGGAAGGTGGTCGCGCGCCTGGCCGGCGAGATAGTAGCGCAGGAACAGGCCGCGGATGGGGTGCTGCACGCCGCGACTCATCTCCATCATGTCCTTCATGATCTCCTTGACGGGGGCGTCTTCAATGGCCATGTAGACGGTGCCGACGGTGATCATGAGATACAGGCGCGGGATGATGTTGCCGGCATACTGGACGAGCTCGTACAGGTCGGCGAGGTGGTTCACGGGGTGGTTCTCGCGTAGGTAGACGGCCAGATGGCGCAGGGCATCGAAGACGGCCATGTAGAGCTCGTAGTACTGCTTGGGGCCGAGGCTGCTCGTGCGCAGTTCCGAGACGAGCGTCGAGCTGGGCACACAATCAGCGATCCATCTCCCTCTGCAATTGCGGGCTGCCGGCTGCTGGCGAGGGCCCGGAGCTCCGCGTACCTGCACTTGAGCGCATCCATCAGCTTCCCGGGCGTCTCGAGACACCGCCGCATGAGCATCGTCTGCTGGCGCACCACGGCGAGCGCATCTTCGAGCAGCCGGGCCTGGTCTTCAACGGGGGGCGGCGACGCCATTGTGTGTACAGTCGGTGGGGAGGCCGGGGTTTGTGGAGAGCACTGCGCGATGATCAGGCAAGGCCGCCGTGCGGGATGCGAAGCCGCCAAGGAGCCTGGAGTACCTACCTGACAGGGATGCTAGCTTGCCGGCTGAGCTGCGTCATCATCTAACGTGTGCACGCGTTTGCGCCGAGTCGTCGTTGCATGCTACTGTCGTGTGTTCTGTCTATATCTACACGCACTATCTATTTGCATGCAACATGCATTGCCTTGTTGCCGCACTCTAATAACGCCGTCCCAATGCCGCACTATATCCACGTCCATCACAACCATTTCGCCATTACTCATGCTCATGTACATCGTGTTTCCCATATCGTATTATCAACACAAGAGTCGCCAACTTGACGCATGCGTCGTCAAATGTGGCCAAGAAGAAGAAGAAGAAAAGCGCTGGATGCGCAGCATCCCTGCTAAGTTGCTTGGTGCATGTGGAGCGCTCAGGCTACAAGGCAGGGAGAGAAGTCGAGCTCGCAGCCATGTCGCTCAGTGTTGACAGTAATGTGGGCGCTGCGACCGCTTCGAACGTCTTGATTCGGTAGGATGTGTGCCACATGCCATTGTCGTAGTACTCCGTCGGTCCAGCGTCGTCGGTGACGGTGACGGTAATAAAGATTGGTGTTGGGGTCGTTGTTGTTGAAGGTGAAGTGGTTGTTGCCTTTGTACTTGTCGAGCTTGATGTTGGTGTCGGTGAACATGTCGAACTGCTTGTACTGCTGGTTTTTGCCGGTACAGGAACAGACTCGACAACAGTGGTTGTAACCTTCGCGGTGACAGTCGGTCCTGGGTTGGTGACCTCCACCGTCTTGGTTGTTCGGTCGACTACCGTAGTCGCGTCCACAGGTGCCTCTGTGGATGCTCCACCGCCAACATTGACAACGCTGTAGCTCTTTGCACGAGGCACAAGGTTGTCCAGTGGTAACGCGCCGACAAGACTTGAGGTGATGGTGGCCAGAGCGAGGAGCTGAGTATTGAATATCATATTGAAGATGCTCAAAGGAGTTGATGAAGGGTCTTGGGTTCAGGTGATGAGCTTGCAGGACACGAGTCGAGAGCCGTTGAGCTTTGGCTGATATGATCGCTGAACAGAGTGCGTGCACAGTGGAGCGGAGTATTGAAATCCATCTTTGTGGCGGGGACATTACAGTCGTTTGTTGATGGCAGGCTGAACGAGAGGCTGGGGGAGGCTGGTAGCGCGGATCTTAGCGCGAGCCTCGCAAGTCACAGCCCGCTTTGCCCAGCTGCACAACTTGAGCTTGGAAAACCAAGGAGAGTCTCGACCCTGATTTACAAGATCTCTGCGAGCTAGTACAAGTCCTGTTAGCTACGACAGTTCACGTGTTGTCGCCGGTTGCGCTTGCCCTTGGAGCCATGTTTACCACGCGACTATCGTCAACAGAGTGCATACCGGTCTTTCTCGTTGAAAGACGTTCGATGCAGTGCTTTTCGCTCAGCTGCGCTATGCATTGTGGTTACAAGCGGATCGTCTACATGCCAACAAAACTGTTTCACATCATGCTCCAGCGTGATATCCAGAGCCACATTCCAGTTGCGTCGCCTTCCTAAGCACGCTCAATATGCTCCAACATCCTGGCCTTCCCTAGCCAATGTCTCGAACACTCGCGGAGGCAGCTTGTACCTGATGAGACCCGCGAATACCATTAGATCCTTAGCCTTCTGTAGTAGCTGATCCGCAAGCCTCTTACGCATGGGATCGTCGAACTGGCCAGAAAGTAAGTGCTCGCGGTGGCGCGAGCAGCATCCAATGCACCACAGCAGAACGCTGCCAATGTTTCGTGCGATTTCTGGTGGGTATGAGCTGAAGCTGTTCGCTGATGCTCGGATATCCGATACATTGCCGTTGGCCGACAATGGGAGGATGCGCAGGTTCTCGATCATCTAGCATTACGTTAGCAGGTTCTTGTGTTGACAAGGGTTAGATACTTACGCCGAGTGCCTCCATGTAGGAGCGAGCCTCGATGATCTTCTTGGCTTCGTTCAACTGAAACAGGATGCGAACCGTGTCACGGTTGAGTTCAGACACCTTGCGCCACCATAGGTTGTTGCCGTCGTAAAGGGCAATGACCTTCCGTGCAAGGTCGACTGGATCGTCCGTTCCAAGCATGCTCAAGCTTGTTGATGTCTCGTCGGTCAGCTGCTGCTGTCCATCTACGGCGACCAGGCGCGGCTTCAACGGCTCGAGGCGAAGAGGCTCTTGCCCGATCTCAACGGAAAGGGCTTCTGAAAGGGCACGGTTAAGGATGGCGATGACACTGTCATACTCGTTGGCCAGGTGGCAGAGAAGGACGGCGTCGTTAGTACGTCCATTGTCGTCTGCCATCTTGGCTGCTTCCCGAGTGATGGTGTTGATTAGACCATTCTCTCCGTTCAGCTTGAGCAACGGCACACGTTCCTGGATGAGACCGGGCTTCGTCTGGCCATTGGATTTTACATCGCCCAAAAGTGTCGAGAACTCACGGGTCTCCAACACAAGCTCACGGAGAGCTTCGTGGCAAAGCTCCGCCTGTTGCTTGCCCGCCTCACCTGGCAGATCTGCGTTCAAGCAGAGCAAGATGAGGTATTCAGCTGCAGCGTCGGCTCGTGCAGCGCGGAAGTCGCCTGTGTAATAGCCAATGATTCGTCCGAAGTTCAATTGTGGTTGCTGCTTTGTTGTGTATGTCAGGATCTCGTTGCCTGCAGTGCTCCAGTCTGATACCCTCAGCAAACCGTAGTAATCCAAAGCGATGGCAAAGTGGACCGCTGAGACGTAGTTGTGCTGGTACAAGTAGTTGATCGCCGGCTCGAACATTCCTGCGAGTGTGGCCAGGTAGAAGTAGACTCCATATCCACCTGACACCTCGCCATCGTCGTTCATGAAGTGGCGTTGCCCGATGTCCCTAATAGTAGTCCGCAGCTCCTCAAGACCGAAGATCTCGCCAGCGTTCTCTTCAGCTCGGTTGCTTTCACGGGCAAGATTGAATTGCAACCAAACCCAATCGTCCATATTTTCCTTAATGGGCTCAAGGTTTCGACGGCTCATCTCACAACGACCGATGATCTTGTAGCAAGCTGTCCTATAAGGATCATTTGCTGTGTTGATACGAGCTCGCTGCGCATGAACGTGACTGATCTTCTGCTGAAGGTCGGGGCTGAGTCTGCGGTCGGGATCTGTAGCGTAGTATGCAATGGCAGGGTGAAAGTTTCGATCGTTGTTCTGGAAGAAGCTCCTCTTTTCCCGAACGTAGTCCGCAGCTTCTGCAAGGAGACCGCCTCTGAGCAAGTAGAACACAATGACCCACGGGAACTCCTCGCCAGATTCGCCTATCTTCTGGAGGATGTCGAGGTCAGCACCGAGCTCTTTGAAGGCCACCTTGGCCCGAACAAAACCACGAATTTTGTTCAGCAACGAAGGTACACCGCCAACCAGAGCCTCGGATGGATTTTTCTTGAGAACTTCTTCCACATGCTCCAAAAATCTCTTCTCAAGATAAGATCGAGATCCATCCAATATCCGCTTGCGCATCTTGATGCTAGTGTTTGATGTGGCTGTCTCGTCCAGGTAGTCGCGGGCGAAGCTTCGCGACTTGGGGTTATTTGATCCAGGGTTGGCTGCCTCTGCCTGTATCTTCTCACCGGTAATGGAGATGAGGGCTCCATAGGCGCTGATGAAGTGGTCCGAGTTGTCTCCAGCTGCAGCGCCCTCCACATTGGAGAAAGCATGCAGGACCGAGAAAGAAATCTCTCGTTGCCTGTCTTCGTTGAGGTTCTTGACCTGTTCCATGAACCTCTCCTGTTTGTCGCGAACATGGCGATCCTGTGGGCCAGATTGTACGCCATACACCGACTTGTCAGAGTTGTCCCGTCCGTTGAGTACGCTCTGGGAATGTCCAATGACGGGTGGTCCATTGGAAGATGCGCCAAATGTCGATGCGCCATTCGCTGTGGAGGCTCTAGGCCCCATAGATCGGCCTTTGCGTGTGGAACGGCCAAAGGCGCCTCGAGCTGTTGTGTTGCCGAATGTGCTTTGAGAAGCTGCCATCTCCTCGCTCTGCCTGCCCAAACCGAAGTGCTCATATATCTTCTGTCGCTGCTTGTCCCATTCGATCTGAACGTTGTCCTCCAGGAAAGTATCGAAGTCCCGTTTGGACTGTTCCAAGCCTTCTTGGATGAGAGCAAGGGTCGATTGGGAGTGGAGGTTCGAGATGTAGCTGTCGACGTCGCTATCGAGTGCGTTCGGTGCAGACACGTTCGCGCTGTAACCCGCTTGCGTCGAGAATTGGTTGAGATCGCGGAGGGTGCTGCCCATCTTCACGCCAGAAGCGGAGAGTAGGTAGTGTCTACAAGTGGTCAGCACATGTTCGTATAGCACTATCTCTCAGGTCTTACGCGGCGCGGTCCTGTTGGCCGTCCTGAGCCTGAGCTGCCGAGGGCCCACCAGCGCCCAGGTTGCGGACCTTGCGCGCAATGTCTCCAAGGCCCAGCTGCAGCGACGGCAGCTCGTCGAAGTTGGTAAGCCCGTTCTCGCCAGCATTGCGCTTGCGACCCCTCTCTAGAAGGTGATCGAAGTGCGCAGATCGGCCTGTACCCGCGTTTGCTTGTGCCAACGGAGCACCCTGTTGCTGCTGCTGCTGCTGCTGCTGCTGCTGCTGCTGCTGCTGCTGGGGCTGCTGTGTCGAAGTGGTACCGAAGAGCGAGGACGCACCGAGTCCTCCCGTTTGTGAGGGGTTCGAGTTTTGGTTTGCGCTTGTCGATTGCTGCGTCGCGCCTCCGATGCCGCCAAAGAGGCTGGTCGTTTGCGTCGCCGGCTGCGCTGTCGCTGCTCCGCCGAAGAGACCTCCTGCAGGCGCCGACGACGTAGGGGCAGGGGAAGCAGCTGGCTTTGCTCCCAATGCGCCGCCAAAAAGGCTGCCGCCGAACCCCCCGCTGCTTGCTGGCTGTGTTGTGCCTGCGGCAGCATCGGGAGTAGCTCCAAACAAGCTGTTGGTCGGCGCCGCAGACGTTGTTGCAGGTTTGCTGCTGCCGAAGAGAGAGAACGACGGAGCCGGGGCCCCGCTCGAGGCAGGCTGGTTGCCTCCAATGTTGCCGAAAAGCGACATGTTGACAGTATTGTTGCGCGGTGTTGTCAAAAGTTCGGCGGTCGCGTTGTTCTGCCGCGAGCAAGAGCTACAGGTGCTAAGCTTCTTTGGACCTTAGCTTGTCTGCTGCAGCAACACAGTGAAAGGCGGAGTACAGACGTATTCGATACAGTGGAAGTAACATCAGATGACAAGTGTGGGAAGCTTGTTGATCAAGCGACTATACGTATAGTTAAAAATGCAATCGGCAGACAAAGATGACTGGTATTGGAGGACAGGTGACCATGGCAAACGCCAGGCATCATATGCTATACAAGCAGCTACACATCGAGGCGAGCAGACATCAAGTTAGTCGTACTCATACTGATTCCGACTGTTCAACAATGGACTGCTATGCTCCACAGTTCAATCCGGCTATGATGCCGCACAGATCCAATATCAAAGAGTACAGTCGAGACCACCGCGCATGGATCCAAGATGGAAAGAAATTCCGCGGTATCAAGTCCCACAAGGCTTTGATCTGGCCCAAGGATGGCAGAAACGGCTCCAAATGGGGCCGCATGAAGGACATACTGCAAGACAAAGGCCCTGACATCCACATCGCCATAAGCGCTGACAAGATGGACTATATGAAGAATCGACAGCACAAATCTCGTTGGGCTGATTGGACCTGCCTCGACAACCGCGATAGAGATGTTTCGATGTCTTCGGTCACATACGCCCCCTGGACGCACAATGGTGCGCTTGGTGGACGCGCTCCAGGACTGAGTTACGACTTCCGCACTCGAAAGTACGGCACGGCGGATCGACACACTTGGACGGACGTCAAGTGGCAACCGGAGCCCAACTGCAAGAACCTGTACCCAGAGGCGTTCCGGTCCTACTATGGCGACTGGTACCAGGACAGGAACTACATCCCTTTGATCAGACATTATCCTCAACTCGCGCCCTTTGCGCATCCTGGGCACCTCGGACACTTTGCACATTCAAGGTAGCTCGCGATTTAGAGACAGCCCTCATGGAACGCTTCCCAGACGGTCTCTAAGGTATCGTTGGCACCGGTTGTTTGCTGACTTCTTCTCGCGGTCGGAGTGAGAGCGGCATCGTCAAGCAACCTCCCACATTTAGCACATGAACTTCCTTTCACGGTCTTGTATGCCACAATCATATTCTGTAGGTCTTAGCGTTAGTTGAGCACGTTCCATAGTCCAGTACAATGAAATAAGTCTTACCAGAAGGTATGTCAGATCGTGAGTGTTCGGCCGCGATGACACGCAACGTGTTATTGATAGGAAGGGCTCTGAAGTCCCCAAGCACGCCGCTGAGAGTTTAGGCCGTGTGTCATTTTCGCGATCGATGTTGACTCTGAAGGAGAGTCTCATGGAGTTCGCGACAAATTGTGTCTACTCGATGAGTCAGTATCTACTGATGAAGATTCCATCAGAAGTCGTACGGTTATGCAGCGGCTGTCGTCATGGGCTTGCAGCTTGATGTTAGGCTGTGCACTCTGGACTTCCGCTATAACACGGGATATTGTCTCATCGTCCAATTCGTTGCCATGATCCTCGACAGCTGTGTTCTCTCCATGGCGCTTGTGCGACTCACGCTCGCGGCGCTCTCTTTCTATCCAGCCGTGGGAAGGGATTGAGGCGCACGCAGCTAAATCTTGGTTCGCATCATAACTCTTTTTAGTGTGCGCAAACATCTCTTGTACTTCCGGTGCCCTCCATGCTTCGTTCAGCGCTCTGATTCCGTTCTGGGAGCCAACAACGCCCTGCGAGTACAGCTTGAAGGTGGATGGGTTCGGTGGTCGATGGAAAGGCTCGATTATCCTAGGTATTGCAAGCCGTAAGTCGTCGATCTAAGCTGTTAGTACAGGCTTAGACGATTGTGTGTAAGTGCAAACCTGAGCCTGCAGCTGCTCAAGCTGCGCAAGAGCCGCCATGCACTGCGCTTCATCCCAACCTGCGCCCGGTTGCGCTGCGGAGTCCGGAGCGCTCATCTTCGCAAGAAGCAAACCAAAAACAGCGGCTTGACCTTCCTCAAGCTTCCAGAGGAAATTCACAAAGAAAGAGCGGTGCGGTCGTCAACGCGAAGATCGTGGAAGAGGAAGAACCGCGTTCCATGCCTCAATGGATGTTTGAGCGGGTCTCGGTTCCATTGAGCCAGCCCCACTGTGACCCCGGAGCCATCCATGAACGAACAATCGCGGTCTCACGTGCGCGAATCTTGAGAGTATCAGCAGGTCCAGGTTGGAAACTAGACTATCAATTTGATTTCTAAGGCACCGAGTAGACTTGGGAATATCTGACAAGGTGTAATCAATGGTATATTCGACCCTACGCTACATGTAAATCCAACAATTCTAAACGCTCCGATGTAATGCATATGTACAGCTCGCCCGCTTTCAACATTTACAGCTTAGCCTTTGCCTTCTCCTGAGGTCCAATGAGCGAGTCGTAGACGTTGAGTCCGAGGGTGTCGACGGGTACTGGCGTGATGTGCGAGCTGAGTGCTCGTGTGTCAATCATTGAAGGGTTCAGATCCGAGACCTTTGCAGCACCGATCAACCTCATGTTCATCTCCATCTCATCCTTCAGCAGCTGCATAGCGTGGTCGACACCAGGAAGGCCATACGCAGACATGGCGTAAAGGAACGGACGGCCGATACCGACACCAGTGGCACCAAGGCACATAGCCTTGATGATGTCTGTTGCACGGCGTACACCACCGTCGATGTAGACTTCCAAGCGGTCTTGCCAGCCGCGCGCACGCAAAACTGGCATGACTTCGGCGAGGATCTCAATGCCGGAACGTGCAGTGTCGAGCTGGCGACCTCCGTGGTTAGACAGAACGACGCCCTGCACGCCAACCTCGACAGCGCGGATAACGTCCTCGACGCACTGGACGCCCTTGAGTAGAATCGGCATTTTGGTGATGCTCTGGAACCACGCAATATCCTTCCAGCTTAGACTCGGGTCAATGAAGGACGAGATGGCTCGTGCAGCACCCTGGCTTCGGTCTACAGCTGACCCGGAGGTGCTCTGCACGCTAGAACCCACATCGTTGAACTTTGATCGCATGTCTTTCTCGCGACGACCGAGCTGAGGTGCATCGACTGTAATAAACAGACCCTTGCAACCGCGCTTCTCAGCGTGCTGCACAATCCGCTTGGTGACTTCGCGGTCTTTGTTGACGTAAAGCTGCAGCCATTGAACCTGGTCATCTGCGGCATCCATGATCTCGTCGAACGAACAAGATGCCAACGTTGGGATCATCTGAATAACGTTGTGCTTCTTCGCCCCACGCGTCAAGACGACCTCACCTTCTGGGTGTCCAAGCTTGCCGAGTGCGGTAGCGGTCACGTAGAATGGGATATCGACCTTGGTGCCCAGCATCGTGGTGGACATGTCAACGTGTTCGACATCGACGAGGACTCGTGGGCGGAACCAAATCTTGTGGAAAGCGCTGTGGTTTTCACGCAGCGTCTGCCGTCACTGTCAGCCGTGGTAACTATGATGAAAGCCTACAGACTCACAATCTCATCGTCTGCAGCACTCGAGTAGTATGCCCAGGCCGTCTTCTTCATGACTTTGCGGGCGACAGCCTCAAAGTCCATCAGGTTGTAGCATTGTTCCAAGATGGGCATGCTCTCGATGCGCTTCTGCCTCTCTTCCTCGTCAGGGTCGAACTCCTTCTCTTCCTTGGCCACTGTTCCCATGTCCACCTCGCCGAGGTGCTTGTCCTTGGGCAGGTACTTGTCGAGCGTGTCGGGCGGGTGGATGGGCGCGTACTCGTCGGTAGCATCCTTGCCCGCGTACTTCAGGATGATCTTGGGGCCTCCAGGGTGCTCTGGCAGGAACTCGGTGACATCGTAGGCGCGGCCGTGGACAATGACCCAGCACGAGTCCTGGTTGTTGTGCTTCGCGATCTCCTCGCCGGTGAGCTGCACCGCCTGGGTGTTGTTGCTGGAGTGGTTCATGGTGGCGGTAGCTGGGGGTGTCAATGGACGGAACCTCGAGGCCTGAGAAGAAGAGGAAAGGCACGGGAAAGCACAGCACAATTTATCAGAGTCCTGCACTTATTCCCAGGCACTAGACGACAGGGCGGGCGGAACGTCCAGGTTCACGACGGCCATGCCTCCAGGTTAGCTCGGGACATCTGTTTGCGGGGATTTCGGAAGCACATGTCGGCTGCATACTATGCAGTGCATAGACGGAGCGGCAGAGCCCCAGCATTCAGCATTCACCATCTACTGGCCTGGCGCCATGGCCCGATGGCACTGTCCAAAACAGCAACCCGGCTCAGATTCTTGTAATCACACGCCTGTGATAGGAGCGAGGTCGGACTTCTCAGCGGCGTCTGCAACGGTAGGCAGGCGGCTGTGGGTCTGCATCTGGAGCGCTGCCAACTCACGGCCGCAGGGCGAGTCAAAGCCAGTCGCTTCCGCAACTGCGGGGAGAAGCGTGGCAATGACGCGCATTGCAGCTCGTGCTAAGCAACTGCTTTGTTGTCCAACAAACACTCGTTGTTGCGCATCTGGCTTGCTTCCTGTTTGCCGGGGTCGATCGCGATAGACAGCATGCTCATCTTCGCTGCATTCCCACTGTTGCTGCTGATGATCAGGCACACCTCCGCGGCAGATGAATCGAGCACCTGACCCCCCGGCCAAGGCACCACCTAGCGCCAACCGCCCTCTCTCAGTGTCCCTCGCTCGCTGTACCGCTACCGCTCTGCCCGCGAGCGCAGTCAAGCACAGCCATCTCTGCGTCTCTGTTTGCGAGACAGGCTCTTCCTCCCAGCGACGCGCTCTTCCACACGCGCCATGAGACTTGTTCGGCAATCGCTTTCTTTTTGTTGTCCCCGAAACAGCCATCAGGACAGCCGCAGGCCCTAAACAATAAGAGCAAGCAAGCCCGTACAGCCCCCGCCCCTCGACGACCGAGAGACACCTTCGACCAAACCGACCTGACCCACGCTCACGAAAGCGCCAGCATGGCCAATAGCCTGGAGGCTAAGATCGTAGTGCTCGGCAGCCAGGGCGTAGGAAAGACGTCCTTCGTCCACCGATACGTCAAGAACGCATTCGCACCACCTTCCACTCAGTCCACAATAGGCGCATCGTTCTTGACAAAGAGGGTCATCGACGTTGATACCTCTACAGTCGTGCGCCTACAGATCTGGGACACAGCGGGACAGGAACGTTTCCGCTCCATCTCCAAGTTATACTACAGAGGTACGTACACGCCCCAAATCCTCGTTCGCTGCTTGCACCTCAAGCAGACTGCCTTCTCCTATTGTTTCCCCCTCGTCTTGCCCCTTTCCGTGTGTATGCCGTTCCCTGCAAGTTTCCGATTGTTGCCGCGGTGACCTTGGCGAACATGCTGCCCAAACACGGTCCACGTTTCGAAACTTCGCCGTGACGTTTGGAGCCCACGCCATGCCCGCCTGAGTCTCGCTGATCTCCTGGGCTAACGCGCATCTCCAACAGGAGCAAATGCCGCGGTTCTCTGCTATGACATCACCGACCCTCAATCGTTCGAGGAGATGGGCACGTGGTTAAAGGAACTCAAGACAAACCTCGGAGACGACATTATCCTGCATGTTGTAGGAACCAAGTCTGATGTGGTTGCCGAAGACCCCTCTCAGCGCAAAGTCCCCTTTGAGCGATGCATAGCATACATCGCCGAGCAGCTATACCCTACGCAAAACGCACAAGAGCACAGTGGGCATCCTGGAGGCTACGGCTCGGCACCTGCTGCTTTTCGGAGTGGCGCTATGGCATCTCCTCAGAGCAACAGGTCCAGCGGATTCTGGGGCCAGGACATTGGATGGGATTGTTGCCATGAGATTAGCGCGAAGGATGGCGAGGGCGTCGACGAGGTGTTCCGAGTCATCACAAGGAAACTCGTCGAACAACAGCAGCGCAAATTCGAGGCTGAACAGAGGCAGCTTGCCATGGCCGGTATGACACCCGGTATTGACGTGCACGGTAATACCAACGGATACTTCGATTACCCTGGAAATGGAAATGGAAGCTTCCGCATTGGAGCTGGAGACAAGCGGCGAAGCTGGCTGGGCTTTCCTGCTACGCCTGGGGCGGGTGGCCACCAGCAGGAATGGGAACAGGATATATCCAGAGCTCAGAAGGAGAAGGGCGGCAGATGCTGTTAATGGGTTAGGCCTAGCGGTCCCATCTTCATATCAACGACATGCGTTGGCAGAAGACTTCTTCCACTCGACATCAGGACATTCACATGCAACGCACCAGCGTGGAGCACACCAGATCATAGCAGTCTTCGTTGACACCTACAACACTTTACACGACCTCTTCTCTTCGAGATACCCTCCCACATTTCGACGCCCCGACTTTGATGGGACCGAACTCCGCGTCGAAGCGGCTTTACAATTCTCTCGTCAACATCAGCATATTTCACGGAAGCGCATCACGACATGTCTGACGGCGTTCTGTTGCATTCTCTTACCAGCATAGCGATCCCATTGTATTTCCTCCACTTGTTTCTACCAGTCCGTCCTGTACTTTGGGGCTTCGTCTTCGTTTTGCGGAAACATCGCTGTGCGTAACACCGTACTCATAGAAAGGAAAATAACCAACGTTCATTATTCCAACGACTTCCTGGGGTACGCTTTGATCGACATCTACTGTACAAAATCTGCATCCCTCAATGCTGATGTTCATCTAAACAAGACCAAATCCACCCCATCTGTTATGCACAATGTATCTAGCATACATGTCTGATTTTGTACAATCTACAGGGGCCCGGGCCACAATCTACAATAATTCGGTACTATACGGCCAAACTGTTTCACTCGGCCAAAGAGGATTCTTTGGGTTGCTAAGAATACCAGAGTAACGAACGCTCTATCCGCATAAGGCCAGGAACACCAAATGAATGTCGTTGAAAACCTCAATGCACGTCGACGCTTTCGCAATGCGGTACTTTGCATTTATCCGGCAACGCGAGCGCTCATGCGAACGGACGGTTGATCCTCAACAGCATCCCAGGACTGCATCACTTTAGTTGCAGCTTCCTCGTCGTCGAGACGAGCGCTCATTGGTTCGAACACAGGGCTTGCTGAGCGCGAGATGTCCTGTTGTGGCACAGTCAAGCTGGTACCGTTGGCTTGGTTCCGTGCGGGTACCAGCAAGGCACCCTCGTCGATTAGTGAATCTCGTTTTCGTGGGAGCTTCTGTCGGAACCCGAGCTCAGTGGCTACCATCTCGATGCTCTTGAAGTACTGTTGAGTTTCAGCTTTGATGAAGCTCTTAGGATCTGCGCTAATGATTTGCGCCAGGGGGCTGGTGTTGGGTGCGTACCTTGACTGTCTTGACCTGCAACTCCAGCGTGGCATCTTCGTCGACGACAATCATTGGGTGTGGATGGGATTGGAGGCTGGACAGAGTCCACATGTGGTTTACACCGCCTTCGATGCATCTTTGTAGAGCCAATGCTTTGTGTGCGCCCGTAATGATGATGACGACCTCACGCGCCTGAGGTCACGTTAGCCACACTGTTGAGCTGAACACATACACGTTGGTGAAACTCACATCGAGCACCGTCTGGACTCCGACCGTCAGTGCCATCCTGGGCACTTGGTCCAGGTTGTTACCGAAGAACCGTGAGTTGGCAAGAATGGTATCGTACGCAAGGGTCTTTACACGTGTGCGAGACTTGAGGCTGGAACCGGGTTCATTGAAAGCAATGTGGCCATCGGGTCCAATGCCGCCCAGGAACAGCTCAATGCCACCGACCGCCTGAATCTTCTCCTCGTACTTCTGGCATTCGAACTCAAGGTCGGGAGCATTGCCATTGAGGATGTTGATATTGTCTGGCTTCACATCGACATGTGAAAAGAAGTGTTTGTACATGAAGCTGTGATAGCTTTCAGGGTGGTCCCGTGGGATCCCAACGTACTCGTCCTGATCGAGTCAGCCACCGCTCCTCGCTGCTGTGCCACGTCCTGAGGCAAGGGATGGGTCGAGACAACTCAGGGTCAATAGTTCGTACCATATTGAAGGTGACCACATCGCGAAAGGAGATCTCGCCAGACTTGTGCCGCTGGACAAGATGCTGGTAGATGAGCACTGGGCTGCTGCCAGTGGGCAGACCAAGTACGAATGGTCGCTCAGCTGTGGGGTTGAATGTTTTGATACGCTCTATGCATGGGCGTTAACGACCTGCTCTATTGCGCAAGGGGCTGCGAGTATGCACCAATGATGTAGTCTGCAATGTACTTTGACGCAGCTTGGGGGTCGTCGCGAATGATCAGCCGCCTGTAAGCGGTAAGCGTACTGTTGAATACAGACGGGCTATTGCATGAGCATACATGATGAAGTGTATGGTCTGGTGACTGGAGTAGTTCTGAGGTGAGCGGTAGGGAGTAGGGGTCCTGAGCTCGTAACAGTGTGCTCTCGCAGCGGCGCACGACTATTTGAGAAGTCTCCAGAGGGCTCGGAGCCTTCACGGGGCCTTCACGTCACTTTTGCGGGGGACAGTAGGGTTGCAAGCTCGTTCATCAATCAGGGTCCTCTTTGTCAGAACGTGACAGCGGCGACAGGTGCCGGATGCGATCTTGAACCATAGTTTAGCTAGCATCGACACGTCTCTTTCAGTCCAGCAGTCCATGGTGTGCTCGTGGTGGGTCAGATGGCCCACGATGCAGTGCGATGGACGCAGGAGTGAACGTGGTGGTACAACGCGCCTATCTCTCGATGCTGACAGGCGAGGGACCATGTCACAGCAGCATACGCTATCACGATGCCTGTCATCTCGCTGCGCTGACGGTTCCCACGCCGTTTAGTCATGCAGTATCACGATGCAGTTATCAGCACCGCGGTGGAGTGTGCGCATAGCAGCGAGGCATCCTCGACGGTGCTCGATAAGATATTGACAATGCAGATAGCAGAGGATGGATGTAGCCGTGGTAGCATTGGGGGCGGAGAGCGTTACACGCATGGCGCGAAGCCGTCGTCCTCTAGCGCGAGTCAGGGACTGCAGGCGCGACCAAGGAAATGGAAGGAACGCCTGGAAATCCTGGGTCTCGATAACAGTGACAGGGGGCTCCACAGTCCACACCGTCCCCGCCTCGAGCTACCGAACTTGAACCTTGCAAACACTCGCCACCACACAGCTGCAGCGCTGCACAACGGGAGGGCGCTGGCTGGCAGTAACACAGGCCAGGGTCGCTGATCCCGGCCACGAACGCCTCGCGGCCAGCTCTTGTCCCAGCTGGCGCAGTGTTGGCGCATTGCACTGCTCTTCTCAGGGCCGGGGGTGTCGCGTGCAGCTCTCGGATCAGGAGCGGGAAAGCTTCTGCAGCCTTGACGGTGAATGGCCCTTGCTCTTAAACGGGGCCCTCCCTTCGACTTTCACCACCCGGCGTAGCATACAGTACCCCACCATAAATAGCCAGGGACCGTCTACTTGGTCTGGGCGCCGTCAGCCTATCTAAACTACATCTTTCGCTTCTGCTTCTGTTCTTGCACTGCTCAACCCGTCACTCCACCCGCGAGGTCGACTCCGCACATTGCAACGACACCACGCCCTACCCATATTGCGCGTCACACAATGTCGACCACGACCACCAACGACGAGAAGAGCGGCATGCCCGCCCACGATGTTCACACCCCCGAGCATTCGCTGAGCGACAGCAACACGCTGGTTCTGCCCGACTCGTGGAAGTACAAGCGCTTCACCATCTTCGGCTACAAGCTTCCCTGGTTCGCTTCCCCTCCTGTGCAGCTCGTCATTGTCTCGCTCGTGTGCTTCATGTGCCCGGGTATGTTCAACGCGCTCAATGGCATGGGAGGCGGCGGCCAGCTTGACCCCACCGCCAACAACAACGCCAATACTGCCCTGTACTCAACCTTCGCCGTCGTTGGTTTCTTCGCTGGCACATTCACTAATAAGCTCGGCATTCGCACTGCACTCTCCTTTGGCGGCATTGGCTACTCAGTCTATGTGGCTTCTTACCTCTGCTACAACCACACCCAGAACCTGGGGTTCACTACCTTTGCCGGCGCACTCCTCGGTGTGTGCGCTGGTCTGCTGTGGTGCGCTCAGGGTGCCATTATGATGTCTTACCCTCCTGAGGAGTCCAAGGGCCGCTACATTTCCTGGTTTTGGATGATTTTCAACTTGGGCGCTGTGATTGGCAGTTTGGTAAGTCATGCGTCTACTTGTGTGACCCGAAGTGAATGCTAACAGATGCTAGATTCCCCTCGGCCAGAACATCCACACCACGACGGCTTCCTCCGTCAACGATGGCACCTACGTCGGGTTCCTCATCCTCACCATCATCGGCGCTGTGCTCGCCTGGGTGCTTGTTGATGCAAGAGATGTCATTCGTGCCGATGGCTCCAAAGTCATTGTCATGAAGCACCCTTCCTGGAAGTCCGAAATTACAGGACTGTGGGAGACGTTCTTCACCGACCCGTTCATCATCTTTCTGTTCCCCATGTTCCTGGCTTCCAACTGGTTCTACGCTTACCACTTCACTGAGGTCAACGCTGCCTACTTCAACACCCGCACTCGCGCACTGAACGGCGTAGTATACTATATCATGCAAATTGTCGGCGCATACGTCTTCGGTTTCGCTCTCGACTTCAAGGGCGTCAGCCGTACGACCCGTGCCAAGGGTGCTTGGGTCGCTCTCTTCTCTACAATCATGATCATCTGGGGTTTCGGCTATATGTTCCAGAAGACCTACACCCGTGAGTGGGCTGCAGATGAGACCAACCCCAAGAAGGACTGGTCTGATGCTGGCTACGCTGGACCTTTCGTCCTCTACATGTTCTATGGTTTCTCCGACGCTGCGTGGCAGACCTGTGTTTACTGGTACATGGGTGCTCTTACCAACAACGGCCGCAAGCTTGCCAACTTCGCCGGTTTCTACAAGGGTATTCAGTCTGCCGGCGGTGCCATCACCTGGGCTCTCGACAACAACGGCATTCCATACATGCACATGTTCATCAGCAACTGGGTCCTCCTCAGTGGCAGCTTAGTCATTGCTCTGCCCGTCATCCTCGTCAAGGTCAAGGACACAATTCCCATAGAGGAAGACATCGCCTTCACCGATGAGACCATCGCTGAGGTTGCTCCCAAGGCTCGCGTCTCCACTGCGAACGACGAGGTCGAGAAGGTCTAGGATCGTTCTCTACTCCAACTTTCACGATTCACGATAGCATCTCTATTGTAATACTCGAGCGGATCTGTGCAGGTTAACGGGTTTTTAGCGGGGTTCACGGCATGTTTGATACCACAGTTGGCACGATTGTTTCCTGTACATCACTTTGCAGAGTTATGTAGCCTGCTTCTCAGACACTCAAACTCTCGAGCTGTTTTGACAGGTCTCTGCACGATATCCCCGGTCTTTCATTTTCACATGCATCAAGCGGCAGCAATAGTAGCGAGTCCACAAATCAAGCATATAATCGATTCACAACCTGTATCTCAAAGATCGATGATGACCTTACTCGAACCGGATTGAGCACACCGTGCTGTGATCGCACAGAAGTCTTAAGCTCCCTATCCAAGACTGAAGATCTTGATCATCGATGCGGACTGCTCTTGTTGTCCCTTAGCACGGCCCTGGATTGCTTCCAAGGCTCCCTGCCCTACGTCAAGATGTGCACATATTCATTTCAAACAGCATGAAACAGCAACACCCTGTCGTGCCAGCTCCGTATCCCGACGACCTTCCTGACTTCTAATTGTCGCTCTGCGCAAGGCTGGCCGGTTCGTCCTTGCTGACGAGCCCCGTGCATGCTGATGTAGAGAAGAGAGCCGTTGAAACAATCCCACAAGCTCGTTCTCGCCAGCCACAGGACGCGACACGAGGTCTCAATCCAAGCTGCCCTCGAGGACGCGCTCACGACACCCTGGTCCCACGAGGGCAGCGTGTTACATGCGGGGAAGGTAGCGTTGTCAGCGCCAGCCGAACATCACGACACTCTGCCCGGACCACCGTGTTGTCTAATACAAGCCGGACGGCATGAGGTGCTCAGCACGCATGAACGCCTTAGCAGCAGCGACGTTGGAATATATTGGAAAGAGGCGCTGTTTAACCAGACACGGCTACCTGGCTGATGGAAACGACATCCCGCAGCACAGGCGGGAACGGACCGCACGTGCCCGCGGACTGCAAAACATTGTTTCCAAGCTTCTGTAAATTCATCTTTCGCCCGTGGTTGCACACATGGACAAGTGAGATCGCCACAGCCGCAGGACGCCTGTAATTTAACTGAATCGCGGCGGCCATCCACTCGAGTCCCGGCCTCGCGCCTTCATGTGGCTAAGCGTGCGATCGAATGTAACGTAGCAAAGAAACCCCACCAACGCTCGCCCTGCCTGCACTCGCCTTGCCTGGCGCCAGCGGCCAGCGACGTTGTCCGCGACCAGCTCCTTGCTGCCGTGCCTCTAGCAATACAACCCTTATGCTCTGGATGGCCGTATCACCAGGCGATATCGGTCACCACCGGCCCGCAGCAACCTCGTTGTGCATTGGAATCCACAACGCTGGAAGGACTTGCTTGGTTTTTGCACGTCTGATATAACGCACGCAAACGACATTCACTCTAAGACCTGGCCCCGCTGTCGTTGCTACTTTCACCATCCTCTGCCCCTCCATGCCCTCCCTGACGTTGAGACGATACAAAAGCCGCCGCGTCACCCACACTTCCGATTGCAACGGCGCTTCGGACAGCAGTCATCATTCATCTGCCGACCACGACAACCGCTGCTGGTACAAACAGCTTATGCTCGATTTTTGGCAGGGCCTACTTGCGGCTCTGAAGCGTTTAGCCATGCTTCCTTCGCTGATACAGACCGTTCTTCCGTTGAGCTCACGGAAACGCAACATGCGTGAGGCTCTGCGGACCTATGAGCGCACCATGGACGACTTCTTGCGCGAGACACAACGCCTTCTCGAGGACCCTCTCGACACCGCCAGGCTGCAACAAATCTCCACAGGACTGCAGGAGCAGTTCGCACCCAAACTCCAGGCTAGCGACATCTGCATGCTTCCGTCCTACAACCACAAGTTACCATCCGGTCTTGAAAAGGGGACGTATCTGGCGCTCGATGTTGGCGGCTCGACGTTCCGCATTGCTCTAGTGGAGCTAAATGGCAGGCAACCCGGTGCCAAGAACATGCGCATCGTCAACATGAAGAGTTTCAAGATTGATGAGAAGGTTCGGCAACGACGAGGGACAGATTTCTTCGACTGGATGGCAGAGAAGATTGAGATCGCGCTTGCAGAAGCTCCTCCCCAGAAGGTCGACAACATGGAGAGCTTTCCTATGGGACTAGCTTGGTCCTTCCCCGTCGAGTACGTGCGACTGCCATTGCTTGACAACACAATACTAACATCACTTCCTAGGCAAACTTCATCACGCAGCGGAAACCTTCTGGAGATGGGCAAAGGCTTTCACGCGACTGACGGCGTTCTCGGTCAAGATCTCAGCGAACTGATCATGGCGCCGTGCAGGAAAAGAGTAAGCGTAACGTTACGACCAACATTAGAACGGCACTAACATGTACCTAGAATCTACCGGTGCACATGGACTCGATCGTCAACGACTCTTCTGCAACGTTGTTGTCACGGGCTTACGAAGACCCATCGACACGTTTTGCCGTCATCCTCGGAACTGGATTCAATATTTCCGTGCACCTGCCTGTTTCGTCACTTGCAGCAACCAAGTACAAAGGCTACCCCCAAAACTGGCTAGACGAAGCCACGCACGTCCTTGTCAACACCGAATGTAGTATGTTCGGGAAGAACGTCTTTCCAACCACTCGGTGGGATGATCAGCTCAACGCAACACACATGCGACCGGACTTTCAGCCGTTTGAGCATATGATCAGCGGCCGCTACCTCGGGGAGATCGTTCGGCTGATCATTGTCGAGGCTGTCCGCACTGCAGGGTTGTTCAGTGGTGAACTGCCAGCAAAAATGAGCGAGCCCTATTCTCTGGACACAGGAACAATCGCTGCCATGGAAATGGACGGCTCAAAGCACCTTACTAACGCCACCGCAATTCTGCAAACGAGACACCCGCTCAGCAAGCCACCCACGTATAACGACATTCAGTTCGTTCGTCAAATCTCCCAACTTGTCTCGCACCGTGCAGCCGGATTTCTCGCTACTGGAATCCACGCATTGTGGGAATTGCGCACCACTGCAGAGGGCCTCACACCAGCGTCTGCCGGTCGGATGAGCATTGGCTGCAACGGCTCTGTAATCGAAAAGTACCCATTGTTCAAGGAACTTTGTCAAACGCATCTTGATGATCTTGCCGTTGCATCTGGCGCCGAGCCCGGGTCGATCAAGCTCGAGATCGCCAATGAGTCCGCCATCTTTGGCGCGGCGGTGTCAGTTTGCAGTCTCGAAGGCCAATAGATGACGCAAGCAGCAGGTCAAGACGAGACATCACCAACCACAAAGTTCATGTCGTGTCACGCATGCATACGATGAGCATTTGCTTTATACCCTCTGAGCGACGGAGTTTTGTACATACATTTCAGATACAGGATCGAAGGTTCTTGCATAGCCGGTCTTGACGGCCGGTCATTGGCTCATGGTAGCATAGGGGGACATGATGAGACGAGTTCCCTAAGGCGTTTCGGTATAGCATATAGCCCTTGAGGCCATCATCTAGCAACACTATTGTTGAATGCAACTATGATTCATTGCCCCACGCGCATCACTTGCACACAATGTATCGCGGTCTGGCTAACGCGCATCAATGATCAACCGGATGGCAAGTCGTATTCTGCCACTTCTGGTTTTGCAAAGTGCGATGCGCATCCTGTGGTAAGATCCTAATTTCCTGGAGCCGAGTGATCCCTCGCCAATCAACATCCAAGGGTTCAACCTCTCTCGGGAGCCGAATACGTCCTCAGTGCCTCACCGGTCTGGGCTTCCTCATATCGCGTCTCAGACACGAGGGTATGGAATGCATATTACGAGGTTGTAGCAAGCCAGGAAGTCACGAGCGGCTGCAAGCGGATGGAACATGGCATGAGCATGACAGACAATAGCATTGTGACCGTGAGAACGTGGACACGCGGTATCGACCTGGAGTATCGGGTGCAGGGGGAATGTGGAGACGGAAGGCCTATAGCATTGGTATGTTCAGGTGTGATAGTGCCTTTCCATCAGAGACGGGAGGAGACAGGTATGTACCGTCGATCGGGGGAAGGCACGCAAATGGTAAGTGTAATCAAGCGCTGCTCCTTACACAGTGCCGCCTAGCGCCGTGACTCTACGCAGGAACGAGGCTTGGACAATGGTCTCGACGCCTGAGTGAGTCTTGACGACACCCCGTCTGTAGTGTCACCACGATGACACGTCCCTGAAACAGTGCCATCTGCGCAATGCCCCAGACCTACCCTTTTGAGCAACTTCATCTGCCGACAACATGAGATGAGGTTCGTTAGTGAGCCATAAGGCGATGACCGGTGGTATCTGTTCGTATCCACTGGGTCCCACACGGATCCACAAGCCGAAGGTAGCCAAGCCCTGTTTGCCCGGTGTTCGGTGCATGAGCATCTGAAGGGGTAACCTTCCGGCGCGTCGTAGGGTTATAGAATTGAGGATGATCGTGATGTTTTCGTTCGAGACTTCGTGTGCCGAGGCCGAGTCTTAGTCCAGGTGGATGCGGGTGCCATATACCGTTACATCGTCGGTGAGCATCGGCGTAAATGCCACAATAACACCATACCACTGCGCACAACAGATGCAAGCTCTCAACTCCGTTGTTTCGCATCAAGCGGCTGACAGAAGCTTCGAATACGCGCTTGGCGTCTGCGTTGCGTTTTTGCTTTTGTCTGGCACAATAATCAGCGATTGCACATTGGCACAAGATCCTCACTCAGCTGCTATGAAAGTCAAATTGTGACGATCATGCGGGGCTCTGCTGACGGGCTGGCTGCTGTTACATTCCCGCACCATGTTGCTGCAAGCGGTTATTGCGTCCGGAGTGTGAAGGCGACGAATGACGAGGTGCTGAGTGAAGGCGTGATATACGAGAGGTTACAGTAGAGAGAATGTGACCCATCTGCCTTGTCCTTCGACCGTAACCGTCCTAAAAAGTCATACTTGGTCGCTCAACTTTAAATGTGCTTGAAGTGTATTGATTAATTTGTGTCAAAGTCCGTGGATATAGTGCTGCCTGTAGCCAACGCCGAAGAGAAGTGGCCCGGTATAGATACTGAACGTGTGACAGCCGAAAGAAACCAAACAAAACCGGTTCCGTCCCGTAAAACAGACCGTGCGAGAAGAGTCGTAGCGTTCATGAGGCAGAGTAGTTATGCTCGCTGATAGTCAAGAACTGACAATCGGACAGATGGAACTGTGTACGAGAACGCATGAGTATGCGCAGAACGCCGACCGCTCCGCATGGTGCTCCTTCAAAAGATACATAACGCATGTCGGAGCATTATTTGGGGTATGCTTCAACAATAAAGAAGGCGCCATTTCAAATACGACAGGCTCGTGCAAGAGAGGCATGTCTTTGCATGTAAGAGAGCTTCGCAAGCAGCTGGCACTGCAATGCTGGTGGAAGCAGGTGTTCATACAAGATACGCCCCTGGCAAACGACGAGGCCGCATGATGTGGGTGATGCCTGTTGACCCTCGAGAGAACTAGTAAGCTGAAGCCTCGAAGTACCGCTTTGATCTGTTCTTTCTTTCGAGAGAAGTCGGATCCTGGGGCAGATTTGTGTGGTGGACGACATGCGGGCGGTACACGGCATCGACAGGTGGCATCCAATCGTCAAGTCCAAGAGGAAAGTACTCGTAGAGCAAGTCAGCACTCTCGTCGGGGCTGTTGATGATGCCGATAGAGAAGGAAGGTGGCCGTGCTGGGGCGGCGCGTTTCCTGGCATGCTCTACGGGCGAGGGTGCCTTCTTTGGTTCGTCTTCTGTGAGCGAAAGAGTGACTGGCGCTATCGAACTTCCATGTGGAGGAGGGACGCTTCTGGAGACCTCGGGCGTAGATTGTGCATATGGAGTCGCGTGCGGCATCTGAGAAGAAGGTGGGTCTGGCGGTATGGCGGTCATGGCACCTCCACCAGGTACTTTCCAGTCAGAAAAGTCCGGCGAAATGGGCGCTTCCATAGCGGTGAAATCGTATGGTACCTGCATCATGTTCTCCGCTTTCACGGTTGAGGTCATGTTGCTTTGCCCTTGGGTTTGACTCGTCTGGGCAGTGTCGCCAGTCGTTGTACGACTTGGCTGTTGAGGTAGGTGAGACTTGCGAGCCTGCGCAGTTCCACCGCTGATGGGCATATCTTTGCGCGACTGGAAATTCCGCGGGCTTCTGCCACGAACGATGATTGCACTCGAATGGATTTCACACAGAGGGACCTTAATGCCATTGGCGAGCGACGCTACGACCTTCAGGCGAACGACGAAGTGCTGCTGCAGTTCTTTTCTTCTCCCGTTGTTAGCAGTCGCTATTCGAAACTGCAACCTCTTCCAGCTTATAGGAAACGAGACATAGTTGCTGTCCATGTCCTGACCTGTCGACAAGTCTAGAGGGTAGGTTGGAGGCTCTTTCTCTGTCTTGTCCTCGATGGGTACCGTGCTCGTGGCGGGAGTCTTCCACGGCACGGATATGATCTTGACCGAGTTACCCTCAAGAGACTCGGTCGCAGATATGGTGAGCTCCTGGCCAAGTATGGGTATTTGTTCGCCGTGATCCGTCAGAAGAACATGCATGCTCCTTGGTAGTGTGACGGTGCCTGTAATTTGAAAGAGATTGCGGCGGTAGCAGGTTAGCTCGGACGGTTGCGGTTGGACGTCGCCTGCTGTGGCCCACGGTGACTCTGCGAGAAAGAACATACCATGCAGCTGCGCTGACATGGACATCTGCACTTTCTGCTGCATGCCCATTCCAAGATCGAGGACGGTGTATGGTACGCTTGGTAACGAGAAGCTTAGCAGCTTATTGTTGCTCTCGATGTTGGGGCTCTCTGGCACGCCGTTCTGCTCGTGTGGGTGGATGGATTGCTCGTAGGTGCTGTGGACGTCGGAGAAAGGGTCTTCGTAGGTGCTTGGGAATCGCCGTAGAGGCGGTGCTGGGTGCTGCATGTGGTACTGCGACACGGAAAAGGCATCTTCGCTCCTGCGCATAGATGTCAGCACTTGGTCGCGCGCAGGGCTGCAACTGCGTACGCAAACGTCTCGTTATCGAAGACCGAGCGCTGGTCGTACTGGTCCATTGGGTTCATGGGCATCGCCATGTGCTGCTGCTGCTGCTGCTCAGGCCCGGGGACGTTCTGCATCAGCATTGGCGTCGCGAGGTACGACATGGTGGTGGTATCGAAGCCCTCCATGGCGATGGTGTGGATTGGCAAGGGCTAGGCGCATTCGCGCAGCGACGGGAAAGGCGCGAGCAGACGACGGCGAAGCGGCGGCGAAGTGAGCGCAGAGGTGACAGCAGTGGTGAGGTGCGCTTAGTCGTCGTCGGCGCGGAGAAGCTGGGGATGACAGGCGGAAGTGTGAGACTAGAGCAAGGGTATGTTTGGGCGAGAGATTGGAGATGGCGATGTCGCTGGTGCAAGCGCCGCATAGGGAGCGCAGCCGGTAATGCGTGCGCACCCAGACAATATCTGTAGCTCAGATGCCCGTCGCTGCTGAAGCTGTGCGACTTGAGCCCGCCGTAACTGATCACATGCAGGCCCTACCTGCCAAGCAGGATGCGCGGAGTCGACAATGCAGGCGAGGAAAGCTCCCGCGGCCGCAGTGGGGCAGGGCCAGACACCAGCAGCGTCTACCTGCAGATCGCAGACAAAGAGGACTACGATGGACACCAGAGGTTGATGCAAGACAAGGCTGCGCCGTGGCGGGTATTCTCGAAGCCTTCTCGAACAGACAAGCCGAACGTTGGCAGTGGCAGTGGCAGATCCAGCCCCCTTCCAACCAGAAGAGCCAGCAAGCGAATCGCGCGCTCCTCCACCTCCAACCCGGAGCTTTTGACAAGCGCGTCCAGAAATAGACCAAGCTTTCATGCCCCCTCGCAGCTCTATCCTAAGTCCTGACAGCATTTGCACGCTCTTTCGCCAAGCCATCTGTGTATCTCGTCGTTCAATTGTTAGGAATTTGCAAAGTAAAAGGGAGGGGTGCAACGGATTCATGTCGTGTTGGTCTAGCAGATGCAACCGAGGGCTTGCCTGGTCACTTCCCATTCGGGACAGCCACTAGTGATTTGCACCGTAGCAACCACGGTGTCGGTATCGTGATGCGCGAGCTTGAGGACATCATCAACTGCCTTCAGGCGAAGCAATTCTCAACGGCTTTCAGCTATGAAACATTGGATGTCTGTACTACAGTGCAACGCCTAGACGCCTGGGTATGCCAGAAGAACAATAGTTCCTCCAATTAGTCGCTTATCGAAATAAACCTTGTGCAACAGGCCGCCACTAGATATCAAAACGCCTTGAACCCATATCCCAGGAGACTCAAGCAGGGGGTATCGTAGTCCATGTTGCCGCATCGCATGATACCTCCTCAAAATTATGCATCACGTCAAAGCCCATCGTGGAGAAGCCGTCAAAGTTTCCATCACCATCCATCTGTATGTGTCAGTTTGTAGACCTTTCGTACTGCTGAAAATCACACTTACATAGTCCAACAGGCAGGCGTTACAGCCCTGCTGTCTAATCTGTCGCATGCCGAGCAAGATGAGCCCTTGGAGTAGCGTTGAATACTCCCCAGCACCGGGCGAGATGACCGGGGAGGAGATACCACCAGCTGTCTCGTTGAGATCTTTGAGTGGTGGTATGTATTCGGAGAGTCGTGAATGTTGGTTGTACAGCACCACGGTGCCTACAAGAGCTCCATCTTCGGGACGTTTGGCGCGGATGATGCCGCAAGCCTGAGGGTCCTGAAGTGCGAGCTTGTACACCTCAGCCAAGCCTTGTCGATTGCTAGTCTTGATGTGGTCTAAGATGGGTCCTGCGTAGTCCCAGCCGTATATGAGATCGAACTGTGCTCCAGCGCTCGCTAAGCTTTTGGCCATCCCTTCCGGTGGTGTCCAGGCCTGCAAGTTGCGAGCGACCATACTGCAGATTGGCCGGGAGAGTGCTGCGTTCCATCCTAGGTTGGCGAACCACGATCGTAGGCGTTTGCGCTCAGGACCGTGACCTGTAGGGATTCCAAGATAGACACTTGGCAATCGGGATCCTAGCTGAAATCTCTTGATGCCTTCCTTCTGCAGAAGTGTTCTGATAGCTCGATTGTGTAGTGAGTGACCAATCGACAGCTTCCGCCTAGCAGGATCGACGAAGAGCGCGCTGATAACTCCAGTACCCGTCGACTTGAAAAAGTAAGTGGAGCAGAACCCGTACAGGGCTTGGGTGCTACTATTCCTTACCACGAAGTGTGACTCTTCGACTTCAGGATGATGCAGGATGAAAGAGCTAGAAGTCGCGCTTGACAATTCTGAGCGCTGATTCGGCGCTGCACCTTCCATGACTACGTTGATGAGAGCATCGAGAGCATTGGAGTCTCGATCTTCGTTAAAGATTTCTACCAACCAATGCTGTCTCGAAGGATGTAGCTTCTGGCTCTTGCTGATAGTCCCAGGTAGCGTGCCCGTCGGTGATAGCTCACCATACAAGACTCTCACCAACGAATTGAGCGCCGTTTCGGTAAAGTCGTACGTGCAGATGTACGTGCCAATCGAGGTATCCATTGCGAAGTCATATGGCGAACTGACAGCCACCACAATTAACGGCTTCTCGCGCTTTTCGCCACCAGTAGTGTACTGCATATTGCAAATCATCGAAACATGCTTGGTGAAACCAGACTGGTACAAGTTGCGATTGGCATCTGCTGTGAGCACGATGATTGCGCTTGCCCGGTTGATGAGATTTTCGTGCACGGGTCGAACGCCGTTGGCTGTGTAAGAAGTGTGCAGTACCCGTCCGTTTCGCTGCCTGGCTAACGATCTACCCAGTTCCCTAAACACTCGCTCTCCGCTCATGACAGAAGAGCTGTGTTCCCAGGCATGAGGCTCGGGCGAGTGTGTAGCTGCGGCGTCAGAAAGCTCCCGTGACGCGGCAGACGCTGCCAGAGGCTTGACCAACGGACTCAGTAATAGCAGCTCTTCTTCGCTCTCCAGAATGTTGGTCAGTGGTAAGAGCCTGTTCTTGTCGCGCACGACCGAGATAGAACTGTTGTACGCCTTTGTAGATAGCGCTGTGTGCGAAGGCTGGAGGGTCTCAAGATAGTGGACTCCTGGAGGGTTTAACGCTTTCTCCCATGACGTGCATTTCGCTTTCAGAGCAAGCACACGCCTCAGTGAGTTGTACACTCGCGATTTGGAGACATCCTCGTTCTCGATTCCAGTCTTCAGTCCCTTCATTCCTTCTTGCTGAAATTCGAACGATCGGCATAGCAGAACCACGTCACAGCCGGCGTTGACAGCCATGACTGTGCCACCTCCGACGCCGATATTATGGCTGAGCGCCTCCATCTCTAGACACTCAGAAACGACTACACCGTCAAACCGGAGATCGGTTCGCAGGAGTCCGTCAATGACCTGATCAGAAAGGCAGGCGTGCATGGCGTTCAAGCCTGCTGAAGACATGGCGCAGCCACCGACAAACATCGAATCGAGTCCCTTCTCGATAGCCTTCTTGTAAGGAATCAACGCGCTCAGACTCAGCTGCTCCAGCGACTCTGTAATGATGGGTACATCGAGAGTCGACCCGAGGAACTCGAGGTTGCCGTACGATGGGAAGTGCTTACCCAGTGTCACGACCCCAGCTTCCTTGTAGCCTTGCATGAACGCGCAGCCATATGCGGCCACTTCCTGGGGATCGTCACCAGCTGTTCTGACACCAAGTGGTTGGTTTCGTGCATTAGTGAGGACGTCGAGACAAGGTCCAAAGATCCAGTTGATGCCACAAGCAGCAACTTCCTGTGCAGTTGCTTTTGCTACTTCGAAAGCCAAATCAGTCGATCCTGCAGCTGCCATACCCATGTTGCTGGGGTATTGGCGAATGTAGATCTCATCAAAGAGGCTATTGACACCACCATTTTCTTGATCAAGACCGATCGCGAGAGGCACCGGGTGTCCAGCCTCATGGGCAATCTTCTGCAAATCATAGCAAAGCTTTGTAGTCTGTTCGGCGGCTTGGGCCCAGTGTCAGCAACGCTTATCAAGCAACTTTGCATTGCGCCATTGGTGCAATCCTCACATTTGCAATTCTTTGCGGTAAGCAGGATGGAGCCGACCTTGAACTCCTCGATAATTGTCCGAATGTGTGGGGTTACTGTGGTCCCGTCGAACCCCATCATGAACATTTGGCCCTGAATGTCACGTTACTGGCCGATCCACTATGTCACATAATGTGACAAGAGCTACCTACCATAGTCCTGCATTATGACAGCGTTAGCCGGATCTTCGGTCGCATTGCGCATGTGTATGGAGAGAGGAGCGCGCGGAGCTCACCTATCGAGGTCATCCCAAACCGGGTCCAGCTTCTCGGTTTTGGCCGCCATGATGACCGCGCCTGTCGCATAGGGCCCGGGAAACGATCTGAATCTGCGATGGGCGTTGAGGCTTGAACGTGACTCGCAGCGGCTTGTTAATGGAGGAAAGATGGAGGTGGATGCAACGGTCGCATTCACGCTTTCCGGGGGGCGCAGGCACGGCCCACTTTTCTTTCGGTTGTGGACCCTGTGGAGGACCAGGTGATAGCTTCGTACGTTATCGACAACTTTGCTTCGATACCACCTCGAGTATCACCGCAATGGATCTAAACGCGCAGTGGTCTATGATAAGCCTCGAGATTTCATTGTTGTGTCACATCGTTTGCGGTAGCCAGTAAAGTTGCGTGTACCCAAGGCGTGTGCTTTTGGCGGAATCGAGCGGCGTTGTGACAGGAGCTTGCATCTGCTCGTGATAGCAATCGGCGTCATAGTAGCTAATGGTGTAGGACCTCGAACCTCATTAATATCACAGTATGCGCGCCTTTCTTTTGGGGTTTGCTGAGCCCTGTCTCAACCGCGCACCCTTCCCTTATCCGGTCGATGACTGGTCTGCTTTCCCTTACTTTCAACCCTTACGGCCTGACACCTCACTGTTTAGGTCTCTGCAGGTCCCACACAGCACACGCAGCACACGATGCCATCGCTAGTCGCCACAAATGGAAATTCCGACTTTGTGCAGAGAGGCCCGGGCGTGACAAAGTTCACCAACTGCTTGCTGGTGAAGGGTGATGACCTTGTCAGTGAGGATCTTTGGGTCAGCTCCACCAGTGGCAAGATCCTAAACGGGCAAGAGCTTCTTTTTGAGCACAGAACTGCTCCAGATCAGATCTTTGACCTCGGTGGCCGTATCTTGTCTCCCGGGTTGATCGATACCCAGCTCAATGGTGCCTACGGATTTGACTTTTCTGTCATCCCAGACGATGGTGCTGCAGCTTATGACAAAGGTGTGCTGCGTGTCAACAGAAAACTGGTTGCGACTGGCGTAACGTCTTACCTGCCGACAATGACTTCACAGCGCCCAGAAATATATCACGAGGTTTGTACGAAGGACATGATCGCACGAGGTTTGCTAATGAGAGCTAGGCATTACCATATCTGGGACCATCAGGCGGCGCTCGTAATCCATTATATGGGTCAGAATCCTTGGGTGCTCATTGCGAGGGGCCATTTCTGAATCCAGAGAAAAACGGTATTCACAACGCCGATGTCTTGCGTGAACCGACGCGTGGCATCTCAGACATAACCGACTGCTATGGTGCCGCTCATATCGGACACTCGTCACCTATCAAGCTCATTACCCTCGCGCCGGAGCTTCCGGGAGCCCTTTCTTCCATCCAGGCACTCACGAAGAGTGGTACCAGGGTGTCGATTGGTCATTCGGAAGCTACGTACGAGGAGGCGAAGTCAAGTATCAAGGCAGGCGCAACTATGATCACGCACCTTTTCAACGCCATGCGACCTCTTCATCACCGCAATCCAGGCATCTTTGGCCTATTGGGCACGCCATCTTCCTCTATACAGAAACCGTACTTTGGCATCATCGCAGATGGCATTCACTTGCACCCTACCTCTATCAAGATTGCATGGAATGCTCACCCAGAAGGGCTGATCCTTGTCACTGATGCCATGCGCCTTGCCGGTATGCCGGATGGTGTTTACGACTGGACAAATGGATCGCGCATCATTAAGCAGGGCCCGCTGCTCACGTTGGAGGAGAACGGCAAGATTGCGGGAAGCAGTATCCAGCTCGTGGACTGTGTGACCAACTTCTTGAACTGGACTGGCGCGAGCGTACCAGAGGCGTTGAAGGCAGTGACCGAGACGCCGGCAAGGATGTTAGGCATGGAAGATGTAAAGGGCACACTGAGAGAGGGCGCTGATGCAGACCTGGTGGTGCTGAGCCTGCAAGAAGGCGCGGTAGGCGGTGAGAAGAAGTTGGTCGTTGATCAAGTCTGGAAATTCGGTACGAAGGTTTTTGACATTGCATCCAAGGTTTGAATATAGGCTCAGTTTAGTCGTGCATATTTCGTGTTACTAGACTGTGGACTTGTAGACATCCGTTCATACCCACCAGGCTGTAGAACATCAAGCTTGCAGCGAAACCGACTTTGCGAGTCATGCACACGTGAACGCCTGTCACGGCCGTGCTCGCAGATAGCTTAGCGCGTCCGTGACATCATCCTTTCGATTGGCCGCCTAGAATGTGGCAGTCATCGCTCTGTCGCATTCTCGATCGCATCAACTGTTTGTGAGATATTCACTTTCACTATGAAAACAGGCAGGCAGCCGTGAAGTAGAATAGGCACATGTGTAGCCACCCGCTCTCCCAGAACACACACTTGCACTTTACATCCTCACTTCTGCATTCGCAGCGCATCAACTTTTGTCGAATTTGAACCGCCGTTCTTTGTACGAAAACGCCTCGAGAATGGCTTCGCCGCCTCACGATGACAACGTAGCACCAGCCTCAGCACCTATAATTACCGTCACCGACGCGCAAGACTCGAACGATGCGAACGATGGAACAGCAGTCTTACTGGACGCACAGACCGAGGAAGGGGAAGAAGAGGTACCCTCTGACGCCGACGAGGAAACACGGCTTAAGTTCCTAACAACGGGGACCCGGGCGCAAGATGATCTCGAACGCGACATTGGCCGTCAGGCAGACCAGCTGCTTACTGAGCAAGCTGATGCTAGAGACAAGAAGCGCATCGAGAAGGCAGAAGCAGAGGCGAAGCGTGCCGAAGCTGCGATTCAAAAACTACGAAACCGGCTCTCGTTGCCGGCGGTGGACACACATAAGGCCAAGCTGCGAGGGGAGATTGCAGCGTACCAGCTGAAGATCGAGGATCTCGACAAGGAGATGGACGCCATACAACAGCGAATCAACGAGCGGCATGCCGCACCAGAGGGGGAAGAGACAACGCAGGACGGCGTAAATGGTCCTCTGCCGAATGAGACTCGGCGTGATTTCTTGATCCGTACCGGCAAGATTACGCCCTTCTCGAGATTAGCACAAAACCAAGCTGGCTCAGGAACACTAGGAGAGGCTATGCTGGATGCAGAGATGGAAGACATGGTCGAGGACACGACTGCCGGTCCAACCTCGCACCGAAACCTAATGAAGCCCGGTTTCCAGGACATTGACACCAGCTCAGAAGCACCGAGTCCTCGGTCGTCGACACGCTCACGAAAGCGACGAAAGATCACACCTTCGAGCGATGCGGTAGGCTCACGAGCGTCCAGTGCAGACCCTGGTACAACGGATGGTGACAGCGATGACGCTTTCGATCCTGGCATGTCCGCAAGGCAGCTTGCTACTTTGAATGACTCGGAAGAGGGGTCAGATATAGCTGCTGGCGACAATGAAGACGACGAGGACTTTGGCGCGAGCGCTGGTCGTAAACGCAAAGGCAGGAGACACAAATCAAAGAAGGCAAGAGTCGTATCTGCGTCTGAAGCTGAGGTTGAAGAAGAGGACATGACAGGTGTGGACGATGGCAACGAGAAGGTGTTCCGCCAGCGCGTCGACAAGTGGTCAAAAAATCGCGCTGCAGCAAGGAAGCGAGCGAGGGAACGACTTGGTGATACCATAGCTGAAGATGAGACAGAAGAGGAGTGGTTCAAACCTCATCCCACGGAAGCTGATACTGTTTTCGAAGGCGGCTTTCGCATACCTGGAGATATCTACCCGGCTCTATTTCCCTACCAGAAGACGGGTGTACAGTGGCTGTGGGAGCTGTTCCAACAGAGTGTCGGTGGCATCATCGGCGACGAAATGGGATTGGGTAAAACCATCCAAGCCATCTCCTTTGTCGCCGGTCTACATTACTCCAGGCTGCTCACCAAACCTGTGGTAGTCGTATGTCCAGCCACTGTTATGAAGCAATGGGTCAGTGAGTTCCACCGCTGGTGGCCAGCCCTCCGCGTTTCTATTCTACATACATCAGGTAGCGGCATGCTGAACACTCAGCGAGAGGACCGCTACGAACGAGAGATGGAGTTGCGTAGCTATGGTGATTACGACAACACCTTAACTGGGGCTGGCAAAGCAGCTAAGAAAATCATCGAAAAAGTCAAACGCGACGGTCATGTCTTGGTCACAACTTACTCTGGACTCCAGACCTATTCAGAGTTTTTAACAGCAACCGAGTGGGAATGCGCTATCCTGGACGAAGGACATAAGATCCGGAACCCCAACACAGCCATCACGATCCACTGCAAAGAGCTCCGAACACCGAATCGCATCATCTTGTCAGGTACACCCATGCAGAACAACCTCAGTGAGCTCTGGTCTCTTTTCGACTTCGTGTTTCCAATGCGCCTGGGCACCTTGATCAACTTCAGGAATCAGTTCGAGTTTCCTATCAAGCGCGGTGGATATGCGAACGCCTCAAACTTGGAATTCGAAACAGCGATACAATGTGCGGAGACTCTGAAGGATGCCATTAGTCCGTACTTGCTGCAGCGTTTCAAGGTGGATGTAGCAACCGATCTGCCGCAAAAGAAGGAGCAGGTGCTGTTTTGTAAACTGACGAAGCAACAGCGTCAGGCTTACGAGGGTTTCCTACAATCTGAAGACATGAAATCCATCGCCTCAGGGAAGCGGCAGATGTTGTATGGTGTCGATTTTCTGCGAAAGATCTGCAACCACCCAGACCTGACTGAACACAAGACTTTGTCGAAGCAGCCTGGCTACGACTATGGTGCACCAAATAAGTCCGGGAAGATGCAGGTTGTCAAGGAGTTACTATCGCTTTGGAGGAAGGGCGGTCATAAGACGCTGCTCTTTGCCCAGCACCGTATCATGCTCGACATCTTGCAGAAGTTCCTTGATCACCTGCCTGATATCAACTACCGTCGCATGGACGGCGAGACGCCCATCAAAGATCGCCAAGATCTCGTCGACGAATTCAACAAGAGTCCAGATCTTCACGTTTTCCTGTTGACGACTAAAGTTGGAGGCCTCGGTGTCAATCTCACAGGCGCCAACCGCGTCATCATCTACGATCCTGACTGGAACCCGTCTACCGATATTCAAGCAAGAGAGCGTTCATGGCGACTTGGTCAGAAGCGTGAAGTTGAGATCTACCGCCTCATGTCTGCAGGTACTATCGAGGAGAAGATCTATCACCGTCAAATCTTCAAGCAGTTCTTGACGAACAAGGTGCTCAAGGACCCAAAACAGCGCCAGACTTTTCAAATGAGCGACTTGCATGATCTCTTCACATTAGGAGGTGAAGCTGCGGACGGAGAGACAGAGACAGGCAATCTTTTCCGTGGGTCAGAGGTCAAGTTCGACGAAGACGGCAGCTCAGCAGCCCCAGATGCCACTACAGGTCGAGACCTTGCGGCCGTCAGGGGAATTGCGCACGCCGAAGCCTTCCAAGAACCTGTCTCCGATGCCGAAGATGGCGCACAAAGCGCTGGCGAGAGCACAGAGACAGAGAAACCTGCCTCAGACGGCCGCCTCATGTCCACCATCTTCGCAAAAACCGGCGTGCACTCAGTCCTCGAACACGATGCAATCGTAAACTCCACAGCGGGCGGCCGTAAGCGCAAAGTGCAAGCGGATCCCGCATTCGTCCAGCGCGAAGCACGAAGACAAGCCGCCCTCGCTGCAGAGCAACTCAAGAAAAGCATGGAAGAAGCTCGCGCCGTGCCCGCCGGCGTGCCAACATGGACAGGCACATACGGCGAAGCCGGGCGCCCCGCTGAGCCATCTCCATCCACGCGCGGTGGGCGAGGCGGACGAGGCGGTCGCGGCGGAAGCACACTGGGCCGCGGGCAGCCCTCGTCTTCATCGATCCTGTCGAACCTCGCGGCGCGCCAGGGCCGTCCTGTACCCACGCCCACCGGCGCATCGACGTCTGCGAGCTCCTCGCGCGCCTCGACGCCGTCCACGTCCACGACCACGCCTAGCTCGTTCCGCGGCCGCAAGATGCTCGAGATGATTCGCGATTTTATGATGACGCATGGTGGTAGCGTGCCCAGCCAGATGCTGGTCGATCATTTCGATCACTATGTGCGCGCGCAGCCCGGCCGCAACGAGGAGTTCAAGGAGATGCTCAAGACGGTTGCTACGCTGCAGCGCAGCGGGAGTGCGCAGCGTGGACGCTGGGTGTTGAAGGATGAGTGGAGGCCCAGGACGGCCGGGCGCGGGTTGGGGTAGATGTGCCGTCTGTTTTCCGAGCGATGTGTGATGATAGTCGGAGCAATGCGAGAGTAAATGGTGCGATTGTCCCAGGGACACGGCGTTGGGGTTCGCGATACCATTGCATTCTTGCCAAGTGCTGGCATGCACTCCAAGCATAGCGTTGACAGGCAATGACGTCTCGAACAAACAAACAAACAGCATTCGCTTACATACGGACAGTGAGTATTGGTGTATTTGCGCTCCGAAACACTCTAATTCTTCATAGCTAGATCTCATCATGCTAGTTCAACAGCGTGAATATTACACCCCGTGCCTCTCGCAAGCGCACTGTTTGTTGTATTAAGATGTGTTTTACCTCAAGCCTAGTAATGCGGTACTCCCTTAACAAGCATGTGACGAGTGTGCTCCGAAAACTCCAGACTCAAGCTTAGATGACGCCAAATGATTGTGGATTGCTCCCCCGCTGAACGCTGCCGAACCCACAGCGCCAGCCCGGACATTTTATGATTCAGATTCGATTCGAAATGAGTGAAATATAGACAGGTGTGAAGCGTGAGGAATGCCGTTATCGTGTAAGAGACGTCGTCCATATGCGTACAGACCAGGGCGTTGTTGCGTTACCACAGGCCGAAGGTGTATGTGAAGTAGGCCAACGAGCCAATTGTTGTGCCGGTTGTGAGCAGCAGGGCTTTGAGGGTCATCTTCTCGAAGTGCGAGAGCGCGCCGTTGCAGTTTGCGCATTGGAACTCTGTAGACGATCAGTCAGGTGTTGCTATAGACCAAAAGCTTGATTCAGGACTTACCGTTGAACGGCACGTATGGCTGCGGGGTGTACATGCCAAACTGGAATGTGTTGAAGACACCCAAGTATCCGGCCCTGGGGGCAGCGCTGACGCTGGACTCGGCATCATAGATGAGGAGGGTGTACTTCTCGGTCAAGAAGGGCACCTGTCCAGACGGGGTGTTCTTTGTGTCCCATACAACGGAGGTCTGCTCTGCCGACTGGTTCACGGCGATGGTGTATGTGGCCTGGTTGGCAGTGCAACTGGCGAGGATGTCGATGGCCGAGGGTGTCTGGGACAGCGAGGTGTAGTTCCAGGCAAAGGTCACGTAGTCGCCGACCTTGTAGAACTGCGAGCCAGCGAGGGCGCCGGGCGTCACCATGGAGATGCCTCCTGCGGGCAGACGAGCGTCGTAGCTCTTGGACTTGCCAGCGGACTTGCTGCCCGAGGGCTTCTGCGAGCCGCTCGTACTGGGCTTGTCTGTGGTCGAGGCGTCGTTCTTGCTGTCGCTGTCGCTGTTGGTGGCGCTGGCCTTGGTGGACTCGGGTGCAGACGTCCGTGTGGGCTGGTCGCTCGACTGCTGTTCTGAGGCCGAGGCCGAGTCTGACTCTGGCGGGGCGGGTTAGCAATGCGTCTCACGGCGGACGGGCTGCAGACGTACTGTCGTCCTGGCGGGCGAAAATGTTCTTGACGTCCCCCAGGCCGTGCATGTTGGCGAAGGCGTCTGGCATGGCAGCCGTGACCGAGGTCATGGCCAGGAGGCCGGCGAGCAGCTGTGAGGGCCTCATTGTCCTGCCCGAATGCCCAATTCACTGCACAGGGTCGAGTCGAGGGTCCGCGAGACGGCTGAAGGATGCGGGCGGAGTGGTGTTGTGGAGCCGGTAGTGCGACGAGAACGTGTTGGCGTGTCAACAAACAGGGTCGTAGATTACGCAAGCGTGTCAAAGGCCACTTTTCCTACCAAAAACGAGCGACTGGTGAAGAAAAGCGAAGGTCGAGGGAAAACGGGCGAAGAACGGCTGTGTGTAGGGAGACTCAACGACGGCGGGCTCGCTGGAAAGGGCTGGCTGGTGCAGGACAGGGGCGTCCAGCATGAATTGACCATGCGGGCACTAGCACCGATTCACTCGATCCAATTCGCCGCTCATTGCTATGAATAGGCCGCCTGCCCACACCCGTTGAGCCCCATCGTCATGCACGTCCTATCATTTCCCTCGTTTGTTTGACCTTTGCGGCTCTTTGCGAAGACGCGTGCTTCTTCCCTTCGTGTTGCAGCTGAATCGAAGGGTCCATCGTTGTTGTTGCTGCTCAAGCCAACTGTCTACGCCCATGCCATCCTGTGGCAATCACTATTGCTTGCAGAGCTGCGGCCGGTCCTGGCCTCCAAATACCTATGTTTCGCTGTTCGACAGGGCCCACTCTGCTGCCACCCTCGACCTCGTCTTGAGACATCGTCGTGACCTGTTTGCGTCTTGGCTGTGCTCTGCAGCGACGCGGCTTACTCATCGAGCATGACGAGTTGCTCGTGCTATTTGTGCGGCACAGCTGAGCGAGCAGGCGGGCGTAAGACATCACGGACGTGGCAATGATCCATCAGCTAGCTGAAACTCCTCGTATTTGATGTGAAGATCTTTAGCACCTACACATGCATGCATAGTATCCGAACTAATTCTCTTACGACCGTCAAGCGTGCGACTCGACGCGCTCGACGCCAGCCTGCTTCTCGTGCTGGAAAGCAACATCCATCAGCGCAGGCTTCAGTGCTTCTGCATTCTCGCGAGTGAACTTTCGCGACGACACCTTGTGCTCGAACAACAGATCCAGCTCCGAGTACGTGAGGCCCCTAGTCTCTGGGAGACGGAAGAAACCCCAGACGATGAACAGCACAGCGATGCCAGCCCAGAAGAAGCCGCCTTTGGCACCCCAGTTCCAGTCATTCACACCGACCATTTTAGGCATGATTGTGTTGGTGACAAAGACAATACTGTTGTAGCTAGCACGAGAGAGGGCGACCGTCTTGACACGAAGGCGAGAACTGGGAATTTCGGCGGCTAAGGTGTAGCAAATAGGTCCAATAGAAAGCTGAGCTGGTCAGTACATCGATCCAATGGCAAGAACAAAGCACGTACCTGGAAGCAGAAGATCATCACAATGATCAATATACCTCCTGCAAGACTTGCTGACTTGTTTGATTTCGGGGCGAGACCAATGCATCCAACAATGAGTAGGATGAGCGAGATTGCTGACAGACCAGTCAGGTACATCTTGCGGCGCCCGAACTTCGTCATGATCCACCACGCGATGACGCAGCCAACCAGACCAAGACAGTCTTGGCCGATGGTTAGATGGAAAGAGTCATCCTGGCTCAGTCCAACGCCCTGCAAGAACTGAGTACCAAAGCCCATGAAGGGAACACCGCAGAGCGCCTGAGTGATGAACGCCATAGCCGAAACCTCAGTTCGGTGGAGGTCGCTGCCACGGAAAAGATGCCAGTAGTTAGTGCCAGCAGACGCCTCCTTCTCAAATTGATCGGTGACGACCATCATCTCAACGTGAGCATCCAAGTCGAACTCCACGCCCTCCTGAGGTGCGGTGAGCTTGCTGATGGCGGCACGAGCCTCCTCGACGCGGCCTTGACGAACCAACCACCACGGGCTGGAAAACTTGGTCAGTATACTGTGCAAATCTGTGCCATCTTGTTCGTAGAGCCATACCTCTCAGGTGCTAGGAGAGTAGCGATGATGATGGGAATGGGCCAAATCCACTGCAGAGCAAAAGGAATCCTGTAACCCCACTGAGTAGTGTTCTTCATCAGTCCAGTGAGGACTCCAGTCGAGAAAAGACCGCCAATAACCCAGCACATATTGATCCACGAAGTCATGTATCCTCGAAGGTGTGTAGGACAGAGATCGGCCGCGTAAGAGATTGCGAGAGTCTGAAGTTCATTAGCACAAGTGACTCTTCTACTGGCTCATTCCGTGGAGTTGGCTTACCTGGAAGACTCCCCATGGTAGACCTTGAATGATACCTCCGATAAGAAACATCTCAAGGCTGGTTGAGAAGAAGGGGATGAAGATGGCGCCAGTCATGACGATCATGCTGACGACCATAGTCTTCTTGTAACCGATCCACTCTGTGATGTAGCCATTGATGATCAGACCGAGGATGCAGCCAACCTGAGTGCCGTTCAGAATGATGGTCTGCCACCTAGCTGAGACAAGTCTGCCGCCCTCGGGATTCTCCTGGTCGCCGAACCTGTTTCTGAATGGCTCGAAAGCGAAGAACTTATTCATCAACGATGTGTCGTAGCCCTCCATGACAACAGCGAGGGAGATGACGAAGGAGAACACAATGGCCTTCCACCAAAACCGCAAGCTCTGACGAACGGACATCTTATGTTCGTTGTGGATAGCGACATTGGTGTTGTCTGCGGCGCCGTGGCCCGTCGTCGATTCAACTCGCTCGGCCACATGGCCAGCGGTCTTGTCGTCAAATCCCGACATGGTGAAGGCGAAAGAAGTTCAAAATGATGCTGGCACACCTTCGAGCAGAAGAGTGGATGATGTATCCTTAGATGCGCACACTGAGCGTGAGTGGATTGTACTTGTAATGCGGAGAGTGCCTCAACTTATATGTAGGTATGTCGTACGGACAGTCGTTCAGATCAGAGAGGCCAGCCTCGGCAACCTAGTCATAATGGATTGTGGCGGCTCAGTTGGTAGACTGGTCTGGAAACGAGAAACCACACGACGGGCGAGCACCAAGATCAGGCAAGTCTTGTCAAGTTTGCGGGGAGATGCAAGCAAGTTCGTCTCCGCCCCATGGGACAATGTCCCGTGTGGAGATCTGGCGAGGTGTGTGGCTGATGGATTGGCCAATCAGAAGTGGTGTCCGAGTCAGATCCCAAGTGTTTCAATGAGCAAGTGTGCAGACAACGGCTGTCCAGCGTTCCAAGGAACCGAGAACGGTGAATCTGCAGGTCGCAGGGTCACTTTCGCGTGGCTTAATTGAAGACTTTTCCGCCAGTAGACCGCCTCTAGAGTCCCGACAAGAGCGGACCGACTCTGTCTGCAAACTTGGCAAGCGTAGCGACCCGGAAATCCGCCCGATCCGGTATAAGCTAGTTCCTATCGAGAGGTAAAGCGGGGAGATTTCGGACGACAACAAAGTTCATCGTCACATTGTTAATGCAAGACCACATGGCCGAGGAAGTTTTCCGCCTTTCAACAGTACAAGTTCCAAGACTTTTCCGACGTGGGTCCACTGTAAGAGCGTGATGCGCAAACCATCTGCGTGCAGCACCTGCCGGTAAGCGACCCGAGAACTTTACATTCACCACATACCTGGTCCCACAGCTAGGGCGTCGCTGACTTATCATAGAGCAAGGCGACGCAAGTGCATTTACCCAACAAGAGAGCGGTCTGATCGCGTTATCGCATGCGAGTACTGTCGGTCACGAGCACTGCACTGCGTCCAGAGGCCTCCTGAAGGCGGCTACTATGCCCAGCGTCAAGCTAGAATCGAGGAGTTCGAGGCCACCCAACAACTGTCAGCATCGCCAGGGAGCCAACTCACGCCAACATCATGTCAGGCTCCGTTCGATTTGCCACCGATGCCTCTGAGGCTTGAGTTAGTGAGCTTGTATTTCGACTACATCCACGACCAGTTCCATTCGATGTACCATCGCCCGTCCTTTACCGAGGATGTAGCTCGAGAGAGGGTGCCGAAGATCATTCTGCTCGCCATCATTGCGCTTTCTTGCAGGTAAGACCATAGACTGAACTTTCAATGGACCGCGTCTCAACTGTTGCTGGACAGGTTCTCGAATGACCCCGTGTACACAGAGCTAGACCCACGAGAGAGGGGCGAAGGCTTTCGAGCGGCGAGTGAAGCACTGCTCAACTTACGTGACATATCACCAGTTACGATTCAAGCATGCGTACTTCTAGGTGCATATGCGGCCGCACATGGTGACACAGATGTCGAGAATGTGTTCTACAGCACGGCAGGCCGCATGTGCCTCGTTCTCGATCTACCCAATCGGCCAGTCACTAGCCTGTTGGAAAGAGAAGTTAACATCAGAGGTACGTCTGCTTTTGGTTCGCCCAAGTTACCTTCAAGCTCAAGCCTAGATCGACTGACTAAATCAAAGTTTGGTGGACTGTCTGCATGGTTGACGTGTGGTCTTCTGCTGCAGTCAAAGTCCCAAGGATCATGCCACTACACAGCACGGTCTCGTATCCAATCGATGAGATTCCGTTCTCTTCGATGAGCGCCGATTTCACATCGAATTTCATCAACAACCCAACAACCTATGAGTCGCCAATTCTCACTGAGATGATCAAACTGAACAGGATACTCCTGCAGGTCATCGACTTCAATCGCAGGTGTGTATCAGAGCATCTCGATGGCGAGGCATTGGAATCTGGTGTCAAGTCACTATCCCGTGAGCTAAGCATATGGCTGGAGAGTTTGCCTCACCACATGAGGGACACCCCTGAAAATTTCAAATGGTTCGCCGATCGTGGGTTCGGACGCATGTTTGCGGCCTTGTACCTGGGGTACTACCACTATGGTCAGCTACTCAACTATCAATTCCTCGGTGCAGATTCGATCTCAACCTCCACACTGTACGCTGCGGACTGTAAGCATCATGCCTCAAAACTCTGCGAAGTGGTCTATCGATCGTTCGCTACACCAGGTAGCGAGGTGATGTACCCGGCAGTCGCACACATCCTTGTAATAGGATCTACTGTTCAGATTCATACCTTGCTCTTCTCTGGAGACAACGGCCAGATACGGCAGGCGAAATTGCGACTCGAACGTAACTTTGAGATCCTCTTGCGACTGCGGCCGTTCTGGTCAAGTGTCGATAGCGCAATGAGTCGCCTGAGGGCTTTCCATCAAACCTGCCTGCGAAGCAAAGACACTAGTTTCGTTCTGGACCGCTGGCTGCTACGTTTCCTAGTTCAGTTCGCTCCGCATATGGAACTCGAGCCGCGAGACAACGACCCGCATTACGAGGCTCTTCTAGCACTCTCGAAGCAATCACCTTCATCGTGTTCCTCGTTGTCGGTGACCTCGCCAGGAATGGCAATGCAACCCCCCCACGTTCCACATGGGGCTTCCCCGCGGGTAAACCTGGCCTAAGGCCCCACATCAAACATAGCGGCGGAAAACAACTCTGTTTCCCACGCGTGTTATGTGGATCTACTCTTAGAGCGCAAGGCGGGAATACTTGGCGCCGGGCTCTCGCTTTGCGGTCGGGTCGGATGCAAAGCGCGATCGGTGTTTTAAAACGTGTACTGCTACACAAGTAGCTGCAACAGTAACCTCAATTCTCAGAATACCAACAGCAAGGATGGTCCTGTGTCGGTATAACAACATCATCGCTGCCACTATTATTACTGGAGCAGCTGCAATTAATAATGGATTGGCTGTAACGCCTCCGATGGGATGGGTAAGATCACCAACATGAGCCTCCGACCTTGATACTGACAGACCAAGAACAACTGGAACGCCTTCGGTTGTGACGTCTCCGAAGATCTCCTATACACGACTTCAGATCAGATCCTGAGTCTTGGTCTTCGAGATCTGGGATACGATCACGTTGTGTTGGATGACTGCTGGCAAGATGTCAATGGTCGCGACAAGAACGGCAAACTTCAACCCGAGCTCAGCAAATTCCCCAATGGCTTGAAGTCCATATCCGATCATCTCCACAGCCAAGGGCTAAGGTATGGAATGTATAGCAGTGCAGGAGAGATGACATGTGCGCGTTTTTGTAAGTGACAATTTGATGTCAACAACCACGCCTTGACTAATCGACGGGACAGCCGGGTCTCTCGACCATGAAATCGATGATGCCAACAGCTTTGCCGAGTGGGGTGTTGATATGCTCAAGTATGATAGCTGCTATCACATGGGCAGAATTGGAACACCTCAGATCTCGTTCAATCGATTCAAGGTCATGTCAGATGCTCTGAAAGCTACTGGACGAAACATCCTCCTCAACTTGTGCAATTGGGGAGAAGACTCAGTACATACCGTACGTATACCATGGACGGCGCGGGCTCGGCTCAGTTCTGACGTTGATACAGTGGGGTATGTCCATCTCGAACTCGTGGCGTATTACAGGCGATATCTACGACAGCTTCACAGTTAGTTCATGCAACATATCAGACGTGAAGTCTTGTACTGACTTTTCGAAGCGACCTGATGACCTTTGCGGCTGCAACACCATGTCTCCCGGTGATCCATCCTGTATCGCCCCTGGAACCCACTGCTCGGTTCTTTTCATTCTAAACAAAGTCGCTCCTTTCGCGGACCGTTCTATCCCAGGTGGTTGGAGCGATCTCGACATGCTCGAAGTTGGCCAAGGTGGCATGACAGACGAAGAATACAAAGCTCACTTCGCACTCTGGGCTGCTCTCAAGTCTCCCCTCTTCCTAGGCAACGATCTCCGGTCCATGCCCGCCTCAGCCTTGACCATCATCAACAACCCCGCCATTATTGCGCTCAGTCAGGACCCACATGGCAGGTCAGTGACTCGTGTCCGCAAAGACACAAAGGTTGCCAAAGACCAGTACGGTGAGGGAGAGACCCACGTCTGGGCCGGCTACCTGCACAATGGCGACCAGGCTGTCATTCTTCTCAACGCTGCCGCTGAAGACCTTGACATGGAAATATCCCTCTCAGAGATCTTCACGCCCTTTGGCCCGCACGGCTCAGCACCTCACGTCAATTACGACTGGGCTGTGCACGATCTGTGGGCGAACCGCATGCCTGAAGAGACTGCAGAGAAACTACTTGCTGCTACGTCTGATGCGGATCGTGCAGCAATCTTGAAGAAGGCAAACTGGTACAACGCAACCGAGACATCGTACGAGCAGGGTCTTCGTGAGGGCGATGCTAGGCTGTTCGGTGACAAAGTCGGTGTTGTCAAGGCTGGTGGCAACTTGAAAGCGTCCGTGAAGAGCCACGCTGCGAAGGTATTTAGGCTGAGGAGGATTGGGAAAGAGGGCGAGAAATTCAAGGGAAAGAGCATTGATCGCGTCGCTAAAGATGAGTTGTGAATGGGCAGATGAACCTCGCGTGTTGAGTGTCGAACGACTTCTAAGACTTGGAAGAAGCTCATGCCATTAAGTAACGATGATCTTCACGAGCACATGGATTTTTGAAGTAGGTAGTGAATGGAAGCAGTGTACTCCATGGAGCGACACAAGAGCTCTTGGTAGTATGTCAACCACTCTGGCTTCTCACCATCTATTTCTCACTTTCTATTGTCCGTGGTCAAGGCTTGAGCTTTCACTCACTGCAACTTCGAAGCTGTAAACGAGGCAGGTAGGAGGCCGCCACTGTATCCCAATTCTACCTGCCAGGGAACCATTAGGCAACAGCGAGGGGGCTGGAACAACAACAAAGTATAAAGCCACGTTACCGCACTTCAAAATCAACAACTGTTCTCTCCATCCATCAATGATTCTATAGACCTCAGTGTTCTTACCCTCTACGTTACACCAAATCATCTTTGCTCGATATGCCTGTTACCATTACCACAGCCGGCCACGCACCTCGCATCTGGCAAACGGCTAAGAGTACAACTCCTTCAGAACTCTTCAAGGCCGCAGCTTCCAAGGAGTTTAGGAACAGCAAGCAGATCATCCAGAGCTCATTCCCGGAGGAAGAATTACAGGGCGCGCACGTGTCTCCATCACGCAATGGACTTGTTTATGCGGCGTACCACGCATACAGTCATCATCATCACTTAACCATCCGCCCTGAGGATGTGTGGTTTGCGATTCTTTCACAACTCAACTTTTACATCAATGCGCACGCCGAAGAACTGCGTGACTACTTCGTTGCACATGAAGGACAGAAAGAGCTCACGGTCTATGCGGTCGGCACCATTCACACTGTAAACTTTGGCACACTCGCAAGGCATATGATGAAGGAGATTCAGAACAACGTCAAGGATCCTGACCTGCAAGCCTGGATCATGCCGGATTTTACCACAACCACCGACAGTGACCGCGCAGTGGCTGCTGTGTTGATGATGGGCGCTATGCAGAAGTACTTCTCGTATGGTATGGGCCTTATGTGTGGCATACCATCCATCACCCTTCTCGGCGAGCGAGAAGACTGGGAGAAGATACACAACAAGCTGAACAAGATATCCGAGTTTGGCGATGAGCCCACCAACTTGGTGGAGCAACTTCGACCTATCCTCCGCAAGTTCATCGCCATGTTCGACGCAAATGCCAAGTCAGATCCGGAACTGCAAGCATTCTGGGGCAGGATTGCCGACAAGCGTAATATGGGTAGTGGTCCCACTTGGTTCTCGGGATGGATCACAGCTTTCTGCATGTGGGATGAGGACGGAAAGCTCATTAACCGCTGTCGGGACAACAGTAGCCTTGAGTTGGATGGCGTCAGATACAGCCAAATCGATATTGAGAAGATACCAGCTGGCTTCGCTTCAGTGCCGGTCAAGGTCGACGACAACGGTACCATATACAATACAAAGATGATCGCTGGCTCGTTTGGCATCCAAGCCACGAGCAGTGGTCAACAGACTGACACCAACAACGGCTGTCGAGACCGAGAGTGCAAGCCAGCGAGTGAAACGGAAGGGACAGGTCTGGATTCGCTGCAGCCGGCCACTGGATGGATCATGTATGAGGTCAAGAAGTGACGAGTAGAGTTCGCTCATCACTTTCCCTAGGGCTGGTCATAGTATCCCTCCTGATCACGAGTCGATTTTCATCAGAAAAAGCAAAACTGTTTTGTGCACCCTAGATAACTTCAATCTGACCTGATTTGCGAAAACATGCAGTGCTCGTGAGATAACAAGAGAATCAAGGTGCAAAGATGATATGTATCTTCTATTTATACTAGTCTTTGTGCGCTCTCTACGAGCCCTTGAGCCTGCCTGACACAACCATAGTCCATGTCAGTGACACCCGTTCCCTATATACAGTATACCTGTTCTTTGCAAACGCCAGAGCTGGCGGAATATATGACTAAAAGAAAGAGAATCGTGCTCGGATATAGGAACGCCATAACCAGCCGCGGCGCCCATAATATATGCAACAATTAAAGATAATTCAGAACGATCCGACCCATAAATATGCAAAACAACGCTCAAACGCACGACAAACTTGACTATCAACACATCTCATCCCTAACTCACGTGAACTAAGGAGATCACTTGAACATCCACTGGCAGTGACACGAATCGCTCGGGTCCGCCCGACGCTCGACATCGCGCTTACTTTGCGCCGTCGCCGAGGTCGTTGTGAAGTACTCTGAGTAGCTCGGGTCCTGCTCCTGCAGCCACAGCGCAACAGCGGGATCGTTGCCATTCGGTGCTGGTGTGATTTCACCGTTGTCCAGCAGCACCATACGCTGGCAGTAGGGCTGTGGCGAGTCTGGCAGCCGGCGCTCTTCGATTTTAACGATGCGCGGGTAAGGTGGGATGCGAGAGGACGCTGCTGCGTCTGCGGCGGCGTCACGACGAGCGATGGAGGAAGATGTTGGGACGAGTCCTGCGGCTTCAGTGGGGAAGGTCTGTGTTGTACTTGTTGGCGCGGGGGTCGCGACGGCGACTGTTGCGCTGTTCGATGCAGAGGAGCTGGGTAGGTTTGTTGGGTACATTGTGGGCAGTGCGGTGAAAGTTGCTGCTGTCGAGTTGTCTTCGGCATAGATGTAGCCCTCTATATAAGTACGGTTCCAGTAGCAGTACCATGGATAGTCTCCAGGCTGAACAGTGAATCGTTGACGAGCTGGCGTGTCGTCATTGAGTTGGCGCTTCTTCAGAGAAGATCCGGCGGTCAGCTCCTCAGGTCTGAGAATAACCAGCTTATCATATCTGGCAGAGAAGTGGTAAGCTGGACCGAGAGATTGGAAGTCCAAGTCCTTCACAAGTTGCATGGGCTCCAAATCGAGTTGAGGAGTCTGTGCGCCATATTGGATAACGGTATCTGGAATTCCGTTTCCTGGTCGAGTGGATGCTCTTTGCTGTTGATTGCCGTCCGAATCGACACCAGTAGTGTTGATAGTGATGATGAGGGGGGCAAATGTCATTTTGCAAGACCACGCCGCGTATGCGTTGGGTTGGACGAGACAGCCTGGGTTGGCCTCTTGTGGGAATCCAAGGGGAAGAGAGAAAGCACCGGTTGGTAGTGGTGAGATGTCAGAAGGAACCGAGATGGGTGTAGCCCCAAAGAGGGACCCACTTGGGTAGGGTCCTGTGACTTGTGGTTGCCTGCGATGCTTAGTGTTGTTATTGCTAGGGCTGCATGGCAAACTTACGGTTCCTCTTCAGGCCGGCCACCGTGCCCCTCGTCGTCGTCCTGACCGTTATGCTTCTTCGCAGCAAATGTGCCAATTGCCGCTCCAAGAGCAACAGCGAAGACTAACAGCAATACGAGCACTACAACAGCGACGCTCATAGGGATCTTTCCAAACAATCGCTTCTTCCGCCAACTCGGCTTAGCAGATTCTGGATCTCCCTTCTCATTGTACTTTTCGTGGACTTCGCCGGACTCTGCCGACAAGAGCGATGCAGAAGACGAATCTGAAGGTGCAGCTGGAACAGTGCTGGCGGAAGACACAGGAGCGGGATTGCCCGTCTGGGTTTCCGGTCTCTGCGGCGGCAGACGAGCGGGTGTGATAGGGGGTAGTAAGGGCTCGGCGGCAGCGGCAGGTAGGGCATGCGCCGAATACGATGCCTCACTGATGGGTGATACTGGTGATGCAGGTGTGTTGAAAGGATCCTCGGAGTCGATAGCAGGGTTCAGGGGTGCGGGGATAATGCGGGATGCGCTTGCCTCCGCAGCCATGGAAGCTTTCGTGGGTCCTTCATCAGGGTATCGCGAGTAGGGTGGTAACTGCTCAGTGTGCCCATCTGGCCCAATGATATCTTGCTCTTCGCCATCTGGCCCTAGCACGCGATGGTAACCGTTGTTCAATCCTGGGAAGCCAACGGGCATGGCTGTCTGAATTGGGGCTAATGTGGGCGGAATGGCCTGCATCGTCTGAATGGGCGTCTCATCGTCCAGTCCACTTTGCGAGTACATGGCGTATGGGTGCGCTGGTCGTTGTGTTGACATGGGTCGGTCCTGTCTCCCGGTCGAGGCCGTTGCAATGCTATTCGAGCGGTCCATGGTATGCTGCGGGTACATGCCGTACGGGTGGCTGGGACCGGTCTCAAAGGGGTTCTCTGTGTTGCTGGTCGTCGCAAAAGAAGCAGTCGAGCTGACGGAGTCGCGGTGTTGCAGATTTGACTGGGTGACGGGCGGTCGATTGCCCAGGGCGGGTGGGCGGCTGTCCTGTATCGTAGAATTGCGCACCTTGGCGGTGCTGTTCCTCGTCGCGGTCCGTCGCAAGTCGCTTCCTGCGTTCACTGGGGCCTTGGACGTCGAGTGCTGTCGCTGCGGCGTCTCGCTGGGGTCGCTCTCGTGCGGGTGGCCATTTCGAGGCGCCTCGGCATTGGCGTGCGTTTGGCGGAAACCGAGCCCATCCGAGACCATAAAGTCGTCCTCGTCGAAATCAATCTCGTTATCATCGTCGAAGACATTGTGGACGCTCTCCCGCTGCGAGAGCGTGCTCTCGTGGCTGTTGCGGCGTTCCATCGCGCGGTGCGGTCCCTGAGGCCCCCAGAGGCCGTGTCTCCCCCTTCCAAGCCTCGATCTGACGTCGCAAAATCCTCCACGCGATGTGCGTCAGCTCGATGCGCGTCTAGCGGCGGGTGTGGGCGCGGTGGGCAGCGGTGGCGGTGCTGTGTAGGGAGTCGTGATGTTGCGTGTGTGGAGCGCTGAACCTGTTCTGAGACTGAGCGTTGAGGCAGGCGACGGCCATGGGCAGGCACGGCAAGTGCCACCCCAAACCAGCCGCTAGTCCAAAAAGCAGTCGCTGCCGTTTCACACCCACCACTGCGATTCTTCCGCGGCCCAGAGAACCGTTCGTCGGTTGATATGCACCAATCGACGCAACCGCTGCCCTTGATTCTGCGCTCACAGCTTAATGCGTGGCTGCTGCCCTCTTACCGCTCCATCTCGAAGGATTTGTGGCATTTGTGGCACGCTGTTGCTGCTCACTCAAACCACGTGTGAGCACAGACTCGAGTCGATCCACCCCTCACATCGAAACCGGGGCCACTTGGGTTCACCCATGAGTTTTTCCCTCCGAAAGCGCGTTCTCTGCCTTGGCCCTTCCGGTGATGGCCTGAGGCTATGACATCGTTTTCCATTTGCTGCGACGGTTTTTCGTGAGCCCCGTTATCAGATTGATCAGTCATAGCCAGATTGAGCGTTGAATACTCCACAATTTGGCCGAGCTTCCCTTGATCAGCCAATCGAGCGACGCCTGCATGCCCTCACCCACCACCAAGCTTGGTCAAGCATAGCAGACCTCTCTGTGTACGAGATGACAGACTGTGATGTGTTCTGGTAGTCATGTCCCGCCTCCCAGGAAGGCATGTGTCGAAACATCGTCTGGTTTCAGGTGCATCGCACAGCAGCTTGCCACGCCTCAGAGGGATGCATCGTTTTCAGAACGAGAGCACATGCAGTCGCGATCCTGCGGGCTCTTCGTAGTCCGAAACACACGGTAGAACCTCGCGCGAAAGCAAATGCTCTGATACATCGGGCCTACATGCATACGTCCTGTTAAGGTTCGTGCAAACTTGAATCATACCGCTCGACTGACAGCTGTAGCCTGCGGATACTCAAGCCTCGATTCCATCTCGAACATGACATCAAGTCTGGAGTTTACGCAATGCATCGTGCCGCGCCCTGTGCGACAACCATGTTCTGCTGTCAACAGTACATCGTCACGTGCCTCGTGGTATGATGGACGTCTTCTTGGAATTAACAGCCAGTGCTCAAGGGAAGTGGCAGTGCTGTGCGGGAGAGAGCATGCACATCATACTGCGGTATGCACAAGTCTCAGGTCTACACAGCAAGCACCAAGATGTAGTCAAGCGAGACGTAAAGCTCGATTGTGAGATGCTTGTTGTGCATACCTCCCTCGAGTCGGTGCATTGTGCATGTAGATGCGTCTACTTTATGTCCTCTTGGTGGATGCCACACAGCTGCGGTCGAGCCGTTACGTGGTGCTACGCGTGTCTAGAGGCTGTGTTCCATTTGCCGCATACTGCCGGTGTTTGGTGTTGCAAGGTGAACATGAAAGATGGGCCCCATACAAACCTCGTGTTGCGGACGCTAAGGCGGCGACCCTGCAGACAAGACGAACGCGATAGGCCCCCGTTAGGCTGTTCCTGGCACACCCAAATTCGTCTTCCAGAAGTGCGGCGCCACGCAGCTCCGGTTTGCGGTGGCCAAAGACATGGTGATAGAAAGTTTGGCACAGAAACGGAGTGACGAGGAGAATGGGCAGCCGAGGAGCGCGCCTCCTCAAAGTTGCTGTTGCCCCGTGGGTGTTGAGACCCTGGGCCTGGTCGCAAGGTGTGGTGAATGCAAGTGTAAAAGTTCACCATCGCGCGTCAGGCGAGCGTGTGAACGGGAAATTGGCGTTGTTGAGACCCAGGTTATCTGCACAAATACAGTTAAATCTCCTCATCCACCCTAGGGCTTGACTTGCCAGCATTGGCCCGTTCTTGACCGCTTTGCCATTGTCGTTCGCTCCAAGTACTTAATCAGTGTACACCGCCCCTCAAACATCCCCTTAGCAACTTGCCCTTTCCCTCCCACCACACCCTCACAACAATATCCAAGATGGCTGCCCGTCCCCAGAACATCGGTATCAAGGCCATTGAGCTGTACTTCCCCAGCCAGGCAAGTTCATCCGAACAGCGAGGGCACACGCAATGTTGCGCCTCGCGGTACCCCTCATGTCTACATTCCTAACTTTTTCTCGTGCAGTGCGTCGACCAGACCGAGCTCGAGAAGTTCGATGGCATCGCCGCTGGCAAGTACACCATTGGTCTCGGCCAGACCAAGATGTCCTTCTGCGACGACCGTGAGGGTGAGTGCCTTCAGGAGGTTTTCTCCAGTACTTGAGCGAAAAGGAGAGAAAGCTAAATTTTTGCTGCGCAGACATCTACTCGTTCGCCCTGACCACCGTCTCCTCGCTTTTCAAGAAGTACAATATCGACCCCAAATCCATCGGTCGCCTCGAGGTCGGCACTGAGACCCTTCTCGACAAGTCGAAGTCGGTCAAGTCTGTTCTCATGCAGCTCTTCGAGGAGAGTGGCAACTACAACGTCGAGGGTGTTGACACAGTGAACGCGTGCTATGGTGGCACCAACGCTCTGTTCAACTCGGTCAACTGGATCGAGTCTTCTGCCTGGGACGGCCGTGACGCCGTCGTTGTCGCTGGCGACATCGCGCTCTACGCCAAGGGCAACGCCCGCCCTACCGGTGGTGCTGGCTGCGTTGCCATGCTCATTGGTCCCGACGCTCCTATTGTTATGGAGCCCGGCAAGCGTGGCTCCTACGTCAGGCACACATACGACTTTTACAAGCCCGATCTGACGAGCGAGTACCCCGTCGTCGACGGCCACTTCTCGATCAAGTGCTACACCGAGGCTGTTGATGCCTGCTACAAGGCCTACAACGAGCGCGAGGCAACATTGAAGGCCCAGCAGAACGGCAACGGCGTTAACGGCCACTCTGAGGAGCAGGAGACTCCTCTCGATCGTTTCGACTACATGGCTTTCCACGCACCCACCTGCAAGCTTGTGTCCAAGTCGTACGCTCGTCTCCTCTACAACGACTACGTGAAGAACCCCTCGAACCCCATCTTCGCCGACGTTCCCGCCGAGATCAAGGACCTCTCTTACGAGGCCTCCGTCTCTGACAAGACCGTCGAGAAGACCTTCATGGCTCTCGCCAAGAAGCGATTTGCTCAGCGCGTCCAGCCCAGCATCCAGGTTCCCACCATGTGTGGAAACATGTACTGCGGCAGTGTCTACGCCAGCTTGTGCAGCTTGCTCGCCAACATTGACAGCCAGACTGCTCAGGGCAAGCGCATTGCTCTTTTCAGCTACGGAAGTGGTCTTGCTTCGTCTTTGTTCTCCTTCACTGTCAAGGGCAGCTATGAGCAAATTGCCAAGTCGCTTGACATCCAGAACCGCCTCGACGCCAGGCGAGTTGTTGCCCCAGAAGTTTACGACCAGGTAAGCTTCCCTTTCAACCCTTACTATTGTTGAGTACACATGACTAACGCCACTGCAGCTCTGCGACCTCCGCAAGCAGGCTCACCTTCAGAAGGACTACACTCCCAAGGGTGAGATCGACGGCATCCTACCCGGCACTTACTACCTTGCCAAGGTCGATGACATGTTCCGCCGCACATACGAGATCAAGCAGTAGATACCCCATGATCTCTCACCTTTACTTCCTTCTTTGCTACATTCTGAGCATTTGCTGGAGTCATTGGCATTGATCGGCATAGACTCTGGTCAGGGTTGCATCAATGTATCAGGCGTCAGTAGATCACATTGGTACACCAGAACCCGGCGAGGTTAGGACCGCCTTACGATCGTTATGATGAATTGGACGGAACGGTTGGGGAGGAACGACATACTTGGTTGTCGATAGTTTTACGACACTTCAAAAGAGCTTAGCAATTTTAATATACACTTCTCGCGAAGTCTTGTTGTAGATAGACGAATACGAAAGTACTCACAACATCAAAAGCTCTTGTTGGTTATTTTCTCCAGTAAATGCCATTTCTCTAATGATCATCATTCGAGCACTCTTTCTGGTGACGCGTTTGGTACAAAGGTAGGATATCGTTGTTAGATTACCGAACGCCGAAAAGCTCAGAAGTACTGGCCGTTATGCTCACACATGCCCTGCAACGCCATGCCGTGTAAAACAGTAAATCTAAACAAGTGTACCGTCCGGCTCACCAGGCAGACGCTTGACACGCCTCTGCTCCCAGTCCTCAAGATCCTTGGCTTGTAATCTCTGCATGGTTGTCAGCATGAATGTGCAACATGTCCTCCTCGTCTTGCAGCTATTGATTCCCTCCCTCGCAGAGCGCAGCGGGCCACTCACATAATATTCATCCTTCATGTTGACCTTTCTGCGATTTTGTCCCAGGCCCATTGCCTCCTCTTGACTTATTTGCTGGTTCTTGCGATCATATCTTTCGTAGCGCAGCGCGGTGGCGGGTGTGAGCAGAAACGAGCCGGCGACAATCGTTGCGAGGAAGGGCAGGCCGAAGAGTGCGAAAGGGTGCTTCTGCAGTGCTTTGCGGTACTTGGCGGCGAGTGTGTTAGGGAGCGTCGCTTTGAACGACTTCGAAGAGAACTGCATGGTGGCGGCGCGCCTCTGGGCTGAGATTGGCTCGTTCTATTGCTGAGCGGTTTGCATGCACCGAGTACCTCGAGCTCGAGGACGACTTGTATCTTCGACTTGCGATTGTTGGGCTGACTAGAGATCCTCGGCCATCAAAACCGGGTGGAGCAAAGTGGTCTTGGCACCTGTCACGGGATAACGCGTGCCTTCCAAAAGATGTTCGACGCGTCTACGTCGATCGCATCACCTATTGGCACCTCACTTCCTTGCATCCTTTCCGCCCAACATCGACTCATCAACCATAAGCTGGCGGACTCGAACGTCCCCTGGCTCGTGCCCCAAGCTGAGAGGAACACACGTCACTCACGCTTCAGTCACACACCGAACGACTCGCCCCACTTCTTTCCTGGGCGCTCCACACGGGACTTGGTGATCTCGACATGAACCAGAGGTAAACACCAAGATGGCCCGCAAAGGCGGGGGCTCGACCCAACGCAAGGCACCGCCGCTGCCTACGGCGAATGTAGCTCCGAACAGCAATTCAAATGGAGCTCCGCCACCATCAACCATTGCAGCTCAAATTGTGCACAATGCGGCAAAGATCCATTTGAGGCAAGATGCAGCCTCAAAAGTTACGTTTGGCGAGCTACTTAAGGAGTTCCTGCAGCATCCGAATACTGATGAGCCAGATGCACAGCTCGTAGCGTTCATCTGCGTAGTCGCAGAAGCAGGCCTGGAGAGCTTGTTCAAAGACGATCCATTTGCGCAGGATGAGCAGAGAGAGCAAGGCATTCGCAGCATCAATGCAATTACGTACTTGCTCCATCAGAAGCCGCACCTCCTTTTGCAACCCAAAGATGGCGAAGGTAGTAGAACCCCTCGACCGCCTGTCATCCTGTGGCTGTTTCCAAAGCTTCTTGGGCTATTGACGCATGCCACTTTACGATCAATACATGGACATGTCGAGGGTCTGCTCAGCTTCTGCCTCAGCATACTAGCCAGGTCTACAGCATATTCGCGTACAGCTGTCACCGTGATGCAGCTATACAAGGCGAACATCATTCGTAAGATGTCCCACATCACCATATAGGCTTTGCTAATGGATCCGCAGACATTCGAGATGAGCTGAAAGCTGTCAATAGCTCTGTCACAGCGCGAGCAGCTCCATGTCGCATTATGATACCCTCTATCAGCAGCATCAACGACTTCTGGCCAGAAAGCAAACAACTGATTGCTGTTCCTCACGATCTCCAAAGGACCATACCTTCGCCAACTTTGGCCATACACATCGCATACAACCTGCTAGCTGCCATATGCGATTCAACAAGTCAGAAGTCGCAGAAACCCATGTTTGAGCAACAGTATCCATGGATTGCGGATACATGTGAGGAATTGTGGTGCTGCTTCCGCCGGTGGAGCACTGCTTCAGACAAGCGCCCGTTGCACGATGAGACAACCGCTTTGTACATGCAAGTAATCAACAGTCTTATGATCCCCGGCTCTGGGTCGGTCGATATATCATCAGCTTCAGTCAAGGCTGCCACGACATCGATTAATAGCATTGCTTGTCTGATCGAGAGTCTCGCCACTTCATCGATGTCGGACAGCAATCAAGGCCAGCTCGCCCTAATGGCGACGCGCCTGTGCCGTACTGCTCGCACTGAGCGATGCCAAAGGAGAATGCTTCATCGACGGCGCCAGCCTTCTCAGGCTTTCGATACTGAAGCACTGAAGCAGAGCGCCACGAGGATTTGTGAGAACGCAGAGGTATTGTCCGGTCTACACAAAGATCTACAGGTATTTACATTCGTCTTCCGCTTGACATAAGATCCTGACGAAATGTAGCTTGCATTGTGTCTTTGGATCGCGAAAGGTGAATGGTCCGAGACGATTGAGAACCTTCGGGATGAGCTGTGCTCTAATGGCGCGGCGAGTTTCACCTCCAATCAGATAGCTGATGACGCGACTAGGTGCATTCAAGTGTTTCAGAGAATGCATCTAAATGAAGACAGGCCAGCGAAGCGACGAAAGACATTGCATGAGTCCTCGGAGGACGCCAACACATCAGCTTATCACCAGCTTACACTACTGCTCAATGGTAGCTCGGAAGATTCACCAATACTCAGCCTTGCCAATCTTCATCAGATCATTGAGTAAGTTCTGAGCCCAGCCCCCCCAAAAATGTAGCTTACACATGCAGAGCAAGATACTCTTCTCTACCTGAGAACTCAAAATCGAATGAAGCCGCGCAGCAGCGCCTGTTAAACGCACTGGGCAAGGTTGCTTGTGCGGGCTCGCGATGTCTGCGACCCAGTAGGAACGGCTCAAAACAGTGGCAAAACCTCACCTGCACTCTGTGTGACGAACCAGCCGCCAACAACCGGTCTCCCAAAGTCTACTGGGACAACCATGGCTACGGCGAGGATTGGAAAGAAGTCATCGCTGCACTTCTTGCAATCACAAAGGAGCCTAAATTCCAGAACTCGACTAGGCCTCGAGTACTCATGGCTGTTGCCATAGGACGCCTCTTCAACCATATTTCCGACGTCGACTACCTCAATCTTGAGATGTGTGAGCTGGGTCAGTGGTTGCTTGCATGTATGAGCCGTTCTCTACGAGAGTTGAAGATTGCAGCTACTCACGCACTCATGGTATTCCTGCGAAACGACATCTCCAACCGCGTTCGCCAAAAGAACCGCACTTCAGTTGTCGAGTTCTTCGATGCCCTCGTGCAACGTGGAGTGCTTGCTGATCAGGAAACCTTAATTCTAGCCTACGGCCATGTGGCCCGCGTGTGTGGCGAGCTGGAGCTTCCCATCATTCTACATCGATTAGTGGAGTACCTCGGTCATCCCAATGCACTCATATGTGGCATGGCGTACAGGGAACTTGACGCTCTAGCCGAACCTCACGAACCAGAAGTTTTGTTTAAGCCATACTGGCGAATACTTGCCTTCTCAGTCATCAAAGACATTGTCAACAAGCCGCAGAAGGCTCAACAGCTCGCCGATCTTACAGAGCAGAACGTCCGCCAACTGCTAGTCTTAACTCAATCCTACACACTCCCGCACTTGGTGCTGACGAAGAGGAGGGACATCATTGAGAAAATTGCTCAGGCTCGCAAGGTCTCAGTGGCAGAAGTGCTGACGCAACCACGAAATAATCTTGCGAAAATTCTGGCGTTATTGCTCTCTCAATCTGTGCCAGACGTTGAGTCCTTCGCTATGGAAACGTTGGCCGAAATTGAGCCGCAAATGCGGGAGGGTAGTAACAACAAGCTTGAAACGCTGATCGCAATGGACATTACAGGCATCGCCATAGAGATACTTATGCTATCTGCTGAACGAGAAGAGTCAAAAAAGGCCCCGGTACGTGAACTCATAGCTTTTGATGTTACGGACAACCTACTGACAACCCATAGTACCATCGAGGGTTTGGTACGCTTGCCCGCCTCGCTGATACAAAGAGCGGTCAACGTAGAGCGTCGTCAAAGACTAAGAGCCTGGACGATTTCTGCGAGACACATATCCTTGGTATCATCGCATACTTCTCCGACATTGTAGAAAGCCCACTCACCCAGGGCAAGACCGCGCCCCACCCTCTGCCTGAGCGTAAAAGATGTATAGCAGCCATTGGAGACTTCATCACCCTTGCACGTTACAGTGTGAATGGCGCACTTCCCCAGGTACGCCTCCGTGGGCAAGCTCCAGGCACTGTGCTAATGTTAGTAGATACGTGCATGTTTGCAATCAGCGATGGCAGATCCAGATCTTTGCGACGATGCGTTCCTGGTTTGGACATCCTTTGTTGACGCTCTCGATGCGGATGACACAATGCTAGTGATCGATCAGACGTTTGCACTGATCGTGGAGCACTGGAACATCTTCTCCGAGGAGACCCAGCTTCTGGCAAACAGGACCATTGTGGCTCTGACACAAGACTACGACGCACAACTGCGGGCCCGCATCGAGTACCTTCCGTCTTTGGCAACTATATCTATGATGTCGAAAACCGAAGCTGAGTTGGTACGATTCAAATCGCATGTGGAAACTGTCCGAATCTTCCAAGCCTTCGGCAACAGGTGCAAAGATCAAAACGCTGTCGTTGTGCGTCAAGCTCTGAGGGAGCTTGGTCCATATCTGGAAACCAACCAAAGGCACTTGCACCAAGCAGTCGTGGGGCAGAAACCGCTACCCGTACTGGCAGATCTTACTCGATCCCTTCTAGATGCCAGTATACGATTCTCAGGAAATCACCCAGACATCACCACGTTGTGTGCGAAGTGCTTAGGTGTCATTGGAGGTCTCGACCCTTACCGAGTGGAAACAGTACGCGAGAAGAGGCGCGTTCTGATGTTGTCAAACTTCTCACGACGAGATGAAGACATTGACTTCGTAGCTCTCCTGCTTGAGCAAGTCCTTGTCAAGGTCTTCCTGTCGACCACCAACGCAACATCACAAGGGTGGATAGCCTATGTAATGCAAGAAATGCTCAAGCACTGTGGCTTTAGTGCTCTAGCGGTTGCGAAGCCTCGCTCCTCACAGGTCAGCACGGAGGCACAAAGATGGAACGACATCCCCGAGCCTACGAGGAATGTCCTGACACCTTTTCTCAACTCGAGATACTCAGTCAATCGTAACCCAGCCCTTCAGTACAGATCTCCGCCGTATCCGATCTTCGACGGTAAAATTAGCCATGGAACCTGGCTCCAGACATTCGTATACGACCTCCTGCAGAAGGGTCAGGGTGTCAATGTGGAGATGGTGTTCCCTGTCCTTGCCAGGGTTATTCGAGGGTTCGACCTGTCAATTGCAACTTTCATTCTTCCGTTCGCAGCTCTGAATGTCATTGTGTCTGATAATGACGAGAACATGAGCTATGTCGGAACCGAGCTGATGACGGTTCTGCGACGCGAGATCCAATCTACGGACCAGACAGACGCCGTCTTAATCAAGCAATGTAGCGAGGTGAGTCCCTTAGATCCATTTACTTACCATTGCTGAACAAGCCCTGCAGAACGTATTCCAGGTTCTCGATTACCTTTCGCTGTGGCTACAAGAGAAGAAGAAGTCCGTCGCAGATGCCAGAATTATGGCAGGTAAGACTGGGAGAGGCGTCTCGGAGGAAGACGAGATGAATGCGATCAAACAAATCAGTCGAGTAGAGGGCATTCTTCAGCGTATCCCAGCTGAAGTGATCTCTCAGCGTGCGGTTGAATGTGGATCGTACGCTCGCGCCCTCTTCCACTGGGAGCAGTACTTCCGCCAACAGCAGCAGCTCAAGAATGAGACAAATCAGGTCTTCGAGAAGGACGATCTGTTGCAGCATCTTCAGTCCATCTATGCGCAGATAGACGAGCCGGACAGCATCGAAGGTATCACAGCTCATCTCAAGGTCCTTAATCCTGAGCAACAGATCATGGAAGATCGCAAGGCCGGCAGATGGACCGCAGCTCAGAGCTGGTATGAAATTGCTCTGGCTGAGAAACCAGACGATCTGGACACTCAAGTCAACCTTCTGACCTGTCTGAAGGAGTCTGGTCAGTATGGTAGGTCAGCCCCAATCAAATTGCTTCGACGGTATTGACAATGTCTAGATGCAATCCTCAACTATGTGGATGGCTTTCACGCATCCAATTCATTATCGATTAGCACACTCCCATTCGCAGCGGAAGCAGCCTGGTCGGCTGGCAAATGGACACAGCTCGAAAGGATTCTGGGTACTTCATCTGATAAGATCATCGGCACGAGTACGGACTTCAATGTGTGCGTTGGAAAAGCACTACTTGCGCTGTACAACGAAGACGAATCGGATTTCAAGACCCTCATCGCTACAATCCGTGGAAGCTTGTCAAAGAGCCTTTCACCATCGAACACCAACTCTCTACAGGCGTGTCACGATACGTTAATCAAGCTGCACGCGCTCTATGAGATCGAAGCAATCAGCGGCCTCATGACACCTCACCCGCCAGAACGTGAGAAAGTCCTCGAGAATCTGGACTTTCGGCTAGACGTTATCGGAGCGTACACATCCGACAAGCAGTATATCCTCGGTGTGCGTCGTGCAACCATGCTCGTATCAAAGTAAGTTGTCAACGACACTAACAGGCACTGAATGCTGACTCGACTAGGATCGACTTTAGTGACCTGGACATTGCTTCCGCCTGGCTAACTACGGGACGACTTGCCCGCAAGGGCGGATTTATGACCACCGCATTCAATTCAGTACTCCACGCCGATCAGCTAGGCGACGGGGCCTCTAAGATCGAGTATTCCAAACTACTATGGAAGGAAGGACATCACCGAAAGGCGATTCAGAACCTGCGAGGCGCCATCGATAGCAATGCTTTCCAGAATAGTGACAGCCTACCGATAAACGTCTCCATCACAACCGATGGCCGTGGAGCCGACCATTTGAGTAAAGTCAAGTGCCATGCCCAATTGCTTCTTGCAAAGTGGCTTGATCGCGCGGGACAGACTAAATCTGGATCTCTGAAGGACGCATACGCGACGGGGGTGATGTCGTACCCCAAGTGGGACAAGGGCCACTACTACTTGGGACGATATTATCTGAAGCTTCTGGAATCCGAGAAGAAGCTCCCGGTCACGAAACAAAGCCAAGAGTACCTTGCCGGAAGTCTCATCAAACTTGTTATCGAGAACTTCGTACGATCTACGGTATACGGCACGAAGTACTATTATCAGACCCTACCAAAGATTCTCACTCTCTGGCTAGATCTGGGCACCGAGGTCATGAACGTCGCACCGCGTTCCGCGCGAGACAAAGAATTCCATGATCATAGAGTCACCTACCTGGACCATATAAACAAGTACCTGAAGCGGTATGCTGGCGAGCGAATGCCTGCTTACACATGGTACACTGCATTCCCACAGATCATCACACGTATTAGCCATCCGAACAAGAATGTCTGGGATGCGTTGCAATCTATCATCCTTCGGGTTGCAGCAGTATACCCACAGCAGACGCTGTGGAGCTTGCTTGCGGTGCTTCATTCGACCCAAGACGACCGTCGCGTACGCGGCACTGCTGTGTTGCAGAAGTTGCGCGACCAATCGAAGCGCAAAAACGGAGCTTTGGATCTGAAGAACGTCATCGTTCAAGGGCAGCGTCTGACCGATGCTCTGCTGATAGCCTGCGATGCTCCAGTCGAGCAACGAGTCACGCATGTCAGTCTCTCGAAAGATCTTGGGTTCAGCCACAAGCTTGCACCCAGTCAATTGGTTGTGCCCATTGAAGCCAACTTGTTACCCAATCTCCCGGCTGGAAACGACAGCAAGACCATACGTCTGCACAATCCATTCCCACAGGACGCCATCACGATCAACGGATTCATGGATGACGTGCTTGTGCTCTCCTCGCTTCAGCGGCCGCGGAAGATCAACGTTCGAGGCTCAGACGGTCATTCTTACGGTCTTCTTTGCAAGCCCAAGGACGACTTACGCAAAGATCAGCGTCTCATGGAGTTCAACGCTATGATCAATCGTGCGTTGCAGAAGGATATCGAGTCCAGCAAGCGGCGGTTGTACATCAGGACATATGCCGTGACACCACTCAACGAAGAGTGCGGAGCCATCGAATGGGTTGAAGGACTTAAGCCTATGCGCGATATCATCATCCGCTCTTACCGTCAGCACAATGTGCACATCGACTACGCGGAGATCCGCATGCTTCTCACAGAAGCGTCATCCTCCCCATCGAAGGTACCAATCTTCACAGACAAGATCCTGGGCAAGTTTATGCCAGTTCTGCACGAGTGGTTTGTTGAGACATTCCCGGAGCCAGAAGCTTGGTTGTCGGCGCGACTGCGATACACGCGGTCTTGCGCGGTGATGAGTATTGCAGGCCACGTACTCGGGTTAGGTGACCGACACGGTGAGAACGTATCGCTAGAGCAAGGTACGGGTGGAACGTTCCACGTCGATTTCAATTGCCTATTCGACAAAGGTCTCACGTTTGAGAAACCCGAGCTCGTACCGTTCCGTCTCACACACAACATGGTCGACGCCATGGGTCCGCAAGGCGTCGAAGGCCCGTTCAGGAAAGCAGCTGAGTTGGTGTACAGTATCTTGCGACAGCACGAGGATACGCTCATCACGATCCTTGAGACGTTCGTTCATGATCCTACAGCTGACTTCTTGGGTGGGAAGAGAAGGAAGAAGATCCCTGGTGTTCCAGACACACCGCAGGAGGTACTGGACAGTGTGAGAACAAAGGTCAACGGGTACTTGAAGGGAGAGTCGGTACCGCTCAGTGTGGAGGGGTATGTTGATGCTTTGATCGCGATGGCCAGAGACCCGCTGAATCTGGCAGCGATGTATATTGGATGGTGTGCTTTCTTTTGATCTGCATAAAGGTAGATAGCGGCTGGAGGTTCGTGCACACTGTAGAGGCAAATCAGTATTGTTCTGTGGGCCATTGAGCATTGTCTTGTGTTAGCATATATGGTTCGAAGCATGATGGGAAAATGGCAAACATCTAGTGTTGGACCGCATGCATGTTGACTGAAGGTGGAAGGGACGCCCGTCTCCATGGCAAGACTGGCGGACTGTTGACGAGCACAACCAATCGCGGGACGGTCGCGCCCGCAACATGTCAGGGCTCCAGCAGAACCACGGCGCAGCCCCATTGACCGACGAGCTCCCTTGACAATCTTCCATCGCCTGCGACTGAGCCTCGTGCACTAAAATCTCGAGCGCCCGCCGCGCAACCAGACTACGACACGGCAGCAGCGAAGCTTGAGTGGCAGCTACAAGCTGCACACCAGTAGCAGGCGCGTCCCCGACAACTGGACCATCTCCAAGCCAGCTCCGAGGGACCACAGCAGCGGCCAGCGCGCCACAGCTGCACAGACAGGATGGTGGGCAAGAAGTCTGGCAGGGCCCAGCTGAGGCAGGAAGGTAGGACCATCTGACGCTGCCGTGCCGCCCTGGACGAGCGCTCAACAGCTGCTGACGGCATTGCGCAGGCCTCGAGCGGACCGACAACAACATGGACCTCTCGTCGTGGCCCCAGGTGGGCATGATCAACCAGAAGAACTACTACACCGAGTTCCTCAAGCGCGACGAGCAGTTCCTGGCCGTGCGATACCCCAAAGACGAAGAGCGCACGCGCATCGTACAAGAGGCTCGAGACAAGGATCGCGCCCGCGCGCTGGGCGTCCCCCAAGCCGCCGAGGGCGCCACTCCACAGGCCGACGACGCTGTCGACGAGGCAGATGTCTCGCTCGACTCTTCCAAGACGGACATCTCCAAGCTCATCGTCATCCACCCCGGCAGCCAGAACCTGAGGATAGGCCTGGGCGCAGATGCGCTGCCAAAGACAATACCCATGGTTATCGCGCGGCGTTGGAAGGAGAGTGAGTGCGAAGAAGACGGCGGCGAGCCCAGCCCCAAGCGCATGAAGATCGAGGGAGCAGTGCCCGCAGACGCCCTCCCCGAGAAGTGGTTCGGAGAGGACTTTGCGGATCAGTACATGGCCATGTCCTCAGAGCTGCGAACGAGGATGCGCTCCAACAAGCGCAGAGTGCTGCCCAACTCCAAAGACCTCGTCACCAACTACAATCGCCGCACACCACCAGATGTCATCTCCGAGCACAACGACATTAACCGCATCGACTTCACAGAGATTCCTTCAGACCCCAAGAAGGCCCCCACCTTCTTCACTGGACACGAAGCCCTCCGGATACCCGAGCGGTCGAATCCTCGGTACAAGCTGTTCTGGCCGCTGCGTCATGGCACCTTCAATGAGACCGAGTACAAGGATCGCAATCAGATCTACCACGACATATCCAAGATCTTTGAAGAAGCCTTCAGGAATCAATTGGGTATCACTAAGATGAAGGACCTCGCAAACTACAAGTGCGTCCTCATCATCCCAGACTTGTACGAGCGCAACTACGTTACCATGCTGCTTGACATCCTGATACGAGATCTTGGAATTGGGAAGGTCTGTCTGCAGCAAGAGAGTCTGTCCATTACGTTCGGAGCCGGTTCAGACAAGCTGTGTGTAGTCGATATCGGCGCGCAGAAGACGTCCATTTGTTGCGTTGACGAAGGTCTCTGTGTGGAAGAGTCTCGTGTCAACCTGAAGATGGGCGGTGCAGACATCACAGAAACCTTCATCAAGATGATGCTCTACGGTCATTTTCCATACTCGGATATCAACTTGAAGAGGCGATATGACTTCCTGCTGGCAGAGGAGCTGAAACAGAAGTTCTGCTCCATGGACGAGAGCACCGTTGTAGTTCAGACATGGGACTTCCATCTCCGCGCTGCTGGCCAGGAGACACGGAAGTACATGTTCAAGACGTACGACGAAACACTGCTCTCCGTCATGGTAAGTTCCAACAAGTCTTGTCACCACGAACGCCACACTAATCCTACCAGGGTCTCCTCAAACCTTCCATCTTCGACAACTCCCACAAGCTCGATGGACGCCGCTCCATCGTCCCTCGCTCTGTCGACCTCTATGACTCGTCCCCCAACGACCCGCTCTCCGCTGCCCAACTCGTCGTCCTTGAGCTCGCCGGCGGCCGTATCCAACCCGTGAACGGCACCGATCCCGCTACAGTCGCAGCAACCCCCCAAAAACCGCCTTCTTTCAACCTCCTCAACCGCCTCGCCGACAACGAAGCCACACCGCGGTCCTCCGTCGCCGGCTCTCCCGGTCCCGAAGGAACGCCCAATCCAGACCGCGACACGCCCATGGGCGACACCGACGCGCCTGCTTCTGGCGGTCTGATATTCCGCGACCCAGTGCTCGAGAAAGTCAAGATTGCCGAGGAGCGCGACAAGACACTGCCGCTGATGCCATTGGACCTCGCGATCCTCGAGTCGCTCGCGCAAGGCGGGCGGGGCGACGAGAAGAAAATGCGCGACTTTATGGGCGGCATCGTGCTAGTAGGTGGCGTCGCAAAGACACCCGGCTTGCGCGAATTCCTCGAGTTACGACTCCGCGAGCTGAGACCGGGCATGGAGATTCTGCTCCCGCCGCCCCCCAGAGACCTCGATCCCCAGGTTATTGCGTGGAAGGGTGGGAGTGTGTTTGGAAGACTCAGCTCTCATGGCAATGATAGCTGGATCTCGAGGTATGAGTATGACATGCTAGGGAGCCGGCTGTTGAACAACAAATGTATGTTTGCTTGGTAGGATGGGCAAAGGACGGTATCTGGGCCGTGGGAGCAAGGACGGCCCTACCGCGAAAGCTGCCAACGAAGAAACCTCCGAAGAGCAAAGACAGACGCTCCCTCTGAGTCTAAATCGACTTTTGTTTTGCATTCCTACGCGCTCACGGATCAGACAGATGGCCTCTAGCAGAAAGGATATTTGTAACAATGACAACAAATGCTATTATTCTGGAGTTCTTGTATGTGAACATTCCCCCTACGGCATGGCAGACTCGGTTATAAGAGCCATAACACGACACGCCAAAACGCCAGGTACAACAAGACCGGGCGCAAGCCATGAACAGATCTCTCGTACTCATGCATGGCATCGTTCGAACTAAGGAGAAAACAACCCTCGAATGTTCGGGTCAATAGCAGATAACGCCGGGTATAGATCGTACTCGTCCGAGGCCTATTCGTCCGCCGACCTGCTGGACTGCTGCAGCTCGCTCACAAACGCATCATAGTTGCCGCCTACTACATGTAAGCCGTCGTTTAACACACGGTATGCATCACTCCTCGTCTGCCCTTCAATAAGCATTTGGGTCGGGGTACAGAGGGAACGGAGCGGGCTGCTGACCTTGCGATGCTTCGCCGTCGACCTTCTGGCGCTTCTCGGACGAGTAGTCGCCCGCATCAAACTGCCCCGCATGCTTACCCGCGTTGGGACCGTTTTGCGCTGCTGCTGCGGCTTGGGCAGCCATCTGCAGTTCGCCTATCTGGCGCTCTGAGAGTCCGCCGTTATTACTGGAGCTGGGACTCGACTGCTGCTGCTGCTCGGGCTGCTGCTGGAGTTGCTGCTGCTGGAGATTCGGGTTGAGGCTGGGGATCTCGCCGTGCGGGCGGTTGGAGAGATCGACGCCTGCAGGTGCGGGGGGCACTTCGCCTTGTGTCTCAAGGAGGCGCGATTGGAGATTGATGATGTAGTCTCGTAGCTGGTAGTTCTCGGTCTGCAGGTTCTTGTATAGCTCGCACAGCTGCTCGAACTCCTTGACTTGGTCTTTCAGCTGCTTGATGTATTCTTCTTTACGTTGACGGAATGCGCGCTGAGATGGTCAGCATTGTCCAGTCGAAGTTCAGCAATCTACATACTTGAGCAGCTCGATTCTGCGCAGCGCGCTTGCTGGTGGAAAGCTCCCTACGGCCCTTTCGCCCCTCAGCGTCGTCACTGGGGTCAGGCTGGCTCATGTAGTGCTGCTGCGAGCCGGCGATGGCCGGATCGATGTGCTGCTGGGGACCGCCGGTATGGGTTGGCTGTTGCTGGATAGGCGCAGGCGCACTGGGCTGTCCAGCGCCGGCAGCAAGGAGATGTTCTCTTAAGCCTGCATGGCATGCGTGTTAGTAATCAACGGGAAGAAGTAAGCATATACAGGGAGCACTAACTCATCTCGATGGTCGGCTTGCTATGGTCCTAGGCCCGAGTGTCAGCAGGGCAAGCAACCGTACGCCATCATCACCACAGCTTACCTGAGCGGCCGGTTGCTGCATGTTATAGCCAGTATCGCTACGGATCGAGGGGTATATGGTTCGGCTCATTCAATTCACTCGAGGCGTGATCAGTCGCGGATGCTTGCAGTGGCGCTGATTAGAGAGCACAGCGGTAGCTATTCTCGGCGCGGCCCGACAAGAGCTGGCGTTGTGGTTGAGGAATCGAGTCTACTATAGAAGCGCTCTGCTGCGCGTGTGCTGGTGACGTGCGGCGCAGTTGCTGGAAGTCGCGACGGCGCAGAGGAAAGAGCGCGCGTCTGCATGAGGCAACGTCAGCACGGTTCCTTTGTGCGCCGGGCAGAATGCGCCGAGTTGCGCGACAACATTTTTGTCGTTGCGCGCGCATCGCGAGATTGGGGGGACGAGCGCGGAGCAACTTACTTGTGCTGGTGGTGCTGACTGAGGTGTCTGATGACTGAGAGGTGACTAAGGCGTGCGGCAGGCGTATCTTCTTATATGCGGTTCCGGCAAACCCCCAGGGCGGCCGGCAAGTACTCATCACCACATCACTGCGCGGGCTCTCGTTCAACGGCGAAACACCCTACGATGCTGATACCACGCCGCTACTGCCTTATGCTCACACATTCGTCGTTGCGCACTTGCTGACTTGGGCAAGTCCCATTCAGATATGGAATGTCATTCGGCTGTTTGCCTGTTAGGCTTACCAATGCTCTCTTTATTTCCGCCAAGAGCATCAGGATTACGGGATACACAAGCTCCCTGACCCGAGGTTGCCGACCAATGCTCTCTGTTTCTGTTGTAAACCTCTTTACTGCCTAGCCTGCGTTGTGCAAATACACGAGCTCCTGACTCGAAGCTCTTATCACTGCTGTTGCGTGCAAGATGCCTAAACTTTCAAGAATGGATGAGTTCAGCCTGAATCATTGCGATTGCTGTCTTACAAGCCTCTTACATGCTGACTTTGACTTTCCACAAGTCTGACCGAAGTGCTGATGCTGTTGCGGAAACTCAATCATCAGTATCCGGACGAATGCATGGTCCCGTATGACGAAGCAGCAGAGCAGAGTTGGCCCAAGCTGATCTGCAGGATCCACTTTCCAACAACCGTTGTCTCTCCACCTTAATCTCAACGCTGTGGCTCCACAACTGGAAGAAGCAGGTCGGAGCTGTCAAGACATCAACATCGATAGTGTCCGCTCCAAGAGTGCACGACAGTAGAAGCTGTGCAATGACCACAGCCTACCGGTGCCTCGCCAGAGCACTTCCGTAAGTCCTCACTAAAAGCATAGCTTAGTCATACCCGCGTGCCTGACATCCCCAGATCGTACAGAGTACAGCTGACTCCAACGTCCCGCTGCATCCCTCCAATCCAGCGCAGGCTCGGCAAGCTTACTCCTGGTCCGTACAACGGATCTCCGATCATCTATCATCGCCAACCATTCACAACATCACGGCCAGTCATGGACGCACTACGTGCGAATCTGCCAAACGGGGAAAGTATCAAGGTCAACTTCTCGGAAGGCCAGCCTGAAGATCTGGCTGTCCGCACAGAAGCGCTCTTGGGCAGTTGGCAGATCACGCCGTCGGGGAAGGGGCTGAAGAAAGAATTTCTATTCAAAACATTCAACAGCGCGTGGAAGTTTATGGACACTGTTGCGCAGGAGTGCAAGGTACAAAGACATCACCCAGAGTGGTCGAACCTGTATAACAAAGTGACGATCGAGTGGACGACGCATAGGCCAGAGGGGTTGAGCGTCAAGGATGTCGACATGGCTGGGTTCTGCGATCGAACTGCGTCTCAGATCGGACTGAAGAGCAGCGAAAGCAACGCAGCAGCGGGGGCCAGTAGTGAAAGTAAGCCTCCGCAATGAGAGGGAGGTGACGACCTGTGATTGATGCTCGCTGGCTCCGAGCTATTCATCTTGTCGCACGCACTCTCTTGTGATGAGCAGTGTTCTGGAAAGGCCCATGGCCGACATTAGAAACTCATCAACGCAGTCAGCATTTGAGTTTGCGCTGTTATATACCACATCCTCGGGACCATGCTAAGCAATTAACTCTCGAGCTTCAGAATCCAGTGATGACGAAACACTGCGTGCGTGTGCAACTTTCGGACTATACTAATCTCCATGCCGGCGCGGAAGCCGACGGCAGGTTCGCCTGAGTGCCTGTCGACAAAGCTTGTAGATCTTGGCTCAACGTCCGTGGACAACTTGGTCGCGAGATCTAGTTGCGCGTACCAAGATCTGGGTATCAGGTCTTAGCTCAAATCTGTTCGAAGTTCTCGGGGGTTACGAGGCGGCGTTCGAAAGGGGACGTCTCGTCATTAGAAAACCTATCAAAACTATAGCAGAGATTCGGAACTGCATCAAGTTTGAACTATGAAATACAATGAAAGAAGAACAGGTGTAAGCAAACTTGCTTTCGTGTTGTACATCCCAACCATACAGAAACCCAGACGCCGCGCAATGCCTCATACACATCTTCAACGTTATACAATCCCCCGCTTGCAGTTTCGCATGCAACTGAAGTCTTAGTTGTAATGCCTGCTACTGGCAGCCTCCTCCTCCTCTCTCTTCTTCTTCGCCTCCTGCAGCTTCCTGAGCATCCTTGCACTGCCACCGCTGGCCTGCCACCAGAAATCTGTGCCGCTGCGAATCAGCCTCTCAGCCGCGCTAGTCGGCCCATCAATTGCAGGCCTGATATCGAGATGGAACACAGGCTCATCGTCCGACACGGCCTCGCCCTCGTAGTAGTCGATCACATAGCGAATCTCCTTGCATCCCTGCTCATTGCACCTCTCGATGAACCAATCGTGGCGATCAAACGGCGGCGCAGTGCCGTATTTCTCAGGGTTGATCCAGCCCAGCCACTGCATGATGGTAGCCTTCGGTGTGCGCTCGGTCGGACGGCCGGTGAAGCGTAGCAGTTTCGGGGGTGGCACATCTCTCACATCCCACGTCGTTGTGTCGAAGATGCCTTCCTCGGTTGTGCCCACGCCTAGTTTCAGATCTGCTAGCTGCTCGCCGTCTTTGCAGGTGTCGTAGCCCTCCTTCAGACCGCGCGCGAACCGGCGCTCCCAACCCATTATTTCAGCCCAAGCGCCCTCGTTCAGGAAGTTGTGCACAGAGACCATGGACTCGACAGCGGTGACATCGGTATCAGTGTAGCCTTTGCGCAGCATGGCGTTGTACATTTGCTGTGGCGAGGGATATTCCCAGAGCGAGCCGTCGCCCTTGGGAATCGTAGAGGCTTCGCGCGAGAGGGGAAGATCGCGGGCTTGGGCAGCAGATTTCTCGTTATCGAGTTCGGAAAACATGTTGTTGAGCGGATTCAGCTTTGCGAGAAGGCCAGTCTTGGGTTCGGGGGTCGATGATGTCTTCTCGGGAGGGACGTAGGGGCATGCGCCTTTAGGAACCTGTGCCTGTTCTGCCTTTACAGGCGGCGTAACCTTCTTGTGCATAGGGCATTGTGGCTGCGATTGTTAGAAATGTCTGGCGCACGCCGCGTGGTAAACATACAGGAGGGTTCACATCGCCTGCTGGCATGGGATGCGGCGCAACAGGCGCAGCGGGTGCGGAAGGCGTGGTGTCAGCCCAAAACCAACCCATGATAAAATGTTGTACGGAGAAAGTATTAGACTGAGAAGACGAGGTAATGAAGGGTATATGTTGATGGTCTGCGCGTGGCGGAGATCTCGGGGGAGAAAGAATTTGGCCGCAGCTCGGGAAGAGCAGGGTAGGGTCCTCATCGTCATCCCGCTGCGATGCACTAAGCAATTACTGCTCGCCGATTGGCTCAATAGTGTTCAACGTGTGAATGTCAGTCCGCTGCGGTAAAATCTTATAGTCTACATCATGGTATCGTACGCCGTTCGCTGTATGCTAGCAATCCACCAAAACGCTTTTTTTTTGTCCGAATTCATCCCTCATGCCTGGCCAGCGGCCACCTTGCCCAATTGTCCTGTGCCTCGGGAGCTGAAAATGGCCATGATGCCAAAGCTGCCATAGAACAATACCATTGGGTATGCGACAAGACCCCGCATCGAAGTCATGCGGCCTGTGAAAGTCAGTACGATACGTCGCGATTGGGATGCTTATGCTTACCAGCAATGGTGAACATGGAACTAGAGGAGTACGAGCACCACATGATAGAAAGGATCGTAACAACATAACCGAAAAGACCATCCAATGGTATGACGATGCCCAGAGTCGAGACTAAAACAAGAGGAAGCAGGCAGTAGCCTACAATTGAAGCTGATCGAGGGTAGGTCAATGATGAACCTAGGTGTGAGCCGCGCACATGGCCGTGATCCTGTCCTGGTGCAGCCTCGTCCGCGCTAATTGGAGGTGACATGAGAGAGATGATCTGGTGAAGCAGTATAGTGCCTACGAGTCCAAGTCCTATCCTGTTGTTAGAATTTCTGCATCACCTCGAGGTGTCTTCGGGGGTCTTGACATACCATAGATGTAACCAAAATGAAGCTTGCCAGAGAGCTATAGGATGTTAGAAATCATACCTTGAGGAAGCAGAACGACTGTGACTCACCAGAAGCGACGTGCCGAAGATGAAGAAGAACAGAATAGGACCAGCAACATCGCTGTCGTCCATGATGTGCGGCTCAATGCGCCTGAATGGGTTCAACACGGCAAGTGTCTTCGATTGGATGTGTCCAAAGTTCACTCCAAGCTCTTCTAGCAGCGGTGGCTCCCCATCATATCCCTCTGCGCCGAAGGCTGCAAGCCACCCTGTCCGCAGGCCGGATTCCCCCATGCCCATCTGTCCACTGACCCCCGGCGCAGAGAAGCCTTGACCATATTGTGCAGGGTAGGCTTGCGCTTGCGGCGCACCGTAGTTGGCTTGGAACGGCGTCGAATGGCCAGATACTGGCTGGTTCGAGAACGAGGAGGAGTAGAATTGGAGGTTCTGCGCACCCCCGCCGCCGTACTGAGGGTTCTGTCCGTAGCCGTATGATGCCATTGTATCTCTGACGTATGAGAGGTCCCGTGCGGTAGAGGGTTCAAGAGGCGACTCGAACGCGGAGCTGTGGAGTTTATGTGTGGATGTGGAAGCCTGGAGTTGCTGTCTCCGTGTTGGCTGAACTAGTTACGTGGAGGGACCGAGCAACGAGCGACGTCACCAGAATAGCAGGAGAGTTACAAGGAAAGTGTAGGGAGCACGGCGACGACGATGCTGGAGTTTGCAATTGTGAAAGGAAGGAAAAAACAGTTGCGTCGTCTGGGTGTGTGTTGAAGCTCGAAAATGGCAGCCACATGTCATCGTTGGCTCGGAGGGTCCTTGGAGCTGATTCGCCGATTGCTCCGTCACGTGCAAGGGCAAGCATCTCATAGTCACTGGCGCTATCTCGTGTTGGAATTCGAGAGCGACGGTATGCTATCAACAAGCGTACATATCTTATTTTGTGATCACGTCACATCAACAGAGGCTATGGTAGATGTTAAGAGCAGCTATATTTCCATTAAGAATGAGGGGGGTATCAATATTAACGCCAGTCATGAGGTCGTAAGCACGTTCAATCTGCACCACTCCTTCCCTAGAGAGATCACCAAGCTCTGCTGGGACCCAGGGTGCTCACACAAAGTCTAGAGCTATCGTCTAGTACATTTCAACAGTACGCCGTGACGTGAAGTTGCACCAATCGCACTAGCACCGTGTTAGTGTATGCAAGAAGTCGATGTTGGCCCAGCCCGGATCCGTCATTACTCACCAAGGTATTAGACGATGCTTCATTGTCTTCCATACAATACTCATTCCGACACTTTTGACACTGCCGGATAAACAGCTCCTTACAGCTTATGCACTGTCAAACGTTAGCGGGAGTTGATTGATATCTAGCAACAGCACCTACTGTATGGCCACAGCCGAAGCAGTCACGTCGAACGCCAATGATCTGTAGCATATTACGTCAGCCTATTTCTTGTCACAATGTTGAGCACATACCTTGGCGCGACAAAGCCAGGTCCGAGATGCCATTATCCAAAAGCAGGGTCCATGTTCAGTCATGGAGACTGAGTCCGGATCCAACTACAGGGTAGAAGCTTTCAGGTAGGGCCATCGCCTTGCGCGCCAAGGTACATCGTTCATCCCCACATCCCATTGCTCCCTGCGCCGGCCATCATTTCGCCGACCAGGCAGTGATCCACACAGAGGCCCATATGTACCTTGATGGTTTGCTTCGGAATGATAGCGGTTGTGCCGTCGTTCGCCAAGGTCTCCGCAAGCTCGGTTTGTTGGAGCTCAGTTCGTTGGGCAACAGTCGATCCAGCGTAGCAGTCCTCATCCCACCACTTGTGGCATCTCTCACACCAGCGGCCTTTCAGACAATCTTCGCAGCGCATATACAGAGACGGTGGGGCTGATCCATCAATAGTGTGTGGAATCTTGGCCGCGCGCAATGTGCTTCCATGTAGCGGTATGGGACTCAAGAGAGGAAATTGAGACGCGGGTGATTCGCCGAAAATCGCTGGACCTTCGGAAGCAGAGTGACAAGTTTCGCAGCCAGATGGTCCCAGCGCCACAGTCGCAATGGTAGGTCTAAGGAACGAGGCTGGATGTGCTATGCTGCTATTCGCACCTTCTCGGACATGGGCTTTGCTTGGGTCATGGCGTGGCCCTCGACAGAGAACGGCGTCGAAGGAGACGAGGCCCTCGCACGCCTGCACTACCTCAGCCCATTCTGGTGATGGTCGCTTCGTGATCATCTTGCCAGACGATTGATACCATCTGTCCTCGGTCCGTGCTAACACAGTGTTGAGAGCTTCGGATGACTTCTGGTTCCATTCTGCACCGATCTGAGCACCCTGCGAGGACAAAATGCCACGAGGAACGGAGGTAGATGGCGCTCGAATCGTCTCTGGCTCGTACTGCCGTTCGCGGGGCCCGAAAATGTAGATGCCCTTGACTCGGGGTGTGCCTTCAGGCCTTGATGGGCGCACAGCGTATCTGAGGTACTGCTGGAGCTTGCGTTCATTCAAGTGCTTGACTTCACGTATCGACAGCAGCCTGACATTGTACCGTTCTTCGGTGATGAGCTCTTTGACGAACTCAGCTGTCACGCTCAGACCATCCAGCACGAGTGTATGTACATTGCGGAGGATGCGCTGCTTCTCGAGTCTGTAGACGATACCGCGCAGCGGCCCGGAATAGAAGTCGTCTTCAGATAGGGCTTCGTCCATACGCTCAGCGCGCCAGCTGATACCGCCGCCATCGAGTGGTCCATCGAAGGGTACAATGGCGGATTTGACGGGTGACAAGTCGAGGTATCGAAAAGCATGGGGCGATTGGCGGATGACGTCGTACAGAGCTTTGGACGTCGACGAAAGCGCGCAAAGGGACGACAGAGGTAGGTAGGGTGCAGTTTGGCGGAGGATCAGGGAGTTGGAGAGGAGGTCCACCAGGGTTGTAGGCAAGCCATTGGAGAACACAGAGGACTTCATGGTACAGGGTGTCACGACCAGGATGACGCGACCAGAACGGAGCTGGGGAACACGGAATACAACCAGACAATGCTGGCTTTCAAGAGGGTACTCACCAAGTTCTTATTCAAAGGGAGGGCCAGCAGCCCAGGCGACACGTGCCGCAAGTCTGACCCTGCAGAAGGTGGTGTTGAGGGCGGCGTTTGATACACGGCGTGTAGTAAGGACTGGCGCGGTTGAACTGACGGAGTGGGATTTGTTGGCGCTTCCCAGGTTCCCTGACAGCGATCACCCAAAAGCATAGCGCCGACCTGGGCAGAAGCCACAGCCAAGAATCACCGACGGCTGGAAACAGAAAGCTTCCTGCAAGATCAGGGTCCACTATGAAGCACAGGTTGACACAACATGGCAGCCAAGCATTATGAAAGTCTTGGGGTGCGCGTTGCGTACAGGCCAAAACAATGGCTGTCGAGGTGCCTGGCAGGCAAGCCGACGCGATAGCGGGCCGCAGGCAAAACAGTGGGCAGTGAGATGCGCTGTGGGACGCGGAGCTATCGGGCCATACGGGGCGCCGTTAGGAAACTGGAATGATAATGCAGTCCACAAAGCGACGGTCACGGCGACATTGCGTGAGGGGGGGGAGCGGTCAGCGCGGCGAGAACGCCGTACCCGGCACCTGCCACATCAGTCGGTGCAGTTGTTTGTTGTTCGTGGCTGGTCGCACAGCATCGAGTACCTGAGCGCCTCAAGGGCCAGAGTCCAGACACCTCCGTCGCCATGTCCGTTCGGCGCGTCGCGTGCTTGCGTTATCGATAAGCTAGCGATGACGATGCGTCCCCGACGAGGCTTCGAATCTTCCAGACGAAGAGCCGCCTCGTGTGTCAGCGACATTTTGCCTTTCACCTGCGATATGATACCCCGGATATGAGCTTGGCCTCCGCTCTGAATTCCCTTGCATGCACCCACAGTAACGAGCACCGCAATGGCCACCGACGCGGAGCCCGCAGAGCTCAAGTGGTCTGCACAGTTCGCCCTTGCCCGCAACACTCGCACCACACAACTGCCTGGCGACAAGATCCTGCTGCCACCGTCCGCGTTAGAACAGCTGCTCGCCGCAGCCCCCATCGTCACCTTCGACTCGGACCGTCCGCACATCACTTCGTTCGACCCCTTCAATCCCTACACCCACGCTGCCGAGCGGCAGGCCCGCGCCCAGTTTCAGGACCGCCACCAGCAGTTGCCGCACCCGCTCACGTTTCGGCTCGTCAACCCAGACAATGGCAGGGTCGTGCATGCAGGCATACGCGAGTTCTCCGCCGAAGAGGGGCAGATCGTGCTCAGCAGCTTTTTAGGGGATGCTCTGGGCATCGACGCTAGTTCAGCGGGTTCCTCGACAGGCGCAAGCCCAGATGCCCAGAATGGCAGCGACGTGGACATGCACAACAGCGAAGCGGTAACCGGTGCTGCATCGACCAGGATCACCGTACACGCAGAGCGACTGCCAAAGGGCACATTCGTCAAGCTGCGGCCGCTCGAGGCAGGCTACGACCCCGAAGACTGGAAGTCGCTCCTTGAGGAGCACTTGCGCTCCAACTTTACTACCTTGACCAACGGCGAAGTCCTCGTCGTATACGGCGGACGAGGAGCGGGCCGCAAGCGTGAAGAGTTCCGCTTTCTGGTTGATGGCTTCAAACCAGAAGGAGACGGCATATGCGTCGTCGATACCGACCTTGAAGTGGACATCGAGGCTCTCAACGAAGAGCAGGCACGGGAGACACTGAAAAGCATAGTCGCGAAGAGACAAAGGGCACCGGGCACAACAGAAGGTAGTTCTGTTGGTGGTGACATCAACATCTTCAAGGGCAAAGACGGCCAAGTCCTCGAGAGCGAGTATGTTGACTTTGAGCTACAATCATGGGACAGGTCACAAGGAGTCGAGATCGTTCTCAGCGGTGTAGATGATGATGAGGAAATCGACCTATACGTAAGCCCGTACTCGGCGCAACAGCGAGTCCGGCCACGAGACGATGAACATGTCTTCGCCGATACGTCCAGCAGCTACCCAAAACATATCCGAATACAACCTACGAACGCAGAGCTCGACGGCGCAGAAGCTATCTGGATATCAGTCCGTGCATACCCATCCGAGTCGCCGTCGAGTACGCCAAAACCTTTCCATCTGAAGGTGTCAATCTTTGATCCGAAGACAAAGGCGACGGATGGCCACGGACCAGTCGAGAGTGCCGCCCATGGCGATGATGAGGTACAATGCAAGAATTGCAACCAGTGGGTACCCAAGGGTTCACTGTTCCTACACGAGAATTTCTGTCTTCGCAACAATATCGTCTGTCCACAAGGTTGCGGCCAGGTCTTCCAGAAGCGCTCGCCAGCATTTCAGAACCACTGGCATTGCTCTCACGATACCTTCACCGGTAACACCCCGCTCAGCCTCCAAAAACACAACACCATCTACCACACGTCTCAAACCTGCAGCTCCTGCGGCATCGGCTTTCCCTCGCTACCTACTCTCGCACACCACAAAACCACCACATGTCCCGGCAAGCTCATTCTCTGCCGCTTCTGTCACCTACAAGTCCCCCAAGAAGGCGACCCGACCGAGCCTCCAAACCCAGAGCTCCTACTCTCGGGCCTGACACCACACGAGCTAGCCGACGGCGGACGCACAACAGAATGCCACCTCTGCAACAAGATCGTGCGCTTCAGAGACATGGAAACGCACCTGCGGCACCACGACCTCGAGCGCCTCTCCCGCCCCGCGCCTCGAATCTGCCGCAACCTGAACTGCGGTCGCACCCAAGATGGCGCGAGCAAAACAGGTGACACTCGCGCTGGGACGCGCAAGGGTCAAGGGCCCGGAAACGAAATCGGTCTCTGCAGCGTATGCTTTGGGCCACTATACGTATCGCTGCACGATCCAGAGGGCAAAGCACTGAAGCGTCGTATCGAGAGAAGATATTTGAGCCAGCTGCTCACCGGATGCGGGAAAGCCTGGTGCAGAAACGAGTTCTGCCGCGCTGGAAGGAAGAATACAGGACAGGAAGATCGATCGGTGCCAACGAGGGAGGCGATTCCCATGGTGAAGCCGTTTCTGGAGGGTATGGATGGGAGAGGTTATGCTACGCCCCTGCATTTCTGTGTCGATGAGGCAAGCCAGAAGAGGAGGACGCTGGCCGAGATGATGACGGCTGAGAAAGGCATTGAAGGGAAGGGTGGGTACGGCATGGAGTGGTGTGTTGCTGCCCTTGAAGCCGAGAATGGCGACCTCGACAAGGCGAGGGCGTGGTTGAAGGGTTGGGCGCCTCAGCGGACCGAAGCCCAATGAGTCCTTATCAATGACTGACATGGCACAAGAGCGCGCGAGACAGTATATCACAGCATTTAGACGAGATACCCAAACGAAGTGTGACAGTCCATTTGGAGGCTCAATTCTTATCACTGAAATGTGTATTGCATGTGTCAACCGAAATCCACACATCTCCATCAACCAAACAAACTCCGCCGCTAATGCAACTTATATACCGAAGACCACTGCACCTGCAATCTTACATACTCCTAGATGTTGGATTGAATGAGGCCGATCGTGTTCGAGTACACGCTCAGGTTATCAGACCAAATGGCCTTGTTCTGACCGTTGATGGTCAACATCTGCTCGACACCCACTTCGCTCAGTGCGAACGCCTGGAAGCTCGTTGTTCCCTCGAGACTCAGGATCTGATTCTGGCAAATCCTCCTACCGTTCGGTGCATCGGCGCTGCTGCACGCCGTGTTTTGGTTGGTAAAGAACGAGTAAAGTCCTCCTCCATAGACAAGAATGTTGGTCGAGTCGACGGCACGGAGTCCCCAGGCACTTTGACCGGCAGCGAAGACGGGATCGTTGTACGCCGCTTGTCGTACATAGGGTGAGCGCAGTGCGTCTGGTGTTGGCTGGTAGTATGGCGTCTCGGTCTGAATAAAGCCTGCAAAGACGTCTGACGCTTTGTTGAACTGATACTGGTACAAGGAGTGGTGTTCGACACCATTAGCCCAGAGCCAAGTGCCTCGACCCTCGACCAGAAGACCGCGTCCTGTAAAGATGGAGATCTGTGTGGAGTTCCAGTCGTCAAGGTCATGGTCTGCGGTCCAGAACCAGTTATTCTATGGATATATCAGCATCAGTGCACTGCCGTTGGATGCTATCTGCTCACCTCAAAGTATGCTCCAGATGCAGAGCTAGTAACGTGAACGTTTGTATGCGCGGCAAAGCACTGAGGATTCACGGATCCAGTAGGACACTGCGCGACCTGTTGATTGGTGCCTTTAGCTCCTCCTACACGCGTGTGAACGTCCCAGATACCTGAGCCACGAGCAGTTCTTAGGTTGTACTCGATCAACTTTGCTCCTGCAGTGCCTCCTTGAGTCTGCACAAGCATGTCGGACCACTCGATACTTCCACTCTGGCCGGGCTGACCAATCCTCACCACAGGCCTTGGGTTGTTTTGGTCTGCGAAAGCGGTTCCGGAGCCCATAATAGCCGAGAAAGACTCTCCTACCGCACGAAGGCCAGGTGGGAAGTCAAGTGTGTTGGTGACCTTGTAGACACCGTGCTCAAAGAATAAGACCTTGTTCTGCGATACAGCTGTATTGATGGCATTCTGTAAAGCTTGAGTATCATCGGTATTTCCGTTTCCAGTGGCACCTGAGCTGCGAGCGCTGATGAAGTTGCTTGAGGTCAAAGTCTCATATTGGGGCTTGGATTTTGAGTAAAACTTGCCGTTGTCCAAGAGTCCAGCAGGCCTGGTGGCTGCGGTAAGAATACCCTGGAATTTCTGTGGACCATTTGGCGTGTATCTGTTACCTTGACCCCAGGTGTTGATTGTGGTGGATCCACCCGCAAGGATGGTGGCGCCATTGGGGCCCTTCACTGCAACAGGGACGTTGGTGAGCTTGACGTTCTGGATAGTGAGCTGTCCGGCGCCAGTAGGACTTGTGGACAGCGTCCATGCCTGGTCAACAAAGGTTGGACAATTGGTGATCTCACTGTCAATGATGACAACTGAACCGACTTCCAGCTTGCCGGCTGCTGCACCGTTGGTCATCGAGAAGGCCGTACCACAGTCGCTGATGGACAAGCCCGAGTATAACCAACCCCAGTCCCAGATCTGCGAGATACCAACGACGGCCTTGGAAATCTTGACGTTGCGCATGGTGAACTGCTGGTTACCGATGTTCATACCGTACAGACCACCCTCGATGTCGAGGTCAGCCATATGACCGCCAGAGCCTAAGCGGAGTCAGCATGCATCAGGACATACATGTGATAACTTACCGTTCTCAACGAAGATACCGGCATGAACAGAGTTCGATGCTTGAGCCATGCGAATCTTGACGTTCTGGATGGTAGTTGCCTGTGAAGCGGGCCAATGGATAGCCTGGAAGCCTTGAGTCGGAGGTCTAGCGGTACCATCGATGATCAAGTTTCGAATCTGGCGCATGAATAGGTTGGTAGAGATCCATCCGGGTGAGCCGTCATTGTTGTTATAAGGGCTTCCGTCGATCAAAGCCAGAGCTTCGAGGGTGGCTGACGCTTTGAGGACAGGCAGATTTCGAGGGTTGCCGATGAGTTGAGTCATGTAATAGAAGATGATCGGCTTTTGAATAAGGTAGGTGCCAGAAGGGATATACACAACAGCGGGAGAATCAGTCGATGAGTCGCACACGGAAGGACCGCAGCGGTTGCCGTCGCTGATCGCACGGTTGATCGCATCCGAGTCGTCAGTGACACCGTCACCTTACAAAGTAAGCCAGATATCAGTAGAATCAGCAGTAACTTACCTCTTGCGCCGTAATCTTTGACGTTTCGAAAGACCTTATAACCTGCAGGGTTTGGATTGAACGGGGCAATGCCTTTGCCAGACAAGTCATTCAGCCAGTAGCCGTCAACAGCGGCTCGCGGCTGTAGCTTTTCGTCTAAGACGACAGCATCAAAGTTCGTTTTTGCAGCATCTACAGATCGAGGAGAGGGTGCTGCTGGAGAGACATATTAACACACGGACAGTTACATGCGGCTGGAGCACCTCACATATGACTGCACTTTGAGCGACAGCCGCCCAGAGGCAGAGCGCAGCTAAGAAGATCTGCATGAGTGTGTTATTCGTATACTGGAGGCGTTGCGCGGGTTGTTGAGAAAAGAGGAGGCCACGCCTGAGAACGCGCTCGGGGCAAGTAGAGAAGAAACTCGTGAGAGGCCATTTTCGCAGCAGGCACGACGTGTCTATTTATCTCAAGCCCGATAGACATTTCCTTTTGCCCCACTAGGGGAGAAAGGTTGAGGGAAGGAGCAAGTGAACCCCTGCCCCTCCAAGAGACATCTGGTCATCCATAGGGATGCCCCGAGCATTCCAGGGAGATCAGAAACCCCCTATGACTGGCCGCTACCACCGACCCACTCTACTGCCTGGTCCTTGAATGAATGGTCATACGCCAGGACGGAGTTCGGTAGGCGATCTTGCAGAACCGGCACCGTTTCGCATCAGGACATTCCACAGTGATTGTCGGCAATCCCTCTCTTGGTTGGGCTGACGCGGTCTAGCACAAAACGTCTACTTGCATTGAGTAAAATGAGGGTACTATGGAAGCAAGGACGAAGTATCGAAGCAGAGTACGAAACCGCTGAAGAAGTCGTGGGGCTAACCTATAATGGGTGTATGTCACCGGTTCGGCTCGACTGTGTTTTGAATCCACATCCTATCACGTCCAAGCATCGAGCAACACAGGACGGACGCATGTGACGAGGGCTTTCCTAGGCTTTTCTGTAAAAGGTCCAAAGCGGTTCTGGAAGTAACCGCCGCTGCTGCTGGCTTTTAGCCTTTAGTGTAAACACCTGCAGCCTGTTCTCCGCCTCGTGGTCAAGATGATTTTGTGGGGTAAGTCAGGGTGCGCTTCGTGCTTGTGCTACACTACACCCACCTTCCACGGCCATAGAAGTTACGGCATGACCTCTCTCTCAATGTGCGCGTGCTTGCATTGATGTGCAAAGCCATAGACACACCACCGCAAGCCTCCTTCGTACATAAATCAGTCAGACTTGGACTGCAGTCGCGTGCGCCGTTCAAGACACAATGACGCAAAGGCGCAAAGTATGACCTGGAATTCTGACTCTGCAGAACCCAAAGCCGACTGCATTGCAGCCGGCGCAAGACTAGATCAAGCAAACCGTCTTTCGAGATGAAGGACCATTGCATGTCTGCAAGGGCAGAAGCGCATTGAAACGCGGCGCGTAGATCCCCTATTGTGTTCTATGCGCCGGTTGGGCGTGTGGTCGAAATAAAAAGCAGAGCATAGCCGTCATATCCTTGTCAGGAGTGGTGATCGGACTTGATGCCTGTTGCGGATCGCATGCAGCACATGCATGCCCCGGACTTCTGTAGCTTGGGTGGGCGACCCAGAGGCTGTTGCAAGGTAACCGAAGCCGAAGAGTTGCACGAGGTAGATCAGATGGCCCTAATGGATATATTAAGGAGCTTGGATGTCGACCAGTCATGTGCTCGAATATTAACCTTTAGCGCGACCACGTCCAATCATGGCGATTCTCTTGTTGATTGTCCTAGGCTTCATTGACCATTCATCAGTCGGTCCCTTCAGATTGCGCACCAGTAGCACGCGCAAAGATGGCCACGAAAGGAAGGCTGGAAAGAAAGTTTACAGCAGATCAGCAACTAGCAGGCGCTCGCCGCAGCCGGCCGCTTCTCATCTTCAGCCTGCGTCTTGTGAACTCAGACGCAGTAACATTTCGCTCGTGATTGATCTGTGATCTGCGAGGCGACTCTTTCTCTTCTCGACCATGTCTTGTCAAGTCCGGTATCCTCCTTACAGATGTGATCTGGTGTTTCACCGACTGCCAGATATCCTCTCGTCCGGATCCAATGTCCGAGGCAGTACAGTTAGATTGACCGAGCGTACTGACCAAGCCTGATGGCACGATGTTGAGTCGAGGACTTTGCTCATAGCTTTGGCCTCATCTCAATAAACAGGCACTCTCCAGTGGTGTACACGGTTCCCTCGCCGTCCTCGATAGTCGCACGTACGTATAGTTTCCTGCCGTCTTGCCGCTCTATCTTCGCGGTACAGAGCAGAGGTCCGGGGACCGGCACTGGCTTCTTGTAGACTGTGTTCAGATCTGTGGCACCTTGTCAGCACGAAGACCAGCAACTCTGGCCGGCGGCAACACCTACATGCCGTGAGGTAATTCATAGCATGCTGAGAGCCAAACTTCTTCACTTTCTCGAAGACATTAAGTTGGATCAGACCTCCACAAGTCTCATCTAGCAGTGTTGCCGCAAAGCCTCCGTGCAGTACATGCGGGTAACCGTTGAGACCATCCCCAAGATCCACAATTACCAGAAGCTCTCTGTACACCAGATCTCCCTCCTCTTCTTTGGAAGGTCTGAGGGTCAACATGGATCGTATCGTGCGACCATTGTCGAGCGTCTCCGCGAAGAACGAGTCCTCACCCGTTGGCTTTGGACACCGATTGGAGCTCTTCGTCGGCGTCCAGCGCTTGTCATTGATGAGCTTCGCGGCCCATGGTACCGCAGAAAGCCTGGCGATATCGGCTTCTATCATGGTGGGCGTTCGTGATGCTTGCACAATGGCTGCACCGGACGCGCTGACATTGTCCCATGTGGATGCCGAGGTTGCAAGTGAGCTCGCAAGGCTGCATGCGCGGGTCAACACACTAGCGCAACCGCCATCGCGAATGCAACCACGACCACATTGAGATCGTGGCAATGGAAAGTCATCGTACAGTCTTCTTCTCGAAATCATATGCATTTACTACGATGAATCGGCCACACTGCTCTCGGATCTCTGTTTCCATGCGGGGCCGTTGATTGAAGCGTTTCGCGACCCTCACGCATACAACCGAGTCAAATCCTTCCGTACACCACAGCATACAGGTGTCCTATATCAAGAGGCACGACTGCTAAATGGACCGTGTTCATCCCATTTCGCGGCAAAGAACGCAGTTGCTAGAAGTGGAATGCTTCACATGCATGTTCCCACATCGACACAATGCAGACGTCATTATACACGCTAATCGACTGTCAAAGACGCGACCCATCAACATGCCCTTACCCCAGATTCAGGGTCGATGATGCGTTACCGAGGCTCTTGCTCAGCTCTCGATCATAAGACAACGTGATTCTCGCAGTTATTGAGATATTACTCAACCATCGTAGGTTCCCAATTCCTCGAACCCTCATCAATCGAAGACCTCCCCACAGCCTCATCGTCATGTCGAAGCCACACTCTAAGACCGTCCGCGGAACACTCGATAATCCCAAGACGCAAGCCGCCATCAAGTCGGACAGCAACCCACCACAACTGGGAGATCAAGTCTCGCTGAAGCCAGAAACCGACAATCCTCCTACGCCCGAGAACCAGAAAGCCAAAGCCACTTCGTCATTGGTGTCGAACTCAGCCTCAGACACCAACGACAATGATCTGCCTCACTCTCAGAAGGTGAGAGGCACATTGGCGAATTCGGATGGAAAGCAAGTCAACAAAACCCAGTTGGGCGACCCGGCGAGCTTGAAGGCTGAGACGAGCAACACCGATTTGGGTAGGCAGACAGAGAGGGAGGGCAAAGAGAAGAGCAAGCTTTGAGTGAGACACAAACGTACAACTATAACGCAATCCATCGAATGAAAGAGACTAGCCTATGACGCCTTCAATTGCAGTCTGCAGACCGTGACATGGGGATCGTACCGTTTCGATGTTTGATGGGGAGTGATTGCGGGGCCCCACGACACCGAGGGGTTGACAATCCAGCTCCAACAGCTCTCACCAACATTGCCCAACACTCACACCTCGCAATCCACAGCGCCCATAAGCTATCCTTCAAGATGACAGACATCAACCTCCAAGAAGTTCATGACTTTATGATAACCGTCGCCAAAAGCGCCGCCGACCGCATAACCTCCGCAAAGCCCACGACGTCCTCTTCTGGCTCGAAGAAGAACTCTGTCGACCTCGTCACCGAGACCGACCAAGCCGTCGAAAAGCTCATATCGACCTCTCTCCGCGAAAAGTACCCCTCCTTCTCTTTCATGGGCGAGGAGACCTACAAGCCAGGCGACAAGCTCACGGCCGCGCCGACATTCATCTGCGACCCCATCGACGGCACTACCAACTTCGTACACCGATACCCATACGTGTCGATATCGCTGGGGCTGGCGATTGACTTGAAGCCGGTCATTGGCGTGGTGTACAACCCGTTCACGCAGACGCTATACTCGGCGATCAAGGGACAGGGCGCGTATCTGAATCAGACGACGAGGCTGCCGCTCACGCCGCCCACGCCGCTGGAGACGCTGAACACGTGCCTCGTTGCGGTGGAGTGGGGGAGCGATCGTAGTGGGAACGACTTCACGGTCAAGAGCGAGACGTTCAAGAATCTGGCTGCGACAAAGGAAAATGGTGGAGGAATGGTGCACGGGCTAAGATCATTTGGGTCTGCGGCTCTAAACCTATGTGGGGTTGCAAGTGGAGGCCTGGATATCTACTGGGAAGCTGGCTGTTGGGCGTGGGATGTGTGCGCTGGGTGGATCATCCTCGAAGAAGCTGGCGGCATTATTGTCGACGCAAACCCGGGCAACTGGGAGCCCAGGGTAGATGAGCGCAGATACATGGCTGTGCGTGGCGGCAAAGGTCAGAAAGAGATCGTCGAAGAGTTCTGGGGTCTGGTACATGGCAAGTTCGAGGTTGGTATATAGATAGGTGGTTTCGAAGTGCTCGAGACCCCTCCATCCGTAGACTCCAAGATACACGATTTCACAAAAGGCAAGAATGTAGGAGCAATCAGTATAGCAGCGGCCTAAGTTTCTCATTGCGCGCCGCTAAGATCCTTCACAGCCAGTACTCCAAACAAGCGGTCTCAGTCAATCTTTCCGCTTCGAGCTCTTCCATCGAGGAGAGAGCCCTCCAGCGCGGTCGTACTGACCAGCGCAAAAACCAAACTTCAGAAAATGAATGACCGTACATCCCTTACTGTAACAACAACAGTTCTCGTTCCATCCACCAGTACGCACACATGAACAAAGGAAACGCAGTCTCGTCGTAGACATGTACTCTCTCCGCAAGCAGAGAGGGGCGGTGGGAATGGAGAATTGTCGCGAGGTCGTTTAAAAGGATATTGGGAACGTGATGGGGGTAGCAAACACAGTCAAAAGAGAGAGGAGAAGAACGAGGAGAGGGGAGGGGTTAAGGATAATTGCAACCAGCCGGGCCGTCGATGTTACGCCGAGGAAATCAGGGGGAGGAGTCGTGTCCTATCCGTCTTTTTCTGGGTTTTCTGTTTTACTGGGTGACGATGAGCGAGTTGCGTGATGCGTTGTCGCTTGTTGGCAATCTGTGAGTATTCGTCGGGAGTTGAGAGTGGATCAAATTAATGGTACTCCAAAGTGGTGTTGTGTGTGGTGTGTGTTTGCAGCTGTGCTGGCGAGAGGCGGTCGAGGCAACCTTAGATGGTCCTGGGAGTGCCGCGAGCGGAGGGGCTGGGGTATGTCAGTGTTGGTCAACTTACAGGCTTCTACAATTGCGAAGAAAGATCACAAGAGATGCGCAAAGGCTCACCTCGCGTCCACGAGATCATCGACATGGTTGCACATCGCCACGAACAGGTCAAAGAACAGTTTTCCCCCCATCTCCATCTCCATCTGCATGGTTCCACTACGCTTGAATGTTTTCCGGCTGCGAATAATCAAAGCGAGGTAATGAGCGCGCAGCCGCGAGTCGTTGTCCGGTGTGTTCTCGTAGGCATACCGAGCACTGCGCAAGATCACGCCGACCTCGATCCCGCTCTGCAGGCCCTGCTTGCGCAGGGAGAGCTTCTTGAGCTCCTCGAGGCCGTAGCGATCGGCAGCACAGTACACGGCTGTGTCGCGGAGGATAACGTCACCCACACCGGTATGGAAGAAGGTTGGCTCGACAGCGGCAGCGCGGTCGCTAGTTTTGTTTGGGTCGGGTGAGGCCACTGCGCCCTCGAGCATCCAAGTTTGACGGCGCCTGTCATGCACCAGGCGGGGGTAGTAGTCGCCCTTGTATAGATACTCGAGGATGCATGAGAAGACCTCAGGCTCCTCAGTAGGCAGGTCGATGCGTCGATTAGCGGACTCGAAGAACTGGCCGTGCAACGCTTGCGCGAAGAACGGGGCATGTGACAGGACGTCTTCGTGTGCGGCAAACAGTCGCTGGTCGGGACCCACGACGACTGTCACGATGGCAGAGGTGAGGCTCGGTGAGGTCGCCTGTTCCATCATGGGGCTATCCTTGCGCACGTCCAGCTTCTCGACGATCTTCTTCTGCTTCTGCTTCAGTTCAGAAGCATCGCGAAACGATCTCTTCGGCTGTTTCTGTATCTTGCCCGAACGGTCCTTTGAACTGGCAAACGAACGTTTTCCGAACATCTTGACCGAAGAGAGGGATCGTAACGAGCGACGAAGAGACTTGAAAAGAGTGGACAGGTTAGTTGACGCGGATTGTGAGAATGAGGGACCTCCGGAAGTCCTCAGATTTCGCGCTTTTCGTGAAAAAGGCACTACGTCCAAGAAACTTGGTGCGTATCTAGCACGGGGCGTGAAGATACCACACGCGGATTGTCAGGTTGTGGCTTGTCGAGAGGGCGTAACGAGGGCAGAGTGTGGGGAGGCCGGTATTTATACATAGCCTTGCCAAGTTGCATCCCCTGCCGCCTATCGACGTAGCCCCAGCCAACCGGGCGTTGCAGCACGCTTTATTCGTCGAGCTGGATGCGCCCATCCAATACCTGTCGTGCATAAACATCAGGCAGCAAGGCATCGTTACCACCACGTCCCGTTGCGGTCTAAGCAACAGCATTGGAAGAGCATGGAAGACCTGGCTTGTTTTGCTGATCGCTCTTTGGTGGGGCTTGCGCTAAAGAATAGCGACAACAGACAGCGCAGCAGCAATATTCGATCTGGACTTTCAGCCTTATCAGCCAGGTGTCTGACGGTCTTTCAATTGATGGTTTACCCCAGAATCTCTTGATTGCAACGTTCTGTGTGCTTCTCGTGTCTGTAAGTTCCATCAACGCGACACACGCGATGTAACGCGCGTCTTTGTCGCGGTGTCACGTTACGGTTCGTTTCATTCTCAGCCCGCTTTGGGCGAGGTGACTCATTTCGGCATGCCGGCCGTTGCATAGGGTTTGGTGTATGACAAGATAAGATAATGGCAGAGTCTGGGCGGGGCTGAAGGCGTCATCGGGGCGCTGGAAAGTCCACCTCGCAGCTGTTGAGTTTCAAAGTGGACTCAATCTTGTCCGAATACCCGAGGGCTTGCTGAGATGTCATCGTTGTTGTTTCCCGAATATTCAAATGAACATCACTGTTGGCCAGCTTAGACGTCTTCCATACATAATTCTCTTTTACATGAAGAAGTCCGTGGAAGGACCACACGATATAGTCAGAGACTCGAAGGGACCTGTCCACGACTAATTGGATGCTATGCTAAGCTCTCAACGAGACTGCTACAACTGCACGCATTGGCAGTGAACACAACGCTTATCTGCACGGGACGAATTGCTTTAGACCCGTGACATTGATGACAAAATTTCGCTATCCGGTGGGATACTTTTATCCAAACCTTTCAAAGTTTCATGCAGGATATCTCTATCAAATAGCTAGAGTGTTAGCTTCAGGCAAGCTATTCTTGGAAGCAGGGGAGGTAGTCACGATCTGTCTGCAGGTATCATGAGAACCAAAAGCTTTTCTATTGGCCACAAGTAGCACCTCACCAAGTAGTGAAGTGACTTCACCAGATGTCCCTGCCCTTACTTTCCACACGCCCAGGACGCGATCTATTTGTAGTACAAAGTAACGAATTGACATCTCCATCGTATGCAAATCTGTGTTCGTTCTTTCGACTTGCTTCCAACGCCATGTCTTCTTCGATTTTCTGCTGCAGCGGCGCAACCTTTGAAGCTTGTGGTCGAGCGTTCCACATATCCAGTTATTAGGCAATGGGTGGCTTGCTGAGTAGTCATGCATACATGTAGGCTATAACTATTTGATATCGGTATTATCATGTGTCTTCAATGTGTGGGTGCTTAGGAAGTAGCGCCTCTTCATAGTCACCACGTGCCACGTCAGCAAGACTCTGCCGGAGAATGTTGCTGTAATCAAAGATCCCTTATCTGGTAATCTTATCGGCTTCGCGCGACTTGATTAGCATCAAGTGAAAGCCAAGTCGTTGCAACAGAGCTGCGGTACTTTCTGTTCATACTAGGTATTTATGGCGAGGTTCGAGATTGGCCGGCTTGTCGAAGTGCGGCGTGGTGATTGCGTATCTCATCTTCATCTTTAGAGCCTACAAACGAAGACTTGGGATTTGATCAAATCTTGTATGGGTGGTGGATGTGTCAAAAGGTGTGTTGGTGGGACGTGGCGCAATATGTTGCGAGAGAGAAAGGAGCACTTGAATCGGAAAGGTGGCAACCAGTCCCTACCTCTCCAAATCTTGCGTCAACATCTACGACAACCACGCACTCCTCCAGTGAGATTGCACAAAAGGTTACATTCCATCATCATGAATGGCCAGAAAACCGATCCCGGGGCCAGGGGTTACGCCGCCAGGAAGAAGGTTCGCGCCGACATGCTCTAAGCCACAGAAGATGATGGAGAACGCTTCTTGCGTAAGGTGGAAGACGCTAGGTGGCAGAGAGAGCAAGCGTTCGAGAGGTACAAATATATCGAGGCCGAGAAGCGTGTTTTTGAAAGCAAGATCAAGGAGACTGTAGCGATGCGTGAGCTCACTCAGCTTCTTCAAGACCAGCAATTGCGCTCGTCACCACTAGGATACTAACTCTATAAGAGCATGTCCACCTGTCTAATCTCAAAACCGTAAAAGATCAGCTTAGCGACGCAGCATCCCATTTCAAAGCGTCCCAGCCAGTAGCCTCAGAAGTCATTAAGATGGAAAGGGAAGCGCTAGAAGGTCTAAAGGAGAACTGCGAAAGCGACCCCGATTCATGAAGAGCTCATCTGGAAACCCTCAGATGTGAGTGCGGGAAAGAGACCAAACAGACACAAGAGAATTTAGACAGATTCAACACAGCGCTAACGACTATCAACGACTTCGAGAGTGAGAGAGAATCTCACAACGAGGTGAAGCATCGCCTCTCGTGTTGTACAAGTCACATGGGAGTTCTCTCCTCGGAGACATGGAAGAACGTCCATGTTAAGCTGCTGACGTCTTGCAAGGAGATGTAACTTCTGAAGGCTACAACGTATTCTGTGTTGTAGCCAACCCCTTCTGCAAGGCAAGCGCGAGGCCCATGAGCAAGCAGCTACGCAGCGCCTTGCCTTCACCTACAGCTCGCTGCACCTCCTCTCAGCCAGCATCGCAATGTCGCTGCACACATCTATGAGCCCACTGTAATAATATTCTGCTTTACGATCTGCGTTGATAATTATGTCTTACACCGCTATTCCTCCATCAAACAACTCAAGGACGCATGGCCGAATGGAGGACGCTTGCACCCTATGCCCGGTCTGACCAACATGGACAAGCCTGATTAACTTGCCTTTGTTGAGGAATATGACTACGAACAACAGGCTTTGACACTGACGAACTTAAGGACGATTTGACAGACCAGACCAGACCATACGACCGTTGCCGGGCGGGTTAAGGTTGGACTCCTGTTGTGTCCAATACTTTGCTTCTTTATGCTCTTGTTCAGCAGATAACGGGACAGACAGATGAAGGCGTTTTTCTCTGCGACGAAGACTTGGTGGAAACCTGGGTAATAGAACAAACAATGGCAACAACAGCTAAGGACAATTAGACAACAAACAGCCTGCAACTCTAGAAGAAAGTCAGAAATACTAGACCAGTAGAGATTACTTGACAAAGAGAAGATACAGAGAGATGGACTTCATAAGGAATAGAGAAAGTGTGATAACATGCAGCCTAACTCAACCTGCATCTTGCAGTGCATTTGCGTGTAACTAGCTTCTGAAATCTAACATGTAGCCGGGACAAGCACCAAAGGCTAAAAGTAAACATTAATAGTAGCATTGATGTTGATGCAGTGATAACAGGAAAGAAGTTGAAGACGTTGCGCACGTTGATGAACGGTAGGGCCGCCTGGGGCGACCGTTGATTTGCTAAACGCGCTGTTAAGAATCGCCTCAGCTCTAATCACCAATGAGCCGCAACTCTGTACGAAAGCACATAGGACGCATGATGCGCGCTGTGCATTTGTAAAACCACCAGCTGGACCCCGACGCGTCATGACACCGCCTTCGCAAGGCAGCCTCCTTTGATATTGGTGCAAACATACTGCCAGCGGCAAATGCAATGACCGTCGGCATCGACGGGCTGGAGTGAGCCCACGGTGACATGATGCTCACGACTGTTCGTCGCAGACCATCGTGCGCAGGAATCGGCAACACAGATGCCGCTGCCGCAAAAATCTCCCCATGGCAGCACAAGGCGGTGAAACGAGATGAGGTCAGTGGATCTCTCGCCGATTGGCCTCGCCCAGTCCTCGATGCGGTAAGGCGCCAGGGACCATCCCAACTTGCGCCTCTCGGACGACGGAAGCCGTGCCCCCTTGACAGACAAAAGTGGTGCCAGCGTCCACCAGCGCAGATCCGGGCTCCAACAATCTGCAGTTTAATTCGCCTCCTGCGCTGCTTATTTTGCCTCTCCTCTGCACTGCAGCTAACACAGCTCTCCAACCTACTTCCTCTGGCAGTCGTTTACTCATCCCAATTCCTTTGTTCTTCTTGCAAGCAGGCAAAATGTACGCATCCGATACTTCCCGACGTCGAATTACAGCAATCTAACAAGTGCAACAGGAACTCTACCGCCGTTCTGACGCCAATGGCGCAGGACACCTACTGGGGCTCATTCGAGGAGATCTCCAAGTACAATGTCTCACTCAACTACTTGGAGAAGATGTGGCTGGCCTGGTACACATGGATGGGCAACGATGTTTTGGCCACCGGCATCATGTCCTTCGTGATCCACGAGGTCCTTTACTTTGGGCGATCGCTGCCGTGGGTCATTATCGATATGCTGCCTATGTTCAGGAAGTACAAGATCCAGGCGGTATGTGCCATTGCTCTTATCTCTAAATACAAGTATCTAACGACGAACAGGACAAGATCCCTACCGCTTGGGAACAGACACAATGCGCGCTCCTCGTCCTCCTGTCCCACTTCACCGTCGAGCTTCCCCAGATCTGGTTGTTCCACCCCATGTGCCAGTACTTCGGTCTCGAGACTAGCGTTCCGTTCCCTCCCCTGTACAAGATGGCCTACCAGATCGCTATCTTCTTTGTCATGGAGGACGCATGGCACTACTGGGCTCACCGCGCGATGCACGCCAGCTCGTTCCTCTACAAGAACATCCACAAGATCCACCACCAGTACTCTGCTCCTTTCGGTATCGCTGCTGAGTACGCCTCTCCCATTGAAGTCATGGTCCTTGGTTTTGGTACCGTTGGATGCCCCATTGTCTGGTGCGCGCTTACCAAGGATCTTCACATCCTGACTATGTACTCCTGGATCGTCCTCCGCGTGTTTCAGGCCGTCGATGCGCACAGCGGTTACGAGTTCCCCTGGTCTCTGCACCACTTCCTCCCCTTTTGGGCTGGTGCTGAGCACCACGACGTTCACCACGAGAAGTTCATCGGCAATTACGCCAGCAGCTTCAGGTGGTGGGACTTCTGCCTTGACACCGAGGCTGGTGCTGAGGCAGCGAAGGCTAGGCGTGAGAAGAAGCTGGCCAAGGCCAAGCTTCAGGCCAGGAAGGCTCAGTAAGCGACGAGTAGATGAATAGCGGAGCTATGTTATATGCTGAGGATGATTTTACGATGGTTTTAGCCATCTTCTGGCAAGAGCTGCCACGTTTTGAGCGACGGTCTGCAGTTGACATAGGGATGGCGTTTGGGTAAGAAAGCCGCATTGCATGTGCCGCTGGTGGCAACACTAGACAAAACGGACCCTCAGTAATGGCAGCTGTAAATATCTGGGAGGACAGGGTCCTATAGAATCATATACATCTAATAATCCTACAATCGTTACAAGTTCAATAGCTGTCTTCCGTCTTGTAGTGTCGCAATCCTGCCATGGCAAGGTTTCGAGGTGCACCAGTTGGAGCATGCCGCTTCGTTCCACTTTCCCCCCGTCACTGGTATACAGTAATGGGCGAGCAGTCTTAATATGCTTCAAAAGTTCATGTGCTGGGCGGGAAAGTGATTTACCTTGGCATCACGTGAGACGTGAGCGCGTCGGCGCTGCGAGCTGCACCCCGACTTTCTTTGAGCGACTTGGACAGCGCGTCACCTTCACATCCAGGCTTCCCACCCACTGAACGTCACGATGAGCTCGCAGCGATCAAGTGTAGTCACCCAGGATTTCCTTGCGCGGATCCGGTATTCCAATGCGCTCCCTCCTCCGCCATGTCCTCCCAAGCTCCTCGACATTCCCAACACCGGCCTTTCAAGCGGGCAGTACACATCAGCCAGTTTCGCATCGAGGCTTGCGCGAGAGCAGCCACTGAACATCGAAGCTGATGCAGAGCTTGGCATGCCCATCGACCTGGTGGGTATCCCCAAAGTGTTTGACGGAGATGAATCAGGTACGACCACGAGCAGCGCGCCAACTGCGAACCGTGACTGACGCGTTGTACAGCCATTCATGCTATGGCGCACCCACCGCCGTTATGCGCTGCTGATCGTGCATTGATGCGACCGCCCAATGCGCTCGGGAAGACGCACAACAACGCTACAGGCACCTCTTTCCTGCGACGCACAGAATACATCACCTCGAGCACGACAGGCGGCTCGAAGTTTGAATCGAGTAACTCGTCGAACACGATGCGCGTACGACGAAAGCGCAAGCTTCAGGACACCTCAGTCGACGATCCCATCAACATCTCCAGGCACATCCTGAAGGGCTTCAACCTCGCGTATCCGGCCGACGCCTATAACGGTCAAGACAGCGGAGAGAACATCCGTGCAGCGGAGATCTCGGCTGAAGAGAGACAGGCCTGGAACAAGCCCAAGAACCCAAGGAATCCGAACCTGAGGCTGCTGGATTCGTACCCATTGCTGCCAGACTGGGACGCCATGACCGACACTGGCGCGTACATGATGTTCAAGTACATGGCTGCGCCTGTCAATGACCCACTCAATCCCGCATACGATCCCCGCCTTGACGTCGCGCTCCTGCGCCCTGCAGGTCAGTCGATCAAGGATCAAGAGCTATACCAGCAAGAGAAAGAAGCACAAAAGGACGACCCCACAGCCCCAGCCCCAACCTCACGATTCCACTTCGAATTCTTCCTGCCCGGTAGCCGAGAACGTGTCCAGGATATCCAGCGCAACCTCTCGACCAACGACGCCAACGCCGAGGACATCGTCTTCGACGGCGAAGGCGAGGACGACGAAGGCCGCCCCCGCAAATTCTTCAAGTACGACAACATCCGCACGTACGAAACCTCGCAGCAAGTCGCCTGCGAAGACGTGTACGGCGATGTCGTCGCGCTCGCTATGCATGACCCAGAGAAACACAGACAGGAGAGTCTGCGCAGCACGAAGCTGCAAAAGGCCGCGTACTTCTACCCGATCATCCAGAAGACGAGTATCAGGCCGCGAAGGCCGGGCCACTTCGAGATGGTTGAGGAGCAGCAGAGGGTCGATGTTATTGAGGCCGCGGGTAAGGAGCCCGGAAACGAGGCGGAGAAGAGAGAGTCGTACAGGAGGAAGGCCGAGCCTGTTGAGGCGTGATCATGTCAGGGCTCGAGCGAAGATTATTGGTAGCATAGCGTGGCGTTGGAGTGAAAAATTGTATCGTATCAAGCCATGTCTTGTTAGTGGGGAGTGCATGGCTCATGGGAACTGGATCCAACACATTCATGAAGGGTGATTGGCAGGGTGATGAAGGTGAAGTAACATATGCTTCAATTGCTGACCAGCAGATATAGACACAATGTCCGCCCAATCAGATCAAGGACTGACTATACAAGAGATGGAGTGACTGCCAGAAAACCCAAACGCCGATCGTAAGTCGTAAAGAAACACCACAATGCTAAGAATCAGTCGCTCAGTCGTCAAGACCAAATACCCGACTCTCCGGATCCTCCCACTTCTTACTCTTCAAAATCCTCATCTTCTTGATCGGACTCGCACTCCTCCCCATCGCCTCGCGCTCAAGCTGCTCAACCTTCGCCTGCAGCATTTCGTTCTCACGCTCCAACTCCTCATTTCTCTCCCTCACCTCCGGATCAGGGTCCTCATACACCTTGACCGGATCTTCGAGACGCATCTGCGCCTTTGTGGCTTTGATCACGACATCAATCTTGGAGTCGAGATGAGCTTGCTGGTTGTCCTGCTCGTTGTCGAGCGTAGCTTGCCACCTGCGACGCTCCTGATCCACGGCGATTTCCATCTCGAGGTAGCACTCATCACGGATTTCTTGCTCGAGGGACGCCATGCGGTCTTCTGCGGCAGCCCAGGACTGCTCCGCGGCTTTGCGGCGCGCGGTCTCCTCAGAGAGGCGGAGGGCAAATACTGAAAGCTCTTGTTGAAGGCGCGCAATTTCGGTGGCAGAGGACTCGAGCTCATCGAGGAGAGCGGACGGGGTGCTGCGCCCAGAGCAGGCGGTTCCTGGGCGTGGACCAGTAGGGAGTGTGGATGTGTAGGAGGGTGTGCGAGGCACGGTTACTTCGCGTGCGAGAGCGGAGTAGCGCAGAATTTGAGATGTTGCGTTGTAGTCACCCTGTGCATCGGCGGTGACCACCATAATAGATTTCTGAGGAGGGATATGTTGTGTAGATCGAGTAGTTGAAGGGAAGGAGTTCGAGAAGAGAAGCTCGGTGAGCTTGCACTGACGGAAAGGGACGACGTTCTGAGGACGAGTTAGCGATGAGCTGAGCTCTGATAAGATGTAGTGCGTACCTTGGAGCCCTCTTGGTGGTCAGCCTGCATCTGCATGCACTGACCCAGGTACATCAACGACTCATTGATCTTGCCAGCCTCGGCCAGAGTGGAACCAGCGGTCTTTGCGTTGCGTGCGCGCTCAGAACCAGCAAGGTCCACGATACTCAATTGACTGCTTGACCACGGTCCCTTGTACTGAGCGTCACGCTTCTTGACTTCCACGCAGAAGAAGCCGTGACTGCGAGAGCTCACAGCATTGCTTCCAGTACCAGCAACCTTGCGCTCCATCAGACCAGTTTCAAGAACCATCAGAGCCTCTTCAAAGCTACTGCAGATGATCTTAGTCAAGCCTGCCACCACTTTGCGATCGGGACTTTGTTCTGTGCTCTTGAAAAGCAGCGCTCGGCGTTTGACATTGGGATGCTTGCTCTTCATGGCATTGCCAGTCAGAAGATCGAAGATGCGGTCGTTGTAAACCTCGTACATCGAAACGACGATAGCATACTCAGCGGTAGGATCGGCAGGTATTTGGATATCGGCGACAGATGGGGTTTGCGGTAGCGTTGAAGGTCGAGGGATCTTGTTCGATCGAGAGGTTCCTTGAGAGACGAAACTAGCGTCCTTTGTTATACGTGAGTCGAAGCTCGCAGTTGATCGTGCGAAGTTGGTAAGAGCTGCCTTGACAGGACGGATAGAACGAATGCTCGCGCTTGAGCGGCTTGGAAAGGTAGCTCGTAGAGCTGGATACAGAGTTTCAGAGGTCATCAGATGAGAAGGTGAAGACGATGAAAGTTAGAGGAGTACGTGAGAGCAAAGAGACACAGAGACGGTCTGACTTACAGGTGCAGGTGTGTTTGCTCTCGATGGAAACCGTTCGGACTGGTTATCCCCATACATGGAGTCGAGGTAGGCAGAAGCGGTAAACATGTTGGCTTCGGATACATCTGCTGCCGCAAGAGATGAGAATGCTGGAGCACCGTAGAAGGATTGCACGAGCTGTTCTTCGCAGCTCTGAAAAAGAGCATCGAGTGTCATCTGAACAAGACCGCGCTGCGACTTGGTCCCGAGTATAGTGTGACTCTGGTAAAGCATCAGCATGGATCGGCTTTCATCGAAACCATCCCCATATACCTTTCCGGACCCTGTGACACCCAGAGTTGCCAATAAGCCATCCCGTCCGTGACATCCGGGTGCTCCCAGCACTCCCTCAATCATGGGCACAATGCCCGTTCCCTCGAAAATGTCCATCTGACGCGCATCTTCCTCAAACACTTGTGTGAAAGCGAATCGCTCGACTGCGCGCTTGCGATTGTCATTGACGAGTGGTCGAACGGTAATATGTGTGGGATGGCTGTCATCTCGCTCTTCGACTGTCAGAAAGCGGGTGTTTGCGGAGTTGGATGGGCGCAGTCGCAGGTAGACGTCGAAAAGGGCGCTCGAGGGACGTGGTGGAGGCTCCATTGCCATCATCAGCGACTTCGGTGGGGAGTTCGGAGGTGTGGTCGACATTGTGGCACCGAGATTATTCCTGGATAATATGCAGGTCGCGCGCGCCTGCTGCCGTTTGCAAACATGTGGCGCGCAGGGGTTTCCCGGACAACCAACGCGCTCGCGTTGCGCTAGCACCCCACACTTGCACCAACTCAACCATCATCTTAGGAGCAGAGAACGCCGGCTGCAGATCTGAAATCCTGGGGCACTCAGAAGTCGATAGATGTATTTCTGCATTCTCATACGGTCTCTTGAGACTACAACTGGTCTGGTATACAGACAATCATTCCTGCCACTTAAGAGGAATTGATAGGTCCATCACGCTCAGTAGACTTTGAGGTTTGAGCAGCCCCCAGACTTTTATCGAAAGCTCAAGAGCTCACGATGTCGCGCTTGAGCCTACCATCGCAGACTGTCCTAATCCGATCACTGCCGGATGATATCCTGCGCGTGATCGCAGTAGAACTGAAGCGAGAGGGCGCACTGAATGCCCTGCACTTCAATACAAAGACTATCTTCCAAAAGATCGCTGCTGGTGATCCTGATCATGGCTACGATTGTGCGGTCAATGCCAATCTACCCACGTTCGTCAGTGTGTGTAAGAGACGGAATCATGTTGGAACTCCTGTCCTCTACCGCAATGTCTTCTTAGCACAGGCGAAGCTTGGAACATTCGCCGAAACACTCGAAGATTCCAGCAACATACGATTCATTCGGTTTCTGTCACTCCGCATCGGTGATGAGAATCCCGTGTTTGACAAGGAGCCTGTCGTTAAAGATGATCTCTTTTGTTGAAGAAGAAACTCATGATCACGATTAAGATTCGGATGCTGAAAGATAGGAGGGTAGCAGTGCTGGATCCGATTCTGAGCGAAGCGATGAAGAACCTGATAAATGCAGCAGGAATTCTTCCAACGCCGTGAACCCATACATGTGCAAGTCCAACAAATAGCTGATATTTCTAAGAGCATGACCAAGCGTATGGCCTTCTCTTTCATCTTGGAGCCTGGATCGATTTTTGACATTCCACGAAGCACTCTCGCAGCACTTGTGGCTGCGCTGCCGTCCTCCTGTACAAGTCTCGAGTTGGAAACAAACGGCCATGACATCCAGTGGGGAGACCCATCACACGTCTGCAGCACGATAAGTCAGATCTTGCCGCACATGCAGCATATTCACCTTCGACTGGGGTCCATGTCTCCGAGGGCGTTCGGCGTAGGATCCATGAAGCAAATGCACATTAGCGAGAAAGAGCACCCCTTTGTGCGCGTTTCCCAATTTTTCCGGATATGCCAGTGCTCGAATCTTTCACGATAGATTGCGCGAACGGTGACTTTTCCCACTGTTCAAGCGAAGAGTGATTGATCGAGTCAGGGTCCGGACAGTACTTTCTTGAACTCCTCAATGCTGCTCTGGCTGTGGTTTTGACTACTTGCGAGGAAGCATCTCTGAAGGACGCGTTGAGTGTCGTGCGGGGATGCCATGTCGGGCTGTGTAAGCATCTGATGGGACAAGGGGATGGAAGCTGCAAAGCTCTGAGAATAAGGGCAATATCTAGCTCTTAGCGGCAGGAGCAGATCAGTCACGCACCGTCCGGCATTTCTACTCCAAAGACTCGCATACGACATATTGTGCATATGAATCTCGGGCTGGACCTGCGACCTGCCAAAAGCGCAGACAAGAGGCGAAAACCTACCTACGTACGCTCTCAGAAGATCAGGAACTTGCGCAGAACTTACAGAACTTCTGGCACCTGCCTCGACTAGAACCATCAAGCGCTCCTGCTAATGTCGAATGGAGTACAGACTACTCTTTGACGAGGCGGGTAAAGTTCTGGAAACCTCAGGATACGACACAAATGGGACCCTGATTTCACATCAGCCCCAGAAGATATATACTCCGCACCAAGATTGATGGGGTATCTGCTAAGATAGACGAAACTAAGGCTGAGATGTAGAAAGAAGAAACTATTTCATCGCAGGACCTTTGTCCTTTTTGGGAAATATTCCAACGCTGGTTACTGGGTATAACGCTGAACCCTGATAGATAAAGCACACAAACAAGCCGCAATGCCCTCGCTTGTTACATGTTATCGTATGCACGGAATGAACTTGAAGTGCAGTGCGCGTACTGCGTAGAGATTGATACGGTATGCGTCCAAATGCGTCAGATTGTACCACGCTATGCTATAAGATATCTACAAGAACCATAACGCGACCCCGAATCCGGATCGAGCCACTATGCTATGCAAGTATATGTACTCATGAAGATTGTAAATGTATCCTGCCCGGCCTCCCAAATCATTATCTAAGCACGGCACATCCTGCCGTCCTTGGCCACAGTCCACGCATCGCTACCAACGCTCTTGAGGTTGTAGAAGACGTGGTCAGGGTCGTACTTGTCCTTGATGGACTTAAGCTTGGCGTAGTTGCTGCCGTAGAAAGTGTTCTGCCAGTTGGGCTGCTGGAAGTCGGCCTCGTTCATGTAAGAACCACTGCCAGGAGTGACAGCCTCGATCTTGGGCATCAGGACCTCGGTCATCTTCTTCTGAGCAGCTTCCATGTCGACCCAGGGTGCGGTGCTGTTCCAGTTGGTGATGAGCTGGAGTTGGGTGATGGCACCGCGCCACGCGGGCAGAACGGAGTTGTCGGGGGTGTTGGCGCGCTTGGAGTAGTCGGCAGAGGAGCCGGCGAGGAGAACGCCCTCCTTTGCGAGCTCAGCAAAGACCTTGTTCAGTTCAGCGGTGTTGTTCTCGACGACATCGCGGGGGATCAGACGGCCGCCGAACTGGTAGCGGTTAACCTCGAAGCTACCCTTAGGGAGAGGGCCGAGGTAGCGGTCGTAGTGGTCACGGTATGCCAGCTCGCTGTAGGCGATAGGAGGAGTGATACCGAGGGAAACGAGGTAGTCAGACCAGGGCTTGAGGACTTCCCTAGCCTTGGCCTCAGTAGAGTCCCAAAGAGTGAGGGGCTTGATCACGATGTACTGGGTGCTGATCAGGAATACGACCATGGCACCGGCGTCAATCATGGCAGGGAGAAGCTCAACGAACTTGGCGGTGAGAGCGGCGTACTTCTCGGGGGTTGTGGAGGAGGCGAGAAGCTGCATAGCGGCACCACCGACAGTCTTTGACTCGTGAGCCTTGACGGTGATGGAGGTGACGATGCCGTAGGTGCCGCCGCCGCCGCCGGACAGAGCCCAGTAGAGGTCAGAGTTCTCATTTGGTGAAGCAGTGAGAACATCACCAGCAGCTGTGACGACTTCGTAGGAAAGAACCTGATCAGCAGCAAGACCGAAAGCACTGCTGAGGATGGAGTGACCACCACCCTGTGAAAAGCCACCAGCAAGACCAACGGTAGCACATTCTCCAGACATGACGGTCATACCCTGCTTGGCAGCAGCCTCGACCAACTCGTAGCCGATTACACCAGCACCAGCGGTGGCTGAGGGACCAGTGTAGTACTTGTCAGACCACTGGCCGAAGGAGATGTTCTTGAGACCCTGAGTCCATACAGCAAGAGCTCCAGCGCCAGTAGATCTCCCCAAGAAATCGTGACCTGTGTTGCGGGCAAGTACACGAACGTTTTTAGCCTTAGCGAACTCGAGAGCGGCGACGACATCCTCAGCATCGGTGGCCTTGACCGAGTACGCAACGTAGTTGCCAAGCTTGCAAGGCTTAGCACGGTCGCCAAATGGATCACACTCTTGTGTGGCAAAGTAGGCTTGCATAATGGAGTGGCCGGATGGAGTGCTGTCATTGTTAGCTGTTGTAGACTAGAGTCGTCCAGAAAACTTACTGTGTAAGAGGGTTGGTCCATTCTGCCTTCAGTGCGTTGCAGGCAGTCTCATCGTAGGTGGGATCGTGGCATGGCGAGCCGATAGGGACAGTCTTAATCAGCTTGCCATCGACAGTGCCGTTCAGTGTCTTCCAAGCCTCATCGTTGGGCCAAGCAGCATCTCCTGGCAGGACGTGACAGTTCTTGTCATTCGGGGCACGAGGGCCAGGCGGCCCAGGGGACCACGGGGACCAGGTGGGCCGGGAGGGCTAGGGGGCCAGGTTGAGCACCGATGAGCTTCGCGAGAAACAGAAGCTCTGCAACGTGTAGGAGCTGCATGTTGTAGAGAGACTAGAGGGAATTCAGGTGGGAATTCAACCAACGGTGATGATAGCAAGCAAGCAGCTTCAAGCTCTCATATATAGTCGGTCAGTGTCTCCTTTCTCTTTCTCATGGCCTCGCCACTGACTATTGCGATTCCATGTCTCCATTTCGGAAGCCATCTCGAAGCAGAGCTTTTGGCTCCATTCGCATTGAACGCTTCGAGGGTCTCTCGAGGGGTTGCTTCCTCTTGTAGAAGGTATAGCCGGTTGAGGTCCACCTGCATGCCGCTGCAACCAGAAGCGCTCTCGATAGTCCTGCCTTCAACGTCCTTTCGGCAATCGCTGGCCGACGATCAGGCCTGCTCGCGGGAAAGGTGCCGACGAACGCTGGACGAATCTTCCTTCGGTAATATGACCGGTAGCGCAAGGCCCTCCTCGTAGGCGGACTGATGGGCAGATTGAAGTTGAGTGGATACGGATGCCTTAACAGGAGAGCCAATAGAACATCCAGGCGCCCTGGATTAGCGTTGGGAAGAAAATCCTCCTTAGGCAGTGGGCATTTTGTGGCCCTGAAACACAGGATTTGCGGCTAGCGGCAGCACGCGCATGCCCGCGTGTCAGCGAGCAATGGAAAACGCTCCCCTGGACCGCAGTTCGTTGCTCTTGGAGGACGGGGCAAAGCTGGATAGAGGAGGTGCGAAGCGAGATAACACGCACCGCGGTACTTCATGCATTAACATTCCATTGCACTGACCCACCCACGTGTTAATCCACCATTGCGCAATCAGCAATCTTGGCGCTTGATAAATCTGACGAATGCAGTCGTACATGTACAACTGCGAGATCCCAACATGTCAGCTTGATCTGACTGTATGCGCCGCAACAGCGCCGCACGGGAGGCTCTCGGCACGCGGGGTCTCTAGCGAGCGGTGTCCCCACACCCTTTCGCCGAGACTTCGTAATAAGGTTCCCAATGACGACGCCACTTTGTGGTGACAAGCCATAGAATTCCTCGTGTGTTCCATGATACCGACTCGCGGAGTGATAGGGTCGCGGACCCCTGCGCCGGGCTTCTGCACTATCGAAACCGCCGCTGTACTACTCGGGCAGTCTACCCAAGCGTGGACGCACGATAGTTACATCTTAATCGTACGGGTCATGGGCTGAATCAGTCATGATGCTCGAGTATAAACTACGCCATTGATCCTTGCGTATATCATACGCTTCGCTAAACTCTTTCACTATCTGTAGTGCAACGGAGCAGTCTGGCCATCACTGATCAACAGTCGTTCTCCCGCGTTGCGCAACCTTCAAATATCAATAGGGAGTTCCTTTTGGAAGCTGAGCTATCAGCATCTTTACCATGAAGGCTCACTTCCACGCATTGTTGCTCTTGCTTTCGGGGCTGTGTGCAACAACCTTGGCACAGGATCAGGTTATGCCAGCATGTGCTGTGAGTCCGCCAGTTTGGTTGCCCCTACCTCATCTCGTGCTGACCGATCCCAGCAACTGTGCCTCCTAGGCGCCTTTGGGACAAACACCTGCACGCCCACCGACGTAGCATGCATCTGCACAAACCCCATATTCCAGGGCAATGTCACAGCATGCGTTACTACGACTTGCACCATTCCTGAGTCTTTGGGTATGTTATGTATGAAGGAGCATAGACCTCGCGCTGACTGGTATAGTGACACGAAACGTCAGTCTCACTACCTGCGGCGCACCGGTTCGCAACCACGGCCAAAACTATGTGGTTCTCTCCAACACAATGATCATCATTGCCGCGATCGTCGTCGCGATCCGCTTCTTCTTCAAGGCGACAGTGTCGCGTATGGACTTCGGCTACGACGACTGGTGTGTTCTCGCTACACTCATCGCCGCGACCCCGAGTGCCATCATCACTGTATACGGCACTGTCAAGAATGGTCTTGGTCAAGATCTCTGGACTCTCACGCCTCAGCAGATCACTGAGATGCTGAAGTGGTTCTATGTCATGGCAACGCTCTACTTCACTCAGGTTACACTGTTGAAACTGACACTTATCTTCTTCTACATTCGCGTGTTCCCAAGTAAGGACGTGCAGCGACTGCTATGGGCCACCGTAATTTTTGTGCTAGTGTGGGGCATTGCGTTTATCATCACTGCTATCTTTCAGTGTCAGCCCATCCACTACTTCTGGACGAAGTGGGATGGGATGCACAAGGGCACTTGCTTGGATACGAATGCTATTGCGGCTGCCAACGCAGCTATCAGTATTGCTCTTGATCTCTGGATCCTTGGCATACCTCTCTGGCAGCTATGGGGATTGAAACTGCACTGGAAGAAGAAGGTTGCTGTTGCACTTATGTTCTGCCTTGGCACGTTCGTGACAGTTGTTAGTATACTTCGACTGCAGTCTCTTGTCCATTTCGCTCAGACTTCGAACGCGAGTTGGGAATTTTACAATGTCTCAGTTTGGAGTACAATCGAGATCTGTGTCGGCATCATATGGTAAGTCCCCCAATATTCCATCTTCAGAATCTCAATCTGACATCGAATCCAGCGCCTCTCTTCCTACCCTCCGCTTGCTCCTCGTCAAGCTGTTCCCCATCCTCGGCGGCTCTTCAGCTCGGTCCAGGAACAACAAGTACTACAACTACGGCAGCGGGAACGAGCTGAAAAATGTTGGGGATGCAAGCCAGAGCAAACGATCTCACTACAATGGTACTGCCATTTCCAGCCCAAAGAGCGGGGTGTTCGATGCGGGAGATGGCATCATCGTCAATACCAGCTACACAGTGCAGCACAGTAAGAGCGACACAGATGAGGCTAGCCTAGTTAGCCACGAGGAGAGAAAGACTCCTGGGAACCGTTTATAGATGTTTGCTCATTCTGAATTCGAATTTTGTTATCATCTATTGAAACCTCCCCTGTACCAGTGCTCTTCCACTACTCACAAAAAGTCCTCTCAGTTGCTGATGAATACCCATGGTCTGCTCCAATGCTGTCTGCTTGACTTCGTTCCAGCAGCATGCCCGGGATCAAGTGATGGACATGTATGATAAACTCAGCAAGAATTGCAACTACCGGTAACATGGTACACAGGTGCCGGGCTTACTGTCATAAACTGTATCCAGAGGCTATGCGCCGCGCATGCGAGTGGCTGAGAGCTAGTAAGACCCTGGAACGGCAACCGTCATGCACATACAGTGCTCTACTGTCTGCTTCCGCCTGTTCTGTCGTGAGGCATCACTCAACCTCTTCCCTTCGCACGCCCAGCTTGTCGTATCGTATCCACCGTGAAGTATAAACTTATTCTTCATGGGGCGTGAAGCCATTGTTCCCACAAGCCGACTCCCCTTCCCGATTTTACTCAACCCGTTCGTACCCACTCCCTCTTGAGTCGTGGATGCTAGAGAGTCGGGAACTTACATGCGCTTGAAAGTACGTGCTCGCGTGACTCGTGTCCACGCGCGACCCTAAGCGAAGCTGTCACTCTGCGCAAACTTTCGGCGTTCGTCCAGAATAAGAAACGCCCGTACAGAGTGACATGCTGCAAGCGCGTACCGTATGTGTGGCTCGTGCATCGATGTGATCAGCTCGAAGTTGATGAAATTGCGATGAGTGGTGATGGTGTACAGCCTCACCCCGCGTAGACTGTGAGTGATCGACTGGCACCCGGCCAAATTACCGCGAGCACTGTTCAGCTCCACTCCGTAGATCGAGGTGATCTGTGGCAGGTACCGTTGGGACATGCTCAGATCGTCGGTGGTGAGGTCGTGCGCTAATTCCACTCTTGTGGAGTTTCGGCCGACTATCATGGAAGTGGCTAAAGTATCTAGGTAGCGAGCGCCACGTGGCTGACATGTGATTAGCAAATCCCCATCACGAACCCACGAGCTCTGTCGAGTCGCATTCTTCTTTCGGCACGATGTCCCTTTCGACCGTCGCGAGCCAAGACAACTCAGACCCGATCACCTATACGTGCACTTGTCCAGCACGGTCCGAAGGTGGATACGTTTTGCTCTTCTACCGCTACTGGGCTAACACGCCAGCTTTGCCTTCTGAGCACGAAATCAATACTCAAGATCCACATGCTCTCGCGGCGTACCATAGGGAGCTTGTTTCCGACCTCGAAATAGGCGGGAAATTTCGCGTTGCAACAGAAGGCTACAACATCACTCTTGGCGGCACCAAGTCAGCCATCGAGCGATACGTTCAGGCGTGCTGCGCACACTGGTCATTCGCCGGCATTGGTCTATCGACCGCTTCAGAACGCGATGCGTACTTCAAACCCACACCCGGTTGCGCTTGTGCCTTCAGCGGCAAGGCCTCTGTCAGAGTCACGGCTGAGATCACTCCTTTGGGGGTTACCAATTACGCTCCTTTGTCTTGGTCGAATGTCATATCCTTGCCACCAGCAGAGTTTCATGACTTGCTCAAGAAGGGAGACATACCGCTGATTGACGTGCGGAACCACTACGAGAGCCGCATAGGGTATTTTGTCACGAGTGATGGGACCGCGGCAGTTAGACCTGCGGTGCGGAGATTCAGTCAATGGCCTGGATATGTTGTAAAACATGTCCTTGGCAACAACGCATACAAGAAGCCTCAAGGGATAGCGACATACTGCACTGGTGGGATTCGGTGCGAAAAGGGTGCACGCTGGATGCAGGAGGCTTTGGCGAAAGATGGAGGAAGCAGCGATGCGCCCGTGTACACGCTACATGGTGGCATTGTTGCGTATCAATCTTGGATGCAAGAGGAGATCGATGCAGGGAGAAAGATGCCAGAGGACAGTCTCTTCAAGGGCACAAACTATGTATTCGACGCACGGGGGGCAATTGGAGCACAACAGGCGGTCTCAGCATGTCACAGCTGCAACAAGCCAGAAGATCGACTCGGCAAATGCGAAATGGCTGGTTGCCACTTGGTGCTTGTTATTTGTGAGTCATGTGAGCAGCAAGGCGGTATAACCTGCTGCGAAGACTGTCGCCAGATTGGACTGGAACAGCAAGACGCTCCAAAGCGAGGCAGAAGAATGTGCAAATGTGAAAACGACCGAGAAAGGTCGATCTGGGGCGATGGAGGAGCAAGTCTTGGGAAAGGCAAAAGACGGCAGAAAATATGCGTCCAGTAGCACATTTGCGGAGAAGCGAAGGACGCAATCAGTAACGAACATTGTGGCAATCCGGATGACGACAGCTTGTTTCCATTGCAGGATACCAACTCTGGGCTCCAGCCTCTACGTACAAATCGTTTCGCTGGGTACTACGCCTTGATAGCATTCAGCTACGTATGCAATGCTAAAGCGAAACTCAACCTGTCTTGCGGGAGAAGAGACAGGCGTTAAGCGGGCTCCAACTGGCCTTCAGTCAACAATCTCTGTGCAGATCAGCGTATCTGATTGTGGAAAACACCGCGGAAAGTTCAACGTCAAATTGCACCCAAACTGCCATTCGGTGCTTCGCAACGCCCGAGATACTAGAATCACAGACTTGGCAGTCCTTGGCTTTGCTTACTGGATGAAGGCGCGCTAATGCAAGGGCAGATCTTCTCAGTCGTGCAGCCAATCCGAACTCCTGGTACGACCACATGGCTTCAACGTCAACATGAACATGTTTTCAATGCTAAAGTTTCAATTGGTCACGCTGTCTCCTCATCATGTATCTCGACGCCGTGTACATCATGGAAACATCCGACCTTCCACTCTGAACCAAGTTCAATTCAACATGGTGCCAGAATCAAGCACGGCGTTCGAAGTGGAGGAGCAGAGCGCCGTAGAGACAGCGTATATAATGCTGTCAGTGCCACAGCAGCGTAGAAGTAGTGGAGAGACGACAAGAGCGCTCAATCGAAATGCTGTACACTCTCCCTGTACTGGCTGTTCTGGCAGCATCTGCCATAGCATCATACAATGACAACATCAATTTCAAGAGTCCCTCATTCGAGCACCCGTCTATGGGTCTCGACATGCCAAAGATTCTGAGGAGACATATGCAGAAGCGCGATTACAACGTCACGATCGACCCAAGCAAACTCAACTTCACTCACGGCGTTGCATCTGTAAGTGTTTACAGTTCAATATCACCTACAGCACTGACTTGTATCTCAGGGAGACCCCTACCCTGAATCAGTGATTCTCTGGACACGCATCTCGCCACAGTTGGAAAACGACCGTTCAAACGTCACCGTGGAAGGAACCGTCCCTCTGTACTCCCATGAGACGGAGCGCTACGTTCGTGCATCAACCAGTCCGATCTGTGTTGATTACCAAGTTTCGACCAACAAGAATATTACTGGTGGTGTTGTGAGTAACGGTCGAGCATACACTACCAGCGACATTGACTACACCGTTAAGGTCGAGGCCAAGGGTCTGTCTCCATTCACAACTTACTACTACCGCTTCAATATCTGTGGATCTTCCAAGGCAAGTCCTATTGGTCGCACTAAGACATCGCCTACTGCGGACGATGATACTACTGAGCTAGGGCTGGCAGTCTTCTCCTGCAGCAACTACCCAAGTGGCTATTTCAATGCGTACGGCAATGCAGCTCGTCGTGATGAAGTTGATTACTTCGTCCACCTTGGTGACTATATCTACGAGACCAGCTCCGGTGTGCTTGGACGTGATGCTCGCGCCACCAACCCTCCTCGTACCATCTTCACCCTTTACGACTACCGCGCCAGAATTGCTCAATACAGAACCGATCTTGACTTATCGCTCGCACACCAGAACTTCGCTTGGATCACCACATGGGATGATCACGAGGTCAGCAACAATGGCTACCGTGACGGATCATCAGCAGTCAACAATACCGAGAGCTCCTTCCTCCGCAATGGTGGGGTTTCCGTCGACCAGCGAAAGATGAACGCTGTTCGTGCCTACTTCGAATGGATGCCAATTCGTCAGGTCAACCTTGATGACAACCTGCGTATCTGGAGGAATTTCCAGATGGGGAAGCTCTTTGACCTGATCGTTCTCGACACACGAAACTACGATCGTTCGATCACCGATCTGAATTGGAACACTGACTACGTGACCTCCATCAGAAACGACGCAGGAAGGTCTCTGATGGGATCGAATCAGGAGAACTGGTTCTACCGCACTCTCTCAGAGAGCAAGGACCGAGGTGCCGCATGGCGTGTCATTGGCAATCAAATCGTCTTTTCAAGAGTCAACATCTCGTCATGGTTCGGTTCTGAGGAGGAACCCTACAATGTCGATCAGTGGGATGGCTATACATCGAACAGAAACAGGACCTACCAACACCTTTATGGCAATCAGATCGACAACACGATTATGCTGGCTGGTGACTCACACGCCAACTGGGTCTCTGATCTGCTCTGGGTCGACCCCGAGTCCGCACCCTCTGCATCTCTTAACAACGGGGTCGACATCCCTATATACGATCAGGCCACTGGCGAGGGAGCCATCGGCGTCGAGTTCGCAGTCACTGCCGTGTCGTCGTCTGGTTTTAGTGGTAACATTGCCACCACCAACGCCCAGGCACAGAAGCTTGTCCGCGATAACTCAGAGCTCATGTGGAACGAAGGGTATTTCCGTGGCTATCTCGCCTTGTATCTCAACGCCAAGGAGGCGCGCGCCGAGTACTATGGTGCACCGACTGTACGTACTCGCAACTCGTACGATATCCCGCTCGCCAATTTCACTGTCAAGGCCGGTGCAAACCACCTTCAGAGGCCTATTGCAGGCGGTAGCGTGAATTCGGGATACCTCAAGAACGCGAACGAGCCAGGCAAGGTAGCCGGTGTCAACGGTACGCTCGCGCTTGACACTGTCACTGGAGCCTGGGGGCTAGTGCCCAACGCACTGCTTGCGGGTGGAAACTATATCACCTACGCCAGGACGAACAGTACTTGAGAATTGTGCAGACTTCTCCAGGATTGTTGTTGTACGAGGCTACCCTGTTCGTAGACAATACACTACATCGTCACTACACATGTGTCTCCCACACCGAGTCAAAGAAGCTGACACAGCAAGCCTCAGCCATGACAGAAGCAAAAACAATCACGTTGCCAACGCTCCAAGACGTCAAGTCATCGAAAAAGAAGGTCCTACCCGGAATCGAACCGGGGTTGCCGGAAGATACTGAGGTGATCAGAATCCGGAGTGATAACCGCTACCTGGAAGGAATTAGTTATTTGGATTGAGGTGATCAGGGAGGAGAGACTCGTACACTATAGAACCGAAGTTGCTTAGTAATTCGATGGAGTCACAAAGCCAGGGAATGTTTATAAAGTTAAAAATGATTTTGAAGATAGGATGGTCGTGGTGTTGGTGTCGTGGGTGGGGTCGGCGAGATGAGTACGGCGACGATGTGGGGCGGGTGCAAAACTTTTGACATGACTATCTCCAAGGATTGCTTTATATTGTAAATGTAAGCCTGAACACGTGCTGAGCAGTTTGACACTTCCTGCTCACCAGCATTACTGAGAGAATATTCAGGAATGAGTTCCACGCGACGCGGGAGGTGCGAGTGTGCGACCATGAACATCTTAACGGCTGCCAAATTGAAGGCTATCTAGAAGCTGCGTAGTACGAATGCACCTACCTAAGCAGTCGAGATGGTCTACTCAAATTCGTCCGCAGGCCAAGGGTGGCCACTCATGATCATCTTTGCGATCGTAACCTGGATGTGGTTTCGGTCGTTGGCATTGGTGAAGACTATGCCTCTGATGCGTACAGATTCTCTGGTGAATTGTCCATCCCACACTGCAGACCAAACACGTTTCGTGTACAGGCCGAAAGAAGAGTATTTGATCTTCGAGGTGCCCGAGTCTTCTATATCGCAGTGGACTACATTCTCCCACTCGTAGACGCCATCAGCGGTGTTGGGATGGTCTTGGAACTCACCTGCCTGTACTTCGTGTCAGCGCTAGCATTGGACTGAGTAACTCAAATAAGTTTGTGTGTTTGTACCAGGATCTCTGCGCCTTTCGTCTAGATCAGCACCCGGTTGGGGTTGTATCTCTATGCAAGAACTACCTTGAACTCATCCTTAGTACCATCGAGGGAATTACGCAGTGTTTCAGGTGAGATGGTATGGAACAGGGTTACCATCATGTCCCAGACGTTGAAACTGGATGACATAGTCTCCTCGTAGACACGGTCTTCTTCGCGTTGATCAAGGTGCTAACATAGATGAGGTGCGGGTGATCCTTCGCCGAGTCTGCTGGAAGACGCGAAATCACTATCATTGACGAAAGTAACCATGGCGGAAGATAGACTGGATGGTGACGAACAATCATTTTGTATGAATGCGCTGTAAAAGTATACTTCCGACAGGACAGCAAGCGCCGTACGGTCAGCTATAATTGCGATTGTAAAGGAAAGCAGCACATGCTGCGTACAAACCTTAAGTCAGACACACTTGTTCACAAATTGCTTATAAGACATTTACAACTTGCCTCATTATTCTGTGAAGGCTTTCATCTGAAGCGAGACTGGGTTGCAAGGCAGTCAGTGTGCACATGTAAGCCGTTATCATTGTTCGAGAGGCTTCAGGTGATTGGAAACGCCCACATATATACGCCCAGTCAAGTTGAAGAATACGATGGTGTGATATAAAATCGATTGTGTTCTAGTATGGAATGATTCGCATTATTTGTTCATACTGAAGGACTCTTTGGTACGTGTGCTTGCCATGTACATGTCTAAATGCATGCGCAAACTCCCATTCATACTCATCCCTGATGGCTCCAAAGACCCATAAGACATCACTTTGCATCCCAAAAACCTTCAAGCTGGCGACAGCGTAGTTGATCGGCGTCCACGTAGAGCCACGAACCTATTCGGCGTCTACAATCATATCGTCACCACCTTCGTCCTTGCCCTCTTCTGCCGCCCTCATACCCGCCTCAAAGCTAGGGCAGCTCTGTGCTGCCTTAAGAGCAAGCTGGTAACGCATGACAGCCTTAGTGCCTCCTGCGTTCAAGCCCTTGGCCTTGCACATCTTCTTGAGCTGCTCATGGTTCCACTCCGTGTCGGCGTCGACAAGGGAAGCGACGAGTTCTTTCTTGGACCCGTCGGTAGGAAGGCCACGATTGACACAAAGGTTGGTGAGATCGGTCATGTTGAGGTACGAGCGAGGGTCAACTGCCTCAGAATCTTCCTTCAGTTTGGGAACCTTCGACGACTTAGCTTTGGATGGTGTTGCTTTTGCGGGAGCACCTGCGTCTGAATCTGTCTTTGCCCCCTTACTGCGCTTCTTTGGCGTCGTAGCGGCCTTCTTGATTTGCGCGTTACGCTTGGTCTTGGCCTTCTGGTTTTCCGCAGCCTTTTGCATTCGAAGTTGGGCTTGAGCGGCGCGCTGCAGTGCCCGATCGGCCTTCTCCTGCTCTTTAGCTGCACGGCGATTGGCGATTTCTTCAGCCTTCTGTGCGTTCTTGATCTTTGATTCGTCCTTGACGCGCTTCTCTAGAGCCTCGCGGGTTTCTTTCTCAGCGGCCTCCTTCTCTCGCTCTGCTTCACGAGACCGGCAAAATGCCTCGAGTTCTTCGCGACGGGCCTCTGGATTATCATCTACCTCGCACGGCATGCGCACGGTGCCGGATGTAAGCTGACCATAACGAACGCAGCAGGCATTAGCGCTGAAGTTGGAGCCCTTGTCAAGGCGGCGCATGTATTCGGAAACTTTGCGAAATCGCCACGCACGGATGCGCTCAATCTCGTAGCTGATCTCGATGTCGGCAAGAGCGTACGCTTGGACAAGGTGCTGGTCCTGGAGGTAGTCAGCAAACTGGCAGCTAATAAAGGGAGGTTTGACTCACGTCTTCCAACTCCCATTCCTTGTAGCCTTCTTGCAGGAGGCAGTCAAAGTTCTCAGCCTGAGCTAGGCGGATGCGCATGATGCGAGTGGAGATGGACTTCTGATCGTAGCGAACTCGGCCGTCTTTTGCGAGTCTCTCCGCAATTTGCCGATCACTGTAGCCCTTCTCGCGCATGTCTAACATGAGCTCGTCGTCAGAGTCTAGTGTCGCAGATACACGCTTGTAGTATGCTGGGAGACCCTCGCCCTTCTGACGGTCGCCTGGAGGAAGTCAGCTTGCTGAAAACACAGATTGGATGCTCAGATTTACGGTGTCCGAACATGCCAAAGACACGAGAGCTCTTGCGATGACCCAGCACATTAGTGTCTTCATCGAGAAGGAAGGACTCGCCCCCTTCAGCCTTGATACGGGCACCGGTCACCTTGGAGTGATTCAGGTCGGTCTCAGGTACCTCGATGCGGCTGCGCTTGCGCTTTATTCCGACAGTGGCATCGTCGTAATCGCCAAACTCGTCATCGTCATCTTCTTCGACCTCAAGCTCATCGTTGTCGTAGCCATCGAGCCTAAGAGCACTGTCCTGATCCTTTCGTCTGTTAGCAAATGCCTCCAGAATGAGGAGTGACCTGCTCACATGATGTGCTGCCAACACGTTGGAGCCCTTCGCATCGTCATCATCGTCATTGTTGGAGGCCATCTCCATAGCATCCTGAAAGGCCATATCATCAACGGGATCAGCGTCTGTCACGTTTGTCAATTTCATGAAATATCGAATTCAACACAAAGGACCTTACTGTCGAAGCTGAAGTCGGTGTCGACCATGTCGTCAGCAAAGGGTGGGAGGTTGAGATGATCTGAAAGTTTGTTGAAGGTGTGAAGTAGGCCGCGTTGAGGTATGGGCCTTGTAAACCCATCTGTTGAGTATGTGAAGTACTTCACAATGAGTCAACAAACGCAGAAGGGCGCGGGTGAGAGAACTGTATCCGCCCAAAGGTCAAGTGAGAGACGAATGCGGCTTCCAAATCCGAATTGTTGGCTCCATTCTGCCTTGTGATTGCCTTAAAGGCTCCTTCCGCGGGTAGGTAATAAACTATATCAGCGTTACTGAAGTGGTCGAAAAGAAGGCCTGGATATGAACAGGAATCATTGGACAATCAGTGCTCACTTCAGTCATGCTCGTTGAACGCGAGTCGGCGTCCTCCATCTAGCAGGTTTGAAAGATGACAAAGGCAGCCGGGCGTTCGAGTCGAGAATTTGAATTTGGTTGCTACGCCAAAGGACTTCACTCATACAGAGAATTCGTGCAGAACATTCAAGGTGTGCAATATACCGGTAGAGATCGTAGACTCGTCTACTGCCGTCGCCATCATAATTGAGACCCTGGAATAACCTCAGCACGCAAGGAGAAGTGGTCAGGGGAAGGAAAATACGAATAGGGAGACAGTAAATGGCATGTTCTTGGTGGATGCACAGGTCCCTCGACGTCGCCTATTTGAGTGCTTGTCACAAAGTCGAGGCTGTGTGTTTGGTGGAGTGGCGTTGAGCCGCCGTTGAGCTTCACATGCGTGCGCTAATTTGCGGACTAAGAACCCCTGCAATGACGTAGGCGTTCGTAGGCGCGACCGGACTCACAACAGGGCCACAACGACATGCTTACCGCGCGTCGATCGCCGAGTACAGAACATCGCCTGCGGGGTGGCTAAGCTGCTGTCTAGATCTTTGATAAACGTCAGTCCTGGAACAAGTCCAGACATTTATCCCCCGTTCTCGACATCCATCTGCACTGAGCCCCGCAAACAGTTGTAAGACACGAACATCACCCACCATGGCTTCCTACCTGCAGAAGTTACGGCCAAAGGCGAAGCAGAACGATCCCGCCAACTTCAGAGAGACTGTCGTACACAATACGCCCAAGACAGAAGAAACGACCAAGCCCTCTGGACCGGTTCCTTCACCACCCGCTGGGCCGACGATCAGCGAACCCGCCGACGAGACCGGCGCTGAGCCTGTCTTAGACGAAGAGGACGAGAGATTCCTTGAACGGCTTGCAGCGATTGCATCAGAGCCCGAGGGTACTCCACCACCACTACCTGGCCGACCAGCAGTAGTCATCGATGAGAGCGGTCACCAAAAGGTTGGCAAGGACGCGCAAGAGGCTTTGATGGACGGCGCTGACAAGATCGCGCTTCCACAGAGCCCACCGGAGAAGAAGGCATTCACCTCATACTTCAGCAACTTCGCTGTCCCAAAGTTCGGCAAGAAGGCAGACAAGACTGAGAAAGAGAAGGACACTACTACGAAGGACAAGAAGAGCAAAGCCAAGGTCACAGAAGCCGAGCGCAATGAGATGGCCGACAACTTGCTCGCAGCCGCCGAGAAGACGAAGACAGCTGAGGAGGCCGAAGTCGAGAAAGAGACCCAGGACCTTACCAAGATCCTTGAAGAGCTCAACATGTCCGCTGTGAACAACCGCGTCTTCTCATTTAGCAAAGAATCCGAAGAGCTCCTGCAAAAGTTCACTCTTGTCCTCAAAGACGTCGTGAATGGCGCGCCCCACGCCTACGACGACCTCGAGAAGCTCTTTACCGACTACGACGCGCAGTTGAAGAAGATGTATGGCGGCCTTCCACCATTCCTGCAAAATTTCGTCAAGAGCCTGCCAGCCAAGATGACGGCTGCGTTGGGTCCTGAGCTGCTCGCTGCAAGCGCAGAGAAACCTGGGTTTGATGGCAAGCAGAAGGCTGCAGGCGAGGGCAGCAAGAGCAAAAAGAGCAGGATACCTGGTGTTCCAAAGATCCCTAGTCTCAAGCAATTAGTCTCTGCGCAAGGTGCTGTGGCTACAGCTCTGAGGAGCATCGTGAACTTTCTGAAATTCAGGTTCCCAGCCCTGGCTACGGGAACGAATCTGATCATGAGTTTGGCCGTGATGAGTAAGCGACTCCTTCTTTTGACATCGACTCAAAACAGACACTGATATTCTACAGTCCTGCTCTTCGTTTTCTGGTACTGCCACAAGCGCGGCCGCGAAGTCCGTCTCGAGAAAGAGCGGCTCGCCGCTGAGACCGCATCTGCCGAGGCTTCCGGCACCTCCAGCGCAGTCGCCAGCGACGATGACTCTGTATTCGGCGACCAGAAGAGGGCAAAGACCAAGGCCACATCTGAGCCGGTCCCTAGGGTGGCTGGCGAACCTACGGAACCGACGATCATAAAGGATCACAAGGAGGATGGCAAGGCTACGGTGGCAGATCTGCCGGACGTCTCGCAGCTGCCTGAGCCTGGCAAGGCACCGGAGAACAAGTGAGATGCACCATTGCGCACGATTTTCCACGTTGGTTGGTTCAGATTGATCTTTCTTTGCGTATACCCTTTACTTTAACGACATGATGAGCGTTTCATGAATACACACTTGGTCTGTGCGCAGGGGTCTTTTACAACTTGTATATCATGTCTACAACCACCAAACCATCCATAATAAAGTAAACGGTTCGATGGTGTAGTTGGTTATCACGTCAGTCTAACAATCTGTTGGTTCACTGAAGGTCTCCAGTTCAAGTCTGGGTCGAATCATGTAGTCGCGGTGGAGAGTCCGCCTGAAGCAAAAATTTTTGCCCCCTTTTTGGGGTAAGTGGAACTCCTCCACATGTCTATCAAAAGCGTCGCTCCGCCCGAATCACTGTAAATCTGTTCTAGTGTTGTTGATTGATATTGTTGCGTGATGTACCTGGCTGGCTGTTCCGTACCTCTTACGCCATTGCTTCGACATCCAGGGTTCGATGCAACCACTTTCATTTTGAGCGGCACTGTTTAGAAGACCTATCAGTGAATTTCATAGAGCATCTGCAGTAAACTTTGTTCTGATTTTGACACGTTACAGCCTCTAGAGAACTTGTGAATGTACCAGTGTTGTACGATGAAGCAGTGAATTTCTCTCGGGTTTTAGAGCTTCTGCTTACTTGTACCTGCATGACTCTGTCTTCGGGAATAGTAACGCTGCTACAAAAGCAGAACACTTCATCGAGCAATTTGTTCTCCTCTTAAAAGGTAGACCAAGACGAGACTTCTAGGCCAGATATCCGGAGTTCTACAATAGCAGCCTGGATCATCAAACGTGCGGCATGCATCGAAGCAGTGTCCAGCACAAACAGACCGTTTCATTGAGTCGAACTTGCACTCCTTCGACGTATACATTGTCTTGTACCATGGATATGTGGCAATGAACATATCGAATTTCTCTATTTCCTTGTGCTCGCAAAACGTCATCACTTCCTCGCCGTGACATCAACCCACATATCCTTGATCTCCCACAGTCCCAGGCTGTTGTGCGCCTTCCAGGGTTCCGCCGGATTGCTCAGCGCAAGATCAAAATGCCTTAGCAGCTCGAAAACACACTTGTGCACTTCGATTAGCGCAATGTTACGGCCCAGACACACCCACCTCCCGTATCCAAACACCATGTCGTTAGTCTTGATCATCTGTTTCAGCCTATCTTTCTCCACGGAACTCGACTCGTCGACGAACCAGCGCTCTGGCTTGAAGACTGCAGCATCCTCGCCATATAGCGTGCGGTTATTGCGGTGCATCGACCATGCGGAGTATCCGATCATTGTGCCGCCGGGGATGAAGTATTCTTTGCCCTGCACAGTGACCACGTCGCCGGCATCCGGGGTGATACGTGAGAAGAGATTGGCAACGGGTGGGTGAATACGCATTCCTTCGCGGACGACGGCGCACAAATAAGGTAGCATACGTGCTTCCATGTCTGAGATAATGGTTGGGGATGCGGGTGCGGCGCCTGAGCTGACTGCTTCGTCAATTTCGGTCTGTAGCTTCGCATACACACGAGGATTGCTCATAACATAAAGTAGAATGATCCGGATGGCGGCTGCAGTAGTGTCAGAGCCAGCCAGGATTTGCTCAAAGGCTTCCTGGAAGAGATCGTCGCCAGATACACCATTGCGGATAAAGGAGGCGAGCATGTCTGATTTGCCCTCTGTTGACTTCGACCTGCGGGTATCGACTATCTTGCGCGCTTCGTGCATCATGCGGCCGTAGCCGGTCTGATCTTTCTCGGATGGACTGATTGCGGGGCCGATAATTGGAGTCTCTCGCATCCAGCCCAGTCCCATGCCAAAGGCGGTGTTCCCAATCTTGAGGCCTTCTTCAGAAGACTTCAGATAATCGTTTACATCCTTATCAGAGGTTAGGTTACCAAATGGTGTACCAAGACCAATGTGGCTAATCACATCTAAAGTGAAGAAAGGAATCTTCTGGGCAAGATCCATCGCCTTGAGTGGCTTCATCGATGCGGGCTGGGATGCGTATGTTCGGACAAGCTGAATCAGCTCTTGCACATGGCCGTCGATAGACGGCTCCAGACCTGGGTTCTCCTTGCCGGAATACTACAATTGTCAACCCGTGCTCTGATATTGTCAAGATCAAATGTACCTACACCAGCATACATCTTCTTTCGTCTAGCATCGTGGCGATCGTTGTCACATTCGGTGAACACATTGTCCTTTCCGGGTTCGAAACGTGCTGCATGGTAGTACCAGGGCGCTCGGCGATAGGGTGAGCGAACGCCATTAATGTAGGCCCACACCTCTGGGTCACTGGTTATCAGATGCTCGGGCGCTACTCTGGCGATCGGACCTGAGAAGTCAGTCGTTATGTTACTTAAGTTCGGTCTCTGATTCTTTGATATACCATATTTATCTGTCACATCTCCGTAGTAACGCTGTGACTGACCGCTCAACACGGCCTTCGAGTGCCACCACCAAGAGATACCTGTAGTAGCTGGACCCTTGAAATGGCTCAGGCGATGGTACTGTCGAAGGCGTGCGGTGACCAGATAGGCTGCAATGGCGAAGAAGCCCAGATACAGAGGGGAGACCGATCGCAGCAGCGCGCCTAGCTCACTCGTAGTCATGATGCAGATCAGGTGACACAAGAAAAGCAGTCGCTGGTGGCTCACTTCACGAGGCGCAGGATGAACAATAGGGAATTGCTGTTTGGCGCTGGTGGATACTCAAGTACGTGGACCGTTGTCGGCGCTACGTCGTTCATCGCTGTTACTAGCGAATTGCTGGCATGATCTGGCTAGGGAGGGCGCGATGTCCGTGTTTGCAGCGCCTGCCGTGTCTGTGAGCACTTGCAGCAGCGCGGGTAAACAGCACGACGAGTGAACATTTGCGGAATCTTGTCCGACAACCCTGTTGACGAACAGTTCGACAGAACGCATCTGCAACTGCAATTGCACCACCTGAAGCGGAGGCTTCCCGAGCACGAAGGCTGGCTGGTGATGGCGCGCTCGAGCTACGGCCGCCATCGACTGAGTAGACACAAGGACAAGGTGGAATCGAAGTTCAGCACCGCGACAGTGGCTCAAAGAAAAACAGATGTGATAGCACCAGCGAAAAAGCACATCGACGCATCGACACAGCAGGCCCGCAGTCGTGGTCGGCGATTTCCTGCATGCATGTCTGATCAAACCCGGCCAGACCCACGACGCTCAGAGCATCGCCAGCCGGCCGTCCTCGAAGTGGGTTGGTCTGCAGCAACGACCAGGTCTGAAGCCTGCAACCACGTTTCTTCCCGGTGCACGTCCGTGAGCGAATCCGGAGTTTGCAGCGCTTCTGCCGTACATTATTGACGCTCTCCAGGTCGTTGGTCAGCGATACGAGTCAGTGTGTTCTTCTCTTACCGTTCTGGAAGATATAACACCGGAGAACCTCCTCAAGTCATACACAAATTTCTCACTAACAACCTCGTCTCTGTAGTTGTCCTTGACATCTGACATTGACATCTGACAAGTTCGCTTACCAAAGCCCACCGCGTCCCGAGCCGAAGCTGCAAGAGTGCGGCGTAGTTGTCAACGGCCAGGAGCAAGCGAACATGGCGACGTCACAGCCAGCGAACACCAAAGGGATGGATGCTCAAGCTGTTGTACACAAAGTAGAGGAGACGGCAGCCTTGACGAGCGAGGCAGCACCAGCTGCAGCGGCTGCAGGAACAACATCCACCTCATCAGTTGCAGCACATGTAAGACATGAGCAAAGTTCCGTGGAGAGCGCGCCAGAGCCCACAGCGGCAGTGGGTCCTTCCTCAACAGTGGAACATGATCCTGCTCCCGTTCAGCCCCCAATTCAACCAGTAGGTGTTTCAAATTCGCACAATCGAATCAGAAAAAATATGCTCTTTAGGCATCGTGTTGGGATTGTCTCGACCTTTCACTCCTTGCTGAAACTCCCGACAGGAAAGCGACTTCGATGAATCAGACTCAGCGTATGGAGACTCAGACCACTTGAGCGACACAACATCAATACCGTCTACTATCTGGAAACACCGTTACGAGAATGGTCGCCGATACCACAAGTTTCGCGAGGGCGAGTACTGGGGCCCGAACGACGAAGTCCAGAACGACCAGCTCGACATCGCACACCACATGTTCCTGATGCTTCTTGGGAACAAGCTGCATCTGGCGCCCATCCAAAACCCGCAAAAGGTCCTCGATCTCGGATGTGGCACTGGCATATGGTGCATGGACATGGCGGATGGTGAGCGCACACACTATCCACTACTTTCAAAAACTGCGTCTGATGTACTTTGCAGAACACCCCGGCGCCGAGATCCTCGGCGTAGACCTCTCCCCCATTCAACCCTCCTTCAGTCCACCAAACTGCAAATTCGAAATCGACGACGTAACTTCCCCCTGGACGTTCCCATTCTCCTTCGACTTCATCAACATTCGCTCCCTGTACGGCTCCATCGCCGACTGGCCCGCACTGTACCGGCAAGTCTACGATAACTTGGCTCCAGGCGGCTATCTGCATGAAGTCGAGATGAGCATCCAATTCAAGAGTGACGACGGCACTTTGACACCAGACCACATCTTGTCGCAATGGAGTGACATCTTCCACGAAGCAAGTCGCAGGTTCGGGAAAAGTTTCTACGAGGTCTGGAATCTGAGTACCTATGCGAAGAATGTTGGGTTCGTCGATGTGGTGGAGAATGTGTATAAGGTGCCTGTCAACGGGTGGCCTGCAGACCCTAGGATGAAAGAGATAGGGAGATGGAATTTTTTACACTGCACTCAAGGTGCAGAGGGATGGGGGCTGTTTCTGCTGACCAAGGTTATGGGGTGGAGTGTTGAGGAGGCGCAGGTGTTCATTGCAAAGTTTAGAAACGGGTTGAAGGAACGCAGGGTGCATGCGTATTTCGAGGTTGTGCAGTTTAGCGCGCGGAAACCGCTCTGAGGGGTGAGCGTCACATGAGCGCAGGAAGGCACAAAGAAGAAGAGTGGATGTGGTTGATTATCCAAAAGAAAGCAGAGGTATCTAGAGGCAAGGCGCAAGGACCCCAAACGCCAGACAACGTCTACCATAGGTAGCAACATCTTGTCGAACAAGCACAAACTCCAGTCAAGGAACCACCAACGCCCATCGTATCGTCGTCAGCTGCTCCGTATTTACTCCGCATCCTCCATCTCCTCGTCCTCTTGCTCACCCTCCTGCGCGAGCAAGTCCTGCTCCTCGCACGAGCGCTGTACTTCGTCGGCGATGAACTCCTCATACTCTTCGAGGGAGCGCTGGACGTGCAGCTTGAATCGCACAATGTCGTCGAGCATGCGCTCGATCTCAGTGTGCAGCTCTTCTCGCAGCGCGTTGGCGCGCAGCTGGAGTTGCTCGTATCTAGTCTTGTCAGCATCCCACTCACAAAAGTAAGGGTAAGAAGGGGAACTTACTCGATATTGACAGCCATCTCCCGTTGCACCATCAGTTGCACGCTCTCGCCTAACCCGCTCCTCATACGCCCAAGCTCCTTCTCCATGCGCTCAATCTGCGCATCACTCTGCGACTTCTGGGTGTTTGTGATCTCGCGCAGCTTCTCCAGCTCTTCTTCGGCCTGCGCGACACGGTGGCCCAGCGCCTCGACTTCAGCGACCTTGTCATCCATGGCTTCTTTGATCTTGTCAAGCAGGTCGTGGTTGTTCATGTCGGCCTCAAGGGCCGCGTTCCTGCGCTCAGCAATCTCCTTGCGCAGCGTGAGAATGTTGCTCTTAACGGTACCCTTCAGGTCGAGGTTGAGCAGGTGCGCGGGCGAGTATCCCGTGCTAGCATCTTGAAGCAGGCGATCTGCGGGTTCTTGACTGGAGCTACCCATCTGGGAGCCGGAGAAGTTGGGCGCGTCGGTGATGGTCAGTACAACTTCGTAATCCTGACCCTTTGCGTTGACGGCGGTGGAGGGTATGACACCTATTTGATAGCCAAGGTTGTTGTAGCGCTCAATTGTTTGCTCGAGTTCGTCGAGTTTCTTGGAGGCTGCTACTTCCTTCTCGGCGACCCTGCGCTTGGACTCTTCGAGGCGTGCAGACGTGGTCTGTAGGGCGTTGTCCAAGCGGTCCTTTTCGGCGGCCATGCGGTCGATATCGTTAATGGTCATTCCGCGGCCGTCGATAATGGCTTGGAGTTCGGCCTGTTCTTTCTCTGCTGCTTCCAGCTCGGCCTCAAGCTCCTGGATACTCTGTCCCAGAAAATCGCATCGGTCTGTATACTTCTTGACCTTGAGCTCCATGCTCTGATTGTACGATTCGAACTTGACTTTGTCCTTGTCCAGAATCTCGTTCTGCGTCTCGAACCTCGCGATCTTGGGGCCGGCTTTGCTGAGCTCGTCGATTTGTTCCTGAAGCATCTTGTGCTCTGCTTCAAGCATCTTGACTTCATCCGCGTGATGCGCATTTCTTTGCTCGAACTTGTTTGCCATGTTCTGGATGTGCGGCTCCATATGTCTAGTCTGTGACTCTTCATCGTCTTCGTCGTCGTCCGCGGCGAGCCACGTGCTATATGCGTCTGTAAGGAACTCGAAGATGATGCGGTCGCCGGACACGTCAAAGCCGGCCTCGGCACAAGCCTCATCGTAGCTGCCCGACTCGTATCGCTGGCATAGGACTACAAGCTGCATCATCCAGTGAAGGAGCCCAAGAAATGTTGGCCAGTTGTTTCCACCAACAGCGGCAATCTGCGACTTTGTGATAGACTTTTGGAAGGGGTAGCGGAGCTGCTGGAGGAGCGCGGGGACCTCTTGATCAATAGTTCTCAGGAACCTGTAGCTAGGGTCGATTTTGTTGTAAAGCCATTGGAACATGTTGTTGAAATCCTTCTGCGTGGGCGACGACATTGCCTTGGCTGATAGGACGTGCTTCGACTCCATCTCGAAGTTGTTATTTGTAAGAAACTGGAGGAGTTCCTGGGCCATTGCTTGTCGTGTGCCGGCATTTTTCAGGTTTCGAGGGTCTGTGGGCATCGATGCTGGCATGGGCGCTTGCTGGAAGAACGACTGCTTGACGCTGGAGTTACCGCCTGCGTAGGACGCGCGTGCTTTGAACACGCTGCTCCGACGCTGCGCGCTCTCTCCAAAGTCTGGTCCAGCTGGCGGTGCTGGCGTCTGGAAGAGAGGGGCGCCCGGCGCAAAGCTCTTCCTGCCACTGCTGGCGCCGCCAAATGCACCCATAGACTGACGCTGCACCGACGGAAAGCCTTCAGCGAGGTTTGTGCCGGACGATGAGCGTGCGAAGATTGGCTGGCTCGGTCGCCCCGGTGCGAGCGACATGCGTCCTCCTGACTGTGAGCGCGCATGGTTGTTGTTGCTGCCGCCGAATTGCGAGCCTTGCATCTGGTGTACTGAGCTGGAGCGCTTCATCGCGGAAGACGGCATGGGAATCGCGGACGAAATGTTGTTGTTCATGGGTCCTAATGTCTGCGCGCAGTGTCGTGTCAGTAAGAGTCGGCGGTGGGTTTTCGGCCCAAACACAACAAACTGACCTGGCGCGGTCGTTGGACCGAAAACATGCCCTGGTCGTGGGCCATAGTAGGGTGGGAACGGTCGCGACGATGCTGCGATGCGTACTTTTCAAGCTGAATATGCAAACCAAAAGTGCGCAAATGAGTAGGTACGGTGGTGTTGTAGGGCTGCGTCGGGAGTGGTGTTGGTTGTGTTTGTTGACACGACAGGGATCTTATCAGCTCGTTGCTGGCCAGCGCGCGCAGCCCCTCATTTGATTGGCCCAAGCACACCACGCGGTCGCATGCGTACGTGACGTGTACCTGCAGCGGTAAAGCTGCTGTGAGAGAAAGCATGAGCAAAACATAAGGAGTGGTATTTGCAGAGTCTAGCGCCAACGACCCTCGCTATAAGATACAACCTCGAAATGAACGCTCAAATACAGCCAGAGGTACCCAAGTACCGCTGCCAAATCCCAATATACAACCCCAAACCGTGCCAGCCCTTCTGCTACCGTGCGTCGACCCGGGGTATCGCGTGCTATGCAACAAGCAAGAACAGAGAATGTACTATACTATCCACAACCAATCTTATAACTCCAAGTCATGTTCCAGAATCGACAATCGTCATTAAGCCCCAATCCGTTGCACGCATCACGGATATATTCGATACCACTTGCTCTTGTGCAAGAGCGCTGCTGTGGTGCCCTACTTGATGTTCTTAAACATGTCGTCCGCATCGAAGCTCAGCGTCTTCTCGTTGACCCCAAACGAGTTGAGCTGGGGCAAAGCTGGTGGAGGAGGACCTTTCTTTTTGGGCGGCTCCTGTGCCTGTGGGGCTGGGACTCTCGATGTAGCTGCAGAAGCACCCATTGTGCCGTTCGTGGCCGTCCGCGACAGAGGTGGTGCTGGTGCTGGTGCTGCTGTGCTCTTGGTCTCCTCCGGTACGCTCCCAAAGTAAGAGCTCTTCCTCTTGCTGCCGAACCAGCTATTGCTCTTCTTCCTCGTGAGGCTGGGCTGACTGCTTATGGTAGCAGGGGAGCCGGGCCTCTCCTCTGTTTGTAGACTGTCCCGTGACGACAATTGGCGAAGACCCAAGAATTGACGCACTGAAGACGGCCGGCGGTTTTGTGAGCTAGGGCTTGTGGGCGACAGACCACCCTCCGCTGCGTCACTCGTCCGTCCCCGGGTCACTGGAGGCTCTGGTGCTGCCGAGTCCTCAGGTGCCTTTCCATCGGGCGCACTGACTTGTGTTGGCGGAAAGCCAGGCGACTTGGGTGTGGGATGCGACGAGAGTGGTCCCTTGCCCAGTGTAGGCGGCAGAGGTGTGCTGGGCGGCGAGTCGAGCGGTGCAGGAATCGAGGTGCCCTCTGTGAGCGAGAAGTTGATGGGTGCAAGCGTCAATGGCTTGAATTTGACAGGCATCGCGGCGGTGATCGGTGGGGTTCCGTTCTCCTCGATAACGCGAATGAATTGCGTCTGAAGCGAAGCAATTGCGCGGAGAGAGCGGGAGGAAGAGGTCAGCGAAGGTTGCAGGATCGCAGACGGGCGTGAGCTCGGGGAGCGTCGGGGCGAACGAGTTCGACAGGGTTTATAGACGGTGCGAGAACGGTGGTTTGCACGACACGAGGCACAGCGAGGCGTCGACTTGGCAACTCAGAGTACGCGAGCGATGTGACTGCGTCGCCTTGGGGAAAATGCTTCGCACTCTGGACAAAACGCTGTGTCAGAGATTACAAAGCGCAACGGCGAGCGCGTGCAGCGTGGGCAACGTTGCGAAGAGCCATGGACATGCACGCGGCAACATCAGTGCCGGATGCGGAAGTTGCGGCCTATGCCGAGTCAGGTACAGACGAATTGGGCAATGGGCACACTCCACAAACACGACGCAGGGCGCAGGGTCTCCTCAAACTCAAAACAAAATAGTTTCTGTGGATATCTCATGCATATAAATAGGACACGACTCTTGCCATGTTGCACCACGCTCTGCCCTTCACAAGAACCACTGCGAGTGACATCATCGTGTCTTGCGCTGGTGCGTCTCGTCCAGTTCTGCGATCTCGTCCAGCAGCTGGCAGGTCTCTGTGGGGTTCGCAATCCATGCTGTTGTGCATGCCAAACGCGCCTTGAAGTCATTCGCGCCAGCACTGAGGAATTGGTCGCCAACGTGCAGTGTCTTCGACCCCTCAATTGACCCAAAGATCCTCTGACACGCCAGAACGCCCCAGCTCTTGTCTCCAATGTCCACAAACACATCGTTGCCACCTGGTAAGAGCGTCAGTACACAGTTAATAAGACATTGTGAGCCACAAACCGTTGAAGGCGCAGAAAGGCAATCGTTGTCCAACCTCAGAGATGTCCTACGCATGTCAGCAGGCTCGTTGTGGCGGGTGTTCAAAACCTACAAGGACTTTCTGCACGATCAGGACAGTCTCTTCCAGAGTCTCTCGACAGAACCGATCGCCATTCTTCGGTATGATTCCCACTGCCCTCTCTTTGCGCACAATCTCGGCATTCATCCTCATGTTCTTCACCGTGTCTCTCAGAGATGCTTCTGCGATGTCAAGGAGCTCTGCAACGTCGTCGTCCGACCACAACAGCATCTCCTTTAGCACCCACTCCTCGCGTGGGACAAATTTTAACAAGTCGGGGCTGTTTTCGTCAAACTTGAAGCAGAAGCTGCTCTCGCCACCCATGATCATGAATCCTTGCTTTGACTCTAGTGGTAAATCAGACTCTTGAATGGCGTGCAACAGCCCGAAAAGACGCCCATAGTATCGGCTGGCTTCAGTGTAGCCTGCTGCCGTAACAATGCCAATCTTGGAGCCCCTTCTCATGAGCTGCAGGATCTTTGAGATGATAGGGTTGTCAGGCAGCAGGTTCATCCCATCATCGTACAGGGTGACATCTCCGTCGAAGGTCACAAGCTCAATAGGACCAGTGCGGACGAGGCTCATGATTTGAGCTGTATTTAAGACAAGGCGCACGTCGTTGAAGGAAGGTGGTACAAAGCGCCGGTAGCTGATTGAGCGCCGTTGATCTTGGAATATGAATGCATCGTGAAGAGCTAGCGGTGTGAAGAAGTTCGCGACTGTTGGAACCAAAAGCTTGAGCTTTGATCGGTCTGGCTTCCCTAACTTTTGATGTTCAACTGCGAAATCAGTCAATACTATCCATGTTCCAGCACTCCAGAGATTGACGAAGCTGTGGAAGTAATCCTGACTCACTGTGATCGTTGATTATGTCTTCCACATCACGCATGATCTCGGCATATCGACGTTGGGCCACGCTGGCCTGCTGGTGAACGGTCTGTGCGTTCTCCTCAAATACGGCTGTTGGCTGAGAGTGGAGGACAAAGGGGACTGCTAGAAGACCCTTGCGAAGAGTCAGTACTCCTGCGGCATGGCTGATGTTTGCTGAATGATAGTACCTTGATCCACTCGATCTGTAGGAGCAACTTAGTGGAGTCTCATAACGTGTAATCGGCGCGTGCATACCAATTGATCTCGCCTATGAGTCTTGAGACAATGTCAGAAGTTGCGTCAGGATGTCAGTGGAGTAGCGGACCTTGAGGGCATCTACATGTCAATCGTGTTAGTATACGCTAGCTTGAAGTTGTGAGCCAGGTAGCATGGCAGCTCTGAGAATCGACATACATTCAACGCGGTATCTGGTAGTCATCGTGGAGCAGCAGTAGCGAGTGAGGAAACGTTCAGGAAGTGAGAAGAGTGTTGAGCTGTCAATGCGTCCAGGAGTGTGACTACAAGCCTGTCGGAGGTGGCCGCTAGCGGGGAGAGCAGTTGCACGTGGAACCTGGTACAGTGGAGAAGGAACGATACACCTGGGAGCTCCGGTGATCTCCTCTAACAAATGCAGACACACAGAAACTGAAGTTCAAGCAAGTCGAGAACCAACAGTAGCACATGCACTGAGAGGACAAGACAACAATGAAGTGCTAGCTAGTGAAGCTTTATCGATAAGAAACACACGCGACGAGCGGGCGCTACCGAAGTGAGGCTCGACCTTTGTGCAAGGGTCCTTCTTTCAATGCACAAGTCAACAACGTCGCATTCGAGCAAACGGATCGCTGGACGATTCGCATCATGTCCGGATTTGATTCGCTGAAAGACGTAGCACTGCGCCCATGGCCGGCGGACAAGGACGACGATTCCAGCAGAGATGTAGTACTACGGAAAATCGAGCAGCTCGCAACGGAGCGAGGACATATGCGCAACATAACAGAGCAATCGCTACAAGCTGATATTGACTCTGGGAAAGATGCTCTTGGCGATGCGAAGGATAGCTCGGAAGAAGGTGACGAGGCGAAGAAACCCCAGACGTTCGAGGAGAGGAGGGAAGAAATAATGAAGATGCAGTGGGAGATGAGTACTCACCTGGAGTACGTCTGGGCATGGTCTGCTGGTCTTGCTTTCAGTCACTAACGTTATAAAGTTTCGCCATGTTCGCCGCTGCCAATGCGCTCGATCTCATCTCCCTCGTCCTATCCGCCGACCCTAATAAGCGCGCGCCCTCATCCTTTAGCCAAAGGTTGCGAAAAGAAGGTTTTGATGAAGGGCTTCCTTTCGACTCTATAGGAATTGCTAAGGAGAACCATCAGCATAATGTTCTAAAAGGTCCAGAGCTGCAGAGAAGAGCAGAGCAGCAAAAGAGACAGGATCTCGTGGCTAAAGCTGCCCGGCTGGAAGCGCTCGACACTGCGACAGATGAGATTCTGGATGCGGCGAAGAACCTGGAGAAGGAGGTGCGGAAAGAGACAAAATACTGGCAGGAGATTGTATCTATCTCAGACAAGGGCTGGCCTATTCACCGGATGCGTTCAGAGAGACAACCTGCGCCATTTGCTGTGCGCTACGGATTCCCAGAAGGTACGCGGGTATTCAGATATACCAGGGGATGGCCGCTAACGTATTTATAGCCAGTCCATACTTCAAAGCCCGTGGATCTGCGCCATTGCGAATGAACAAGGATGGCGGCATTATACTCGACCCAAATCTTGCCTTGAAACCAAAGACATTGCGCATAAGGATCATGGAGGGAACGAAGGTCACTGGTTCGTCACAGCTTCCTGTGGAAAGCTTAGGGGAGGGACTTGCTGTAGAGAAGTCAATTCGGCTCGCAAGAGATTCGTTGCTGGAAGAGGAATTGTTTTACGAAATGAGCTTGGAGACACGGCAACTGCTACCGTACGGCGTTCGATTACGAGACTCTGTCATCACAGTAGATGCGCCAGGGACGGACACTTCAACTCGACAGCTCCTGATCGACTGCATACCTCGCGGAGATAAGATTCCGGACGGGCAAGATCACACCCACGACTGGCTGACACAGGCGATCGTCGAAGCCTTGCGACTCTTGTTGACCCATGAGCATAGCATGCGACTGTATCGCCGCACCCAGATCCCGCCTCCGTTGACCTCTCGAAAACAGGAGAAGAAGGCACCGCCGCTTTTGCGTACCTTGCTTGCAATGCTCCACCACCTTCAGAATGTGGACTCATTATTCGCTTATCTGGACAAAGTGTCAAAAACGCTAGGAAGTGCTGGTCTTGAGGCTCCAGTAGACACGGCTCGAGAAGAATCGCTCAGCAAACTACGTGACAGCCTTGGGAAATCTACCAACAAGGATCTCTCAATGACAGATCAACTCTTGGATATTTTCACAAGACCATATACAGGAAAGGCCACACTAATTTTACCATCGACTCAGAGCTCGCCGATCGAACAGCTGTCTATTGCAGTACGCACCGTCATTGGCGCTCCTACGTTTGGTACCGAGTATAAGCTCACACTACCCTCATCTCTTGCGATGGATCTTGGTCTCTCTACCGAGAATAGATTCCAAACCACAGCCGACACCATCTCGTACCTTGACTGGATGCTGTCGCTGTATGTGGCGCGTCGTGTCCTCAAGAACGAATACACGAATAGAGCAGCCGTCAAGGGTGCGGAGGCCAGAGTGACAATCGCGAGCAAGAGCAGCAAGAAGGGATTGTCGGTGAAGCGGAACATCACGGTCGAGTTTAGAGAAGGGCTGTTGACACTGCGACTGGGTGACCCGCAAGCGCCATCTCGAGAGTCACATTCTTGGTCTGGTAAAGGAGACAAAGTACCCCTCAAAGAAAAGGTCCAGGGTTGGGTTGGATGAGTAGTATAACGAATGCTATTCTGAATTCGGAGATGCCCCATGGTTCTTTATACGCGTATCGACCCTTGTTGTTCTTCCTTCTGCATACTCACGCCTTGGTTAGTATATCAGGCAGAGTGAGACCTCATTCAACACGACAGTCCACAGCCAAGCGCGACTTGGATTAAGTGACGACACATCAGCTGAGATTATTGCGAGTGCCTTGGAACCCCTCTTTTCCAAGCACAGGACGTAGCCTGCCTCTTATGATCCTGGTGGTGGTCTCCAATCGCTGTAGACGAGTACGAAGCGCTCCCATTGCCTGACGCCCACGGCACACCTTTCTCAGACAGGCCACGGCCAGCAACTGCGCCAAGTAAGTGTTCAAATACACCGCCATTGGCTTCAAGACTAAGCTGCACGTGTTGCAGCGGGTAGTACGGCAGAGAGATGCCTACAGCTGTGCATGCAGGAACACGAGCGCATGACGAGACCTTTAGTCACACTGTAGTGGTCGCATCAAGGTAATACAGGGCATCTAAGCTGTTTCCACGTTGCAAATTGCGAGAAATTCGTCTCGATTCAACCGTGGTGTTGAGACTGATGAGGCTGAAAACGCTGAAGATCCGGCCGGCGCGGGTGGAGTCACCCCCACTTGGAGCTTGCCGACCAGAATGATTTTGAGCAAACCCACGTCATGCCGCAGGGCCATTGAGCAGCATCGCAGAAGAACGCGCGCAACCCTATCATCGGGTCGCCGAAGATATATAGTAATTGGCCGGACACATTTACAATCAGCTTGCTTTGTTTTTCTCAGCTACACACTGCCACCAACCTTATCACTTGCTTGTGCAGCCACCGTGAAGCTACCCCTCCTGAAGCTCTGAACCTCAACACATCGACGAGGACCCGCTTCGGCCTCTCTCACTTTTCCTAGACACCGCACCTTGACCTCATACCTGACCCACAGTGAAACGCCTAGCAACTACATCACTCTTGCTTCCTCAGATTGAGGCTTCACTCACGACTCACGACCTTCCACGACCACACCACACACAAACATGGCGCCCACGAACGTGCCAGCTCCCCTCGAGGGAAAGAAGAGGAGAATCGGCGTCATGACCAGCGGAGGAGACGCACCCGGCATGAACGGAGCGGTGCGAGCTGTCGTTCGCATGGCCATCCACAACAACTGTGAGGCCTTCGCCATCTACGAGGGCTACGATGGACTCGTCAAGGGCGGCGACATGATCAAGGAGATGCAATGGGAGGATGTCCGAGGCTTCCTCTCTGAGGGAGGAACTCTCATTGGCACAGCGCGTTGCATGGAGTTCATGCAGCGAGACGGCCGTCGGACAGCCGCAAAGAACATGATCACCAAGGGCATCGACGCTCTCATCATCTGCGGTGGTGACGGTTCGCTCACTGGTGCCGATAGGTTCCGCGACGAGTGGCCCAGCCTGCTCGAGGAGCTCATTGAGCGTAAGGAACTCACCAAGGAGCAGGTCGACCCATTCAGACACCTCAACATCGTCGGTCTTGTTGGTTCCATCGACAACGATCTCTCTATGACCGATGCCACGATCGGTTGCTACACATCTCTTGCCCGTATTTGCGAAGCCATCGACTCAGTAGACACCACGGCTGTCAGTCACCAGCGTGCGTTTGTCATTGAGGTCATGGGCAGGCACTGCGGTTGGCTCGCTCTTAGTGCTGGTGTAGCAACTGGGGCCGACTTTGTCTTCACACCCGAAAACCCACCACACCCCGGCTGGGAGAAGGATATGCTGAAGCAAATCAAGAAGCAGAGGGACATGGGCAAGCGCAAGACCATCGTCGTCGTCGCTGAAGGCGCTATCGACCGCGACCTGAAGAAGGTCACCTGTGAGCAGGTCAAGGATGTCCTTGCGAAAGATGGTGGGCTCGACACAAGAATCACCACACTTGGTCACGTCCAGCGCGGAGGTACACCATCTGCGTACGACCGTATGCTTGCAACCCTGCAGGGTGCTGAGGCTGTCAAGGCAGTCTTGGAGGCCACACCTGAGACCCCTAGCCCTGTCATCTGTATCCAAGAGAACAAGATCGTCCGTCGATCACTCCTGGAAGCTGTTGCGCAGACCAAGGAAGTCGCCGTTGCCATCGAGAACAAAGACTTCGAGCGTGCTATGCAGCTCCGCGATACTGAGTTTGCTGAGCAGTACAAGTCCTACAACATCACCACCGCGGCCAACTTGCCTGAGCTTCGCCTGCCCGAGGAGAAGCGCATGCGCGTCGGTATCATCCACGTCGGTGCACCAGCTGGTGGTATGAACGCTGCCACTCGTGCGGCGGTAGCATACTGTATCGCCCGTGGCCACACACCTGTTGCGCTCCACAACGGATTCCCTGGTATCATCCGCCACCACTCAGACGAGCCCGTCGGCGCTGTCCGCGATATCAAGTGGATTGATGCCGAGACATGGGCCTCGAAGGGTGGATCTGAAATTGGAACCAACCGTGGTCTGCCCAGCGAAGACCTCGAGACCTGCGCCTTCGTCTTCAAGAAGTACAACATCCAGTCGTTGTTCGTTGTCGGTGGTTTTGAGGCCTTCACCGCTGTATCTGAACTGCGCAAGGCTCGCGAGCATTACAAGGCGTTCAAGATCCCCATCGTCAGTACTCTCGTAATGCGCTCTGATATGTCAAACTAACAATCGCAGGTCATCGTTCCCGCTACCATCTCCAACAACGTCCCCGGAACCGAATACTCAATCGGCTCGGACACATGTCTGAACGCCCTCATCCAGTACGCAGACGCCTGCCGTCAATCCGCCTCCGCTTCTCGTCGCCGTGTGTTCGTCATTGAGACCCAGGGTGGAGAATCTGGTTACATTGCTACCGTCGCCGGTCTCTCCATTGGCGCGCTTGCTGTCTACACACCCGAGGACGGCATCAACCTCAAGATGCTGGATCGCGACATTGACCACTTGGCCGAAGTCTTCAAGAAGGACAAGGGTATCTCTCGCTCCGGAAAGGTCATCCTGGTCAATGAGAAGGCCAGCAAGACGTACTCGGTTCAGACCATTGCACAGATGATTGCCGAGGCCGGCAAGGGCAAGTTCGAGTCCCGCCACGGTGTACCCGGCCACTTCCAGCAAGGCACTACGCCCTCGCCCATGGATCGCGTGCGCGCTGTCAGGTTCGCGACAAAGGCCATGCAGCACCTCGAGGAGTTCATCGGCCAGGGCGTGGACGAGATCGACGACGACCCAATGAGCGTTAGCGTCGTCGGTATCAAGGGCAGCAAGCTGCTGTTCTCGCCTATGGAGCAGGTGGAGAAGAAGGAGACAGAGTGGCACAGGAGACGCCCCAAGCACGAGTTCTGGATGGCCCTCAAGGAGACGGTGGATACGCTTTCCGGCCGTCCTACCGCACCGAAGAATCCCGCATCCATTGATACCCTGGCGGGCAGGCCGAGCAGCAGCGGCTCAGCGTTGTAGAAGTAGAAGTAGAAGTAGAAGTAGAAGTATCATGACAGGGCGTGTGCAGTTATGACAGTATGTATTGAATGACAACCATCTATATCTATGCTTTACGCTCTGCGCTACAAGTGTGTCCGATAGCTCTTCAAACTCTCATCATCCCAGCTCAAGAACTTGCCACTCAACTCCTTCTCGCCCCGCACGGCCAGGTTCGAGATGACACCGCCAGGCTGCTCTGGCCTAACGAGCTTCCCCTCCTTGTGCAGCCCATGGAATTTTGCCTGATCGCTCGCACTCATGGTCTTGTTGTGCTCCTCGCGAATCGCCCTTTGCATCTCCGTGTCCACAACACCCGGCCGGATGCTCACGGTCGTAACATCCGGTTCCTCGACCGCCAGCGTAGCTGCCACATGGTTCAAGACGGCTTTGCCCGACCCGTACGCGCCCCAGCCTTGGTACGCGCCTGTTGCTGCTCCACTACTGGTGAGGACGATTCTGCCCTTGGACGCACGCAGCGAGGGGAGCGCGGCCTGCACCATGCCCACTGCGCTGAAGACGTTGATGTCGTACGCTTGTCGCCATTCTTCGGGCGTGCTGTCGGCGATCTTCTTCACGGGGTCGAGGGCGCCGTGGTTGATGATCAGGCTGTCGAGGCGCCCGAAGCGCTCGTTGGCGACTGTGACGAGGTCTTTGGCCAGACGCGGCTCGGCGGCATCACCGGTAACGATTTCGACGCGGTCGCGGCCGTATTTCTGTTGCAGGTCTTGTAGGGCGGAGGCGGTGCGGGAGGTAAGGACGAGCTTGTGTTGGGTCGGCTGGGAGAGGAGGTAATGCGCTATTGTGAGGCCGATTCCTAGATCTTATTAGCATCCAGAGGGACATGTTCAATTCGAGCTTTGCAGTCTCCAGGTCTGTGTTGTCTTGGAAGGAAGGTTCCGATGGTGGGAGATGCAATTGGCATGAGAAAGCATCCCGAGGATCTATTGTGACATATGGTGACTACTGACCTCGCGATGCTCCGGTAAGGATGATGACCATTTCTTTTGTCTCACTCATCTTGACTTGTGTGTTGCAGGAAAGCGACAATTGTTCTACAGATTTTGAGTAGTGAGCTCGACTCCCCACCATGCCGCGGCTCACACGCACGTCATAGCTTCGGCATCTTGTCTGTATCTCCCGAGAGCTCAAACATTTCTCCAGACACCACATTCGCGCTCCCTTGCACCAATGGCCTCGAAACTGCTTTGTTCTACGCCAAGTATTGCGCGGACATGCGCGCGGAGCTCTCGCTTTGCTGCACCCCGAGCGATCGCACCGTTCGCCCAGCGGCGCTGTATCTCAGCATACGGCTATGAGCAGGCCAAAGCCCTCACATTCTCCGAGTATGGCGAGCCGCCGTCCGTCCTCTCCCTTCACGGGCACTCGATCTCGCCACCCCATGGCGACAAGATGACTATTCGCTTCCTCGCTTCGCCCATCAATCCGGCCGACATCAACCAGATCCAGGGCGTGTACCCTTCGAAACCGACCTTCACAACCGACCTCGGCACACCAAACCCCATCGCTGTCGCCGGTAACGAAGGAGTAGCGGAGATCATCGCGCTCGGTGATAAGGTGAAGAGCGCAGGATACAAGAAGGGCGACTGGGTCTTCATGAAGGCTCCCGGTTTTGGCACATGGCGAACCCACGCGTCAGCAACAGTGGACCAGGTTGTCAAGCTCGAGGAGTCGATGAGAGAAGGCATCACTGCTCTCCAGGCCGGCACCGTCAGCATCAACCCCTGCACCGCGTACCGCATGATCACCGACTTCACCACTCTGCAGCCCGGCGAGTGGTTCATCCAGAACGGCGCAAACTCTGGCGTTGGTCGCGCAGCGATTCAGCTGGGCAAGAAGTGGGGGCTGAAGAGCATCAACGTTATTCGCTCGCGCGACGACAAAGCCGCCGAGGACAAGTTGAAGGACGACCTCAAAGCGCTGGGCGCAGACGTCGTCATCACAGACGCCGAACTGCAGGCACAGGGTATCCGCGACCAAGCAAAAGAATGGACAAACGGCGGCCGCGAGAAGATCAGGCTGGCAATGAACTGCGTGAACGGAAAAGCTGCGACCGCAATGGCCAAGCTGCTCTCTTCATCCGCACACTTCGTTACCTACGGCGCCATGTCGAAGCAGCCGCTCACCATCCCCGCCTCCATGCTCATCTTCAAGGATATCCATTTCCACGGCTTCTGGGTGAGTCGATGGGCGGAGAAGAATCCTGAGGATAAAGTCAAGACGGTGAATGATGTGCTGGATATGACGAGGAAGGGCGAGTTCAAGGACACGCCGTTTGACCAGATCAAGTGGGATTACGAGACAAAGGGCGATGAGCTGATTGCGAAGGTTAAGGATACTCTTGAGGGCTACCGGGAAGGAAAGGGTGTCTTTGTGTTTGGCAAGACATAGTCTCTCGTCAGATCTGTGTACATATAATGTAAGAGTCGATTGCGTTGTACAAGTGCGCCGCTGAGTTTACTTCGTCAAAACTTGCCAACAAAGCAGGGTAGCAAGCGTACCTGCAGCCGTCGTTATAGCCGAGGCTCCACGCGGGGAACAGAGCCAGCCACAACCATCGAGCTTAACTCTATCCCTGCACGTCAATTGCCGGTTACATGAACATGACGTGAAGACTCACTCAGCCAGTCTGTCGGGACTGCGGTACGGGATCACGATCAATTGAGGTCATAGCAAGGATATACCACAGGACTCTACAGGCTATAAGACCAGGCCGTGTTCCACTGAATTGGAAATGGCCATTGCTCCGACGAACGAAGATGTTGTCAAAAGTACTTTTCGCTGCGGGCGCCTTGCTCCCAGCACTTACGAGCGCACAAGTAATTTCTGATCCAGGTGCTCTGGGTGGCCCTCTCGAGGTTGTGCATCTGTACTACGATCAGTGGCCGACTGGCATTACCGTCTCCCGTTCTGGCCGCAAGTTCTCCAACTACCCAGGTATGCCACAAAAGATCATGCAAGAATGACAGTAATTAAAATGACGTATAGCTGGCCTCGACAGCAACAACACCAACACCGGCAACGTCACTCGCTATGCGGTTGCTGAGTTGACTTCAAATAATACCGAGACACCCTACCCCAATGCCAAAATCAACAATCCCCCTGGTGGTGCCATCAACTACACAACAACCCCTCCCACCAGCGCAAACTACCAAAACTACCTCATCGGCGTGCAGTCTGTGGTCCTCGACCCTCTAGACCGTCTCTGGATCCTAGACACCGGGCGCGTTTTAACCGCCGACGGGACTCTCCTGAACGCGTCCCCGGGCGGCACAAAGCTTGTCTGCGTGGACATCAGCACAGACGGCGTAGTGCAGACCATCGTGTTTCCCTCGACTGTCGCTTTCCCAGACTCCTACATCAATGACATCCGCTTCGACCTGCGGCCGCAGCTCACAGAGTCAGGTAAGGGCGTGGCGTACATCACCGACTCGTCCTCCGAAGGCCGCAACGGGATCATCATCGTCGATCTTGGTACGGGCGAGAGCTGGAGGCATCTGAACAACATTCCTGAAGTGAGCGCTGAGCGGGGGTTTGTCCCGTTCGTATGGGGTCAGCCGCTGTACTACATCCCCGGGCCTGGGCAGCCGTTGACCACGGTGCCGCTGGGCAGTGACGGCATTGCGCTGTCTGCTGATGGCGAGGACCTGTACTTTGGCCCGGTTGGTGGACGCGGGCTTTACAGCGTGCCCACCAAGCGCTTGAGAGACCGCAGTCAGAGCAGTGAATTGCTGGCGCAGGGCGCGGTGCAGAATCATGGCCAGAGGGGCGTGAGTGATGGCTTCGAGACTGATACCAATGGCTTCATCTACGCTGGCAACATGGAGCAGGAGGCGCTGGTCTTCTTCAACCCTGCCAACGGCACAGTGAGCACCTTCGTTAGGGACCCGAGGATTAGCTGGATCGACACAAGTAAGTTTACGTGGTTGAGAGACAAGATTGAGAGACTGTGCTAACGAGAGTAGTGTCTGTTGCCAGCGATGGATACTTGTATTTCACCGACAACCAGCTGGCGTTCAGCAAGAGCTTCTACCCTGGTACGGATAGGCGCGTAAGGCCCTTTGCGCTGTTCAGGGTTAAATTGCCTGGTAATGGAACGAGGGTTGATCTGCAGTGAGAGCTGGGGCTCGAGATGAGTATGCTATTGGATGATGTGAAGAATAGAGCCTTCTTTACAAGAGAACAGCTGTAAATGGTGGTCTCTGGCTATCAAACGAGAGCACTCCTAATACAAAGCTCTTTACTCGGCTACTGCCACTAGTGTGTAAGCCCTTATGTGCACAAAGAGCATTTCATTGCACTGGTGGGACCCTGAACGTCCTCAAAAACATGCCAGTGACTCACGTTCTCCAGCACGTGCAAGCTCGCTCTACCCTGCAATGTTTTGGCATAGCCCTCACATAACACGAAAGCAGGCCTAATGGAGCTGGATTGGCGAGCCATCTGTGGACGACGGGGAGAGAGCGCTGTGAGGTGTTGGCGACGTGACCGTCTGTTCGAAGACACCCGAGTCTGAATTCTCACCCGTGCGGTCGACATGGTGGAGAGGAATCGGAAATTATCCAGATTTGTATCGCAGAATGGTATCGTGAAGAATACGTATTCGCCACGCTTAACGCCAGTCAAATCTCAAGAACGCAAACACATAACACGTCGAAGGTATCCACCTAGTGCTTACTCACCCCCTTAAACATCATCTTAAACACACCAGCGACGATCTTGAACACGATCATCAAAACCCACACTACGGCCTTGAACCCAAAGGTAAGAACGCCAATGATCGCTCTCGCCACGAACGGCAGCTGATCTTCCTTCTCAGCAGCCTTGCGTGCCTTCTTCTCCGCCCGCGTCTCTTTCACGCCCACCTCCTTACTCTGCCCATACCACTCACCAAGCTCAATATCCTTATCAAATTCCGCATTCCGATCCCTCGCTCTCGAGGCCGCGCGGCTAGTCGCCCTGCTCTGGCTCGTGGTCTCATCCACGGTCGAGCTCTTCAAGCTCATGACCAACTTCCTCAACGAACTCGTGACCGCAACACCAGCCTTCTCCCTCCCGGCCTTGGACCGCGCATCGACGCCCTCCCAATCCTGCCTAAAGCTGTCCTTCAAGCTCCGAGCTTTGACTTCAGGAGTCATGTCTTCGTAGTCGTTCGCAGGTGGAGCCTCGAAATTCTGCAGACTAGTCTTCCTACTACTTCTCCCGCGCGTCGCCTCCGCGATGGCGACAGCGCACAGTGTACTCGCAGCGACGTCGACAAGGAACGGATTCCCGAACCGCGTCAAAGCGCCCAAGTTCAGGACTAAAGCGTCGTTGGCGAAGTCGAGGCGCGCGAGCATGTGCTCGTCAGGCGTAGCGTCTGTGGTTGTGGGGAGCTGGTTTACGCTCATGGTAGATGGTGTAGCGCTAATGGGCCGCATCTGAGCGTCGAAGCGTGGCGGTGTTGGAAGTGGGGAGAAAGCGTTGGTACGCGGCGTACTGGTGGAGAGAATGTAGGGGTTAAGGAGAGTGATGGATGCTGGTTTCGTCACGCCCAGGGCAGGGGTCGAGGGCATATTGTGGCCGTATATAGCGGTTATAGGGCGTGTGGATGGCTTGTTGATCAGGCTGCAATCGCCCTCGACTTGAATGGGGAACGTGCCGAGTGTGGGGTGGTGCAGTTGGTATGAGCCCTCGGAGGGGATGTGTTGGGCCCAAGGGTTGGCGGCTTGGTTGGGGTCGTCGCGCGTCCAGAGGAGCGTGCAGCATTCTCGCTGCGCGGCACCGGCGAGGACATCTTCTGCAAGACGCTGGGCTGCGGGAGATTGCGCGCCCGGGTCAACGAGGGCGATACGTGATGCAGCTGGCGAGTTTGCGGCTGCGTCTAGGGCCTGCAGAGCGGCAAGCTTGGGGTAAATGCTTGTCAGAAGTGTAGTAGATTCTTGTTGCCTGGAATCAAATGTCGTCGTGTCCATGGAAGGAGGTGAGATCAGGTCGAGTTGGGCTATTGGGAGCACTCGCGGCTGAGTGGGATGATGTCGTTGAATCAGGAGTTCGTTGATGATGCTCTGTACAGGAGCATCTTCGCCAGCAAGATTTGTCGTCGCCAGACTGTAGAAAGGAAGAGAAGGCGTTGTTCCGAAAGTGATGGTAGGATTTGCCAGAGTTGCTCGATGCATCTTGAGGGTGTAGATCTGTATCGTTGGCTCTTCTTGCCCATTGGTGGCCAGCCAGAGATTGTCAAGCAGATGCGATGGTGTAAAGAACGTCTTCGGCGGTGGCTTAGCAGCCATAGTATTCCTTGACGAGTTATTGCCATGGGGTACATATGGCTCTGAGGAATATGGCGACCTGCTTGTCTGTAGGTGGGTCGGCGACGCTTGCATAGGCTTGTACGCTTGTTGCGAGAGAGGCAGGTTGGGATTGTATGTTGGAAACATAGACCGCATTTGGATTTCTTCTTGCGGTGACCTGGGCGGCCGTGTTGCAGTCGTGTTGCTACGGACTAGTGTGTCGCATGTTGAGAATGCAGGAGAGACTGCTCGGTTGGGCTCAGGACTGTATGCATGGGGTGTCGAGAACGACGGTGAAGGGCCGCGGTAGAAGTCCTCTTGTGCTACAACTGGCGATGCTGTTGTAGGGCCTGATGTGAAGCCGTTCGTTGGTGCAACATGGGCTCGAGGCGGTGCGGTGACCGCTGGAGCAGCATTGTTGGCATTTGACGGCGACACAGGGACGGAGTTGACCTGTATGACTAGCTCGTGGAAATCAATTGGTTCTTCCATATGGTTTGCGCTGTCTTTTCTCTCCACGACTGGTGCTGGAACAGAAGGCTTCGCAGCTGGCGACGGTCTGCGAGCTGGGCTGGTTTGCCTTGCGCGAGGGGGCGGAGGAAACAACTGGAACCCGGTTCCTGTCATCTTGAGTCTGTGGTCTCTATCGTGGTCGATGTATGATTAGAAATTATGTAGGTAATCGTGTTCAGCAATCAATGTGTAAGTTCATGTAGACACCAGGTCGGCGCTGGAAACACAACGAGGCCTGAGTATATGGGAACGGCAACCCATCCTCGCTCTCCAGTGTAACATATCTTTTCCTCTTTACCCGCCGCAATAGCGGTAGAGATGCCTCTCATGCACAACCTACCTCTTGCAGCACTTTTTGGTATGGAGGCGGCCAATCAGAATGTAGACCCTGTTCGGCGCGTAGAGGCTCGATGTCGGTGGTTGGCTACATCACGATTAAGCGCCGGCACTTCCAGCACCCCATGTAGTTACTGAATCTCTGCAAGCTGCTTCCCCTGCATTCATTCGCCGAAGAGCATGTGCCTGACCAGCGCACAGGGCATGACCGTGTGTGACGGGTCAATCTGCGGGAGGAAGCGATCATCTCAAAGGTCTATTTTGAGGATACGTCTGCAGGCCAGGAACGACGTCGAGTCCTCTAAGAGGCCCGAGTGAAGTATAGACGCTCATAGAGTCATGGCAGAGATGTTCGTCGTACGTTCTCAAAGTGGTGGAAGTATCCCTCTTGGTAGAATCCTTACTGTCGAGGTTATGCACGTGGAGAGCGTTCTGCATCTGGGCTCACCGCAGCTCGAGAAGCATCCCGAACACGATAGAGATTGTGTGTGAAGACATGCCTTGGAATGGGATGGCTGCAGCGAGCGCCCGGTTGTTACTTAGCTCCGAGATCCCGTGGTTGCGAACCCGATGAATATCTCCAGCAGTGGGAGAAGGGCGGAAGTGCGTGAAAGGGCTCATGACGCCGCCTGGAGATTCGCTGCGCGCTAATGTTATCGATAACCTTAAATTCTGGAAAAAGTTGTAGTACTTCGTCATTTGCGTGTGCGACACCAGCAACAATTTTCACAATGCCTACAGAACTAGAAGAGGTGAGGCCTTGGCCCCAGCATAATCTGAGTCGCATAGCTAACGGCTGTCTCAGCTCGTCGAATTCCTCCACCACGGCAACACGCAGATCCGACAAGCTGGTGAGCGCTGCCCCACCACCCCGCCATCGAGTCTCGCTCACACGCAACAGCCGCCGAGCATCTCGTCGGATACTCGCAGGCCGATGTCCCCCTCTTCAAGCGTAACCAGCTTGAGCCGGTGAAGGACCTCAAGCTGCTGGTGAAGGACTATGCGCCGATTGCGAAGAACGCCCTCACCATCCTCATCAACATCTCGGCCGACCTGGAGGTCCTGAAGGACATCTCAAAGGACGATGCGTTCCTTGAGCTGCTGCTGTCTCGGATAACAGTATGTCAGTTCTCCAGCAGATTGGCACCAGGAAATACAGGGCTGACAGAGCACAGAACAAAAAGGAGCCAAATGCAAACGAGATCGCCATGCTCCTCGCCAACATGGCCAAGGACGACTCGCTGCAGCGCGTCCTCGAGCTCAAGCGCGACGTCCCCAAAGAGCTATCAACCTCCAAATGGGCTATGGACCAGCTGATGGACTGCTTCGTCAAAGGCGCCGAGGGTGCATACAACGCCAAAGCCGACTACGACTACCTCTCGTACTTCTTCGCCGACCTGGCCAAGTTCGAGAAAGGCCGCGAGTACCTGACCACCTCGCAGGAGCATGACAGCAACATCATCCCCATCACCAAGATCCAGGTCTTCACTGACCACAAGAGCCACATCCGCCGCCTCGGTGTGGCATCTACGATCAAGAACGCTGCCTTCCGTGTGCCCGCGCATCCGGTCCTGCTGTCGAACCTGCCTGAAGATCCAACGCTGCCTGCGCCCGGCATCGGTGCGAACTTGCTCCCCTATATTCTGCTGCCGCTGATGGGGCCGGAGGAGTACTCGGACGAAGACACCGAGGGCATGCTGGACGAGCTGCAGCTGCTAGAACCCGACAAGGAGCGCGAGCCCGACCACGAGATCGTCAAGTCGCATCTCGAGACCATCTTGCTCTTGACCACAACGCCTGAGGGGAGAGAGGTGCTGCGCAAGGTCAAAGTGTACCCGATTGTGCGCGAGTGCCATCTGCATAACGAGAATGAAGAGGTGCGGGAGGCGTGTGATCGCGTGGTGCAAATTCTGATGCGCAAGGAGGAGGGTGAAGAGGAGGATATTCCTGACATGAGTGCAGCGGCGGGCGGGAGTGGGAAGATGGTTGAGCTGGGCCCTGACGACGATGAGGAAGACCAATTGGTTGAGGTATTGTAGGAAAGACACAAGACCTACAAAGGGAGAAGTCTAGTCTAGAATGTTTCAAATAACGACGCCGTCCACATGCACACTATACTTTTACAGGCCGGATATCCTCTTGACTGCTCTTCTCGCTCCTATCGCCATGCAACGGGCTTTCGTTCCCCTCCTCTGCGGCCACTTCTTCAAGCACTTTCTCCACGGCGCCCTCCTCCTCATCTCTACCCTTCTCCGGCGGCCTCATCTCATCGCCTTCCTGATGTCCACCCAGATGCCGCTTCTCACTCGTCTTTCCATCAGCACTGTCCTTGTTTTTCTTCTTCAAACTCCACCCGCCCCTCCACCCGACCCATCGGTCCTCCCATGGGCCCCTAGCAAACATGACAAGCAACGCTGTTGCGATGAACCCTACACTCGTACTCCCTGACCCGATCCAGCCCGCAGCGGCATAGATATGGTTCCCCGCCGCCGTGCCAATAAGTTGCCCACAGAAAGTGCTGACCATAAATGCCGTGTTGACACCGTTCCTTCGTTTCGGTTCGATCGTATAGATAGCGCTTCTCTGCGCGATCTGCGCCGTCTGATTTCCAAAGTCGAGGAGCAGCGCTTGCAGCACAGGGCCCGCGACGTTGAATGTGCCGATGTAGGTGCCGAGACACACGCCGAGCAGCGAGCATGACAGACCAAAGATAATGCTGAAGTGCGGGACAAATTTGTCGGTCATGCGGCGCGCCCAGATCGGGCTGATGAGCATGCCTGCTATGCCGATGAGGCCGAAGAGTCCGATGGTTAGCGAGTCGTAGTGGTATGGCGACCCGGCGAGCAGAAACGTAAGAGTCGTCCAGAAACTTGTGAACGGCGCGCTGCACAGGAGGCCTGCGAGACAGGCTTGGACCAGTACTGGGTGCCGCGGGATCATGAGCAGGATGTCCCACAGTATGCGGAAGTAGTTCATTCCTGGATTGGTGGCTGGATAGTCGGGCATGAACAGCCAGAGTAGGACAAAGATCAGGTATTGCAAGCCTAGAGCGAGCCAGTAAACGGCTCGCCAGGTCACGAAGTTGCTGATGGTCCCGGAGAGGACGCGGGCGACTAGCACGCCCAGCATAAGGCCGGAGACGACGATGGAAAGGGCTGCTGCGCGACGATTTGGGGGCGCAAGGTCTCCGACGAGAGGGAGCATGAGTTGGGGCGTTACGGTTGTGACCGCGGTTATGAAGGAGATGGCTGTGAAGACACCAAGGTTGGAGGTTATGCAGAGGCCGAGCCTGGGAGAATCAGCCGTGTTATTTCGGTATTTACGGTATTTCGACCTACCACATCGTTGCTGTGAAGAAGACCAGGCCGCATACGAATGGACGTCTGGGCAGCAGATCCCCGAGGGGACATAGAAACAACAATCCTGCAGCATACCCTGCTTGCATGACCGTGGGGATCTGCGCGACTTGTTCATATCGAACACCGAAGTCTCGAGCGAGAACATTAAGGATGGGGTGGTTGTAGTACAGATTTGCGACCGTAAAGCCTGCTGCGAAGGCGAACAAGACGTTCATTGACATTGAGAATTGCGGTGGCTTATTTGGGTCCCACCGACATCGTGGTGGACAATATGTAAGCCTATTGTAGATTTTGTCCCATCTCGATAGCTCTTTCTTCTGAACATTCCCCAAGTCATTTTGCGTCGAGATTGGTGTTGGGATTGTAGTCGACGTCTGATGTGCTGCTGGGCTGGCGATGTCCTGGCCGCCCTCGGCCCTTGGTTTGCTCGCTGTCATTGTCGATCGCACATGTGTCCGCTATGCAAAACCTGTCCAGTAAGATGTGCAGGTGAGAAGAGCCTCAGGTTCCAAGCGCAGGAACAAGAAACGAAGTCATTGTAGGAAAGAACAGAACGCTATGCAGAAGAAGTTCATGAGGGATTGCGCTTCGGAAGTCGATGAGGAGCCGATGTCACAGTGATTAAAGCCGATATGACCACCAATCACGGCGCGAGGGAGTCGTTGCTCGCGGATAAATATCCACAATGCTCATAAATCACTATCGCTATCGTCTGCGCAAACATGTTGTATCCTTTTGCAATCGAGCACAAGCTATGTCGAGGTGACTACATTGATTGTACTTCGTAGTGCCATAGTAGACAGTCGTGGATGCAGAGTTGGGCCCCGCTGCTGAGAACCATGCTCGAGTCGTCTCGCTGTTGGCAGCACTCGAAGAGTTTGCTGATCGATATATGTGATGAACCGCATTGATGTGAATACACTCAAGAGCCCAGTCTCGAGGCCGTCTCCTCAGTCCAAGGGCTGGAACGGGCAATTGCAGCGAGTGGAGCTGATCCTGCCAGGCCCCGCCTGTCAAAATCGAGACCCTCCCCCAGGAGGGAACTGCACTACAGGGATGCGATGACGCTGTATGTTAAGAGAGCAAGGCAGCTCGTGTTATGCGTCAGCGCCCTGCGTCCGCGGACTGCTTGTGGAGCTGGGTGACCAGACAAGAAATGATGCGAAGCAGGGAACGCGCAATGCAGAAGGAGGGTGTGGAGGAGATCACGATCCTGGAGAAGATCGGTAAGCGAAGTGCCATTCCAGACATAATGCTGAACCACAGATCTACCATCTATGAGGCTCTGCTTCGCTCACTACACCAGGGACCTGGGCCTGTCCAACTTCGTGCGCCTAGTAGTGTCTAACGCACGCTTCAAGTGTCAAACAACGGCTGCAGTGGAGGTTTGGACCCAAAGCGGCAGCTGGTGATCTGCGTGATGCGGTGGCTTCACGATCTGTGAGCGGGCCGTAAACTAGCGCAGGCTATGACGCAATTCATACAGGAAAGCACACCCTGGCGCGTGTCCCTCGTTGTCGTATAATAGCAAATCAAACATGCTCAGCCTCTCCCATCCTTAAACCCTACCGCCATTCTGTTGCGACCTTACACATCATGGTCGAAGGACTGGTCCTAAAGGACCTGCTCCCCCATCCGGAGACAGATCCCACCGTACACGAAGGCAAAGCTACAACAATCGTAGACGCGCCGACCGAGAGCCACGAGCTTGCTCTTGAGGCAGCAAAGGGCAACAATCCAGACCATGGTACTGGTCGAGCTCAAGTAGCTCATGGGCAAGAAGTGCTGGACTTAGGCTGGAATGAACCAAAAGAGCATGTGGACAGTCCACTGGTTGGCGGTCTCTCGAACGAGGACGTATGGCTTCTTGTCCGCCGTTTCAACAAAGTAAGCATTTCCAATATCTCTGGTCCAAGAAACGTAAACTGATGGTCATCTAGCAAATGTATCATGTGAAAGAGATCCCAACCGCGCCTCCTGGGGGACTTGACATGAATATTGCGGACGAAGAGGAGTTCTCACCTGACAAGCTGCGTGCCAACCTTGAGCGCGTCTACATGACGATAGTGAGTGCATGATTCACAGACAGATACTATCTGCTTACATAATGCTAGGGTATTGGAATGATCGCATTTGGGAAACACATAGTTCGCCTGCGCTCATGGCGCGAGTTTAACCGCACTTCGTACTTCGCCTCCGCCTACTTCCTCGCGTGGTTACTCGACCTGATCATGCCCTTGATCTCGATCACTCTTGTTACACTTATCGTCTACCCACCATCTCGAGGAATTTTGTTCCCACCTGCACCGATTGCGCTTGTTAGCTCTAAGGGAGGCGTGCAGAAGCCAAAGGCTGGTACCTTGGGCAGCAAGGACAGCGCAACAGGTGCACCGGAAAACCATAAGGGTGAGGCTGTGGAACAAGAAGCAAACAACTTCGTCAACGGCATTGCTCATGTTGCACTGGCTAGTGCTACGGGCAAGCACCCTCAAAGCGAACCTGAAGATGGCGAAAACCCTCAAGCAGATGCTGTTCCAGATCCGACCTCTATCGCTATTGGTGCTGCAGATGCACAGCAAGCAGCGTCTGGTGGAAAAGCATCCGCGAAACATGACAAGACCAAAATTCCCATGGAGACTGCGATGTGGACTAAGATGCGTCCCATCATGCACGGTCTGGCAGACGTTACTGATACCTGGGAACGTTTTGGAAATGCTCTTGAGCCGACTGCTCCTTTTCCGAAAGACAAGTATCGCATGCGCCTTGCAGCAGTCGTGGCTCCTCTTGTAATCGTCTCCCTGTTCGTTACCTCTTACATGTTTATGAAGGGCGTAACTTTCGGTGTTGGCTTTGGCTTCTTCGGCGATCCAGTCATCCAACGCAGTCTCGAACTGCTTAATCGCAAGTTCCCGAACTGGCAGAAGCTGCTCGAGCTTCGCAATACTTTGCTCAAGGGCATCCCTACTAATGCTCAGCTTACCATCACTCTCCTCCGCATTGGCGAAGCCAACAAGGCGCCTCTACCACCTCCACCTCGCATTGACGAGCCCCCACCGGAGAAGCCAGTCGACGTCAGCGACAAAGACCTACGCGCAGCAGGCGCAGACTGGCCACTCAACGCAACGCAAGCCGAGCTTGACGAAGCCATGGTTCACGATCCAACCGTCAAACACCAGACCGGCGGCGAAGATATCGACAAGGCCAAAGACAGCAAGCATGGCAAGAAAGGCAGTAAGGTTCTTAACTTCTTCCGCGGCACAGTCAAAGGCGGCGTTGAGACCACCATCGGCGCCGACAAGGTCAAAGCAGCCATCGGTCGAGAGCATGCAAAGAACCGCCTTGGTGCTGTACAGCCTAAAGACGCGAATAAAATCGATGGTCCGACGGAGTTCAAGGCGAGAGATAGGGGCAAGAAGGGTCATGTTTACATCACCACTCTTGCTACGATCCCCAGCATAGCCTTTTCCACAGACTCAACAATCGAGAAGATTGGCACACAGAACCGTGAGGATCTGCACCCATCATGGAGTATTCCTGTTGGCGACATTATGGAGCTCAAGAAGGTTGGTGGATATGGATGGAAGGCGAAGTTGGTCGTTGGGTGGGCGATGAACCGGGAGGTCGCTGATGGACTGGAGATTGTGGATCGCAAGGGCGATGTGATCAAGCTTACAGCCATGCCCCTGAGAGACGAGCTGTTCAACCGTCTGGTGGCCATGGGCGGTCAAAAGTGGGAGTGCTGGTAGCTGCATCCCGCGCTTTGGTTTGAGTTGGCCTTACTACGACAGCATATATACCATGGGCCGGCGTTGCGGTGTTGAGATTAATCGAAGGACTGTAGAATGTCTTCTATGGGGCACATTGCAATCCACCTCTTCCTCTCCGTTGCGTGACAACGCTGACTGTGGCACGCCGCACCTTCATATGATGTAATTACCCATAATGCAGACAGGCTCTCAAGAAGTCTCTCAACCGTAACCCAGCATCGGTATGCCTCACATCCGAGGCTCTCATACCGCAGCCCTACCAAGCTCGCTTACCTCCAGCCGATGCTGTGTTTCCACACCTAACAGTCCCGCCTGAACAATGCCTTAACAGTACCCAATATATGCGGCTCCTTCGCACCCGAGGCTCTCAACACGCCTTACGAAAGCCTCACAAACGCGGCACCCACGCATCCGAGACCAAACACTCATGCCTTAACAGCGCCTCATAAGTTATAACCGCTTCGAAACCCACAGCAGCCGGGCTCGTGAAACACGTGCACCCCATGCGCCTGGAACTCGTGTGGGTCATGCTTGTGGGCCAAGCCAGTGGAACGTGCCAATAACAACGGGGCAACGGGCGGTTTGCGTCTTGAACTTGACAAGCAAGCTCCGAGTCTCCAGTCGTTGTTGGGTTCGCCCGTTTCAGCGTGCCCGTTAAGACTTCCGTTAAGCCCGGGGTTCGGAATCCTGGTCGCTTTCTTAAGCGGCACGATCGGCCCGGCTGTTTCATGTCGCTGACTTGCTGCCGCATGTCACCGAGGTGTTCACTGTGGAAAGCTAGGAAATTCGAGGCGTTGGATGTCATTGTGGTGGCAAGTGAGGCCGGTCATGCAGTTCGAACGACCCTGAGGGTTGCGATCGAGAGATGCTACTGTGAGTGTTGAGATCGACAAGCACGCGCGCCAACAACGGCAAAGACTGATTGCGAATAGTAATCGATGCATTATTCTGGTATATGCGTGATAATGGATGTACAAAAAAGCTCTAGTGCTCACTTCTTAGATCTAAGGGAACTAACTGCAGAATCGCTTGACGAACGCCTGTAGGACCATTGCGGCCATGCCCGTGTAGTTCGTAATTATGCCCAAGGCGCATGCCAGCGCCGTAACAATAACGCCGTGTCCTCTGAATAATGCAATCAAGTCATCGTCATGTGTGCTATCGTGGAGCCCCGTAGGATCAAGGCAAGAAGTGCGAGTAGTGACCCGGCACCCGTTGCCTGCACTTCTCACAGTCGTCGCGATACCCCATGCTAAACCGCGGCGTGCCTGTCAGCGCACCACTGCGTTTCCTACCGCGTGGTGTGGGAGGCAACGCGAGCGGCGTAGTGTTGGAGTCCTCATCCATTTCCATGTGCTCGGGCTTCTCATGCGAGACACTAAGTCGCGAGAGCTGCGATTGCGTGAGTGCGGTTGGTGTGTCCGGAATGTCTTCGTCTTCAGAGATGGGCGATGGCATGCGGCGGCTGCGGTCGTTGGATTGCTCTCGCCTGTTCTTGGGGACTGTAAGGCCTGGAAGTGGTGGGAGAGGATTGCTTGTTACGCCGCCAGCTGAGCCGCTGGTTGGATAGCCGAGGCCGTTCATGGCCCCTCTGTTGAAGGTTGGGTGGATAGGTGTTGGTATGCGCCCAGTGCTGCCGTTCTCGGAGAGCTGAGATGAAGATGGGTTCAGCGTTGGTGGTCGGAAGAAGTGATTGCCAAACGGCGATTCTGGTGGTTGGCTGCGCACGTCGCTCTGGCTGTCGTCCTCGTCCATGGTCATGCTGTAATCCAGATCTTGCCAGTTTGAAGACTGCACCGGCCCACCCCAGCTGTGCGCTTGTGTCGCCTGGTTGCCCATGATGTCGTGTGATGTCGCTGCTGGCGGCGAAGGTGGGAACGAAGGTCCAACATTAATATGCAGCGGTGATTCCGCGGAACTATGGTTCAAATGTGCCAGGTATATGGGTCGCGATTTCTGTAGCCTATCAGCTGACTGTTGTCGCAGGATCTTCGGTGTACGCACCTTGAAGTTGCGCTCATCTTCAGAGTCCGAGTCGTCGTCGCGGCGCCGCTTGGTGGTGTTCATGGTCTGAAATTGAAACATGGTGTGTGTGTGATGTCAGAGCGATTGGAATAAGATTACAGCGAGGGCGCGATCAAGGTGCGGGCGAGGCAACAGTGAAATGGCCAGCGGCGCACAGATGGTCTTCTATGCGGGGAAATCTCGAAGCAGCGATTGACGTGGCGCCCTCATTTGTTTTGAAGCAGATGTTGGTGGGCTAGACAATCAGGGGAAGTTGCAGTAGGACTGTGGTCCTGTTTCAGGTGCTGCATGAATTCTCTCCGGCAGCCCAGTCGGCGGAGTCGAGCGCTTCTGTCTGATCGCTGGCCGATCCTGTGGAGTAGTTCCTTCCGCAAGCGAGGTTGCGCCGTTGTTGCCCTTGGCGCGGCGTCACGAAGGAGTGACGATGGTTTTGCCAACACTAGACGCAGGGTCAAGGGGACACATCCGCTTCCCGTGACGCGGGTGCCTGACGAAAATAAAACGCGGGAGATGGTAGGTCATGTCAACTCCCTCTGCTCGGCGCGGGCGTCCGCAGCAAAGCTGTGTCAGGGCTGAACGCAGCTCGCTCAGCCGGAAGGCATGTTTGATGGTTGCGGCCATGGTACCACAGTCACATGAACGAGCATGCCCAGCTTGGAAGTGCCCACGAGCAAGAGCGGAGGGATAGGCAGAAGGGACCTACCTTTGACAGCTACAACTCACCAACCACCGAATCGCTCCTGCAGGTCTACTGAACATATACAAACGGCGGAGAACATGAACAGAGGCACAGTCAACGACAGTGCGCGATGTCGGTCAGTTCACACGCAGCCCCTTGGCGGCAGCGCGGTGATCCAGGCCTGAGGAATGCATATTCGCGTGCACACGCCAAGTGGGTGTGCTGAGGTTTGGTATCGATTAGCTCCAGCCCCGCTTCCATTGGTGAGGCTCCGCTCTAAAATTGTTCAAGGTATTTGGATGCATATGACTCTATCCAGATTGAGGCGAGTTATAACCAGTGCACCTTTCCACACCAAAATCAAGTTCCGAAATCGGACGATTATTCCTGCAAAACCTCACGCCTCAATTAATTGGCACTGTGCCTCATTGTCAGCATCCAATTGCTCAGCGCACTGCCCCTCACAGAACACATCCCTACGTGGCGCTGCACAGCTCGCGTTCAGCACATAAGTCTGACCGCTGTTCCTGATCGCTTAGCTGCCTGTTGTGAGTAAAGCCAACAAACTACCCTGCTGTACAGCATAGGGCGCAGTTCTGACTAGCTATAAGAAGCAGATACCTTCACGATGGCCTTCGCCGACGCAGATCTCAAGGACCCTACACTGGCAGGAGACATGCCTACTTTCAACAGCAATGAGCAGAGCGACGATGTGCGCGGTAGGTACAGTCGTACAGCTGCGGTCTACTCTCGTGCTGATTCACCATACAGTTCTTGGCTACGACCCTCTGATTCCTCCCCAGCTCCTCGCCTCCGAGATCCCCATCACACCACACGCCGAGAAGACGGTCGTCCGCGGTCGCAAAGAAGCCGTCCAGATCATCACACAGAAAGATGACCGTCTCTTGGTCATGGTCGGGCCCTGCTCGCTGCACGACCCCGAGCTGGCCCTCGAGTACTGCCAGCGCCTGAAGGCCCTCGCCGACAAGCTGCAAGACAACATCTGCATCATCATGCGCGCCTACCTCGAGAAGCCCCGCACAACAGTTGGCTGGAAGGGTCTGATTAACGACCCCGACATCGATGAGTCTTTCCAGATCAACAAGGGCCTGCGCATTTCCCGCAAGCTCTTTGTTGACCTCACAAGCGCTGGCATGCCCATCGCGTCCGAAATGCTCGACACCATCTCCCCCCAGTTCCTTGCAGACCTGATCTCCCTTGGCGCGATCGGTGCGCGCACAACAGAGTCGCAGTTGCACCGCGAGCTTGCCTCTGGTCTCTCTTTCCCCATTGGGTTCAAGAACGGTACCGATGGTGGTCTCACGGTTGCTGTTGATGCGATTGGTAGCGCGGCTGCGAAGCACCACTTCATGGGTGTCACGAAGCAGGGTCTTGCTGCTATCACCAGGACAAGCGGTAACGAGCACTGCTTTGTTATCCTGCGCGGTGGATCCAAGGGCACAAATTATGATGCTGCTAGCATCAAGGCTGTGCGCGAGTCGCTGAGGAAGAAGAATCTCCCTGAGGTCATGATGGTTGACTGCTCTCACGGTATGCCCTACCCGGTTTCATACTTTAACAGACAAATTGTACTGACTATCTCAGGCAACTCCAACAAGGACCACCGTAACCAGCCCAAGGTTGCCAAGGACGTCGCAGATCAGATCCGCAACGGCGAGACCGGCATCGTTGGTGTCATGATTGAGTCTAATATCAACGAGGGCAACCAGAAGGTACCCCCTGAGGGCCCCAGCGGCCTCAAGAAGGGCGTCTCTATCACCGATGCATGCATTGACTGGGACACCACTGTGAGCACGCTCGAGGACCTTGCTGCCGCTGTTGCTGAGCGCAGGGCGAACAAGAGCAAGACCAACGGTGTGCACTAAACGTTTCCTCTTTGGCGGGTTTGGAGATTGTAAATATGACTTCTGCATTGCATGAGACGGGACATCAAAATAGTGTGTTAGATTCTTGAAGAATATGCCTGCAAATCTTGCTTCTTCTTCTTCTGCACTGGGTATCATCACTCTTCCTCCTCTTCCTCCATTGCGTCTCTTCTTCCGCCAGAGCTGTTCCTCCCCGCCACTCTGTCTGCTCGCTCACCAACAAACACATCACCCCCACACACCGTCCCGCATTGTGGACACTTCTTATCGCCCGGGCCCCTTCTCTGTCGGTAATACTGATTCGCGCACCGATCATGCCACCGCACTCCGCACTCGCGGTTGTTACACCGGATCCCATACGTGACAATCTCCCTGCACCCCTCACAGTCACGTATCCTTATCGTTGGCTCGTCCTCCTCATCTTCTGCAGTCTCGTTATACGTCTCCTTCAAATAAGAGTGCAATTCCATCAACGCACGCGGCGCAAGCGAATAGTACCCCGCTTTGGAAAGCTGCAGGAAGCCGTCTTTGATCAGCTCATCGAGCACCAGATCCGCCTCCGCGATTGTAATACCTGTGTCTGGCGCTTGACTCTGCCCGTCTTCGCCGACCATGCTAGCTGCCTGACTCTGTCTGTTGCGCCGCGGCTTCGCGAGGTTGTTCGCTTCGAGCTGCTTGACTGCCATTGTTTCGCGCACAGAGGTGTTGTTTGTTTCGAACATGGCGTCGAGTAGGCGCCGGACGTATGCTATTTCGGAGGCTGAGAAGCGGGTTGCGAGCTGAGTCATTGTGTCCGAGGTTTTGTTTACGAGGGCGTAGGTTATCTCTTTGCTTTGCTGGTTGCGGCCATGTCGGATTTCATAATTGTATGCCTCTAGACGTGCGTTGATGGTTTGGAGGATGGGCGTTATGAAGCCGGATTGTGTTACGTCGCCCTCCGGGAAGCGGCGGTCTGGGTCTGAGTTGTTTGTCAGTGTGGTAATGTGTAGACTGGGAGGGAGGCGGACTGTGTGCGGTCATGATGGACGCGAGGACGGGCTTGAACTCGTCGAGCGTCATGACGCCGTGGGTGAAGAACGACTGGAGCACAACGCGATGCACATGGCCGTATGCTTCTTCATCTGGTAAGTCGCGTACCAGCGGTGTCTCTTCTCGCGACATGTTGGTGGTGTTGTGCGATGGGCTGAAGCTGAATTCGAAGTTACGCGTTGCGCGGGGACTTTTGGCAGGCGCGGTTGCGCGTCAGCACGTGCAAGATGGAACACCAATTGAGGAAGGCAGGTGCTGTATCCTCAATCACTCGCTCGAAGACATCGAGCTCGTTCTTGATTCATCCCTTCAGTCTCGATGTTATTCATCAGCAATGTACTTCATCTGCTGACGGTTGAAAGAGAGCAGTGCACAAGCAGCACAGTATCTCTATGGTCCCACAACTGATAGAAGATAAAATCTTCGTCCAGGACACCTCACTGTACCGGTGTTTGACTGCCGGAAGTGATTAGCGTAGCTCTGCGACCCTCTGCCCTGCTCTCATTTGACCGGCATAGAGTTCCCTTGATTTGCGCTCCTCCACGATGCACGAGTCACGGTGTCAAGGTTCTTACAACGGTCTGGCGACAAGTGTATGTGTACCCTTGATCTATTGACCACGAAGCACCGGATGACAGCGGCTATTGGAAATTGTCATGCGATTCTTTGACTTCCAGATCAGAAAACAAGGCAACTGCCAATTCCTCGGTCCGTTTCCATCGTGAAGCGTGCTAGGAGGCCACGAGGACCTTTCAACGGCCCGTTCACACCACCCAAGATCCAAGTCTTTGTGTAATGTTCTGTGAGGCTAACAACGTTTGCCTGCAGGAACAGAGCCGGCGGCCGAGCATGATGTGCGTGTTCCAGCGAATGTCCTCTTGGCTCGGCTCACCACCACAGCGTACTCTTTAAGATGCGGTAATGGACGATGCCAGAGTCGCCACCTGTATCTATCAGGTTCCGAGAACTGCGAGCCAGTGCACTGCACTTCAGATCGCAGCCCCTGGCCAACATGAATCAATGAGATCTGCAGTTGGCAGAGATTGGCCGGCAATCGATTCCAAGTGTACAAAACAGCGGTCACCTTGGTGGAGCCCAACCGGCACGCGACAAGCGGGTCTATCAATCCTAGTCGGTCGCTGGAATTGAACCATCTCATCAACACATCCAGTAGGTATCGAGTCGGCGACTACCTCGACGCCCGAGGTTCAGTTGTACGGAGATTCGCCGCAGTGCAGCAGCGGATCTTTGTCTTGAATCAGCATGTCGCGTCTATCTATCTTGGGGCGCGCGCGCAGATCTGAAGGGTCCAGAGTGGGTGGATCCGCCTCGTTTCGCGTCAACACTGGGCTGGCGCCCAGCTTGGTCTCAGACAAGCCACAGCAGGTTTGCGCCTTGTAGTTTCCAGTTTCGGTCATGTGGCTCGCGATACCTGCAAAAGACTCAGAGTGACAGTGTGACGTGCGGATACTGGCAAGCCGGCGCATAGAGGTAGTGCTGGAGCACGACAAGTCGCAGCGCAAGTGACTCTTGTCTCTCCATCTGCCCTAACGGGCTGATGTCGCAATCGAACGGGACAAGCAGCGGCCTGATAGGACGGGCAGCTGACGGGGTGGGCGGAAAAGTGGTGATTCGTCTCATTCCAGGCCGCTCTGTTCCTTGGAAAGCGGAGCACTAAACAGCTCTGAAGTGTGTCTATTCTCCGATCCCTCATAAGATGTTTCGATCCGCTGCTCCTTCTGCGTCCCAAACTTGTGATTACTGGCATTTGTCTCCGCCCTCCCTCCCCTCTACGCCCAGGCTCCGCCGTTGGCACTCTCAGCCCTACTGTTGCAATCACGAACGCTGGTTCCAGGACAGAGACCCTGCGTGCTCTTAGCGAGACCGCCCACCCTTACGACATCACCACGCAACTGGCCGCAGCACCAAGTTTAGAAACAAGCAATCGCCCGTTGCTGCCATAGCCCAGGTCACGTAGCGCACGTCTTCGTCCGGCCTCAGACAGGCGCTGCATTCTTCTGCTCCAGCAACTCGGCGAGCGCTGTTCTGAGCGTTGTGGCTGCGCTGTCCGGTTAGTGTTTGCCATCGACACAGTGACATCATACGTACTGGGAATTGCCGTGCTCCCTGAAGGCGCTGCGCAGAGCCCTGGTCCTCACACCCGCACCTGACGCCCACCACACCAACGCCACGGGGGATCCATATTTCATGTACCTATTCCCTATTGCGACCCTGCACTGCCGCTAGAGCCACGCCGCTACGTCGATGCTACCTCCCGGTGCCCTCACGATGTCTACACCTGTGATTTCCCCACGACCGCGAGGCACTTCCCACTCCGCCCAACGTCCCGTCAGATCGACGCCAATGACGAAGCCGAGTACCACCCTTCCCAAAGCCAACCCGGCACCCCTCGCGCCCCGCATGAACGGCATCGCCAAAACACCGAGCCATGTCGTGCAGAGCAGCAAGGCACCCGGCACCCCGAGCCCCAATTACTTTGGCCTGACCGTCAACGGCGACCACTTCTCGTCGAGCGCTGCACAGCACATCCGCGGCAACTGGAGTCCGCCGACCTCAGACGTGCGTTCGACCGCCGCCGCCTCGCCCCAGATGATACCTGTCGAGCAGAACCCCGAGTTTGAGCAGTTCAGGAAAGCGTCAGAGAACGCCAAAGGCTTCGCACTGGGCAACTTCGACTTTGGCTCCTTCTCGGCGGCGGTGCCCACCAAGGGTCCTCTGGCCGGGCCCTACAAGTCGCCTCTGTCTCCGCAGTCGATGAAGGACACTGCACGGCCCACCATCGAGAAGTACGACGGCAGCAGCGACTCGTCGCCCAAGTCGCCCAAACCACGCTCACCCAAACGCATGCTCTCTACAGAATCATCAATGTTCCCTGACCGACCTCGGAGAAACTCGCCGGCATCGTTCGAGGGCTTCGGACGAACAGACGCCATCGCTGAATTCGATGAGATTCGCCCTCCTCGACCCTCGCTGCCGCCTACAAAGTCATCACACCACCAATCGATGCGTGCAGAGACATTACCGGCTAACATTTACGATGAGAGCAACACCGACGGACCGACAATGGCGACACCTCAGCACATCCTCAACATCCTCGAGTCAGCGATCGAAGAGGTCCTGCTGCTCGATCTTCGAGTCTCCACACAATATGCCAAATCTCGCATAGCAGGCGCATTGAGCCTTTGCATACCCACAACCCTGTTGAAAAGAGCATCGTTCAACGTCCAGAAGCTGGCAGAGACCTTCAAAGACGGCGAAGAGCGAGAAAAATTCGAGAAGTGGAGGAACAGCAAACACATAATAGTATACGACTCCAACTCTGCCCAGCTGAAGGACGCAGCAACCTGCATCAACACACTCAAGAAATTCACGAGCGAGGGATGGAACGGCGGTACTTTCATCATTCGTGGTGGGTTCCAGGAGTTCACACAGAAGTTCCCCAACTGGATTACACAAACAAGTTCCCACAGCCCCACCTCGTCTGCAGGGTCCAAGGGTGCCATGAAGCTGGATCTGGGTGGTCCTGCGGTCGCACCTGTCATCGGTGGGTGCCCAATGCCTGCTACACAGAACGCCGCAAACCCCTTTTTCGGCAACATTCGTCAAAACATGGATCTCATTGGTGGTGTTGGCCAGATGCCTGTGAAGAAGCCCGTGTCCATGACTGCGTCTGCTAAGGAAGAGGTCCCTCACTGGCTGAACAAGGCAGCTGACGACAAGGATGCGGGCAAGCGTGTTTCTGATAAGTTCCTTCACATTGAGAAGAAGGAGCAGAAGCGTATGCAAGAGGCACTTTCTGGTAAGGTCGTCTATGGCACCCCTGGGGGACAGAAAGATGTCCCCAAGAACATTACAATTGCTGGTATCGAAAAGGGCTCGAAGAACCGATACAACAATATTTGGCCGTATGAGCATTCTCGAGTCAAGCTCGAGGGTTGCGAGGATGGATCTTGCGATTACATCAACGCCAATCACGTCCAAGCCGCCTACTCGAATAAGCGTTACATCGCGACGCAGGGTCCAATCCCCGCTACCTTCAAGGTGCGTCTCCTACTGACATCACAGCCCATGATCCTGGCTAACTTTGCTTTAGGACTTCTGGAACGTTGTCTGGCAGCAGGATGTTCGCGTCATTGTCATGCTTACCGCTGAGCAGGAGGGTGGACAAATCAAGGCACACAACTATTGGTCTGACAAGCACTTCGGCAACTTGCACCTGAAGCAGCTCGGAGAGCACCGTGCTTCCCTTGAGCCATCCAGGATCCAGAGCCATAAGGAACGTTCGCAATCACACAGGCCTTCCCTTGGTCAGAGGAAATCAACAGCTTCGCAACCAAAAACATCTTTCTTCCCTGACCCTAACGACGACGTCACCAAGGCAGGCCCTGCATCCGAAAAACCTTACGTCACTGTACGCAAGTTTACCCTCTCCAACGACGACGAGCCTTTCGAGCGTATGCGCGAGATCACACAGCTGCAGTACTCCAACTGGCCTGACTTTGGTGCCCCGGCACATCCACAACATCTGCTTGGACTCATCGAGCAGACTGACGCAGTTGTGCGATCTGTCAACGGCATCAATTCTCCTGATAAGCCCGAGCCCGCAAACAGTCGTCCTGTCATCGTTCACTGCTCCGCCGGCTGCGGTCGTACCGGTACCTTCTGCACTGTCGACTCCGTCCTTGACATGCTCAAGCGTCAGAAGCAGGCCCGTCAGGGTAGACAAAGTACGCCCATGGACGTCGACGCCGGGTCACCCAATCAGCGCGAGAACGGAGAATGGATTCGCAAACAGGATGTGGATCTCATCGAGAAGACTGTTGAGGACTTCCGTCTTCAGCGTCTGAGTATGGTGCAGTCTCTGCGCCAGTTTGTGCTTTGCTACGAGAGTGTTATGGAGTGGATTAATGAGCAACACCAGCAATCGAAGACCATTTAGGTCCGACGTCGAGGTCTGTCTAATTAGCGCAAGCGCAGCATGAGTTCCGTTCTTTTGGGAATCCGAATGGAACAAGCTTACGAGTCACGAACGCACTGGTGGAGTGAAGGCGCAAAGTCAACTTAAGCATTGTTGTTTCTTCAACTTCAGGGAGGCAGGAAAGTAGGGACCATCGGAAGGCGTTGCATTGCTCGGGTTTCGGGTTCAGTATATATCGCATAGGTAGTGGCATGGGTTGGAATGGATGGGAATTGGTATAACGTGAGAAGAAAGTTGCTAGATCAATCAAGACGTATCTCCAAAACGATCGAGTCGATGTGCACTAAGATCCCATGGTCTTAGAATCACACTATGTCGTTCCGTCTACAGTAACCATCGTGTACACCATCATCTCCAGTCCCGCCAGCTGACATTGTAGCAAGGTTTTCTCCATGTAGCTGGTACCAGCACTGTAAGATGAGATGCCCATCTTTGGTCGACGTCAGTGTCAATTTCGTTAACGGGCACATCGGTGATCTCAGGGATCGATTGCTGTATCCCGACTTAATCTCTCGTACCGAGCGGTCACGCTCTTTGCTGAAGAGTTGTCGGCAATAGGCTGCTGCATCGGCTTCTAGAGGTGGTGGCGATAGTATGCTGGACAGCAGTGTGCTGTTGCCTGAAGCTAAACGTAGTACTAATTAATAGGATCAATCTTTAAGGAAACGCTTTGTGACAGATTTGGGTACCTTGTTCTTTGTCGAACGTTCGATTGTGGACTCGTAATTGTTGGAATTCTTTCCTGAAGACTTCGCTATCGAATCTTAGCACGTCTAGCAGATATCTCTTGTCAGTGTGTGATAGCCTGAAGTGCTTGATCTTCGCTTCATCTTGCAGCTCTCGAACAGTCGTTATCTCGTGGATATCTCGGTTCTGACTGTAGTGTGGGCGACAGTGCTTCGGCATAGAGGACCAGACACGATCGGCCACATCTTGCAGGTCAATTCGTCGCTAATTGCTAACGGGTAGTTTAGACAAAAGCGGATCAGCGTCATCCATCGCAGATAATTCTTTTGCAAGTGCGTCAATGTTGTCGCTTGCATCGCGTTCATCATGCTGATAGGGTACTTCGTATCCCGGGTCCGGCACACGTCTCCGTCGGGCCTATCGAGGTGAAGTCGTGCTTGGAGGATGCAGAACATAGACTGGAGCTGGGACCATATATTGATGTCTGGTTCGTAGGTTGCTCATACCGTCAACACGTCGGTCGACGTTGTATTCTGCATACGGCTGTAAGATCCACGAAGGGTATCTGATAGCTCTGGCTGGGGGCAGGTAAGCGGAGTATCTAGTCCATATGTCTGTGTATCTCGGTAAGTCGAAGGGCTGACGCAGATACCGACGCTCAACATTGGCAGCCTCTCCTGTCGCGGAGAGAGCTGGACATAACACAGAACATCTAGTTGTCAACTCTAGAGGTCCTATTGAAGTGTTTATCATGTACAATACGAACAAACACTAAAAACCTCCTTTTTGACTTGGACTCACATATCTGGTGTTCTCTGTGACATAAGAGGCAGCATATACAGGGTCGTTAGCAGCAAAGTTGGTGTTGTGTGTATTGGCAGCGCACTCTTCAACTGGCCCAAAGTACCCGTACTTACAGTGCATACTACAGCTAACCAGTGATGAGGTGAGCGAGAAGAACTCTTGCAGAGTAGGCGTTAGGACCTCTCACGTCGCAGAAAAAGTCGGCTCCAATAGCAGGAATCTGTAGTCCTCAGGAGAAGGTTCCATCCGTCGATAACGCGTGGGTGAGCCCTGACTACCATTGTTCATAAGAAAGTCGCGCTTGCAGCCGGCTTAATGTCTACTACCTCTGAGAGGGCGCGGAATCTACTGGACCCTGGCGGATGAGACGAGTGCGCTAGCGGATGCCCCATGTTTGCTTTGTTTGCAGCCGAGCCACCGCCTTAACTTTCTGGCCAGACAGCAGCGCTACCTTGACACAAGACACAAACACTGTCACATCGCTCGAGCCTCACCCACTCACGATTGCCTTCGCCTCCGAGCTCTCCGTTGTATATACAGACAATAACACATCGATCCTTTCCACTGCGGCAAGGCTTCCTCCGACGGTGAGCACGCTGCACGGCGACCCGAATCCGGCGCAAACACAGCGAAACACACATCATGGGCGGCTACATCTCCAAGTTCTCGGGGTTGATTTGGGCAAAGAAGGAGACAAGAATACTCATATTAGGACTTGTACGAGACGTCAACACGGGACAGACTGCTGAAGCTGGAGTGCTGATGACAAATGCAGGACAACGCCGGCAAGACAACACTGTTATACAGGTTGAAGGTATGTGGACAATGCTTCATATCAACAAGCGCCGCCCTATGCTTTGGTTACGTTGCAAATATATCTCGTGGCGCGGATGCTGACAAGTGTGACAGATTGGTGAAGTCGTCACGACAATACCAACCATTGGATTCAACGTTGAGTCGGTGACATACAAAAACCTCAACTTCAATGTCTGGGTACGTGTGCCATGGGGAAAGGATTATTAGACGAAACCTAACATACTTCAGGATCTTGGAGGCCAAACCTCGATCCGCCCGTACTGGCGATGCTACTATGCCAACACCGCCGCCGTGATCTTCGTCATCGACAGTACCGATATCGACCGTCTTTCCACAGCATCTGAGGAGTTGTCCGCTATGCTCAACGAGGAGGAACTGCGAGACGCTGCATTGCTAGTCTTTGCGAACAAGCAGGATCAACCTGGTGCTAAGGGTGCGGGTGAGATCAGCGAGGCATTGAGATTAGGCGAACTCAAAGACCGCAACTGGAGCATTGTTGCTTGTAGCGCGGTAGATGGCCGAGGTGTAGACGAAGGCATGGATTGGCTTGTGGTAAGTATCTACAAGATGGGCATTGCGCATTATTCATACTGACGTGTTCCAGTCAAACGTGAACAACGACAACTAGACCGCTGGCCGGTGTAATACGCGAGATGGACGATGTAGTAATGACAATACGTTCCCCCACGAGAGGGAGTACCAGCATAATGGCGTTGGGTGCCGGACTGTGAATATGGGCAGACAGGAGTAGGCTTGTACTATCACAATGGAGACATTACCTCTTCGCACGGCTCTGCCCCTTTGAGACAGTTATGGTGCGTTGGCGATTATTTTGCTGACCTACTCCAGGCGACAGATGATTGCTGAACCAGGACGGCTAAACTAGCGCTGACGTCGTAGGTCCGTGCTATGAGGCTTCACTTCTGCCTTTATCTGCGCTCTCAAAGATCAAGCTCTCACGTCCTCTAGGAGCATGCCACCAGATCGCGCGCTGAATGTTCAAGGTCGGCAAAAGTCCTGTTCTGAGTGCGTGAAGGGCAAGCGCAAATGTGACAATGGACGGCCGCGATGTGCTCGATGTGGCAGGCAGGGACTGTCATGCATCTATCCCCAGCACTCCAGCAAATGGCCAGCATCTCCAGCATTCGAGAATTCGTCCAGTCAGCCTGATCAACCGGCCAGAGCAAATATGGCAGTACTGGAAACAGATGTCGCACTCACACCGTTCCACTCCGAGGAGCTACATGGAGCCTCCACGCTGGACGATCAGTTCCTCGATTTCGACTTCCCGGCTGTCACTTCGTTGAACTCACTTGAGTATCTCACGGGGCCTTCAAATGACTTGGCGACTCAGATCATCCCACACAGCCTCTACAGTTCTGTAAAAGCTACCAGCTTCTCGTGGACGAATATCGATTCAGTTGCCAAATCAAGGGTTGGATATGCTATGAAACAACTCGAACTTGCACCCGAGACGATAGTGAAAACCAATGCGACCCTTTGGAGCCATACCGCACTATACGACGAGTACATGCCCCGGGCGATGCAAGATGCACAAGCAGCGTGTGCTCTTTACAATGCTAGGAACGGAACCAATGCGGACTTTATCACTAGACATATCACAAGTCGGGTCGAAGAACTTGTAACCACAACCATGCCAATAAGCCCTATCGATGTCGCAGCACGCGCACATGCCCTCATGCTGTACCAGGTAATGTTTGTCTTTGGCGGTGACGTACGCCTTCACAGTCATATTGAAGCTCTCTTGCCCTGCCTTGAAGAAGTCGGTGTTGTGCTTCTGGGTCTTTGCAGGCAGGAAGGTGACCCCACAGGCATTCTGCCGCTGTACCCAAGCACGATTGCGCGAGACACCTGGAGGTCGTTCATTCTTAGGGAGACGTTACGTCGTACTGTATTGTCACTCCACCAGTTTGTGGCGTTGTGCCACTTGCTACTCGGTCGACGGGATTCTTGTGCACCAGGTCTGGCACAAGGGATCAAGGTGACGCTCTCAGCACAACTGTGGCGAGCAGAGAGTGCGTTCGACTTCGCTGTGGCTTGGAATGAGAAAAAGCATTTCGTGGTGCATGGCTTGGATTTTACGGAAGTACTGAGAAACGCACAGCCGGGCGATATTGATGATTTCGCGAAGACCATGCTTGTGGGCTTGCAGGGTATCGATGATGTTAAGGGCTGGTTCTATACGAGGGGTGGCACTTTTTGATGCACGCTGAGCGAATCTGCTTGAACAATGGTGGGTGGCCAGTTCAGAACTTCAGGTGCTTCGCAACCGGAAGACACATTTGAAGACTACAGTACATTCGTTCTGATTGGCTTCTCGTTACCGAATTTGCGTCAAACGTATATAGCGGGCTTTCACAATCAACGATTACGCGAACGTAGTCTTCGCGGGCTTTCGCGTCGCAGAAAATTTCGAACACGTCCTGGACTTTCAGGAAAGCGCGAGGCAGGCAGTGTGAATGTGGTCGTCGTTCGAATGCAGATAAGTGCTCTGTTGGCTACAAAAGTTGTGCCGTTATAGCCAACACTCTCTACGACAGGAGGAGCGGGGTCATCGAAGATTCTCACTGCCCCACCTTGGCCGCTATTGAATTCCAACGTCTACGAAAAAGGGATATACGAAGCTGGAGATCGAAATCGAGAACCCGTAAGACAAAAATATGCAGGTTATATTTTATTTATCTACAGCTTCATTCATATCAGTTAGCAACTGGCCTAATGGCCCAATGGCAAGGCGCTTGACTACGATAACCAGGGGTTAAACCTGGATAAATCCGAAATCAAGAGATTCCAGGTTCGACCCCTGGTTAGGTCACTTTTTGCACGACAATTTCTTTTTGCTCTGTCACATGCTTTGTGTTGTATCTGACAGACCTAACGAAGATCGAGATGACTATGTCAAATTGGCGGAAGGTGCGACGGCGCCTTCCGTTTTGCGCAAGCGAGCACAACGCCTCTTGAGCATGAAGCGTAGTCGCGTACTTGATCTGTAGAACCTTGACATCTGCGTCACTCATTTTCACTGCCTCTTTGGGTCTTGAGAAGCGACGAAGGACAAAGTTTGAACTACAACATGTCTAAGATGAGATGACTGCTATTTGACAAAGCCATCAGATACATGACTCCAGTACCCTATTCACTACTTGGGCACTGTCACGATAACGCTGTGCCTCCTGACATCATCATATGTATGGATCTCCTCAATCTGCAGTCCGGCGCGACTCAACAGCTTATCCCACTCGTCTCGACTACGCTCGCATCCTCCCAACGAGGAAGACATAGTCAGATCCATGAATGCGCACTGCCAGGGCACGTTGGTGTCTGGCAAAACCACCTCGTCAATCACGATGCGCGACTCTGATGACAAGGCAGGGATGAGGTTTTGAAGTATGCGAATGCTGTCCTCGTCTGTCCAGTCGTGCAGGATATGGCGAAGATAGTAGAACTTCGCGCCTTTGATATGTTGTGGCGTGAAGAAGTCGTGCTCCTGGAACTCGATGCCGTCAATCGTAGGCGCATGGGTCAGTGTTGAAGAGATGTCTTGGACGACGATGCGACCCAGTGCAGACGGAACCCTCGACTTGAATGCTACCGCTTGCTGCCCGAATCCTCCACCAAGATCAACCAGGAGCGCAGAGTCAGCTTTCGCCTCAAAGCTTCCAATAGCGTTTTCAATAGGATACGACTCGACCCAGCTGTGAATCCGCTCGATCCGCATCGCATGGCCGAGTGCCTTCATCTGCTCAGGATGCCTCTTCATCCACTCGAAAGGCGGCAGATCGGTTTTCAAAGCCAGGTGGAAGGGAAGATCCTTAGTGTCAGTCATGGCCTGGTACTTATGCTCACGCAGAAAGCCAGGCAGTACTTGAGCAGTCAAAGCATGCAAGTGCGTGACGTGAGGGAGGGCCCCAACGACATCAGGTTGTGCAAGCGCTCTTGTGATCCGATTCGCCGTGAAAGTGTCCTTTCTAGTCTCGAGTATGAAGCCAAAGGCCGCCAGAGACCGCAGGAGATGAGCGAGTAGAGCCGGTGACGCACTGATAACATCCAGGAAGTGTTGTAGACCGACTGGGTTCGCGTTGGCTGTGAGGGTTGTGAAGATGTCAAGGTCGATACCAATCTGTATCAGGGCCCACTGCATGTGCTGTGGGGTGTTAGTATTCAACTTGAAGGGTTCATAGCTCAATGCCTACTACAGATCCAAGACCCCAAACTAGATCGAAGTTGGAGGCAATCTCTCGCTGTACGTCTCGAAGCTGCTCTTGAATGCGCTGTCGCCCTTGCGCATCTGCGCAGGCAGACAATACCCGAATCTGCTCGAGGATAGCCTCCATGTGTGGTGGTTGAGTGATGGCTGAACTGAGTGGTAGGACGAATCGGATCGTTAGTGGGAAGAAAGTGTTTGTCGTAGTAGCAGTATCGAGCGAGCAGTCCCAATTTATAGTCGAGCCGTTCACTTCGAATCATTTGACAGGCAGCAGCATTCGACTGAATCGATAGACAGCATCGGCATTTTGCCTCAAGTCTGTAAGTCTGCTTGAGACCGAACAGCGAATTCACCTTGAAAGACCGAGAAGGCCGAGCCGTGTCAGAAACATCCTACTCGGCCCACACTTAAGGTCAGGCTGGACGCAGTGCACTTCAGATAGTAGCTTAGCAGTACAGGCGATGTTTTTGATGGGTTGATTGTAGATAGAAGGTTATGGTTGGGCACATTGCTGGCGATAGGTGAATCCAAGTGCGATCGGATGGGGCGAAAAGGCCGGTGCAGCCTTGCGCCGTAAGAACTCGGGACACCTGAATCCCATAGCGTAGATGGGCGAACACCACCTGAAAAAGTGCTCGGATCCGCAACGACTAACCAGCTGCTTCCCTTACAATTTGCTTTCGAACGCCATTCCTGCAGCATGGCTCGCTTGAACCGATCCCTCTACCTATTTAAGTCGTTCCGCCCATTTCTTCTCTGAGTACGTCTTCAAGCCTGTACACCACTCATCGAACTTTCTGTCAAGCGTTTTCTGATAGAGCCACTTCACAGGATGTGCCAGGATACCGCTCATAACTTCCCATGAATGTATCTCACACTGCTCTTGCCCCTTTATAATGATTTCATTGAAACGCTCGACGTTCATGTTCTTGCCGACAAAGTCTATCTTGTCACCTTTCCAGGCGACGCGGTAGACTTGAGAGAGATCTGCTGTGTACACTGGGGAGGAATTGAGTGTCGCAGACGGGATGTATGAAGATGGGTCTGATGGTCTTGACACATCGCTAACAATCATATGCGAAGGGGATTCCTTCGAACCCGGGTCACCCATTACAGCATGCAGGGTGAGCTTCGTGCCCTGCTGGATAATAGGAGAAATATCGCCGCTTTCAGTGTTGGCGAGTTGCGTTGCAGAGGCAGGCTGTTCTCTGACGGTGATTCTGGGAACAAGTGTGCACCACTCTGGGTAGGTGGAGGTATCGAGCAGAATGTCGAACACAAACGGTGCCGGTGCATTGATGAGGCCTGAGCCCGTTACCGAGAGCACCCCTGCAGAGACCGTGGGCGTTGTTATCTCTTTTGGCGGCCATGCAGATTCTGCCATCGTGATTACAGACGTTTGCGACGTGCTTTAGAGACAGTGACAATGTTTCGGGCTGATCGCAGTGTTGTTGTGATTGCTGTGTTGTGGGAAGGTACGAGCGTCATGGATTGATCAACAGCAACACCGTCAGCAAACGCCCTTGCCCGTCTGCTTGGAGGCTAGCCCAAAACGTGAAGAACTCCATCACATACCCATGCTGCTTATGCACTTTCGTCCTGCCAAGTCGCGATGACAGTAAGCTGACAATTGAACAGGAAGGTACGATTTTACGCGCCTGGCTACTCAACTGCTGGTAAGATAACGATTGAGCGAGTCGCCGGGTGGACGAGTGACCGCCAGATAACCCTGTCTACCCCATATTGATATGCAGATGGATCCGAAAGCAACAACGAACAGCCCATCGTACCGTAAGTCGCCGCGGTGTTTGGCTCATCGGTAGGCACAAAGCATGCACAGAGCAAGCGCACTCAGCTAAGGGGTGGAGCAGAGCTCAGTACATAGCCTGGTCGTACAGCGGCTGACAAGCAATACCTCGAGAAGTTGTGGGATGCGGGAGAGACGAAGGATTTTGATCGGAAGGCAATACCCCACAGGAACGAAATTTGGGGTTGTTCTCTGGAAGAGGACCAGCCCCCAGAAGACGCAACAGATCCGACGAATTACCCGTCTTCGGGAGGGCTAAGCTTTGGACCCGGCACTAGAAGCACTGCGGCAGTCAGAAAAACGTGTGCTAATTCGGCCCGTTGGCTTGCGTCTCCGGAACAATGTTTCAAGTGCAGGCCAAGCTGCAAGTGCAATAAAATGGGACGACCGCGGTTATTACAAGCAAGGAATAAATGCCGTACATATAGCCAGTCTTCCCCAGCGTCCGTAAAGGCACGCACTCCAATTCATCATGTTGCCTGCGCAATCATTGCTTTTTCCGCTTTTTGGGGGAGCCGCGGCGGCTGCGAACCTGTACGCGGCACACTATTCCGGGACCATTAACCACCTCGTTTTCAACAACAACTCCTTGACTCTTTTGAGCTCCGAGAAGACCGGTCAGACACTGCCAAGCTGGATCACCTACGACGCCGCAGGCAAGAAGCTGTACATCCCTGACGAGAATTTCGTCAACAAGAACAGTAGCGCAGTCCTTGTCTCCTACTCGGTCGACGCTAAGGGCGCCTTGACGAAGGCTGGCAACACAACTACGCCCCGTGGCGGAGTCGCAACTGTGCTGTACGGCGGCAAGAATGGCAGAGGATTCATTGCCAACGCGCACTACCACACTGCCCAGGTGTCAACTTATAAACTGCCTCTGAAAAACGGCAGGCCTCTCCAGACATTGAACTACACATTGGATGGCCCTGGCGCGAATCCAGATCGTCAGGAGGCGCCGCATCCGCATCAAGTTCTTCTCGACCCAACTGGCAACTTCCTGCTAGTTACCGATCTTGGTTCTGACAAGATCCACATCAACAAGATCGACAAGAAGACCGGCAAGCTGACCCAGTGTCCTTCTGCAAAGACATTCTACGGTGCTGGTCCTCGCCATGCCGCCTTCTGGACCCCTCCTTGCTCCAAATCTAGGGTCGCACAGGGTAAAGGTACTGTCCTGTACGTCGCCAACGAGCTATCGAACACCGTGACTGGATGGAGCGTATCGTACCCTCATGGTGGCTGCCTCAAGTTGACTCAGAATCAAATCATCACGCCGTACAAGGGCAATAGCACTGCTCCCAATAACAGCACCAGTTTGGGAGAAATTCGCACCAAAGGAAACTTCCTGTATACTTCCAACCGTGGCGACCAATCCTTCGCACCGTACGACTCTCTTACTCAGTACAACATCGCAGCTAATGGCTCGATTGCTTGGTCACAGCTAACCTCCGCCTACGGTCTGCTCCCGCGGAGTTTCGAGATCAACGCCGCTGGCGACTACGTTGCGATTGGCGACCAAACTTCGGACAACGTGGCTATCGTGAAGCGCGACATCATGAGCGGAAAGCTGGGTGCTCTCGCCGCGAACCTGACAATCACTGGTCCATCAGACCCCGAGTCTGGAAATCCAGTGGGCTTGAACACGGTCATCTGGACGGAATAGAAGGTTCTGTAGAAGACTCAAGCTTCGTAGTGTTGAAACTGCAAACATAATCAGTCAAGCATGCAGCGCGTTGAACAATAGATATCTCAACGAATAGTAAGATCGACCACAGTCACAGAAAACTTAAGCCGGGCAATGCCGGTGTTCTCGTCATCCAATGTGATGTTCAGTTGTGTGTGACTCTAAAGCTGAGTCGAAGCTACTGCTTGGACGAGCACGGTCCAAGCGCTAGTGTCTCTCTTGACCTCAACGCGTCAGAGTCTACGCACTCACTATCCACTGCTGTCCCCACGATCTCCATCGAAGTCAGATAGCACTAGCTTCACAGCAGTCTCCAACCGCGCTCCATCTCACACATTGCTTATCGATCCTCATTCTAGATCAATTTACTCGAAATGAAGAGTGATAATTACCTGAACCTTTGCCTTGAGCAGGCCGCGAAGTCGTCTCTTCGCTACCGGCATGGCTGCATCGTTGTTCGCGGAGGAAAGGTGATCGGTCAGGGCTATAATGACCATCGTCCCGGCTACGACGGCGGCGCGTTGAAGTCGGGTCGACTGCCCCTGCGGGCTTCTACTGGCGCTGCAGCTCATCTGAAGTCCATGCGGAAGCTCGGGAAAGTCGAGGACCAAACCTTCACACCTTTCGAGACCACGACTGGAGGTGGTGGAAAGCTTGCGAACACTCCTCTGACAATGCACTCGGAGATGATGGCCATTCACTCTGCGCTCTCAGCTTCTAGCACGGTGGCCTGCAGTGCCCTGTCATCTCAAAAACGGTGCTTCAAACTATCGGGTTCTTCTAAACGGAAAGCTCGACTACGACGTGAGGTAGTTAAATCCTATGTCGAGACAATCTGCAAGGCTGCTATCGCCCAGTCAACCGCAAAGCACTCTGACGCCAGGTCGCGGGTTCAAGAGTGGCGATTTGAAAGCACTATATCTCGACCGCTCTACGCTGGCACCCTCTACAGTGCGATGCACGACGCCGAAAAAGCAGAAGAAGCAGTGCAATGGCAGGAAAACCACCAACGACAATCACAACCACGAGCGTCGACAGTCTGCGCATGAACTGTCGGCGCAAGAAGCTGTAAACTCTAACTATAGCATTAACCAGAGTCCACACCTCTCGTCTTCCGCTTCAAAGAAAGAAGTTGGCGACCAGGTGCGCAAATGTGGTATGACCACCTCCAGTCGTTGTGCTGACATCTCACACCGGCGCAAGAACAGCGCACCATCTCCATACGGTAAACCGCAGCCCACACTGATCCCAACTGGTCAGACCGGCCAAGCTTCGCGCAGCGTTAGAGACAGGACAAAGGATACGCGCTTGAATGGAGCCGACATTTATGTGACACGGATGGGCTGAAAGTCGGACACTACCAACGCTGCATCGAGTTGCTGCCCCGAGCCCATCAGCGACATGGACGCACCTCCTGCAAAGCACAAAACTGGATCACTACACGATGAGCTCACACACTTATCAACACAGTCGAAGACACAGATCAGCAGTGGCACACAGCAGGAGAAGCAACCCACTGTCATGTCTTCAAGGCCTTGCTACAGATGTATCTCGTACATGGCTTCGGTTGGCATCCGACGAGCATTTTGGACTACTGACGCTGGTACGTGGGAGAGCGCCAAGGTCCGGGACCTTATGGACGCTCTGGACAATCTGACGCTAGACGGTGCTACTGATGCAGCTACGGCACTCAGTAGCGTTTTCGTAACTAAGCACGAGGTGCTTATGCTTCGAAGGATCATGGGCGCTGATTGAAGTTACGTTGGCAACTTCGTGTTCATGCATTGTTGGCGAGCGGCGGAGTATCATGTCACGGAACGTTCTGCCAATATGACAACTGATGTTCCTGATCTTTTATTTATGAATCGATGCTACCTGTTGAAGTTTGACATCAATAGTGGATGAACGATCACAAATGCGTCTCAATCATGGCTAATTCGGCGATCCGCGGCCAAGACTGGCCCTTGTGTATGGCAGTCAAGAACCCCATTGTGCTTAAGCGGCTGCTCGCCTCGCCAGAGGTATTAGAATCTTCTGTGGGCTGGGCCAGGGCGTTGACGCAGAACGGATAAGCTGCATTGAAGATGTTCCCTTCGTAGGAGGGTGAGCTAAGCAGACACACGGCTTTCGCACTTTTTTCTATTTCCGTTATGCAGCAAATGACATTGAGTGATCTCTAACGTTGAGAGGAGATTCCCATATCGCGTCTGCACCAGGCAGAGCTGTTACTCTTTCGCTTTGTTTGCATACATCTATCTTGTCCAAGGTAGATCTCGTAAGCGTTCCTTCCCATCTGCATCAGGCTTTCTCCTTCCCAGCCGCCTTGCTTTGCTTAGGTTGTTTCTTCTCTCCAACCCAATAACGCAACTCCTCCCACACCGGTGCTTCTCTTCCAGCGTCCAGCGCTGGAAAGAACCCTAGTTTTACCACATTCTCGACTTCCACCATTCTCGCACAGAACCGCCCTTTGTTAGAGCACGTATCGCAGGCCTTCTCCTTATCGCCCCGTGCTTTCTTCCATTTGCTCGGCTCATTCCTGTTTGCGTACGTTATATTCCCAACACACATGTCGCTGTCCAGATGCTTGCTTCGGTTGCGCAGCATGCGAGCGTAGTAATCCACGTGGTATGACTTCTGCAGGAAGTCTTGACCAAACTTGCGCTTGAACAAGGCCTGCGTAGCTTGTGAAAATTCTGAAAGGGACCTCCAATACCCAACGTCATCATCGATTTGGATCCAGAATACCCAGTGGATCGGTTCGAGGCGTATTGTTGGTAAGATTACGTTCTTGGAAACTCGTCTTGGAGTATTCAGCGTGACTGTTGGCTTTGACAGTCTTGGTCGCATGGACAACTTCGCCCGCTCTGCTGACCTTGCTTCTCTTTGCAGGGTTGCTATCTTTGTCGTCTTTACCACTCTTGGTGCTTCGTATGCGAGCTCGTCCTCCGAAGTGTCTTCCGCGACACTCTCTGGAGTCAGTGACTGAGCCTCGAGTTCACCATCCTCCCAGGACTCTGTAGCGGCGCGGGAATGAAGCCCCGAGATCATTCTTGGACGTAGTTGTCCACGCTGTGGCAGATCAGAATTGTGATTGGGACGAGGTATGACCACTCTGGGGTGAGCTTTGTGATGTTGATCGGTCGACGGTTCATGTTGGCCTTCCACAAGATCAGCACGATTCAAAAGCTTTAGGGCGAAGAGTCATACCTTTCGGACCACCACTGGGCCTCTCACTGCTGATGGGCGTCACGCTGGTATTCGAGGACGATGAAGCGCTCGCTTGTGACTGGGTATTGACCCGTGACGTAGTAACTGAACGTCTACTGACGTCCTCCGAAATACTCGTCAAGATAGGCTCAACCAAACCTCGGTTACTGATTTCGTCGATAAGACAGTTGCGTTTCTTCTGAAGGAGTAGGAGTTCGTTCGACACGCAGACTAGTGCCTGTTTCAATTCTTCTGCTTTGTCCGACATGTTTTTGGGAAATGGTAAGACTGAAGATGGAACTTGAGACAACAGTGAAGCAGAGTTTTCGAAGAAATGAGTCGCGACGACAGCAGAAAAGTTGGGGGGATCAGGCTGAGACTGGTACGCGCTGTCGCGTGATCACATGACATGCAAGGTGACCCAAATGGAGGCGGCCCGGCCAATCAATACTGTGGCATACATGGGTATGATCCTGCCTGGGGCACAGATTGTCGACACGGCGGTCACAACATCTCCCCGTCCAATTGGAAGCTTCCCAAGAGGAAACATTGGTAAGATTTGCCAAGGGCTGAAATGTGGCACACACAATCAGCTGCGGCGTACAGCACGCGATAGTCTGGATCGACCAATTTCGGCCTAAATAATCCTCTACAGCAGCCGGTCCACACGGGGGATCAGCGAATCGTGCTAGGGTGTTGGAACCGACGCATCTGTCCAAGACGAGGTATGCGTTTGTGTTCGGCACGTCTGAAATCACGACTGGAATGGGACTATATGTTTCATGTAGATGAGCTGTCGCTTCTTGATGCCTGCAATCTTGTACCAGCTTGATATCCCTATCGCTTCGCTGCTTGTGCAGCGAGTCTCCGGATCCTTTTCGCGGCTGCTTTTCAGACAGTGGAGTTTTGCCATGTTCATGGCATGTAGAAAGCCGACAATGCAATTATGATGAAGCCCTTGATCAACAAGGCGCCTGTCAACCTGACTGTCATGTAAGCTAGAAATTCCCTGAGTCATAGAGACCTCGTGAGATTGGAATTTGATTGGCAAAGAAGACTGGATGGAGGCAACTTACCAGTTCGATTTTCCCTCCTGGACAACATAAGTCACGATGACGACCGATGCGAACAGTGCCGTTATCGGGAAACCGTCGAACTTAAGATCCATCTCACTTATGCCCATAGCCCAGGCCAACAAAACAGAGAGAGGGACTACCATGAGGGCTGTTTGCATGCATCTTTCCAAGGTCAGCGAAATGCTGATGTCCATCTTGTCCAGCATAGCCATCTTGATAGCGATCGGATCGTTGCTCAATATCGGCAGAATGATCAAACTAAGGAAAGTTTTGGACACGTTGTGTCGCTGGAGCAAAGCTTGTATACTGTTTGTCGCAAATTCAGTGTTGAAAGCGACGAGAACAACAGAGATGATGAGTACAACCATCGCTGAAAGCATGGACAGACTCGGTGTCTGAAACTCGTCCTCATCGTCTTCATCTTCAGAGTCCCTTGTCTTCTGGAGAAGGTTATTCAGGTTCACTCTACCACCACTGGCAGCAGCAGCACCGGCACCGATAGCCGCAATGCCTCTTACAGCTGAGCCTTCACCTTTCTCAGTGCTTCTTCGTTTTGGCACCTTTTGAGAAGGGGCTCCGAACAGCCACCTGTGTGTCTTGAGTTGAAAGACAAGCCAAAGAATATACGAGACCATGATGACAACAGATATGCCTCGAGACTGAGCTCTCATCCCCTCAACAGAGGTGTTTGCCATCAAGTGCGCCGCAGAAGGTATGACCAAACTTGCCACTGCCAAGAGCAGGACTGTGCTGATGATTAGAGCAACCTCTTTATTGAAGTATTGTTCGGGCCGGTCCCAGCCACCCAGTACAAAGCTCGCCCCGGTCGTTAGGAGGAGATTACAAAGGATCGTTCCCAGTAAGGACAGCTTCAGCACACTGATCTGGTGAGATTTGAGGAGCAGGATCGATAGGATCAGCTGTACAGCATTCCTGCTTTGAGTCAGACGTGAGAGTTCAGTCAAGGTATAAAACCCACCCAAAAGTCATGTTGAGCAGCGCGCCCATCTTATCTCCCAGTCGGATGCTCAATTGGTCAACGGCCATCCCTAGCATTGACGCGGACGGAACGATAGCAACAAAGTTGACGCAAAAAACGGCGACGACGTTGGACCGAGTGTAGTACATAGCGAAACCGGCAGGAATAAAAGGCAGAAGGATGAATGTTGTAAATGCCGCCCAACTGTAGAAGAAGAGATATCGTAGTTGCTGCGGTACGGGTATCTTCCGTGCGAGGAACTTACGCCTGCGCTCTTCAATGGATAAAGATTCAAGCTCGTCATCATGCTCATCATCATGCTCATCGTCATGTTCCTCTTTGGCAAAACATGAAGATGTATGCCGCTTGGTGACGCTGTCCACGGATTGAATAACGTGTGGCTCAGAATTAGTCTCGCAAATCTCCTGTGTAGTTGCTGTCACTTCTTGAACAACTGGTAACTTGGCTTGCTGTTCGGGAGCTGTGACATGATGCTGCGGCGCACCGAATTCTTTAGCTTGTTCCCGGCTCTCGTATGCTCTTTGCTCCTCAACTCTTGATCTGAGATCAGTCTCTGATCGGGTGCGCTGCACAGTTTCTTCGTCCGAAGGAAAGTCCCTTGACCGTGTTCTGGCAAATGGGTTGTAGTTGATTCCACCGTTACCACTCTGCGATGCGGCGCGATGCGCCTGCCTGCGAACAGCATCTGCAGCGGTTAGCCAGCTCGTGAATTGGCCAAGAGATGTGCCTACGCATAACGACTTCTTTCAGCAAGCAGATAAGCGTCTATCAGTCGTGATCAGTGGGAAAGAGGACAGAAAGACAGGAAGGGCACGAGACTGGAGTTATAGAATGGATTCTTTGCGTGCGGTAAGATGGGGGCCAGACCAAACTGCGCCTACCCAATTTAGCCACCCGACGCTGCATTGCTGACATCTGGGCAAGGGAAAGAAAAAGCCAAGGATGCAGTGAGCGCCTGGTTTATCGTCGTTGCTATCGACTCAAAGGGAGGGTACACGTTAGGTTGGGCAGTCTGCAAGTCCTCTAGGTCTTCTGGATGAGCTTGGGTCCTGATCGATGGAAGACACATGCCGGACGGGAGGATGGCGCCCTGGCTATCAATGGTGTGGACGGATCAGTTTCACTTTCTGGCCGTACAAACGTCAGAGTTGACATGTTTATGATGAGGTCCAAGATCAAGCACCCATGCTGTTCATGTGCCCAGGCGCGGCGCGGGCCGAACTCTTGGGCACCCACACGAACGTTCACATTCCTCCAAGTCTATTTCCACGTTTGATATTGTTTTGGGATGATAGTTCGAACAGCAAGACTATGGATGCATTTGAAGATCGCTTTCCAGAATGTGAAACAAATACTATCGCATCCGTTTCTTGAGCTGCATTCGCTTTCAAGTATGAATATATGCCGCTAAAATGCGCTGCAAACCACCCATCACACCGTTCGCCTCCCAATGCTTCGAATGCCAATCCTTACTTCTTGGCTTTTCCCTTCGTCTTACTCCTCGTTGACCTGCTAGGTGGAGCCTCCTCCTTGACCTCCACCATCTCCTGTACCTCTGGCTCCTCGTCCTCTACATCCTCACCCTCATCCTCCTCCTCGGCATCCTGCACCATCTCCTGTGCTTTGGCCGTACGCTCAGCATCCCAATTCTGTACCAAATTCGCGACCTCTTCGTGTGGTCTCTCCTTGCCGTTCCACGCCTTGCATCCGCTGCACCTCCACTTGCCGATGTCTTCGACCGTGCGGGCGCCTGGCGGTGCTTGCCCGTTTACGAGTCTGCATTCGGAGCAGATCAGGGCGAGGCGGTTCTTGGGCTGGGTCTCATCCTCGCCCAGGAGAGCGTCGAGGATGCGGTCATACCAGTGGGACTGTGTGAATGAGGTCGCGGGTGCGGAGGAGTACTGCTTCGCTGCATCGACGGACCCGAAGGCGTTGGGTGCGAATTCGGCGCCTGGCGAGGGTGGTTGAGGCGGCCCCTGGGGCGCTACAGGCATGGGAGGTGCACGCTGTGGCGTCGAAGGGTTTTGCGATTGGTTTTGTGGTCGCTGGATGTTCGCTGTTGGTGGAGGCGCAATGCCTGTGCGTGGGCCTTGTGGTTGCTGCGGTTTCTGAGGACCTTGGGCCTTCTTGCTGTTTGGCGTGGTTTGCGGCGTCTCCTGCTTCGGCGAAGCGCCATACTTCTCGAGCAGCTGCTGAGTCGAGTTGTACTTGGTAGCATCTTTCAGCCTGTTGATGGTAGCATCGCGCTCCTTGTTCAGCTTGGCGATGTAGGCATCGGTGTTGGCAATGCGGTAGTCGAAGTAGCTCGTGAGCGCGTAGCGGACGAGGTAGATGCTGCGCATCATCAGCGCCAGCTCGAGAGCTTCAAGGGAACGAACCTACACAACAGGACTGCCTGCAATGACTGATACCTCGACCACTCCCCAGTTCTGGCGGCCAGTGACCAAGATGAGCAGCAATGCTGCCAGGATGTATGCAAATCCAGCATACAGCGTCCACATGACGCGGGCGCGTCTCGAAGTCTGGCGACGCTTGTCATTGACCGCGGTGGCTCTGTTGATCTTGCCGGTGAGAGCTGAGAGTGCTTTCTCGAACGAGGCAGCATCCTCGCCCGCCTGTTGCTATCAGCATGCGCGCATTGTGGGAGATGGTGTCACGACTTACTCTCCATGGCCACAGAGACACCATAGTTGCTGCGGCAGATGTGTAGAGTTTGCAGCCCAGGGCGGGGGCGTGTTGTGTTCCAAAGTTGCCAGCAAGACATGCGTCGCGTGTGGAGCGCTGCTGCGACGTCAGACCTGCAGCGATCGGCAAGCGGCCTGCCCTGCCCGTCCGTGCTTTACTTTCTTTCCGCGACTTCGCGGTTCGCCGCTGCCGTTGCTGCTTCAACTCCACTTCACGATCCAGTTCAATGTCCCACGAAATGGCCCTTGTAGCATACAAAAACCTGCTGCGATCAGCGCGCATCGCCTTCCAAGGTACATTGCCCATTTCGTCATGCTTCAACCGCAGTCAACTCACATCATCCTAGGCGATGCGAACGTCCTCTCCGCTGCGCGCATCGAGGTCCGCAAGAACTTTGAGAGCAACCGCCACCTCCAGACCGGCACCGAAGAGTTCCAGAAGTCGATTGCACACGCCAACGAAGTGGCAAAGTTTTTGAAGGAGAACGTCGTGCAGGGAGAAGCCACAGAGGGAGACAACTACAGTATGGCACATGGCATGTTGAAATAGTCGCGCTCATGCTAATCAACACAGAAATTCGGATACACGAGCACACCGAGCGCGGAGACAACGAGGATATCAAGAAGAACAAGGGCAAGAGTACTTTAGGAGGAACGAAGTGCTGCTCCGCTTAAACTTCTATTCAGTTCGCGATGTGATACCCATGCTGTCCATAACTCCAACCCAATGCCATGTATAATACACTCTAGTTACCTGCCAAACTGGGGTAGCTAGCTTCAGCGTCATCTGACGGCGGAGGCGCAAGAGCCAGGCTGTCCAGGTCGTTCTGCTTGGGTGCTTCGATTGCAGCCTGCGCTGCAGCTCGTCGCGCTGGACCAGCCGCTTGTCTGCCCTCCTTTGCATACTGCATCCTGACGTTCTGGTCCAGACTGTCCAACTGCTTCGGCTTGCCCCAAGTCACTCGCATGGGGCACCCTTTGATGACGACCTTGCCCTTCAATGTCTCGGCCGCCGTCTCTGCATCCTTCCTCTTTACATAGTTGACATAGGCGCAATGAGCTCGATGTGAGCACACCAGTGACCGCAGCTGGCCGTACTGTGCAAAGTGGGTTCGAAGCTCGTGTTCAGGCAGGTCATCTTCGACACCAGTGACGAACAGAGATGCAACGTTCGGGTCAGATGGAGGTAACCAGTCTTGCGGGTTGGGCTGTGCTGAAGGTCCTCCGGCGCGCCCACCTCTTGCAGGCCTCATGCCTCCTCGCGCAGCGCTGGCGCCACCTCTCGAATCGCGGGTCCTAATCGGTCCTCCTGTGTGCCCGTATGCAGAGCCTCCACCTGTACCTGGTGCTGGGAGCGCCTTTTGCCCACCTTCTTCAGCCTCTGCTTCCAGACGGCGCTGCTTCTTGTAGTATGGCTCGCTTTGCGCCAGTCGCTTTAACAGGTCACGCGCCTTCTCATCTGTCTTCTCGTATGCCTCCATAGCGCCTCTTCCCTCTTCAATCTCCCTCTCGTGCTCTTGTGCGTAGTATTGGCGGTTGATGTCGCTCTGCGGCCCGGGCGCAACCATCTTGAGCGCTGCATCACGGACGACGAGTGGCAGGCCGAACGAAAGATCCAGCATGCAGCACTGGCAGCAGTTCTTCAGACGCGCGCATGTCAAGCAGATGTTTGTGCGCTTCTGTCGCGCCGTGCGGTCGGCTTTCCAGCGGAAGATTGTGAAAGGTCGTGTACAGATCTTGCATTCCTGTACTATGTAAGTAAATGCGCCTGGAGCAACAGAAGAAGAATTTGCTTACCGCACCGTGATCCTCCTTCAGCATCTGCACATACGGGTTGTCTGGCAGACATTTTTCGCAAACAGAGGGGAAGTCGGTCGTCTCCCAGCCGCTGCGGTTCAGGTCGGTCTTGATCTGGGGCGGCATAGCGGTCGCGGTGATGTGATCCTAGGAGTACGATATTCGAGCGTATGGCCAGCCTTGGAGTACGTTGGGGTGGGGCTTGCGCCGGTGCGACTATATCGTGCCTTCCTGTTGCGACAAAGGCGGTGCTGTCGCGGCAGTCGTGATGTTGTGCCAAACAAGACTCGAAGTCGAAAGTAGGCAGGGACGGTGGTCGACGGGCGAATCAGGGATGTTGCAGTACGCGCAAGTGGGGCGGCGCAGCAGCAGTGAAGGTGCCTCCGTGGGGTGGTGTAATGACGGCGAAAGGCTCAAGGAATCTTTAGCACATGTCGGGGTGGCACCTTAGCGTGGCCGTAGAGAGATTGCCGTGATTGGCTGCAGCGCGCAACGCCAGGGTAATTTGGTGCTAGGATAATTTGATACTACCTTCGGTGAGTTAGGGGGCTGTAGGAATCTCCTCTACCGCTATTTCGCATAAGAAACACTCTCGTCCCACTCTTTGGCTCTTCACTTCGTCAATTGACACTGCTTCAACACAGTACCTTCATTTCTATACCTAATAGTTACCTTTGTCTACCGCCACCATGTCTCCTACTGCGCTCGAACAGGAGGACCACAACCGTGATGCCGCCTTCAACAAGGCCATGCACGGTACCTCTGCGAAGGCGCGTGGTGGCATGACTGCCATGCTGCAGAAGGACAAGGCTGCGCAGCAGGCTGCTGTGGACGAGTACTTCAAGCACTGGGACAACAAGGCCGCCGCTGACGAGACTGAGGAGACACGAAAGGTATGTTGCGAGTGGCATGGAATGGCGGTGACGGCGACTGACATGCACAGGAACGCCGAGACGAGTATGCCACCCTGACCAGGCACTACTACAACCTCGCGACCGACCTGTACGAGTACGGCTGGGGACAGTCTTTCCACTTCTGCCGCTATGCGTACGGCGAGTCTTTCTACCGCGCCATTGCCCGCCACGAGCACTACCTCGCCCACAAGATGGGGCTCCAGGACAACATGCGCGTGCTGGACGTCGGCTGCGGTGTCGGTGGCCCTGCCCGCGAGATCGTCAAGTTTGCTGGTGTCAACGTTATGGGTCTCAACAACAACGACTACCAGATCGAGCGTGCCACAGCCTACGCCGAGAAGGAGGGTCTGTCGGACAAGCTGAAGTTCACCAAGGGTGACTTTATGGTATGTTTGTGCACTGCCTCCTCAAGACTGACGCTAACAACGTGACCAGCAAATGTCTTTCCCTGACAACTCCTTCGACGCCGTCTACGCCATTGAGGCTACCGTCCACGCCCCCTCCCTCGAGGGCATCTACAGCGAGATCTTCCGTGTGCTGAAGCCCGGCGGTGTCTTCGGTGTCTACGAGTGGCTCATGACGGACAAGTACGACAACGACAACCCCCACCACCGCGAGATCCGTCTTGGTATCGAGATTGGTGACGGTATCTCCAACATGGAGAAGATCGAGGTCGCTCTTGCGGCCATGAAGGCTGCCGGCTTCGTCATGGAGCACCACGAGGATCTGGCTGACCGCGACGACCCCTACCCCTGGTACTGGCCTCTGTCCGGTCAGCTCAAGTACATCAGCACTATTGGCGACATTCCCACCATCCTTCGCATGACCAAGGTCGGCCGCGGCCTTGTCCACAGGTTCGTCGGTGCGCTCGAGACAATCGGCCTGGCACCCAGGGGCACCCAGAAGACAGCAGACAGCCTTGCGCTTGCTGCTGACTGCCTGGTTGCTGGTGGCCGCGAGAAGCTCTTCACACCCATGTACCTCATGGTCGGCCGCAAGCCCGCTGATGCTTAGGTGCATCGACTCTTTGCATTCTTACCGCATGTTGTTCTCTAGACCATTTTGCGTCGAGGCTTGTTTCGGCTCGACTTCGCTTCTACGAGCACCGTCTCCAGCTTTGTACCAAGCGTCGCAAAAGGCGCGTTATATATGCATGTAATATCTTTAGAGTCTAGAGGGGATAATGAGAACGTGATTTTATGGCCATGACAACAATGTCCGATAGCAATGCCAGACGGATGTGTTTGTGTTGAGAAAGTGTAGATGCAGCAAGATCGGCCAGGGTCCGGCGCTAGACTATTTTTATGCAAAGACGGAGCAAGCAAGATGCAAGGTGACGGACAGTTTTGAAGGCGTGAATGTGCAGAGCAGCGGATCGAGGACTCCCATGCTGCATCGTCCAGCATTGTCCGCACACTGCCGGCAATGGGTGTAGATGGGTATGGGATAGATGGGATCGGGTGAAAATGGAAGCCAAGTGAGTGGACCCGCTGGTTGGGCTGCGCATGGGCCCTCTCCGAGAGCTCACCTCCGAGAATTCTCAACATTCGTGAAGACCTCCCGCATCAAGCCTCACAGCACCGGCCATCACCATCCGGCACAGCTCTCCTCCCGCCCTCACTCTCCCACGCCCCCGAGAGCCACACACACACAATGGCCGCCTCCAGGATCACCCGCCCGGCCGCCCGCCTGCTCGCCGCGTCGCGACCGGCGTTCCGTCCTGCGTTCCGCGCCGCAGCCATCACCCCGTCGATTGCGCGGAGAGGATACGCCTCGGGCCAGAAGGAGATGACAGTGCGCGAGGCGCTGAACGAGGCCATGGCCGAGGAGATGGAGCGCAACGAGAAGGTCTTTGTGCTCGGAGAGGAGGTCGCGCAGTACAACGGAGCGTACGTGCCCCCGGTCCGCCCATGGGCCATGGCCCAATTGGCCAGGCAGCCTGCGATAGGAGGAAGAAGGAGCGGGCCATGACAACAGCATGCTCTCTGCTGCTGCTGTGGAGGGGCTCTCGCAGGCTGCTTGGCGCCCGGGCTGTGTCTGTGTCGTCTTGTTTGGATGGAGCTGACAGCTGCAGTTACAAGGTCACCAAGGGTCTCCTCGACCGCTTCGGCGAGAAGAGGGTCATCGACTCGCCCATCACCGAGTCTGGTTTCGCCGGTCTGACCGTCGGTGCCGCGCTCGCTGGCCTGCACCCCATTGTGAGTCCCCGTTGCCGACCGTCTTGCTGCGCGCCCAGCGCTGACCCACCCACAGTGCGAGTTCATGACCTTCAACTTCGCCATGCAGGCCATTGACCAGATCATCAACTCGGCCGCGAAGACACACTACATGTCCGGCGGTATCCAGCCCTGCAACATCACCTTCCGCGGCCCCAACGGTTTCGCCGCCGGTGTCGGTGCCCAGCACTCCCAGGACTACTCTGCCTGGTACGGCAGCATCCCCGGTCTGAAGGTCGTCGCCCCGTACAGCGCCGAGGACGCCAAGGGTCTGCTGAAGGCTGCCATCCGCGACCCCAACCCCGTCGTTGTTCTCGAGAACGAGTGCGTTATATGAAAAGGGACTGCCCTTTCGGACCGCTGCTGACTACATCCAGGCTTCTGTACGGTCTCTCCTTCCCCATGAGCGAGGAGGCCCAGAAGGACGACTTCGTCATTCCCGTAAGCAGCACCGCCCCTTCAGCCCACCAACCTCCTCACTAACACCTCCCAGTTCGGCAAGGCCAAGATCGAGCGCCCCGGCAAGGACCTCACCATCGTCACCCTCTCCCGCTGCGTCGGCCAGTCGCTCGTCGCCGCCGAGCAGCTGAAGAGCAAGTACGGCATCGAGGCCGAAGTCATCAACCTGCGCTCCATCAAGCCGCTCGACATCGAGGCCATCGTCAAGTCGGTCAAGAAGACCGGCCACATGCTGTGCGTCGAGTCCGGCTTCCCCTCGTTCGGTGTCGCTTCCGAGATCATGGCCCTCACCTGCGAGTACGCCTTCGACTACCTCGAGGCGCCCCCGGCCCGTGTCACCGGTGCTGAGGTCCCCACACCGTACGCCCAGAAGCTCGAGGAGCTGTCCTTCCCCCAGGAGGACACCATTGTCAACTACGCCGCCAAGCTGCTCCGCGTCGCATAAGCGCAGCCAACGAAGCGTAGTGGGCCTGGCGCTCGTGGCGAGCTGGCAGTCCATGTCCGAGGGAGAGTCGAGGCGATATCACGAGGTTGAACATGTATGAACAGGCGAGGAGCGAGTTTCTTGGCTAATACGGCTGAGCTAGTGTACGTGGGAAGCATTTCAAATCTGCATGTACAAGTATTTATTTGCATTTTTCTTTCTAATGCCACCCTCTTGGAAGGACTTGCCTGTGCCCGCTTGAGTCCATTCGTGACCGATATGTGCACACCTTGTGGCTGCCAAGTTGGTGCCAGAACCATTGATGAGTGACACCCCGGAAGCGTTTCCAACGAATAAAGTGCCGCTTGGGCAGCTGAGCATGGGTGGCTCTGTTCGTCAGATTGGGTAATGGACAAGTGTGACGTGTGACTTGAAACGGTAACAGAGGTTTGTGTAGAAGCCCAACGTGGGCGGAGCTAAGATACAAAAGTAAGACAAAAGCTACCAGCGAGCTGAAATGTGAGCGGGTGGGGGGCTTGATGTCTTGCGTCTCGCTCACATGGGCCCGTTGAAACCCACGTGTTGTAAGCCGGGCACCGAAGAAGATCCCTAAAGAGGTTTGAGAAGAGCCTCAGCGCTTCCCGCTGGCAGGCATAGCCGGATGTGACTCTCGCGTCCGGGTTCGTATTGCTGTTGAGACGTTCTGATGCCGCGGATTCGCTGCAGGTACAGGCCGATCTGCTGCACACGAGGCTTATCGAACATGTTTCGCGTTCGGATTTACCCGGGGGGTGTCCTACCCTACGTGCAGTGATCGACGCCGTGCAATATGACATCCATCGGAACCATGTAGGACTTTGACATGCTGCTCGAGTGGAAGTGGTCGTCATGTTAAGCTTGGCTGCCCAAGTTGAAAGACGTATCCCTTCATGCATGCAGCAGATCTGACGGACCGCTCTCAACCGACATGGAGCGGTACTGTACTTCGGCGAAAATACGACGTTGGGAGGTCAAGAAAAGTTGCGTGACAGTAGTACCTGAGTCTCTCCAAGACATACCGCAGGTGAGAGTATGATCACACCGGATTCGATAACTTCCCGGACATCGGCGTCGATTGGTTACCTTCTTGGAAGCCTCTTAGAAAGGGAAAGAATCATTCCTCAGTATATAGGTGTCCTCCAGTCCCCAGCATCACATCTCAATCTTCGTGATGAGATGGAACAAGCGGACACGCGGGAGTGTGTGACACAGTCATGCGATATGAAAAGAACTGATTCCGAAGTCTGCGTGGAACGAGACGGCGCAGAGTGGGCAGACTGTGGCCTGATCCAAGAGGCGATCAGGGCATTCAGAAAAAGCATTGTGATACCCACATTGGGCTTGTGCGAGGTCTGGAGCGGATGGTGGCGTCGCAGACAGACTTGGGCTACAAAGCTCGGTCCTTTGGTGTTCACTGGTTTCTGGAGTATATGTTGCGTTAGTTTTAACAAAGCAACTGAAGATAGACAGTAGAGCATCCATGCGTGAAGCCAGACTGACTCTCACCTCCATCACATGCGCGATCTGTTTGGGGATGAAGCAAGGCAGAGCCACGATATCGTCAAAGCGAACAGAACTCCTCCGCTTCGCAGGCCGTTATGGCAAGGCGTTTGACGCGTTGCTGCGCGTATCGTGAGTCGTGACGGCATGGTTGTGAGTGTTGATGGGTTCGGCTGCATCAGCTGTTCGTGGCGCAGAAGATTCTGTGCGTACATGCGGCTCCAAGAAGCAATATAGTAGGAACGTCGAAACTCGCGTGGGAAACGACATTGATGGGTTACACGAACAAGGTCCAGATGGGTTTGTAGGTCCAAAGAGTAGGAAGGGCCGCGCCACCAATGTGGTCAAGTGCAGCCTCGGCAAACAATAGCATCTCATGAAAGCTCCTGCCATGCTTGTGACTTGCCACCAAATCTACACAAGTCTTGAACGACCTTTCCCGCCATCGTACGATACTGGCAGCATGCGGGCCACGCGAGAGGCTCAGATCGGTATGGTTTGGCTGCTGCCAGCTGCACGTGAAAGCTCGCTTTGCAGCCGAAGAGGTTGCAGTACAGCGCTTCAGGTTGAAGGCGTGCATGCGTGGCTTGCAGAACCACGAGGAGACGCAACGCCGGCCTCACTGTCTGGATCACTGTTCAGCTCTTGATTCAACGTTCATTAAGCTCCGATGCATGTCGATCGCACTGCAGGGGTTTGGGATGCGCACACGTCGAATACATCCACGACGCTGATCGCCATGTAAGCAACGGGCAGATCACGACCGTTCCAGGTATCGGTTCCTTCGCCAGTTGTGATTGGTCGCTTTTTTTCAATCGCTGACAATCCTTCTCTCGCGCCAGCGGGAAGACCGCTATCATGCCGTTAAAGCACAAGATACCTCGCTAGCATCCAACGTCCTAACGCCGTGGCTGCCACAGGAAGCCTACAAGCTGGATGGTGTCATCATCGTACGATATTTATTTGAGAATTTGCTTCCGGTTCGGTATGTCAATATCTCTGCAGAGCTAGGTTGCCCTTACGCGAAGCCATCTCGTGGCTCTAATCCCCCATAGTCGACCCACGGCTGAAGACTTAACGTCCCTGCATTGTGTGGAACACGTCACAGGAGGCACGGCGAAGCTCGGTAAAGATGACTGTTGACATAGTAGTCCGTATTAGTCTTGGAGGAAGACCGAATAGCATTTACTGTTCCTCTTCGGGAACCTATCCTTGTATTTTCCACGTGGAGAATGCAGACTCCGCACTTTGCTTGTGCAAGCCTTACTGACCACATCAAGGAAGTTCCACTTGGTCATCTAGTGGCCATGTCGGACTGACCTACCAGACTGCCCAAGACCGAGTGTCACTCATCTCGGTTCAGGTTCCGCACCTGTTACCGCAAACGCATTGCTAGATGCGTCCAATCAGACATGAACGTGAGCGTTCAGTCTTCCAAGTCTTGCGATATCGTCACTTCTTGCACACCATGGATCATATCAATGCAAAACCTGCTGTCCGTCACCAAAAGGAATCGTTAACCACTCGTGGTACTCACCTTAAGGCGAGAGGCTTAGGGCGCACTGCCCTGTGAGGCTCTTCACTGTGAGTGCCTCCGGACCATACTCCGACTTTAAAACACTGCCTCTCCTCACACCATTTGCCAGGATGGTCCTAGGTTCTTCGATCAGACCACTCCAACTGCAACTCGCTTCTTCTAGCCTTTCCACAGGTCGCTGCGCAACAGCTCAGTCCCTTGCGCCGACAACAGCTTACTTTGCGACTCAGTCATAGCCACTGTTGTGTAGTTGGTTCAGCTGTCGTTACGAAGCTGCAACTGTCGGACGATACTTGCGGTAAATATGACACTTCAAACCATCCAGACCAGGTCGCTAACTTGCTCTGGCAGCCAGACGCTGCGGGTGTTCCCCGCTACCGCAGGTCGAGCTCTTCTTACAATGTCCGTGCCTACCGGTCAAACGCCATTGTTCACACTACCTCTGGAGCTTCGTGAGATGGTATACAAGACCGTGCTTACGTCACCCTTCCACGGTCCAGAACTGTTACGAACCTGCCGGGAGATCTATTTTGAGGCCCACAAGTTCCTATTCGAGAGACCGCTGAGATTTCGAAGTCAAGTTGCTCTGTTTGAGTGGTTGCAATTTGTGCCACAGAAGCATGTGGACCGAGTTACAGAACTTTCCTTAAACATCCAAGATGTTGAGTTGAGGTCACTACTCACAGCTTCCGCCTTGGTCAGCCACCCAGGCGATCCACCCCGACTATTGACATGGGACGTCTATGATGCGGAACTAGACAGGCTTCTCCACACTCTGAAAAGGTTTTCGAACGTGCGGAAGATCACAATACGGGCAATTGCTGGACGCCAATCGTTCCTGTACCGGACGTTCCTTCGAAGTTTTTTAAGGGTCCTAGGATTCCTGTTCCCGGATCTTCTGGATCTCAGTCTTGAAGGCAATTTTCACTACCAGGAGTTATCTTTCTTGTCGACGTTCACGAAACTACAGGCTTTCTCTTTCGATGGCTTTTCGGCATCTCCACCAAGTGAATCGGCCAATGTTCTGTCTGGACTGGAGCAACTGACCAGTCTGTCGCTCGTCTCCCAGAGCACTCTGCTCACCCCCAACTCTTGGACGCGTAGTAACTTTACTACAAGATGCCAATCCCTTACCGCCGGAGTTGTCAGTAAAATTGACAACCTCAAGTGTTTCTCAGTTACAGAAATTATCCCAATCTCTGCACCGACATTATTCTTCACTCCGGAAGTTTTGATATCGCTGCGAAACCATCAATGCCTGAAAGTGATCAAAGTTTGCTTGTCTCAGACCCCCAGTGACGAGACCATAGCAGCCTTGAAGAACTTTCTGGGGCACACCCATATCAAGACTTTAGAATTGAACTGGCCACAGCTAAACCCGCATGTTTTGGAAACGTTCTCACTCATTCCAGATGGGTTAGAACATCTCTTCGTAAGAGCAAAAAGCGCAGCAGATGCTTTTGATATTATCTGGTCCATCGCTGAGAGTCGAAATGGTGGGGACCTCTCTGCTCTGAACGAGCTTACACTCCTACGCTCCACACAAACATACGACGATATCACGCCAGCTATCAACGACAGAAAGGATAGTGGCACCGGTGAGCCTGTCGGTGATCCTACCTCAGTCAGTTTTGCCTACTCTACATGTGCTAGCTTATGAGCTGATAGTTGTACAGATGCACCCTGCCAGTCACGACACAGACGCCGTCAACATTGTCCGGGCACGAGCGCGCTTACAAGCGTTGGGTGTGCGAGTCTCTTGGTGCACGGAAAGGTCATGAATCCAAGCACTACTTGAGACACGCAGCAAGCTTTGCGCTGCAATGAAGCATTACAGCCAAGCTTGATGTATACTATGTTTCCATATGCCTTACATGGAACTGGATTTGTAGACCATTTTCTACCAAAATACGCGATCTTGCTATTCGATGGTTCATACTCGATCATAGGACATACCCACCATGTCAACTCTTCATTTGTCCTTCAAGTCGCCACGCCAAAACATGCACTGTAAATACTCCACGCTATAGAAGCAGTCCGATGATAGTTTCCACAGCTGCACTAGCGTTTTTTATGACTTGGACTTTTCGCCTGCTCGCGCATCACGTTGATAGCTCATCGCGGCCCTCGGAACCTCGACCTCCCTCCGAACACAATATCTATGCGATGGCTCTTAACATGCATGATGGCGATGTCGTCTGCTCACCCAAATGCCTAGCCCTGCGGAACACCCTACGACAGAACCATCTCCAGCGATGAGTGTGACGCGTTTTCAAAGACAACCAAACAACTCTGTTTGAATACTCTGCTGTCTTCGTACAATCGGCACACGGACCCTGCCCAGTAAACTCAGCGGCGTTGAGGACGCTTCCAAGTCGGTTTCAGATCTGCGCGTAAAGCAACTGCCAGGCCTTGCGCAGATCGGAAACAACGTCCTTCCCGAAGCATTTACGATCATATACTTTGGGCCTTCGAGCAGTCTTTGTTAAAAACAACTGCGATACAAGGCTGGGTACGAGCGGTTGAGGCATTCTACGGAACAGTCTAGACGAGAGCAGTTGGCTCCATTTCAAATCTCAGATCTGGACGGGCCGAGTTCAACGCTTTTCACCGCTCAGATCCACAGCAGCCCGACTTTCAGTGAAGGCAATCAATGTCAGACTGGAGGGAGGGCATGATTGCTGCGCCGAAACTAAAAGATACGCGTCGTTGCGGAATTGCAGACAATCCTGGCGTTTGGGCGTGCATCTTCGAACAGGTGTCTTATCAGATGTCCACCCGTCCCTTCCCGCAAGGGCCCTCTCCCGCCAAGATGAGATCGGCCGTGAAAGACCGAGGTGCAGGGCAATCTGACATCCTTGGTCCCTTGTCCGCGCAGACGAATCAGACATCCAGGACTAAAGAAAACGCGTTCTAGACAGGAATGGCGTCATGCTGAACCATGCTAGTTCATGTGTTCCTGTCATCGCGGTCGGAAAGTCTGATGCGCCGTGGGGCAACCAGAGCAACCAAAATGGTAGTTGATGAAGCGTCGATTGACGCTTCTGGAATATTTGGTTTGAAAGCTGACCGGCGCGCCAAAGCGCGTATCATGTGTGGTTCTCGCTGTCTCTTCTTTCTTACTTCCATGCAAACTCGACCCTGAACCGCAACTTCACAGCCTATTCAAACTCCACGCACGCGAAGCAACCTCTTTCAACGCGAACCCACCAAGACTTAAGGAAAAAGTTGCACACTACAGAAACCCTCCCAACGCGGTGATCGCGCAGTAACCAGCATCACAAATATGGCGAACACACCCACAGAACTCCCCAGTACGACGGCGGCGTTCCCTTCGCGCCAAAAGCAGATCCCATACTCTTTCGAAAATGGTCAGCGCACCCAACTCTCCTCGATCCTCCCACCCCTTGTCTTCGGCACCGCGACCTTCAACCACCAATACAATGACGATCCGTTTGCCATGGACACCACTGGTCTGGTGACATCAGCCCTCACACACGGCATTCGCGCGTTCGACACGTCGCCATACTACGGTCCCTCCGAAGAGCTACTCGGAAATGCGCTCGCCACACCCTTCGTCCGCGAGACGTTCCCGCGTAACTCATACATGATCCTGACCAAGGTCGGGCGGATAGGCGGCTCAGAGTTCGACTACAGCAAGGAGTGGGTGCGACAAAGCATCAAGCGCAGTTTGGAGAGGCTTCATACAGACTACCTTGACCTCGTGTACTGTCACGATGTCGAGTTTGTGAGCCCTGCTGAGGTCCTTGAAGCCGTTAGGGAGCTTAGGCGCATCCGGGACGAAGAGCGCACAATCAGATACATCGGTATCTCGGGGTACCCACTTGACGTGTTGGGAGATATGGCGGAGATGATCTTGCGCGAGACCGGCGAGCCACTGAATGCAGTGCAGTCCTACGCCAATTTTACCCTCCAGAACCAGACACTCGCAGGCCCGCGCGGTATTCAGCGCCTACGCAATGCAGGTGTGGATGTTGTTCCCAATGCGTCAATTCTCGGGATGGGATTGTTGCGCCGACAAGGTGTACCATGTGGAGCGCTGGGCGACTGGCATCCGGCCCCCTCAGCACTGCGTGCTGCCGTGCGCAACGCAAGCGATTTCTGTGATGGATATGGAGAGAAGCTGGAAGTCATCGCTATCCGCTTCGCTTTGGAGACTTGGATTTCCGCTGGCGCCCTCTGCGGGTCGTTGGGTGATCCAGCATCTGGTGTTCCTTGGAAGCCCGAATCCAACGATGATGTCGGAGGCACAAAGCTTGGTGTGTCTGTCATTGGTGTGTCGCGCGCGCCTGAGCTTGAGAAGACTATGTTGGTATGGCGCTCCATTCTCGATGGCCTCGAGGGTGGCGAACAAACGGCTGTGCAAGCTGGACGGTGGTCCAGAGCATGGGAGTGGTCGAGGAACAGAAGACAAGCTGTGCAGATTCTGGCGGAGGGTATCCAGGAAATCCTCCAGGATGGTTTCGATTTCGCATGGGCGAGTCCCGATCCGGGATACGTGAATCAGAGAAAGAAGCAGAAGCCGATCGAGAAGAGCGATGCACCGTGGTTGACACCTGCAGCGAGTCCAGAAGCCAAGCCAGTCAAGGGTGGCGTTGAGGTTGCTGAGGAGAAGAGTCTGCCTCTGCGATGAAATCGTAGACATGGAGGGCAAAGCACACTGAGATGAGGTCATGAGTGTGTTACAAAAGCTAGAATTGATATCCGGCAGTAGCTTGCTGCTTTGGGAATGGAAGAAGATACATTCACATTTGCACGCACATCGTGATCGACTGATGAGTGCACTATGCTACTCTACACTTCATCTTAATGTCTTCGCAACGCGACTTAGCCACTCCCAGTGCTGATCCTTCACGACATCGACCTCTCCGCTTTCCTTGAAGTAGAAGAATTCTTCCGCTCCTAGCTTCTCTTCTCGATTTCCGCCACCCGCAACTAGTGGAATGAGTGTCTTTCCGAGCCACTTCTTCACGTTCTGTTTCTCTGCCTCACTAAATCCATACCGCTCAACGTACCACCAACTCACGCCATCAGCCGCATGCGTTACACCAAAGCTCCTCGGATACACTTTATCTGTACAGTCTGGCCTGTACGCGACCCTGTACCTCAATATACGCTCAGCAGGGACACCCCCATCGAATAGCGCCTTGGACAGCACACGGATTGGTGCGCGGACCTGTACATCGGACGTGATGAGACCGAAGAGCTGCCTCGCTTTCTCTTGCTCATCACTAAGAGCCAGCGCAGACACGACTCTCGCATCTGCCGCCCCGCCTTCATTCTTGTACAATGAGAGCAGCGCCTCACACACCGGGCCAGCATAATAATTGTTCAACGCCTTGAACATTTCGTCATCTGAGAAGTCTGGCGGCGGGTTTGTGAGCGAGTACAGCACCTCTTCTGTTTCGGCCTCCCCGAGTAGGATCCGCATGCCGCGCTCCTTGAAGCGTGATGCGAAGCTGCCGGAGTGGATGTTGGCGATTAGGTCGGAGGAGATCATATCGTTGTCGGTGACGCCGCGGAAGGTGTGGGTGTCGAAGTCGAAGATTCGGGAGACGAGGGTAGTTGCTGGGATGGACCGGAGTTTGTCGAGACGTTCTGATGGGGATAGGTCGGTGGAGATCGAGAAGGTGGACAGCACGTTCTGGAGTTGGGCCTCAACTGCGAACAGTCAACGATGGCGATAGTGGTGAGTTTGAGGTGCAATATACCTTCATGGAGAGATTTTGGCTGTGCAGGTATGGCGTTACTTTGCAGCCATACATTGTTGAAAAGTGGCTTCTTGTCATCGCCGTGGAAGAGCTCGTAGTTTAATTGGACGTGTGTTGAGAATGCACCAGCACTGAGACCGCCCAGCGTGACGCGCTCTGGATCACCACCAAGTAGTGAGGCATAGTCTTGCAGCCATTCCAGAGCACACCGCTGATCCTAATCTTGCTGTTAGTGATGATTCGCAATACTGCCTCCCGAGACATACCCAGAATCCAAAATTCCCTTTCAGTCCCTCACCAGCAAGGAAACCAAAGATGTTCAGACGGTATCCAATACTGATTACTATAGCATCAAGCCCGCCTTCAGAAATGAGCTGCGTTGCCTGGGTGTGTTCTTTCAAAGACGGGTCGCCAATTTGCAACCACCCTCCATGAATATAAGCAAGGATCGGCCATCCCTTCTTCGGCGCGTCACCAGGTGGCAGCCACACATTGACTGCAAGGCAATCTTCATTGAAATTATAGTCTGTGTTGATCATGGAAGTTCCGTTGACCATATACTCTGGCTGTGGACAGATATTTCCGTATTGCGTACAGTCAAGCGGCCCGTTGTTGCTGTAGACGTGGTCCTTAGGAAGCGGTTCGGGCTTTTCCCATCTTCGCGATCCAGTTGGAGGCAAGGCATATGGGATGTGCGTGAATCTTTTGACGCCGTTGGCAAATATGGATCCCTTGAGTTGGCCATGAGATCCGAGATCCAGTGTAGTTGTATCAGTAGGCTTCATTGTGTCACTCGTTATGTGGTTGGGTTACTCGAGAAGATGCATTTCACGATAACGAGGCCTACGTGCACTTTATGTCCGTCACAGGTAGTCTTGGTCTTGATAAGGGTGGGATAGGAAAGTACATCCGCTGTGAACTGATGGAGCTCGCCTCGTAAAGCCCCGCACGGCGGGCCAGTGCCGGACTCACATCTGGTGGCCGACATCCGATAACCAAATGCCCATGTTGGGTATGATGAAGAGATGCATGTTCCATACGTGTTGTTGCGAGGATAATACCTACCGGAACATGTTCTTGTTTAGGTGATGGAGTTTCGTTTGTTCTGTAATCAGCAGTTGACGTCATCCATCCTTTCGCGACTTCTTCTACTATATTTTACGATAGCGATGGCAATCGCAGATTATCAAGAACACTATAAGAGCACTCATTCTGGTCGTGCAGCACTCACCTCCGAGATGACTAGCATGACTGAATTACAAAGCTTCTCAATGAAACTTAACTCCTCTCTCTTCACCGTTTTACAGACCTCTAGGGGACTTCTTCCCCAGCTCAGTTGTTTCTGCGGCTCGCATTGGAGTCTCGCGTCAATTTGTCTCTGCTCTCCGCATCAATTCACGCTCGCGTGTCAACTTGTCATTGAGACAGTTTCAGCTCGTGAAGCATACTGAATGCGGAGCCGCGGAGGCTACCGGTAACGGCTGCACTAAAAACTACACTAACATTACAAAGTGCCAATCGCCACGCAGGGTGTAAGATCCCTTGATAGCAGTGATGTCAGCTGCTTGTGACATTGGAGATAAAGCAACTTGGACAGCCACTTGTTCTGCAGCAATAAATTCACCCTCAGACTTCAGATAGATCACTCGATCATACCTGCACGCGAACACTAGACACAATGGCGCAACCATGGGGCGTGTCTGCAATGGAGACAACCAGTGAACCGCGTGAGTAGTTCGCCTACTGACAGGACATTCAGATAGATGCGCTAACAGAGTCCAGACAAGACGCATGGCTCGGTTGTCCACCGTATTGGGGAATCGCTCAAGAACTCGGTCACACCGGAGAGCTCTGCGGAGACGAAGGCACGCGATGAACGACTCGAGCAGGAACACACCGTCTCGCAAAGCGAGCGCAACGCAGCATTTGCACCAAATCATCACGTAGGCGGGACCAACCTCACAGTAGCGCAAGGGACGCACCACGAAAGTACGCCTCATCACGGACATGGGAAGCACTAGGAACCAAACACTGTAATTACATTCCATGTATGGGTATCGCCAACGTAGATAATCGAACCATAAAATCCACTCTTGGAAAAAGCCTCACAATCCCGTATCACCCACTTCCTCCACTCTCCCCTTTGTCTCAGCCTTCCAACTGCTCCTCCAAACCCTGTAGTACAAGTCTCTCATATCCCGTGGTTCCTCGCCATGCTTAACTCCAAACATAAAGTGTCTCTTAAACACCCTTTCATTCCCAAAATACTTGTCGCATGTCCCGCAATAGAGGACGCCCAGCGCACCTCCCCTCACTTGCTGAGCTTTACGCGGCGGTGTCTCGATAGGCGTGTGTTCGGCGCTTGGCTGCGTATCAGAGTCGGGGAGCGTATGTATACTGCCCTGATCGGCCTTGTTTTGTGAAGGGAAGAAAGACGCATCATCGGTGAACTCGAAGCCGTCGGTGTCCAGTGTTGGCTCGTGTTCATGTGTTGGTGACTCCTTTGATGGGGAGGCCTCGTCAAGACTGTCGTAGTCGGAAAGTTCGCCGAACGACACGGCGTCTGAGTCTGATGCTGGTGCGTGGGTGACTGGATCCGACATGTGTGCGTGCAGTTCGTGGCGCGAGGCGAATGAGTGGTGGCATGTTGGACATTGGCCTACAACCTTTCTGCGCTTTGATGGGAACGGTGTCGAGCCCGTCTTTGGTACTCTGTATTGTGGTTGTGATTGTGGTTCGAAGTGTGCGTCTGCCATTTTGTTGTGGTAGCTACTGTTCGTTGGTGTGTAATTGAGCGTTGCGGATGAGATCAATGTTGTGATATCCAAACGGTGCTACTGATGTCGTGATGATAATCAGAGGCAGCCGTGGCGGCCGCGATTTATACATCATTCGAGTACGAGGCTCACCATTTTGCGAGACTTCGAGAACTGATGAGGCGAGGCTTGAAGCTGCGAGGCTGTTCGTATGATTGGTCGAACGTTCTAGGTGATTGGTCGAAAGTACTGGAATGATCCATAATCGCGACCGGAAGCGGTTAGATCGAAATGCTTCATATCAGCAAACGTCACCGCGAGGTCGACATCTAGTGATACACCTCCGAGTACTGGGTGGTGGGGTGGATGAGAGTGCATCGAACTAAACGCATGGTATCGTGAATTGAAGGCCAGATTGTCCCTCTGTACTATCTGCGCACAGCTGGGGATCGAATGATACATTTACAACTTCGCAAAAACAGTCGGGACGACGCCAGCCATCTCCACGAGCGTGCTCTTATTCCTCACCCAGGCCTCGAGGCCCTTCTTTCCGTTCTCAACACCTACACCGCTCATCTTCCATCCGCCAACACTCATCTCCGCTGGACTCTCGCCCCATGTGTTGACCCATGTGATACCAGCCTCGAGCTTTGCAATGACCTGGTGAGCGAGGTTCAAATCTTTTGTGAAGACACCAGCGGCAAGTCCGACATCTGTGTTGTTCGCACGCGCGACAACTTCGTCAACTGTCTTGTAGGTGAGGATCGACATGACGGGGCCGAATATCTCTTCTTGCACGATCTTCATGTCGTCATTACAATCAGTGAAGACAGTGGGTTGGACCCAATAACCGTTCTGATAGGCCTTGTTTGAGTGGCTGGCAAGCCATGAAGGCGTCTCTACACCACCACACAGCAGTGTTGCCTTGTCATTCTCCGTACCGTGCTTGATGTATTGCTTGACCTTTTCGTAGTGCGGCTTTGAAACCAGAGGTCCGAAATTGGTGTTCAAGTCGTGCAGGTCGCCAGCACGGATGTGCTTGACCTTCTCGAGAAGAAGCCTCTCAAAATCGACCTTCATGGCTTCGGGGATGAATACTCGTGTGCCGTTTGTGCAGACCTGACCTGTGGAGAAAAAGTTGGCCATCATGGCACCATCAACAGCTTGTTCGAGATCGGCGTCCGGAAGAATGACACAGGCAGACTTGCCGCCCAGCTCCATAGTCACGTACTTCATCTCGCCTGCTGCGCTGCCAGCGACTTTGCGGCCAGTCGAGACTTGACCAGTGAAGCTGACTTTTGCGATGCCGGGGTGCTTTGTCAAGTATGCGCCAACTTCGCCTCCACCCTGGACTACATTGAAGACGCCAGGGGGAACGCCAGCCTCAGCATAGATGGAGGCTAGAACTTGCGCATGCAGTGGTGTGAACTCAGAGGGCTTGTAGACCATACAGTTTCCTGCCGCCAGACACGGTGCGGACTTCCAGAGCGCAATCTGTATAGGGTAGTTCCACGCACCAATACCAGCGCAGACACCAAGAGAGTTCTTGGTGGTGTATACCCATGCATCTGGTCGCAGCTGTGATGTCTCGCCGTTCATGCCGCCACTGCCAACCATGTTGGCAAAGTATTCCAGCACATCAGCACCCGTTACAACATCTACAGTAGATGTCTCGGAAAAGGGCTTTCCTGTATCGCTAGTCTCGATTCTTGCGAGTTCGTCATTTCGGGCGCGTAGGAGGGACGCTGCTCGTTGCAGGACGCGGGCACGTTCGATGGGTGGCGTGGCCGACCATGCGGGGAAGGCTTTCTGTGCTGAGGCAATGGCAGCATCGATTGCATTGTTCGTTGTAACATGAATCTTAGCAAGAGGCTCTGCAGTCGCTGGGTCGACCGTCTGGAAAGACGAGTTCGAGCTGCCGGACTGGAGTTTGCCGTCGTAGTAGGCGAAGCGTGGCGCGTATGGGAGAGACATGGTGGTGGACTCTGGTGCTCGACTCTACGCGAAAGATTGCATGTCACACCAGGAGAAGTTTTCTGGGAGCAGAAATCAGTTGATTGCTACACCATGAGCACTGCGACCTCATTCGCCAAGCTGTGATGGAGCTCTCCCGCAAGCTCGTATACGGTACTCACCAAAAGATAAGCTTGAGGGGGTATATGCAGAAGTTGCAATCTAGTGACCTTTCCTGAGCGGCGCAAAATCCTCGATCTGGATCTGAAAATCTTTCACTTCAATACAAGCAAGATTGCAGGCGTGAGCTGGCGATAGACGCAGCACCTTTTGAGGGTTGGATGCGATGCCGAGAGCGACCCGCCCAGCAGGGGTTCCTCGCGGCGGTGGTCGATACGTACGCAGCCCAGAAAGTGGGGCTGAACTAGCGCTCAAAGCGACTCTCAACCCTCACTCACATCATCGGAAGTTTTTCCCCCAGATGCATCTGGCCTGGTTGCACAATGCGCTCAATAATTAGGCAACGGCTGCAACGATGCAAGCAAACATTGGTCAAGAGGCCCAGAAAGCATCGCGAGGGCGCGAATCGCTCTCTAACGGCTCAGCGACTCGCCTATCTTGCCTCCGCCGTTGAAACACCGAAAATCGATGCACCGCAGACGTCAGCAAAAGCACGTGCTTTATCCCGCACTAACCGAAGAGCGGTCGTCTAGCACGTCTTTTCTGGGAAGGCAAACTGCATTTCTTGCAGCTGGACGGTCACCCTCCAAGCCTCACCGGACCCTCCACGTATCGCCTGATTCATTCCGACAGAGAGTACGTGCGCCTTCAAGGCTCCAAAAGCTGTCAGATTAAGGGCCATATCATAGAATTTTCGAGCTAGCTTCGCACTACTTAAACACTCCCGATCCTACCAACATCGTATACAAATATTCAGGACCGAGAACTCTCAGCTCAGGTCTCATCACATTCACACTACAACAATGGCAACCAGCCACGAGACTGTCACCTCCATCCCTAAAGATGCCGAGTACGATTTTGTTATCGTCGGCGGCGGCACAGCTGGCTGTGTTATCGCCTCCCGTCTTACTGAGTACCTGCCCAACAAGAAGGTCCTCTTGATTGAGGCCGGTCCTAGCGATTTCAAAGACGATCGTGTTCTCCTCTTGAAGGATTGGCTGAACCTTCTTGGTGGTGAGCTCGACTATGACTACGGCACCACTGAGCAGCCCAACGGTAACTCGCACATCCGCCACTCCCGCGCTAAGGTTCTGGGAGGCTGCTCATCACACAACACTCTTATCTCTTTCCGACCATTCGAGTATGACTGCAAGAGGTGGGAAGCCCAGGGCTGTGCCGGCTGGTCTTTCAAGACCTTCATGCGTGTCCTTGACAACCTCCGCAACACCGTCCAGCCCGTTCACAAGAGGCACCGCAACCAGCTCTGCCTCGATTGGATCGACTCGTGCTCCAAGGCTATGGACATTCCCATTATCGAGGACTTCAACCACGAGATCAAGACTACTGGTGCTCTGAAGCCCTCTGTTGGTTTCTTCAACGTCTCGTACAACCCTGACACTGGCCACCGTTCCAGCGCCAGTGTGGCGTACATTCACCCTATCCTTAACGGCTCAGAGAAGAGGGAGAACTTGACTGTTCTCACCAACGCCTGGGTCAGCAAGGTCAACGTCCAGGGCAACAAGGTCACTGGTATCAACGTCACATTCCAGGACGGCTCGAGGCGGACACTAAGTCCCAAGCGAGACCATCCTCTGCGCTGGCGCAGTCGATACACCCCGTCTCATGCTTCTCTCGGGTCTCGGTCCCAAGCAACAGCTCCAAGAGCTCGGTATCCCTGTCGTCAAGAACATTCCCGGTGTCGGCGAGAACCTGCTTGATCACCCCGAGAGCATCATCCTATGGGAGCTGAACAAGCCTGTTCCCCAGAATATGACCACCATGGATTCTGATGCTGGTATCTTCCTCCGTCGCGAGGTCGCCAACGCCGCTGGCTCTGATGGCGAGATTGCAGATGTCATGATGCACTGTTACCAGATTCCATTCTGCCTGAACACCACCAGGCTCGGCTACGATTCTCCCATCGACGCCTTCTGCATGACACCCAACATTCCCCGCCCCCGCTCTCGCGGCCGCATCTACCTCACTTCTTCCGACCCCAACGTCAAGCCCGCTCTGGATTTCCGTTACTTCACAGACCCTGAGGGCTACGACGCTGCCACCATCGTTGCTGGTCTCAAGGCTGCCCGCGAGATTGCCAAGCAGGCACCCTTCAAGGACTGGATCAAGCGCGAGGTCGCTCCCGGTCCTAAGCTGCAGACCGACGAGGAGCTTTCCGAGTACGGTCGCCGCGTTGCCCACACAGTGTACCACCCTGCCGGTACCACCAAGATGGGTGATGTGAAGAAGGACGAATACGCTGTGGTTGACCCTGAGCTGAAGATCCGTGGCCTCCAGGCTGTCCGTATCGCTGACGCCGGTGTCTTCCCTGAGATGCCCACAATCAACCCCATGCTGACTGTTCTTGCTATCGGTGAGCGCGCTGCTGAGCTGATTGCCGCCGAGCACGGCTGGAAGGGTCTGCAGAAGGAGAGATTGTAAGCTTTGCCGAGAGGATCGATCAGAAACAGGGAAGAACGGTCAGATCCAGGGACGATTCTGGCGCACCTGTATGTATGTATGTTTTCTGTATGTAGACTTGAGATATTATTGACGACGAGTGACGCCGGCGCGCGGGGCTATTTCCAACGCAACAAACCCAAGCAACTTCCCAAGCAACCATCGCTCCAACCAGTAGCAAGCCACTGTGATGACGTAAGTTCTTCAAGTTGTACTGTTGTATTGTGTTTATAAATGAGATTCTGTTGCACCAATAACATGACTTGGATTGAATACATCGCGCTTGCCTTTGTGATACCAAAATTGTACGACAGGAAAGAGCCTCGACTTCATCGTTCTCCCACCTGCAGTCCTCATCTCTCGTACATTTTAATCGCCGCCATCACCCACACATCGCGATCAATCACAATCAAACGGCATGTTCGCCGACATGCGTCTCACGCGTCAAGTTGCACGATGCATCCCTTTGTTTGTTCGCACTGGACTTGTTTTGTGCTATTGTAGGCAGTGAAACAAAGCGCATCTGGCTGTGGCTGCAGGTGTCTCAGGTCCATCACAATTCAAAGACGCGATGGCCGTTCCAGCGTGAGATCCGGCCACGATACAAATCTGGACGTCTAGTGTACGGGTATCCCCTCTGGTGCCTGCTGTTGCCTGAAAACGAGGCTGCATTCGGCTTGACTGCCGCATCGAACCGCGTTTGCGCGCCAGCCACAAAGACACGCCAAACCTGCGCGTGACGACACCGCACATCTTCAATTACTGCAAGACAACAATCAACTCTCCCGAGACCTCACAACAGAGAGCACAGCGACTACAGGACACAGTGGTGAGAAGGAGAGACTGTGGCGCGCAAAAGCAACCTTGTCCTTCACTCTCCAAATCACCGTGCGCCACACCTAAATAGCAGGGCATTCTCGCGCTACCAAGTTTCCCTACGACACCGCACGATCAATATCACGCCCGTACATCTCGCAGATCTCAACCTCATTCATCACTCATCTTCGCAAATATTTTAAGGCCATCACAACGACATATCCACCACACGACCGCGTACCCACCACCCTATCAGCTACATCTTTCACAGTACTCACAATATCAACTTCTGCTTTACAATGGCGCCAATGACTTCTGAACCTCCTAATGTACGGTCTCGTCGACGTAAGTATACCAAGTCCAATGGTAAAGCCGCATCAACTCAGTGTCACACTCACAGAGGCCTTTGTCGCCACATGCTCACCTGACGAGCTGCTCGGTCAAGTAATCCAAACACTTTGCCCAAGATACAACATCGATGCGCCTCATCTGCTGGCTTTGCGACAGTTACTTTCGAGCACTATTGTCGCACCAAGGAAACCGCCCACACTGAAGCGCACACGACCGGACAAGCGCATCGGTGAAATTGGTTCAATCTACGACACACCACGACGCTCTCCATACGGTCCTAATGGTCCACCTGTTTCTGCAAACCAGAGCTTCTACTTCCATCATCAGGACATCGAGTTCGAGAGACTGCTGCCACGAGTGGATCGAACACGTTACGTGTGGAGGAATGAATCGGCCAGTCAGTCAGACTCTGATGGCGAGGAAATTCCGGACAGCCAGGAGAGCATGCAATCGCAGGTCTCTACCATCGAGACTCCCGCTACAGCGCTAACAACGTCTGTTACACGTGCCTCTACCAACAGCGACGAGAAGGCCGCAGCAAAGGCCCATCCGCAAGCACAGCAACTATGCTCAACATTCACTCAAGGACTTACCTCCAGCGACGAACAACTGTCTGTTCCTAAGTCTAGCCCTAAGACGCCACGCAAGGACGCATCTGCGAGCTCTCAGAAATCACAACGCTCCTCGGTACCTACAATCACCATAACGACACCCAGATCCACGGAGCGCATGGTGACCAGCGAGCATAAGGAAACGACACTACCATCACCACCTCTGCGTGCAGCTGATGTTGCTATGGAGTTGCTGGATTCGCAAGAAACACACAGCGTCCCTCCTCCGCCGTACTCTGCTTCGTCATTCTACATGCCTCAGTGTTCGGATACCCAAGACACGGTCAACAGCACTCAGCTGAGCGAAGTCTTCAGTCCGCCCGACGACTTCATGAATTACACCCCGCCCACACAAGAGGAGACACAACAGGAGGCTTTGTCTCAGGCTGAAATGTCCGGCTCGGACCCGTCCTCGACAGCTATCAAGATGGGCGCAAATGCATCAGCGCCGCCGCCTCGACATCCTCCCAGGGCTTTGCCGTCGAGTTCGCCAGTTTCTTCGCCTTTACTGGGCAAACGCTCGCGCAGAGAGTCTGAGGTCACAGACGATGCGCCCTCACTCAAGCGCTCGAAGTCTCAGGAAGGGACTTGATTTTCTCACGCATTACTTTGTAATGGGGAATTAGAAACAGATGACAAGCTGCTTTCCAGAAGTAGCAGCGCGGTCGATCGCCGATGAAATATACTATTCTTTTGAAAAAAAAAAAAAAAAAAACTCCGCACTGGATCTTACTTTCCATGGACGTTGATGACCGCCATCAGGTAATCTCGCGATGATGAGCAATCAACTATCCCATCTGCCACTTCTCGGAGATGTTCCACGTCCAATGCTTGCATGGAATTGTATAATATCTCGTTGTATTCGATGTCGATGGATAAGCTCTCGATAGCTTTCATCATAATCCATGTAGTCGAAGCCATTGTGAATTTTCTTGTGTTGAATACCGATGATACTGCCTAACAGCAAACGACTCGTACAAGATCTCTAGGCAGTCAGGCAACAGCAGTCACATGTGAGTTATTGGACCACAGACTGTAGTTCCGTTGAATTCCGGGGAACCGAAACGTGGTCCACAAGTAATTGAACCTATGACCGTTGTTGCTCTTTGCCATAATTTGGTATCGGGATCGATACAGACTCTCAGGCAGCAGAAAGCGTCAGCCAGGAAATTTACTGTTTTGACGGTAGACGGAGGTAGGCAGACCTCCTCTACTCGTCAAGCCCGATTTCAATAAGACTTTTGCGATCATTCAGGGCATAGAAGGAGTCATTCGAGAACACAAGGCGTTCCACTCAGAAGCGAACTGTTCTGTGACGGTAAACTGTGCACTTTGGCAGGATGATGCCAGTCAGAGAGGAGAACAATAGCAAAAGAGAGTGGAAAGAAAGTGGGGCCATTGCGCGTCAAAACGGCAGGCGCGGTCGAAACGCGCTGCGAATGCACCTGACAGAGCGCATACACAGATCATCAATGCTGTCAATTCCTGTCTACCTCGACTAGATGGAAGCCCTGTTCTATGTTAGCAGCCAACCTTTACTATAGATAGGTGCACTTACCGTCTCGGCGCCATGGTCCTCCTCAGATCCTTCTCCTTCTCCGTCTCCTCCGTGATAGGGAGAACACCTTGCTCCTTCAGTCCCGTCAAAAACTCCTTACCATACTTATATCCCACCTCATATATCTCTTCAAACTTCGCAAAGTCGAGCGTGCCGTACGGATCGATTGGGGGGCGCATATACCTGCAGCCTGGCGTCGTCTTTGCACGCTCGAGTGCATCGATGCTAGACACGTAGGCGAGACGAGACTGAATCTCCGATAAGGTTGGTGGATTGGGGTATGCCGAGAAGGGATTCCAGCGGTTGAACGTGGCCCAGAACCCGGAAAGAGAGTCGCCGAAGGATTGTGGTGTGTCATCATCCAGGCTGCCGACGTCGACAGCGAATATGACATCTGCGCCAAGGCTCTTCATGTGCGCGACAGTCAAGTTGTCGATATATCCACCGTCAAGTAGCATGCTTCCGTTGTCGCATAGTGGTGGGAGTAAGCCGGCAAGTGACATAGAGGCGCGCACGTAGCGCCAGACGTAGCCTGAGGTGTGGATCTCGGAGCGCGATTTGCTAATATTGGTGGTATTGCAATAGAACTCGAGCCAGGAGTCTTCCATTTGGGAGTTGCCGAAGGTCTTGAAGATGCCGCGGTTGAACTCATGGCCGGTCGTGTAGGAAGCAGAAGGGTACGTCAGGTCGAGTGCGAATCGCCACATGCTGCCCATTCGGCCTGCGAATTTCTTCGCGCGCCCGTACATGGGAACGACATCTGCGTCACAGGCGTAGAGTGCACCGATAAATGCGCCAATACTGGTACCACCAACAATGTCGATCGGAATGCCTGCCTCTTCAAGAGCCCTGATGATACCGATCTGAGAGATGCCTCGAGCACCTCCTCCGCCCAACACCAGGCCGACAGACTTGCCACACAAGCGTCTTGCCAGTCGATGGAAGTCGCCCTTGAACGGCGTCTCTGCCGAGTACAATGGTGTCTGTCGCACTCGTCTTGAAGTGTACTTCTGGATCTCGGCCTGGATGACCTGCACACGCTGCTTCAATGCATTTCCAAAACGACGTCCCGCATGGTGGACTGGCTCTTGCGTAGCACGAAACGACATCTGAATGTGGTGGTGGCTGCCGTTGATCCATGGACGGTTACGTAACCACTTGCGTGTCAGTCCAGGAGGACAGTAACGCTCTGAGTGCAGCATGACAAGCTCCTTGCGGGCTGTTGTCTTCGTCGTCAAAAGGAAGCGTTCATACTCGCCGATGTTGGGTGACAGCTCCGCGAGACCAACTAGTAGGATGCAGTCTGCTTGACTGATACAAGTCTGCGTCCAGGGCGATTTGACGGGGGTGTCGGCCACGTAAAGTATCATGCCGTATTTCTCTTCAAGATCTGCCAGATACTGAGATAGCTTCAGTTTGCCCATACGATTAAAGGCGTGTCGTCCGAGGTGGTTGAGGATGGCAGCCTGGTTCAGCGATACTACACCTCGAGGGGTGCCAATCTGAGTAAGAGCGTTCATAAGGCGGCTTGCAAAGTCCACTACTGGTATACCAGCGGTGACAGGCAGCACGGCGATTGTTCGCAAATTGACGGTGGAAGACACATTCGTTCGTGTAGCCTTTGTGCCTCGCTCCTTAGTCTGCTCGTGGAGAGGATCGTCCATGAGCGACCGCATACGCGATGCAATGATCTTCGAGATTTTAATTGTGATGCCAGGGTGCTCCAATGCAAGGCTGTTGAAGAGTGTTTTCGGAAACTTGGCGAGCTCGGTGTCACGAATGGCGTGCAGCGACCCAGGGCGTGCCGACTCTGTCAGCACTTCAAGCTCACCGACACTATCGCCTTGGCCATACTCTCCAATGACCTTCATGATACCGCTCTTCTCGGCATCTTGTATGGCTCGAAGGCGTCCGTTAAGCACAATGTAGATCGCGTCGCTATCCTCACCCTGGTTGTAGATAACCTGGCCAGCATTCACTTGGACCCACTCCAGTGCAAAGTCAATATGTTGAATGAGGCGAGGCAGGAGTGTAGTAAGACGCTTAGCCATAGTCAGCAGAACAACGGGGTACCTTTCAACGATTCTCTCGATCGAAGCTCGCGGTAGGAAACCCACGTAGACATCTGTCTTAGCGGTGACATCAACGAACGATCTGTTGGAGGAGACGGTACCCAGGTAACCGGCTAAGCCACCCGGCTTGGTCATGAACAGACTCTTGCGTGGTTTCCTTTTCTTGTGCACGCTGTCAGCAAGGTTACGTGTGGAGTTGTTTGTAGACGTTCGCTTGAGTGGTGCGCCGAACAACTCTTCCTGGCTGAGAGACGCCCCTGTGGGAGAGGTACCAAGCACATTAGACTCCGAACTGTCATCTTCGATCGCCACACTGACATCGAGAAAGCCATCAACCACATAATACAGTCCAGGGTTGCGCTCGCCTTGTTCGACCAACACAGCGTCCTTGGGAAAGTAGACAATTTCGACATCGTTTACTATCTCTTCCAGCAGATTCTGGTGATTGACACCACTGATGCTAGACAGATTCGAGGCTGACACCATTGACTCGGTGTCACCGCCGTCATACGGATCCATGAGCCCGAATGCGTTAGTGAACATAGCCTTTTGGCGCTTGTTATCAAAGGATAACATCCTGGGTGACTGTTCGACAGATCCAGCAGGCTTAGGCATTGGGTTTTCTAGATCTGTCAAGCCAATCGCCTTGAACATACAGTCGAGGACAGATTGTCTGAAGATCGTGGCTTCGTCAATAGACTCTTGTCGTTGTATAGTCGGTCGTGCCAACGGAGAGCCGAATGGATTGAAGTTACCAGCATCAAGTGGGGTGCGAACGTCTCGGCGGTTGTCATGCTGATATGGCTGGGAAAAGCTGTTGCCGCGGCCTGACCGACCTGCTCCACGAGCCATCTGGGTGTTGGTCAAGAGGTCTCCCGCGCTGATGCGGTCGTTACGGAACGAAGGCTCCAACGATGTCTTCTTAGCCTCAATCTGGCTATTCGGCTCCATTGAGGTTCCTCGTGCTGCAGCAAGACGAGCTTGTGCAGCTGTGCCACGTCTGATTGAAGTACTCGATCGGCGATGACGTCCAGCGCCTGGATTGTGTAGTGCGATACCTTGCATGCCCTCATCAACGCCGAGGCGCTCTGTCTCTTTGGCGAACTTCTCCTTCAGCCTCTCCAAGGGTGCATCGCGAAGAAAGCCAGGAAGATCATACGTCGTATACTTGTTCATGAGCTTCTCTGTGCGGAGGACCTCGTTAGTCAGACTAAGATATGCATGGCTGGTTGCCAGAGTGACTCGCTGGAGACGCGTGAGTATCACTTGTACGATGTGGGCCGTTGCTTTGGGATAGATACGTGTCAATCGGTGAAAAGCCGTGGCGGGTATGATGGCAATTGTTGTATCCACGACTGCTCGGGCGACGATATCTGGGTGCGCAGATTTGAGTTTCGATGATCGTGATGGTGATGGCCGGGGTTTGGAGTGTTTCACACGTTCGCCATACTCGTCCAGATCGAGCGAGAGAGGTGGTACGCTAGGCAACCGTCCACCTGCCGTCGGACTTGCTAAGGTAGAAGAAGCGCGTCGATGCCCTGTCTGTGTACGAGGCAAATGCTGCGGTGTTTGTGGTCTGGAGTCATCCATTGTTGCAAAACTGCTGTTGCGGGATATCGACGGTCTCGGTCCTCCAGGATGTGGTGAACTCGGCATGTTTGGTCCATGCTCGTCTTCGTCGTGGCGAAGCTTGATGTCCTCCGTGAACAATGACAGAATCGAAAACAACGAGGACATAGGTGCACCGTTCTTGACTTCTGTCAGTAACTGATAACCTTGGCTGTGACCCTGGTGGTGCGATTCATTCGAGGATGCCTCTTCGTCAGAGTCGCCGTTCTCGCGTTTAGACTTGACGAAGATCTGGACTAGGCCATCCATGACCAAACAGAACCCTTTCTCTTCTTCCAGCAAGATTGTCTCACCGGCGAACAGCCGCCGAGTCTGCATAGTACGCGTCAACTCATGAAAGACTGGACGCTCCAAATAGCCAAACACTTTGATGGCACTCAAAAACTCATCCATGTAGTTCGAGAATGCCCTCTTATTGTCGCCCTCCTGACTTTCAGGGAAGACCTCTACCTGTGGCTCTTCTCGTTGTGGTTCTGGTGGCAGTCTTGCGTACATGGTCAAGTAACGGTACCTCACGAAGTAGGTGACGGTGGAGACCACGAACACCAAGACTAAGACCCTGTCGCCTGTCAGTCGTGTAACCATATGTCTTGAGTTTCCAAAGCCGCTTACAAAGAGCTGAAGTTCATCGTGAATGTCAGAGTCGTAGAGAACAAGGTGAAGAGCCACGTGGGGAGGGTGTAAGACAACCAAAAGAGGATGCTAGGAAGCACGCCTAATATGGACAGGATAACACGTCCTAGCAGACCGAACGTGGATCCTGAAGCAACCCGCGCAGCTTCTGGAACAGCGCTTGATGTTTGTAAAGCTCGTTCTGCGACCGCTGTGGAAGCGTCTACAAGAGACGTCACAGCCCCGGACGCTGCCATGATCACGATCGATGTAGACAGGAGCCCTGGACACGCGGAAGTCAACGATTGCAATTCCCTCCAGATCTACCGTAGGTGTGCAGGACAACAGCACCCATGTTGTTGCAGTTTCCCGGCACGTTTGTCGTTGCTTGAATGTCCTTGGTGGCTTGTGACAGGCCAAAGTGGGTCCGCTTAGTCATCTATAGATACATCTGCCGAGCTTCGCGTTACGCGCGCGAGCTTCCAGCGAAAGCAACGCGCCGAACGTCACATACCCATTGGTCCAAGATGCCACCCTTCAAGGATGATCAGATAATAGTACGGCAGTTGCAACGTATGCGCTCAAATGCGCGTCTGCTGACAGAGTATCATAGGTCATTGCGCCGGGCTCAGAGACGACTCTGGCCCAGCTCGGCTTACCAGAATCGTTCACCCCTGCGCGTGTCCGCATAAGATCGCGCATGTTTCCCGCGGAGAAAGAGGGAGAATTTGAGCCTTACAAGATCAGGAGGAAGCAAGACAAGCCAGCAGAGAAGCAGAATGGCGAGGCACAAGGAGAAGCGAAACCCGCCGTAGATGGCGAGGACGAGATCATATGGGAAGAAGATCGAGTGTCTGAGGAAGGTGCGATATGGCCCATCCAGGATGGAAAGATCACAGACTGGCCCTGTTTCTTCGCCCTTATCTCCCACGTCTACAACGCCCTCAACCCACCCTTCCACACCGCGATCCTCTTGATAACGCAACCCTCGTGGACACCGCGAGAGCACGAGAAGCTCGCGCAGTTCTTTTTCGAAAAGTTCAAGACACCGGCGTTCGGTCTCATGGACGCAGCGCTTGCAACGACCTGGGCTTATGGAGTACACACTGCGACGATCGTCGACGTTGGAAAGGGAAAGACCGACGTCACGGCGGTTAGCGAATTCATCCCACACCTACAAGGCCGCATTGTGTCTCTACCAGGCAGTGGCGGTGAAGCCTTCACTGAGGCGCTACACGACAAGCTGAAGTCGAAAGGTTTCAATAGAGACATGTGCGAGCAATTAAAGAAGTCGCCCATCTGCGAGATCTTGCCAGATGGAACACCCCTTCCAGGAAGTGGGAAGGCAGAGGAAGATGTCATTACAAATCCTGCAGCGGCAGCATCTACGGGCGCCACTGGGTCTGGACCTGCAGCTGCAGCCGCGATCGGAAACGCTCCTCGAGGGCCTGGACCAGATACCGAAGTCGGCGAAGAGGATGGCCCTGAGAACGAGGGTGTACTTGATGTTGCAAGCATCGTGGCCGGTGGCAAGATGAACGAGTATCTTGCTAAGAAGGAGAAGGAGAAGCAAGACAAGTCGAACTCAAAAAAGAAGGGCGCGCCAGTACCCGAGGCAAACAAGCCCGTAAGGTTGCCTAATTCAAAACGAGAGAAGGCGACGTTCTTGTACGAAGACCACGCACTCCTAGATGCGCTGAAGAACACCAACCTTGACACGCAAGGTATGGCAGACGCAAAGGCCGCATTGGATGAGGGTCCAAGCAAGAGGGCACAGGAAGGAGAGCTCGGTGATGCAGCCGAGGCCAACGGCACTGGCGAATCTACTTCTGCGACATCACGAGGCGCCATCAGGCGAGAGATGGAAGTAGGCACCGAGCGATTCTTGGCGGGCAGCAACGGTACAATGGAGAAGATTGCAGATGCTATTCACCGCGCCATTTCCTCGGTCGATGAAGTCAATAAGCGTAGTGAGCTCTGGGACTCACTGATCATCTGTGGTAATGGGTCGCGGCTAAGAGGTTTGTGGCACCGTTTGATATTCTCAATACTTGCTAATGCGCTATAGGCTTCAAGGAGGCGCTTCTTCAGACACTGAACTCGAAGTACCTCATTTCACCTTCGTCGGCCACGATCTTCACCTCAGAAATTCCTTCGAACATCTCTACACCCACCGGCACAGGTGCCAACACACCACAACCGCAACTAGGCCCCCATGGTGGCTCAGGTGTCAACCCTCTGTTGTTTGCAGCCACGACCGCTCAGTCCCAAGGAATGATGCCCCATGGTGGCAATCCACTGATGCCTAGTCTGTCGCATAATGCACACTCTTCTCACGGCCAAACGCCCACATCGATCAAGACAGTCAAGCCTCCAGAGTACTTCCCTGAGTGGAAGGATGTTGGATTTGATGAATCAGCGTTCCTTGGTGCGCAGGTTGCAGCGAAGGTCCTCTTCGTGGTCGATCAGGGCCAGAGTAAGGGTTACATGACCCGTCCTGACTACAACGATCAGGGCCCTCAAGGCATCCACGACTACAGCCTGTAAGACTGACTGGTAGCATGTGGTTTTGGCGTTTCGCAGACAGTTTACTTGATCTTGTATACCTAGATAGGAGTTTGGAGGTCATGGATACCTAGCGTGGGATCAAAAGGGGTCATTATGGCGCACATTGCCATCTTCTGAGAAAAGGGACATGTCATGAACTGAGATACACCAGAGGCATGTGCAGCTCAGATAGTCTCAACTGAGTAATACTCCTTCACGTGCGGCCGTCATCCATTGCTTTCCCGCACGTGGAGGTGGCCGAATCCATCGGTGGCCTCCGGATGGCGCAGGGCTTACTAGACTTAGCGAGGCACTAGCCGTCTCTAGCTTCACCAATCCGATCCCCACCATCCCCACGCCGCGGTTGCGTAGCAGCATTGATAAGGATTGCGCAACCCTCGGTATATTGATGGCTGTTTGGCGTTCCGTTCCTTTTGTTGATTGCTGATTGCTTCTTGTCTTACGATCAGCTGGACATTTGTCACACGCAAGACATTTGCTCATAAGTCCCACATACCAGGTTTCTGGGCCCGCATACATACTACAACGTTGCTGCATCAGCCTCATCTGCACACATCATCAACATGTCAGCTTCTTCACCAATCTCACGAACGATCTACACAGGACCATTTGTCCACAGCGTTTCGCTCGCAGAATTAGAGATCTGCGAAAATGGAGCTATTGGCGTTGACGAGAATGGCATAATAGCCTTTGTAGAGAAAGAGTTGGATCTGGAAGCCGTACAGAAGAAGCACTCGTGGCAAGATGCCACACCCATCCATCTGAGAGGCAACGCGTTCCTCTTCCCCGGCTTCATCGACACTCACACCCACGCCCCACAACATCCCAACAACGGGCTCTTCGGGAAAACAACGCTCCTAGACTGGCTGCAGACATACACTTTCCCCATGGAATCATCGTTTGCGGATCTTAAGCGGGCTGAAACTGTATATCGCAATTTTGTGTCCCGGACGCTCTCCCATGGCACAACGACGGCGGCCTATTATGCTACTATCCACGTTCCCGCAACAAATCTGCTTGCTGACATTTGCCTCGCAAGGGGTCAAAGAGCTCTTGTGGGGAGAGTCTGTATGAACTCCAGTCTTTCGCCCGAGTACTACCGCGATGCATCTGTCTCGCAAAGTGTCGCAGACTCAAAAGCGAGCATCGACTATATCCGCTCGATAGACCCTAAAGGCTCCATCGTGCGCCCAGTCGTAACACCGCGCTTTGCACCATCCTGCACAACCGAGTGTCTGGCGGAGATTGGCAAGCTAGCCAAAGACGAAGACGCCTTCATTCAAACCCACATCAGCGAAAACAAAGGCGAGATCGAGCTCGTCAAGGAACTCTTCCCGTCCAGCAAGTCATACACAGACGTTTACGACACGCATAATCTGCTCACATCTAAGACCATCCTCGCACACGCCATCCATCTAAGCAACGAAGAGCGCAAAACCATTCTCGCCCGCGGATCTAGTATCTCCCACTGTCCTTGCAGTAACACCGCCATCACAAGCGGCTGCGCGCCGATAAGAGAGCTTCTGGACGAAGGCCACACCATCGGTCTTGGTACAGACGTAAGTGGTGGATTTCACCCGAGCGTCCTCGAAAATGTGCGCCACGCGATCTGGACGAGCCGACATCTTGCACTCCAGTCCGAACTAGGCGATAAAGCGAAACTTAGCACCGAAGAGGCGCTGTACCTCGCAACGCGCGGCGGTGCGGCGGTCGTCGGGCTTGCAGACAGAGTTGGTGGGTTTGATGTTGGTAAGGAGTTCGATGCACAGCTTGTTGATCTCGGGAGGGTTGATGATGGAGGCAACAATGATAGTCAATTTGAGGCAGGACCCGTTGATATGTTTGGCTGGGAGTCGTGGCCAGAGAAGGTTGAGAAATGGGTGTACGCAGGTGACGACCGGAACACGACTGCAGTATGGGTCCGGGGACGCCTGGTGCATAAGACGAGGAGATATGAAGGTGCCCAAGCTAACGGGGTTACCACACCGTAGTTAATGACGCTGCATACGCAAACGGTGCTCTCATTTTCGGATAGACGTTGAACATAGACGAGCTCTGCAGCAAAACATACTGTGAGAGGGACGAGTGTTTCACAATAAAGTGTTTGTTCACAGGTCCATATGAGTCAGTACACAATGACAGCGCGCCAATCACGAGCAATCTCGTCGCGAACTGACGAGGCATCGTGGGTAGCTGAACGAGCGAACTATGTATACGTTGATAATGGCTTTTCAGTAGAAGCAGATGGTACGGATCTCGACACTCTCGCGAAGCGGTGCATCTAGAGGGCTTGTCGGGTCATGAAACGCGGTATGCCCTACAAAGCGAGCAACATTGGGGGAAGAGTCATACGTCTGTCGCCTCTAGTCAGCACAACCCAGCAACTTCTTCCAGTAATCTTTACCTTCAAGAGTATAACCTGCTCCGGTGTCATGTTTGGGAAGTAATACCACTTATGCTTCGGTGAGGGCTTCATCACGTAGTTTTCCCCGTTACGGTCACGGTATCTCAGATGCAGCTTGAAGAAGTCGCTATCTTCGCAAGACTGCGCGTCGCACATCGCAAGGGGGCGCTCCTTGACGATCCGATTGATCGGTTTCCACACGTTGATGAAAGCTACACGGCGCTTGAGCAGATCATCAGCTTCCTCACCAAGCAGCTGCTGAACTCGTAGAGGACCTGACTCAGCCGTGTAGTCGCAGTGCACAAGCATGACTGGAGAACGCTGCGATGTGTTCTTCTCGTCTGTAAGCGCCTTCTTGGCATTTAATTCGGTGCGTATTGTGTGATCGAAGACAAGAACACGCTTTGCGCCAAGCTTCTTTTTCAGGAATTCGACAACCTCGGGGTAGAACTGATTGCGCATTCCCTGCTCGTCTTCCCACTGGTGGTGCTTGGTTTCGAAGCTGTGCAGTGCGAAGCCGTTCTTGTCGAGCGTAAAATCGTTTGCGCGCGGCCAGCCGTCTGAGATCGAGATCTCTACTGGCGAGTCGCCTGGTGCATGGATGCCCTTAGCTTTCTCGGTCTCATAGAAATAGAGCTCTGTGAGCTGATCTACTGGTTGGGTGTAGTTCACGGTAGTACGTACATCAGGCTGTGCGCTCTTGACTTGTCCGTTGCTCTGCCCGTTAGGAATGCCGTTGGGCAGGAGTGCCTTATTGACCGGTCCTTGCGTGTTCTTCCAGCTGTCAAGTTGCTCCATGCCATCGGTCATCCAACGCTTGAGGTATGGGTAATTCTCAAGAGGGAAGCACGACGCCTCGTAGAGATGCATTGGTGCGGCCACAGCGAAGTCTGCAATGGTGACATTGTCTCCAGTAAGCCACTTGGTCTTACTAAGCTGATCGTTAAGAACTCCAGCAAGTGTGTTGAATCGTTCCGACTCGCCATCAATAACCTTCTGATCGGGCTCAGCCTGCAACAAGGGCTTGACGACATATTCAACGAGGTAGATGTAGCACGAAGGGAACCACTGACATGCTTCCCAGAGGAGCCATTTGTTGACTAGCGCACGCTTCTTGAGATCCTTTGGATACATAGATTCGGCTCCGGAGACATCTGCAGCATACTGCAGGATAGCATTGGATTCTGTGATGGTAAGGTCACCATCAGTTGCGGATGGTACTGTGGCGTGTGGGTTGATCTTCTTATATTCTTCGCTCTTGTGTTGGCCCGTGAAATAATTGATGAAGTTCTGATTGTAGTCCACCTGGAGACTTGTCAGAGCTGCTATATGTTGCTTGCAACTCAAACATAGAAGCTCACCTTCATTTGCTCCAATCCAGCAAGAACCTTGCGGGAGTTGACCGTACAGGGGTCGCAGTAAACTTGGATCGTCATCCTGACAACAAGTCTTTGTGGAACCTCAAGGTTCTTTTAGGATGTGCTGCCTGCTGAGTACGCTTCGGCTCTTGCGGGATTTATGTACTTGGTGTAGATCTTAGAACTACCAGCCCTCCCTTTCATCGGGATCTACCCCGCAGTCGCAGATCACAGTGCGCTGTCGACTTCGAGCCATTGACGGGAGCAGGCGATACGACCGAGTCACTTCAATGCGCCCTATGTTTCGCGATGTTCTTGTTTAGCAAGCCTAGGCGCGTGACGGGATCCCGCCAACCCTTTCGCCCGATCTAGACGCTAGCAACTGCCTCTGTGTTGGCTAATAGCCGACTTATCATTGCAAACGAGCTGCCAATGTGTAGGGAAAAGCTTCAAGAACAAAGTAAGCGAGCAGATATTGGAAAGCACACGGCTCTTGATTCGACAATGCAATTGTTTGGAAGGAAGGGCTGACATCCATACCCCACATCCAACAATGTCGCACGTCGTACTGCATGCGGCCGAGCAGCTACAACCCCTTGAGCATCCATCAGAAGCGCAGTGCTTTCAGGGAGACCTCGTGCAGCTCGGCGAGCGAAAGCGACTGGTCCATCCCTTATATCCTCGTGTTGCGTAGGATTGCTAGAGATTGAGCTGATGAGAGAACTTCGCTGAGCAAACGCCCGTAAGTCCAGCCAAGAGCCTCTGCTGCCATCACTGTTAGGCTGGCCTGATCCTCTCTGCCTGGTCGCCCCGGACCTGTCATGTTCTGGTTCCAAAGTCAGATGTTGGAACTTATTCGACGCGATCTGCTACGCTTACCGGCTTCATGTTAACGTCGAAGAGCGCAAAGCTAGAGCCCTCCTCGAAGCGCCTAACATCGATACGAATGGGTGCAGTTGCTTTGAGTAGACCTGCAATCTCCTCGCATTCCTTAGCAACTCGTTTGTATGCTGGATCCCGCGAATATTCTTCCGCAGTAACGGCCCGAGAATTTGAGGTTACAGCGACAGATCCGTTGTATGGCGCAATCCCGTCGCTGTGGTTGAAGCGGGTGATGATAGGCAAAGCCCAGTACCTTCCAGGCTTAGATGCAGAAGGTGGCATGATGGTGACCGTTGCCTCTTCTCCGCTAAGATATTCTTCGACTATAATCTTAGGTGATTCATCGAACAGATATTTCGCGTGGGCACGAAGCGTCTCTTCGTCCTCGCAAAGCTTCACACCATGACTGCCGCGACCACGGACGGGCTTGGCCACGACTGGATACTTCAAATATCTTTCTTCCATGAGATTTGAAGGCTCGTCGGAAACTGTGAGCGTTGTAGACTTCGCGATCGTGAAGCCGCCGTGAGATTTCATGATCTCGTATACAAGGGCTTTGTCGTCGTAGGCTTCTACCAGGTGTGGCGGCTGCCCGACAATGGCCACCGACCCAGCGAACAGACCAAGGTCTTTCGATGCCTGAAGTGGATGCGTCGTGAATAAGATCGTGTTCGCCCATATGTGAGTTGCGCCTGCCGACACTGCCTCGAGGATACCATCCTCCGTGTCTGGAAAACACCAACCGCCATCATTGGATGCGTCTGGTGATTTTTCCGGAGTCACCACAGAGATTTGGCAATCGCTCTTCAAAACGTAGGCAATGTCAGCACCTGAGTCCTGATAGCCTTGTACGCGTCAGCCCCTATACATCGAATGATCGATCTCTCCTGCAGATCAACTCACCACCTGGCTTCTTTGGCTTCTTCAAACCGTTTATGACTGGTGGCTCCAATGCCTGATATAGCACGGCGAGTCGGCAACGAGCCATGCTCAAAGTCGAGTGCGCGATTGAGTTTCGACTTGGCCCGCAAGAGATCATTGGCGCTCGAAGGACATTCGAAGACACACCGCGAGGAACCAATCTAGACATTGGCCTATTCTATGGTGTGTTGAGACCAATTCACGAGGATGGATGGAGAAGAATACTCATGTTGTCGAACGTAGCTGATAAGTACCGGATAAACATCCGAGCGCCGAAGGATTGTCGAAGTTAAAGCACTCGGGGTCGTCAATATCCATCGTATCAGGGAGACATTTCTTGGGCCGCGGAGGAGTACGGCAACTTCATCGAGCAATCGCTTGACCTGGAAGCACGTTTAAATGCAGGAAATGGCGACCCTTGGTAGAGCGCATGTGATGTCGATGACGAGCTTCGATCGTTTGCAGGGACTGGGCGATTTCGAGCTAGCGTGCCGGCTGCGCCTACCGCATGGGATCAGAATCACGGCTAAGCCAGGGTCCCCGTACAACTCCACACGGCTTTGCTGTAACGGGGCTGACACAGGTGAGATGTGTGAAGGAGATACTTTGCGCAAGCTGAGCCTTTAGACGACGAGATGCGATTGAGAGGAAGGTCAAGATGTGGAAGGCGCGAACAGACCTCACCGCTTTAATTGCCAAGCACCAATCGGACTAATCGGACCCTCGCACCGCGTGCAGAAGTGGCGAGCAAATCTCGCTCGCGTCCTCAATGTGCATTCCTCAGCCTCACTTCGTACAATCTTTCCCCACACTCCTTCTGCATTCAGCTGTTTTTTTGTCTTTGATCTGGGTCTAAGGCCATACGCAGAAGAAGGCTCTACTAACACGAATCACCTCCTCTGAGCTTGTGGACGCTGCGTGGTGGCGAAGCCGTAAGATTCAATTCAGGTTGGAGGATATGTCTTTTCTCACCAAACGAAGAAACAGCACTCAAGATGTCGACAACAACGCCTTCCCTGCAGCCCAGCTCTTCCTGATTGGTAAGAAGCCTGCACTACGTTGAGTCAATCACAAATACTGACCTCTCATCGCAGCACTCGTGAGAGTCGCAGAGCCAATCGCCCTGACATCCATCCTACCTTATGGTAAGACTTATTTGTACTTCTCTAAAGGACTCCACTGACTTCCAGCCTGGAAACTCGTCCTCAACTTCGAAGTCTCCTCGGCATCCAATGCACCATTCTTTGCCGGTCTGCTCATTTCGGCCTTCAGCTTGGTAAGAATACATCCGTTCCTACTCTGACGTGTCTTACGTATTACACAGGCAGAAGCATGTAGCGGGATGTTTTGGGGTGCTCTATCCGATAGGATAGGTCGCAAGCCTGTCGTGTTTATCGGATGTGCAGGCACCATTACTTCACTTCTGCTTGTCGGTTTTGCAACCAACTTCTGGATCGCGCTTGCTGGAAGGATCGTTGGCGGTGCGCTTAACGGAAACATAGGTATATATGTGCCTGTGCTCCGCATGCTATGTGGGATTTTGGCTAACATCAACCAGGAGTAATTCAGACCATGGTTGGCGAGCTGGTCAGAAACCCAGAACATGAGCCTAGGGCTTACGCTGTCATGCCTTTTGTTTGGAGCATCGGCACTATCATTGGTCGTAAGATCACCCTTGTTCCTCAGATCACTTCTATGTCAATACTGACGATGTAGCTTCTATCGGTGGTCTATTCTCGGAGCCCGCCGAGAACTTTCCGTCGCTTTTCAGCGCGACAGATCTCTTCGCAAAGTTTCCGTATCTTCTACCCAACCTTATCTGCTCTTCTTTGCTTTTATTGTCCATGGTCATGGCATATTTCCTATTAGAAGAGACACATCCTGAGAAGCGCCCAGACAGTGTCAACAGACCAACGGATGATACCACGACGCATACACCTCTACTGCCAGCTCTGGGAGCTACGGCCGACGCTCCTGCAGATCTGACTTCCGATTCATATGGGACTTTTAACTCTGTCGAAATACAGCATGACGAACTGTGGCGCGTCCGATCCAATGGCGAGTGGATCGATCAACCGTCCTGTGAGAAGGTCTTCACTAAATCAGTCATCACATTCGTCGTCGCACTATCGATCTTCACCTACCACAGCATGACCTACGATCATCTGTTACCTATATTTCTCCAGGACAGACGAGCTGATGACATTCATGCACAAGACTTGTCATACACAGCCCTAGGTGGTGGGCTGGGTCTCACTACACAACAGGTTGGTTTGATCCTTTCGATCAACGGCATCATCCAGCTTGCTGTCCAGGCCATTGTCTTCCCCATTCTGGCGGACCTCTTTGGAGTCTGGCGCCTTCTGCTGATGGTCACTGTTGCGCACCCGATTGCATACATTATTGTACCATTCCTGCAACTTCTGCCCGCGAGACTCGTGTATCCCGGACTTTTCGCAGTGCTGAGCGTGCGGAATCTTACTTCCATTCTGGCTTTTCCACTGCTCCTCATCATGATCAAGGAGGCGGCACCCGACAAGTCGCATCTCGGCAGGATCAACGGCCTTGCAGCGTCGACCGGAGCCGCTTGTCGAAGTGTTGCAAGCCCGATCGCCGGTTTACTGTACGGTCTTTCCATTGAAATTCGGTTCACACCAATAGCATGGTGGGCATCAGCTTTTGTTGCTTTGGTTGGTGCACTGCAGGTGCCCTTTATGAACCGCGCAGCCAACAACTGCCACGCTCGTGTTCGCGCGGCTTTCAAGGAACAGTCACCCAATGACGAGACGGTACATATTACCGTGGAAGATTGATGAACACGACACGTCCTGCACTCAGCTCACTGGTGGAAAGGATACGAAACTTCAAACCTTGTCGCATATTCTTATTGTCTCTTATATACCTAGAATGATTATGTTTGGTGTTTGGGAGTTATTCTGAGCTAGCAATATCACCCTGGGGGTTATATTAGTAGTCTTATTACTGGCGTCTATACTACGAGAAGAGCATGACTGATGCCTTTGTGGCACTCAGCAAGAACGACTGCATCTAGATGAATAGCACAACCACCTTCAAGAACAATCGATATACCCAACAAGCTTTCGCTATGATCTTCAAGCTTCATATCCTAGTCCAATACTCTCAGCGCATGATCGATGCAATGAGCACGGCTTGTATTGATTCTGATAATAGAAACATCATAAGGTCAATGCTTCTCTGCTGTTAGTGACCCGCACCAGATGAGACCGCAAAAGACACAGGCTAGGCACAGCACCCACGGCACCCACGGAGGTGGCGGTGTCAGTTGCTCCACACGATGCTGGAGGCTGTACCTGATTCCGGAACATGCATTCCGCTTCGTCTCTGAGTCGTGGTCTCAAACCACCCGTCATCGCAGAAGGAATCACCGCACAATATGATATTTGCGGGAGAACGCCCCTGTAGTGACTTCATCACCTGACGGATAACTTTGTTCGTATGTCTTGTGGGGGACCTTGCTGCATTATGAAGTTCCGGCATGTGCTTGAAAAGATAGACCCCGGAGGTGTTCAGGTGGATGAGGCTAAACCTCAAAGTACACGGACAATAGCATTTGCATTACATGCAATCCATGCCAATGCCCCTTTGCATTACGTGCGGGTACATGAGACTGTGGTTGATGTCGCCCGAGTATTGTTGTTCGCTTGCAGGCTTTGCTGGTGTGACACTCAGAGTTGACGTGAAACAGGAGCACTCCCACGAAAGACAGCATAACGCTTATGGGCTAGCGCGATAATCATACGACGGCGATGACCTCAACAGGAGAATCTATACATTGCCGAACTGCTGAATGGGGTATGTGGGTCGAAGGATGCGGGAGGTGAACTTGGGCGAGACCTTCGGCGCGTCGGAGTCTGAGAAGGACATGCTGACTGCCTCTGCCTCCAGGGTTCTCGGGTACCGTGAGGAGCAACGCCATTCCACTGCAAAGACCAACCTGTCAGTTCCAAAGTTAGTCATGCATTTGCTAGAACAATTGATCCATCTGAGCACGCATTGGTAATCTATTTGGCGCCTGCTTGTCGAATCAACCCTACCGCAGTCATCTCATTGGTCCGTTCCTCGCATAATAGTGCGTTTCAACGCGCTCGTCGCTTCCGTACCGCCCGAGACCAGTTCGACCTCACACCAGACCACTCTGCAGGCCAGGCGATAGTCGCAGAGCCTGTGGGCCCTGTAGAGCGCGCGACAAGCAACATGGTCGCCCTGTCGACCCCCCGTGGCTGTGTACCTGACTCCTTCCCGAAGATTGACCAATCCTGCTCCGATGTTTCGATGTCAAGTTTCACTCTAGTGTTGAGGGTGTGAGTATATCTTCCTTTTCATGCCCGATGTACATATCCTCAAGTTCCATTCTTCCTAATCCACAATTTACATTCTTTCACCGAACCCGGGCGGGCAAAGTCATTCGTTACCTTTGTCCCCTTATTAGTTCTGGATCATCTTTCGTTCGATCCGTACTACATCTTGCGATTGTGTATTCTCAAACGCGCTTCATTGCTCTCTCTTGACATTGGGCTTATATTGTATTCTTCTATACTTTCAATCCTCCATCAATATGAAGGTCACTCAGGCAATCCTCGCCACTGGCCTCGTCGGTCACGCCGCTGCCACATGGAACATGTTTGGCAACCCTTTCAACTCCCCCAACTACAACAACAACGAGTGTAGCGATAAGCAAAAGGCTGGGTTCGACTGGTCAGACCTCAAGGATGGCGACTCGAACTTCAGCTATGGAGACTTCGACTTTTCCGGCGGCTGGAAGTGCTCTAACTCTTTCGGCAAGCGGGATCTCATTACCAAGCGCACATTCGGCAGCAAGTGCATCAAGAACAAGGTCAACAAGGAGAAGCCCGCCTCTTTCGGTTGCGATAAGCGGAAGTCCGGCTTCTCTATCACTCACATCGATGTATCCGTCGAGTTCGACGTAGACCTCGAGCTCCACTACCACATGGAGGATGGATCCAAATGCAAGCAGGTTGCTCCTTGCAGTTCCTCCGGTTCCACTATCCAGAACACTCAGTGCGGTGGCGCCAAGTCAGTCGACGTCTACCTTCCCAAGCACGACAAGTCCGGCAAGGACTGCGAGATTGGATTCCACAACATCGGTTTTGACTGCAACCCCGGTCAGAGTTATAGCCCTCCTTCGCCTCCCTCGCCTCCTTCGCCTCCCTCGCCTCCTGTTGTTTCTCAACCCGCCTCTTCTGCTCCTCCCAGCACCACATCGTCTTGCAATGGCGAGGGGTGCAATTCGCAGCCTCCCGTCTCTTCCGCCCCTGCTACCGAGACCACCGTTTCATCGAGCGCTGAAGTACCCTCTTCGACCCCTGAAGCATCAGTCCCCACTGCTCCCGCTACTGAGACTCCCTCCACTCCCTGTGGCGGCTACGGACAGGAGTCTTGCGAGGGCACCACTGTCACCTCTTCGGCACCTATTGAGACGTCTTCTTCTCATGTTCCCGGCAAATTCTCTTCTGCTGGTCCCTACACCAACAGCTCTGTCCCTGCGACCACCGCTCCCCCTACGCAGGAGACCAGCCCGGTTGCTCAACCTCCTGCTTCTCAGCCCTCTGCTTCTCAGCCTCCCGTCGTGAGCGCCAGCGCTCCTGGCTGCGATGGAAGCTATGGAGGATCGTGCGAAGGCACCACTGCCGTCTCTACTCCTCTTGCCTCTACAGTGTCATCTGGCTCTGTAATCCTGAGCACCGGTGTTCCTCAGCCTTCTAGCCCCAGCTACCCGCCTGTCAACCCCTCTGATGTCTTGCCCAAGTGCATGAACACCTGGCTCGAGGTCTCTGGCAACTGCAAGAACAACGCCGATGCTTCCTGTTACTGCAAGAACAAGGATTTCACCAAGCAGGTCATTGACTGCGTATCTGCCTGGTGTGGCACCGATGAGGAGACTCGGGAGTCTCTCCAGTACCTCATCGGTATCTGCGCTGAGCACGTTCCTGAGAACCCGGGTCTCGTCACCGACTGCCCATCTTACATCCCCTTGAACCCTACTCCTGCTTCGCCCACTGCTCCTGCTGGCGGCGCAAGCACCCCTGCGGGTGAGGTTGGCAGCTCCATGGCAGCTCTTCCCAGCACAACCCCTGCTCCTGAGGTCCCATCTAGCGGCGAGAGCACCAGTGCTGCCACCACACCTGCTCCTGCAGAGACCCCTGCCGCATCGACGCCTTGCACGACAATCACATACGGCAGCACAACTCTCACCATCCCCCAGGTCCACTTCACCACCCAAACCAACGAGGCTGGTGCAACCCCGACCGAGCCGGTTGGTCTTGTTCCTGGTACTGCACCTGCCCAGACTCCTGCAAGCACCACCGCTGCGCCTTACCCTATCTCAGGCACAACACTTGCCACCATCAAGCCCACTGGCACTGGAGCCTTTAGCCCTACGTCGCCAGCTGAGTTCACTGGTGCTGCTGCGCCCTTCAAGCTCGAGGCTCAGCACGCCATTCTTGGTGCCATGTTGGCCTTCTTCGCCTTGTAATCTCGTTTGTCTTCATGTACTTTGAGCGGATCTGGGTGGATTGTACATAGCTAGATATATAGAGCATCGTCTAGACGGTTGTAATACATGCAAAGCTTTCTCAACTCATTACGCTGTTTTTTGTCATGTATTGCGCTGTTCTGTGACTGCGTGTTCGTGAAAGCTTGTGATTGGCGCGTGCGTTAGCTACGTCATCTACATGGATTGCCGCGGCGGACAGGCGCGCGAATCCTGGTCTCAGATCCCGTTCCAAATACTGTACACAGCTCGTCGCGCCTGCACTGCACGGTCAACACGGCGACACGATGTCTTTCGTGGTCGACCAAATCCGGCGCATCGACGGCGCCCTCGACCGACTGCAGCTCTCGTCCACACGCGCCGGCGAGAGCTTCTCGACCCTCAGTGCTGCAGAGGCCCACGACCCTGGGAAGACAGCACGCATCGCCCACCTCCAGAACCTCATCAAGAGCCTGTCGACTACAGCAAGCTCCAAGTCATCCCTCGTACCCGGCGACAGAATTCTGGAGACGCTCAGCCGCGCAGACTTCTCGAGTAGCTGCACAACATGCGCGCAGTGGTTTGCGCAGGACGACAGCAGCAGCAGCAATGATGCTTCCGGAAATGATGCGAGCTATGAACACGAACTCGAATGGCTGCTGCTTAGCAAGGCCACCACACAGGCTTACGGCGAAGTGCTGAACACGATACTCGAACAGACCATCCCACTCGAGGACGACATCTGGTACTGGGACGATGTCTTGTCGACGTACCGCTTCGCCGGCCTCTACTCGATACAGACGTCGCCGCTGCGAGTTTGGAACTGGTCTAAGGAGATCTACCATGACGTGAGGTCTAAGGGCGGAGAGATGGCAGACGGGTGGAGGCAGTTCTACGGACTGGTCAAGCAGTCTGTGCAGGAACGTAGTGTCGCCAACATACAACGCCGCGTCATTAGCCCACTGGCAATGGTGCGGAACGAGGGCAGGAGGAAACGCGCGGCTCTCAAGAAGATCCGGCTCGTCAATGCCAACGCGCTGGGCGTGTTGCTGGGAGAAGGCCTGAGCAACGAGAATATCCACGATGAAGGCTTCCAGTCGCCCCATCCCTTCGGCACGCATGACAACAAACACAAATGGAAGGCAGTCGTTACTAAGAGCATCGCTCTCATGGACGCTGTCATCCAGACTGTCAACACAGCTGAGCTATCTGTCGATAAGTTCGACGACTCTGTGGCCAACATCACGCAAGACGATCAATACTACGAACTGCACGGCGCTTCTGCCCACGAAGCTGCGACAGCACTAAAGCCATCCGCCGTTGCTGACCGTCTACGCTATCTGTTGCGCCACGCCCTGCCCACCTATAAGACACATTTCAATGCGGTCGTCAAGGACAACGGGCGTCCCTCTCGTCTGGTACGATACTGGCTCCCCGCCACCATCTTCCTACTGTCCAGTACAACTATCCTGCGCATCGCTGTTAACCGCCAAGAAGAGATCAAGACGTGGATCCGCGAATTTGGGCAGACTGTCATTGACTTCTGGACAAACTGGGTGGTTGAGCCGATGAAGAGGGTCATTGGTACAATCCGTCACGACGAAGACAGCGAGGTGTCCATCATGAGCAAGCGCAGCCTTGAATCTGACCGTGCAAGTCTGGAGCGTATGGTAGTCGATTTTGCTGTGAAGAACCCTGATGGCCCAGCTCTTAACGAGTCGCAGATTGCAGACATCAGGGCCAAGGTCAGGGAGGGCGACCTTACTACTGTGCTCAAGTCGTATGAGAAGGATATCCAGAGTCCAGTCAAGGGCGCTATCGTCGGCAATCTTGCCAGTGCCCTGCTGATCCAGGTGCAGAAGACCAAAGTCGACGTCGAGCTTGCCATGAGCGGTATTGACAGCATTCTGAAGAGTCAGGAGCTTCTCTTCGGTTTCATCGGCCTGACACCCGGTGTGCTCGTCTCCATCGGCGTCTACCGATGGCTGAGGGGTGTCTTCAGCAGCCGCAAGGGCGTACAACAATGGGCGAAGCAGGGTCAGCTGCTGCTCATTCTCAGGAACATCGACCGCATCCTAACAGCTGCGAGGCCAACCGAGTTTGGGGAGATGTCGTACCAAGACCACGGATTGTTGCTGTGCGAGGTGCACCTCCTGCGCCAGGCTGCGAGCGGCGTCCTGCCTAGGCGCATTTTCCATGAGTTCCTGGTGGAGATCGATGAGTTAGTGGATGTGCGAAGTGGGCTAGAGAAGCAGCAGAAGGTGGTAGAGAGGATACGCTGGGCATACTCCAAGTGGTTCACATGAGCCTACTGTAGCAAACAGACGAGAGTACGTATATCACCAAACCACATCAATAGACTACCTGCTTCTGAGTGAGCACATGAATCACGTATGATGTTCCAGAAAGCCGTGGTGTGTGATGCATGATGTGCATGCGAGTCAGGGTCTAATTTTGGTGGCTTCCCAGACACATGACAGGCTGAGAGCTCAAGGGTGACGAGTTGCCGACCCCAATCACTCTTGGCAAGAGCCGCTCCGCTGCAACGTCAGCCCTGGAGTTGCCTGCACGCCTGCAGCACCGTTACTGCGCAACAACCGTCACCACCCACCGCACTCTGTCGCCCGCCACGCTCACCGCCACCGACACCTTGCTCGCTCGATCCACTGTCGCCCGCGCATTTCCCAGCGCCACCAGTACAGGCCACCTTCGCTCGCCAGCGGGTGCACCACTGCAACCACTCTCCCTCGATAGCGAACACACACGCATAGAAAACCCCTGCACACAACACCGCAAACATGGCTGGGACAAGAAACTATGACTTCCTTGTAAGTTCCTCCCCGGCGTCCACACCGGCTCCCTCAAGGGCCGCATATCCTGTCCCGCCAACGAAACAGGCTATAAATGCAACTTGCTAACAGGCTGCTACAGATCAAGCTTCTGCTTATTGGCGACTCCGGCGTAGGAAAGTCATGCTGTTTGCTGCGCTTCAGTGAAGACTCCTTCACTCCCTCCTTCATCACCACCATTGGCATCGACTTCAAAATAAGGACTATCGAGCTCGACGGCAAGCGCGTCAAGCTGCAGATCTGGGACACGGCTGGCCAGGAGCGCTTCAGGACCATCACCACAGCCTACTACCGCGGTGCCATGGGCATCCTGCTGGTTTACGATGTTACCGACGAGAGGAGTTTCAACAGTACGTCACTCGAGCTGCCCTGCTTTTGCCTGCGCACCGGGAGCACAGAAGAGCATTTCACTAACACCTACTTCAGACATTCGCACTTGGTTCTCCAACGTCGAGCAGCACGCGACCGAAGGCGTCAACAAGATCCTCATCGGCAACAAATGCGACTGGGAGGAGAAGCGCGCTGTCAGCACCGAGCGTGGCCAGGCCCTCGCCGACGAACTCGGCATTCCCTTCCTCGAAGTTTCCGCGAAGAGCAACATTAACGTCGACCAAGCCTTCTACTCGCTCGCTTCCGACATCAAGAAGAGGCTTATCGATAGCGCACGATCAGACCAGGCAGCTGGCCCGTCGGTGAATGTAGGCGATGCAGGAGGCGCGAACGCTGGTATGGGTGGAAAGTGCTGTTAAGCAACAGCCAACAAGACGAGACGGATGTGATACGACTAGGGCGTTTGTTGGTGCATTGGTTCACGCACCATCGCCGAGCTTGGCACAGGTGCCCAGGAGCTGGATGATGCAGTCACGCTGGCATGCCCAAGGTTTTGAACGTTTCATATGCGGCGTGTCAGATCTTCGATTTACTGGTGTTCATTGGGCGTTCCGCGAGAATAGGGTCTTCCACATTACACCTTGTAATGCTATTTTTGTACATGCACTACCACTTCAAGCCGATTCTGATGTTTCGCAGATCTCCAGCGACACTGATGGCTCTCCTCGGGCGAAAGCAGCGCAACGATAGCGTCTTCGAGTGCTACGGTGATGTTTCGCCGTAAAGCTGAACAGGAGGACCTGAACCGCTAGATTCACTACTTACTATCATCGACCTTCGACTGTTACATGCTAGCTTTCCCACGGCTCTCGAACGGCAAAAGCAACACCAGCACACCAGCAGCGATGAACAGTGCTCCGGAGACATATACCGGCGCACTCGTCTCCAGATTTGCGAACATGGCCACAATCGGCGCCATGATGCCGAAGACCCTATTTGCACTGGCCGTAATCGCATTGCCCGTGCCGCGGTCCTTTGTCGCGAAGATCTCTGGAGTGTAAGCGTACAAGACTGCATACATGATGTTGCTCATGAAGTTGTACGCGCAGTTCCATCCCAGCAGCGCATTGGAATTGAGCGCCGTTGTGGAGCAGAATAGAAAAACACCGGTCAACACCGTCGACGCGGCGAGCGTGCCCTTTCTACCGATCCGTGGCGTCTCGACGAGTAGCCCGCCGAGCAGGCACCCTGGCACACCCAGCGCGGCGATGATGAGCGAGTTGCGGTACGTTATGTAGGTGCTGCCGTCGCCGAAGTCGGCGCCGCGTGTGGCTTGGATGAAGGGGAGGAAGGCGTTGTAGAGGGGGAAGCCGAGACCGATGAATGCCCACACTAGGGTGCTAGGAGAAAGTCAGTGACTGGTCATCGACTAGTTGCTCAGCGCTTGCACTTGCATAAGAGATGTTGAGTATGCTAGCTTCTTGGTCGCAAATAGGGCTTTCACGTGTGACGCGTCGAGTTTCTGGAGGTTTCGTTTCACGGCTGCTGTCGCGCCGGTCTGTTGGATCGTTGGCTCTGAGGCCGCCGTGGCTGATGTGAGAGCATTGCAAGCCTGAAGGTCGTCGAGGGTCAGAGTGGAGATCTTGCCATTGCGGCGAGCTACTTCGTGGACAATGGCTACTGCGCCGGCATCGTCGCCTTTGCCCATCAGAAATTTGGGGGATTCGTAGATGGTGAAGCACACAAAGCGGAAGAAGAACATGATCAACGCTGTGCCGCCCTATTCGCGATTAGCAAGCAAGCTAATCTGGGTGTTACTTGAGCAACTCACCATGACGATCAGGAAGTACCGCCACCCCATATTCTCACCTCTTGTACAGTTTTCGTCCATCTCTTGACACGTCAAATTCCCCAACAGCGGCCATGCGATAAGCGTTGCATAGACCTGCGCAAGCGCCCAATCTATCGACAGAATAGTGAGCAGATACTGATGGCTCCCAGGTAGAAACTCCAGGAAGATGGCACTGTCGACCGGCAGATTCCCACCTACACCCACACTCCAAAGCGCCGCAAACACGGCAATAGCAGCAAAATTCGGGCTCCCCGCGGCAATCATGCCAAACACAGCCGTAATACCTATCGTAAGATTGAAAGCCCATCGCCGACCAAAGATATCGCACCCAAACCCCCAAAACACTGCTCCAAAGAGGAGCCCAATGTTCTGCGATAAAGTGAGGAAAGGTGGTCGATCGGGATGGAACTCGTTCCGCACGGGTGTGAAGATGAGCGATGTGGCGATGGGCCAAAGATTATCCATCGACCATCCGAACCCAATTACGACGAAAAGCTGCCATTGATACCGGCCCATTCCCAGCTCTTGGATGGCTTTGTTCAGAACGCGGGCTTTAGCTGCGTAGACGGGGTCCAAGGAGCTGTCTTCGAGGACGCCTTCAGGCGTGTGGTCCAAGGAGGGTACTTCTTGGGTCGCGTGCTTGGAGTGCTGCCCTTCATCATTCTTGATTGGCGAATCGGCCATGGCGAGAAGTGGCACTCTACTGAGATGTGGTGGAGTATGAAAATGCCTTGAATAAGGGTAGCAGGATTCAGCGACTGATCAAGACACCTGGTGCTCAAATTGGTACCAAAGGTTGCGGATTGCGTTGTCCGGCCTTGCGTTGAAATGCTTTTGCTGGACGGTCTTCAGCCACGCGCGTGATTTGAGGGATGCCCGCAAGGGTGATTGAGAGAGCAACTGCTGTGAAAGAGCAAGGTTTCATGGCATATCATATATGGTTGCGCCAATGGTACGGCAGGGTTAAACGAGAGCATGACGTGCTCTTGCAGGTGCAACTTCACCCCTCGCATTCGTCAAAACAGTTGCGGCCGGCAACGAGAGTTTGAATGGCTAAGTTTACATGTAGATAAGCACGTAGGGCAGGGTCGCGCTCCATGACCGCTTTTAGCGCATGTATCGAGTGGGGGTGTGGTGGGTGGAAACGCTTTGGGTTGGTGAGCTTGTCGAGAATGGTGCGCTAGTAATGACGCGATGCCACGTGAAGTGTAGATCATCAAGCAAGTACACGGTAGAGTGCATTATCATTTCGTTCGTTCCAAGCGTCTCATTATGCTATGCTTATAATACAAAGCTCTGTTGCAAGGGTTTTTGGAAGAAGCAAGCACAAACAGCCTCGTAGCTCTCCGGCTGATGTACCTACTTCCACAGCTTGCCCAAACTGACAGCCTTGTCGTCGTGCTTATTCAGGACCTTGGCTGTTGCCAGGTCGAAGTCTTCTTGTGTAACGTGTACTCTCCTCTCCCTCAGCGCGTACATACCGGCCTCTGTGCAGACGCCCTTCAATTCAGCACCCGAACATCCGTTCATCTTCTCCGCGATCTTGGTGAGGTTGATACCACGGGTCAGGTTCATGCTCCTTGAGTGAATGCGCAGAATGTCGGCACGCGCCTCGACAGTTGGCGGTGGGAATTCGATCTTGCGGTCGATACGTCCGGGTCGCAGAAGGGCGGGGTCGAGGATGTCGAGACGGTTGGTCGCCATAATAATCTTGATGTTCTTGGTTGGCTCGAAACCGTCCAGCTGGTTGAGCAACTCCAACATGGTGCGCTGCACCTCAGAGTCACCGCCTGAGCTTCCCTCGACACGGCTTGAACCAATACTGTCGATCTCGTCCATGAAGATGATACTGGGTGCGTGCTCTCGGGCCATGATGAATAGTTCTCGAACCATTCGGCTGCCTTCACCGATGTACTTCTGCACCAACTCGCTTCCTGAGACTCGGATGAACTTGCAGTCGGCGTGATGTGCTACTGCACGCGCAAGCAGCGTCTTTCCTGTACCCGGAGGACCGTACAGCAGGACACCCTTCGGCTGCGCAATACCCAACGACTCGAACAGCTCGGGATGCTGCAGGCCCAGTTCGATGACTTCCTTGATTTCCTTGATCTGCTGGTCCAGACCACCAATCATATCGTATGTGCTGTCTGGCACCTTCTCGACCATCATGAGCGAGACGAGCGGATCGACCGAGGACGGCAGAAGCTTTTCGAGCTTGTACGAATCACTGAGGAGGGTGACGCGCTTGCCGGCTGTGAGTTTGCTGATGTCCACGTTGTCGGCGATGTCGACCACTAGAGGTTATCGAGTCAGCGGTGTCCTCTTTCAACTTCATTCGCGCAGCATACCATATTTTCCCTCAGGATGTACCTTGACAAGCACCTTCTTTGTGCCCATGACCTTGACGACTTCACCAACGTAGGAACCAGGCTGCTGGAGCAGGCCAAGCTCTTCACGCAATAACCGCACTCTCGAGTTGTAGTCGTTTCGCTGAGCTTCCAGACGGCGAAGCTTGGCCTGCCCTTGGATGATCTCGAGCTTCATCGACTCGATCTTGTTGTGGAAGAAGGTATCGAGCGCCATAGTGGTGGCGGGCGCCGGCGGCGGTGTTGGCGGGGAGAAGGTGCAGGAACGAGAAATCGTCGGGGTGGGTGGGCGAGACGAAGGTGGAGGTACGGCGGCCGTGAGTACGCGCGGGCTCCGGACCAGGTATTGATGGCGAAGGGGGGCTGTGAAAGTGTTTACCGTTGCGCGGTCGGTGATGGCGATGATCTCAAGCTCCAGCGACGCAGCAGCACGGGCCTTACTTTCGCCGACATCACGCTACGCTCAGAGCGAGCTAGCGTCCGGGTGGGGCGTCCCTTCCATTCTCGTCAGCTCCGCAGGTCGACCATCGCCGCTGTCCAAGGCAGTGGCACACGGCATTCCTGAGTGATGCCGTGACACGCGACGATCAAATGGCCATAGAATGTGGAGAAAAAGACTGCTCGTGTGCTTTGTGTCGACATTAATCCCGTATTCCCGAGCGCAGGAAGTTGGACGGCAAGCGCGTCTTATCGCATTTGAGACAGGGTCGCGCGGAAGGCGGGAGCTGCAGCTGCACCAGACGGTGAATGGATGATCGGCGCCTTGGTGGTCATCTGCATTGTTGCTTTCCACGCACCCATCGAGGGGCAAGACAACATTATCTGCTGTCTTTCCCTATGTCTGCTTTGCCCTCTTCTCTGCGTAGATGCCTTGTAGCGGCTGAAACCAGTGCGGCCAAATAAACAAACATCCTTGACAAGGGCGTCACCGCATCAATCAAGCGGTCTGTTAGCCCAACAGCTCCAGAGCTACTACTTTCTCTGCGCCAGCCCATCCTGCGACCACCAACATGGCGGACGGCGACCAGACGCCCACAGGTGCGAGAAGCAGCGAGCAGCCCCCAGCCTCGCGACAAGGCAGCTCATATGGCGCGAACACGCCCACAACTGCAGGAGAGCCGGCGCGCAGGCGCATCTCCAGCACCGCGCCAACCACCAGCTATGGTACCGTCCTTGCCGAGTATCCGCGCAACATGAGGCGCATGTCCCAACAGTGCTGACCCACAAACAGGCTCCATCACGTCCTCCATCGACAGACGCCTACAGAGTATGACGCCCTCTGAGCAGCCTAGCTCGAAGCCTAAGAAACCCCCGATGAGCCGCCGCGCAACCTCGTCCAAGTTTCCACGCAAGGGGCAGGAGTTCAGTGTCGACGACGAGGCAGATGAAGTTCAGGCCGAGACGGAGCAGCAGCTTAAGGAAGCCAAAGAGCAGAAGCGCCAAGGCCAGACGTTGCGCCGCAAGCCCTCGAATGTCCGCCGCCCAACTGGTGCAGCTCGTGGCACAACGCTCACCACCATTGAGTCTACCGAGGACGACGCGGCTGAGGAGGAGGCCGCTGGCGCACCGACCGACTCGGAGGCACAACCTGGCAGCTCGGAAGAGGAGACCATACGTGCCGACGACGACGAGAGCGGCACAGGCAACGATGAGGATGATGACGCCGAGCTGAGTGATGCTGAGAGCTTCACTCTTAAGGATCGTCAGGACGCCATCAACGTAACACATCCTTTCGGTATCAGGATCTGGAAGCCCGCCTTGTACAAGAAGGGACGTTCGGTCCAGCGCAACGCCGAAGCAGACATCCACTCGAATCCCGGTCTGTTTGTCAGCAGATGGTTGCTCTTGTTTAATCTCGCCTGGACGCTTGTATTCGGCTGGTGGCTTGCTCTCATCGTTGCTGCTGGCGCACTTCTGTGCGCTATTCTGGCCTTCGATGAGAGCTGTAGGGAGTACTCGAGACTGCTTTACCATCTCTCCGTGTACATCTTCTACCCATTTGGAAGATACGTCAAGCTTCTGCAGGATGACCAGTACGCTGAAGAGGACGAGGGTGAGGGTCGCAGCATCAGCGAATACGAACAGTGGCAGAGCGGTGACATTGAAGAAGGGCGACTCTTCTTCGGTCCCACTGCTGGCCTCTCTTCTCTTGTCGGTCGCCGTCGTAACAGCGTTGACTCGACTGGTGGAGAAACCACGAGCTTGCTTGGCCGTGACGGTCGGGCAAATATTGCGCACTCGGATACAGTAAAGACAAAGAATCGCTTCTTCGGTCGCGGAAAGTGGAACCTTGGCCGTGTGGTCTTCTACGTCTACTTCTACGGCATCATCACGCCCGTCTTATTTCTGGTATCGGCGATTTGCTGGTTTCTGGTCTTCACTATTCCCATGGGTAAAGTCACACTCCTGCTCTTCGATCACCTCCGTCGCCATCCTCTGGCTCTGTCTTTCCACTCAGATAGCGGCAACGTTCGTCGCCCGGGCGAATCATCGTCCATCCTCTTGTGTACTTACCGCGCTGTTGGTATCAAGTACTGGAAATACACCATCGACGGCACCAACATCTTTCTGATCAACCTGCTTGGACTCGTTGCCTTTACAATCTTCGACTACTTCGTCCTATTCGAGGCTCTGGGATACAAGATCTGGATCACGGACACGCTGCTTGTCTTCACACTGGCACTTCTGTCCATCATTCCCCTAGCATACTTCATTGGTCAGGCTGTTGCTTCCATTTCCGCTCAGTCTTCGATGGGCGTCGGCGCGACCATCAATGCCTTCTTCTCCACGGTTGTCGAAGTCTTCCTATACTGTGTAGCACTCAAACAGGGCAAAGCACAGCTCGTGGAGGGAAGTATTATTGGCAGTATCTTTGCTGGTATCCTGTTCTTGCCAGGTTTGTCAATGTGCTTTGGTGCACTCAAGCGCAAGACACAGCGGTTCAACGTCAAGTCAGCAGGTGTCACTTCCACCATGCTACTCTTCGCCGTCATTGGTGCCTTTGGACCAACACTGTTTTACCAAATCTACGGTAGCGTAAGTTACACTCCCCACAGCTCAATATGCTTCTACTAATGATTTACAGCACGAACTCAACTGTCGTCAGTGTGTGCACGTTCATCCGCACATGGGTCATATCGAATCGAGCGCCGAAAGGGACTGCCGCAGGTGCTACTATTCACAGACGCCGGCACTCCACGACCGCTTCTACAACGAAGCAGTCAAGCCCTACACATGGATCTCGGCGACACTGCTGTTCTTATCATATGTCGTTGGATTGCTCTTCACTTTGCGTACGCACGCAGCCACCATTTGGAGCAATGAGCCGGATGAGAAAGAGAAGAAACCTATTGACACAGTTGTGAATAGTCTGAGCAACAGCGCACACCTGGACTTCCCTCACTCAACCATGTCAAGAACGGCAACTGGCCAGTCTGCGTCGCGTGCCCAAATTCGTGATACTCAGCTGTACAAGCGCATCGTTGGCCAGACGCAGCACGAGTTTGGCCTGGGACCAGAAGGCCAGCCTTTGGTCGGCAGTCCACCTAATCACAAAGTCGACTCGAACACTCCGCACGTCGTTCCACCTAGAGACAGCAACGATCATGAACACTTCCACGTCGAGGGACTCTCGGATGAAGCGAGTGACGCCCTTGTGCGACATATTACCGAGATTGCCGCCACAACAACTGCTTTGGCCACACGGGATGTGACGAGGGCGCCACACAAGGCTGCAAGAATGGTCAGCACACCGATCAAGGGTGACCGACCACATCACCATCGTACCGCAACCACCGCTACTGAAGGTGCGCCAGAGGAGCATGATGCTGGGGCTGGACACTCAGGGGGCGGGCACGATGCGCCAAACTGGGGTCGAGGCAAGAGTGCTGCCATTCTTCTGACAGCCACTGTTGCGTACGCTATCATTGCAGAGATTCTCGTCGATACTGTTGACTCAGTCTTGGAGGGTTCGGACATTGATGAGAAGTTTTTGGGTATCACCCTCTTCGCACTGGTACCCAACACAACGGAGTTCCTCAACGCTATTTCGTTCGCCATGAACGGTAATATTGCGTTGTCTATGGAGATCGGTTCCGCCTATGCCTTGCAGGTCTGCCTCCTGCAGATCCCCGCCCTTGTATTCTACAGTGCGTTGCATGCTACGAACATTGACGCCGGTCAGCTTGCCAAAGAGACCTTCAGTAAGCCACTCATCAACCAGTATCTCATACAGCCACTGACGTGTCCCAGCTCTCATCTTCCCGCAGTGGGACATGGCAACTGTCATCCTCTGCGTCTTCCTTCTCTCGTATATGTACGGTGAAGGTAAGAGTAACTACTTTAAGGGATCAATCTTGATCCTTAGCTACTTTGTTGTGATTGCTGGCTTCTACTTCTCCGGCTTCAACGATCTTGACCGCATGGGCATCGACCCGGATGATCGTCTGGCGCTTGGAGGATTGGTCAGGCAGGAGGTTCAGTCAATGACCTTCAAAACCATGGGCAGGGGTAACAGTGGCATCGCCTATTGAACGGCGGGGGATAATTCGTAGATGTAGACGGATCATGGTAACATGTACACATACTTTGAGGTTGTCCGACTTCGCGCGTAGCGTAGGCGTATTTGTTGTTCTATAGCCATTGAGTTCAGTAGATATCCCGGCTGCAAACGCATTGCATATTCGCAACAGTAATTACGACCAAGAGCAACAACCTGATGTTCCATGTGACCTAGTGATAACTCATGACCGACTCGTTCAATACGAGCGGGTTGCTAGGAGGAATTCGTCGATGTGGCAGCTCGAGCATATACAAAATCAGAAAGCTCGTCCGGATCAAATGGATGATAGTGCTACTTTTACATCTACTCTAAGCGACCAAGCAGATAGCTCTTGTCGTTTTGTTCGTACATTATTAATTCCCGTGCACGTTCCCCGTTCTATCCCAGAGGCCATCATGCTAATTAGGAAAGACAGGCAGGTGCTCCTTCAGCACCCGCTCAGGACGCAGCCAAAAACACACCAGCCATCAGCGCTGCTAACAAGATGCACCTGGCCACGTTCACCGACCGAGCATCATTAGACTGTGGGACATCGGAGGGCGTCTGGGTTGCTGCCGACGGCATACTGGCCCCGGAAGCCGTGCTGTTGGGGCTCTCGCTGGTGGCAGCTGCAGCCGAGAGTCGCTCCTCGGTGGATGTCGAGGTCTCCAAGGCTGTAACCAGAGTCTCGCTGGGTCCTGAAAGTTCCATCCCTGAGGCGCTCAATGATGAGCTTGTTGTTGTCGTCGCCACTCCAGTTCTGGTTTCAGAGACCAACGAGCTCGGCGTTCCAGTGCTGGATGAAGAGATAACCAGCCCGTTGATGTGGGCGCATACATCCCAGGTCACACTCGCAGGAGGCGTCTCGGACTGTAATGGTAAGTTCACACCCCATACTTTCCTAACGTGTTCATACGTACTTGAAAGGACCACTGAGAGTAAGAAGATGAACCGTCGGAAAGGTTAAACGACATATCCTCATAAAGAGACAGAAAACCATTGCCACCTTCGTTGACATTCTGAATGATGTACGTGTCTACACTGTCATCCTCCTGGATGCTCCAGGCCTGATCAGTGCTGACGCAGTCATGTACTGCCACCGAGCTTCCGCTCCCCCACAGACACTTCTGCGCAAGCGTGTCTACGAGGTACGATGCATTCCCCGATCCACAGCTTGTAGCTTGCCATGCATAGGTTCGTGAAGAGCCTGCCGAGACACGATCGCCGTCTGTTCGAATCTGAGTACCCTGCCTCAGTCTACATAGATGGACGGACACTTACTGGTGACTAGATTGTAATCTGTCCCGTGATTTTGGAGGTTGTATGCGATGCTGGAAACGACAGACATCTTGTGCTGGGTTGTGTCTGGCGTGAAGTCAAAGTTCGAGAGCGAAGTTGACCTCAGGGTGAGGCACAGCATAATAAGGTACGTGCTCAGCCTGGTCATGTGCAAGGGTGACGGTGTAACTCGATTCCCAAAATTGTACAACAAAGCCAATTCGATCGAGACAGATGGCCTAAAGGACCTGAAAGCAATGAGACGCACCTCAGATGCAGGCTTCGAGGCAGATCCCCTGGGATGTAGCAAAGATGGACGTCAGGTTGACTTCCAAGGTTATTTACGCTGGCCAATCATGCGTGCAGTCCACCGACCTATGATTCTGAGGACGCTCAAACGTAGCTCAACCGACAGTTGTCTTCCCGTTGTTGGATTCCGAATGCAGGTCCTAGGGGCCGCTGCACAAAGAAGGCAACCGGCAATGATTGTGCTGCGCCGCGCTGGCTTTCTGCTCTCAGTCAAAGCACAAGGCTGAGATGTGTTTGTATGCAACATTTTATGGTCGTCAGCAAGAGCGGCATGTTGGGCGTGCTTTGTCAACCGGTAGGTAGAGTGCATTGACCGAAGGATCATCGGTGTAAAGGCCCTTTCTGTGAGGAGCTATCACAAACCAGGTTGACGATTAGCTGTAACGAGACAGGTCCAAATATAAACTAGATACTTCCAAAGTATTGAACCAGCACCGCTGTGAATGAAAGGTCACTCAACACCGACGGTTGCTATGCCTCAGCTTTCTCTACTCACCTTGATTACCTGGGCTGTATAGGCTGTGCCAGACTAGGTACACGAAGCGCGCGTTGGCAGCTGCATCGTGTCGATGCTCTCTGAGCAAGGAGGGTTGAAACAGTATGGAGATGGGAGATCTCGAAGTCTTGTTCGCATCAGATTGTTGAACCCAAAGTAATGAGCAAGATCGAGAGCCAGAAGACCGATCTGCGTTCTGGTCTCTTTAGTTTTCCTGAAATCTACCTAGCACTTGCGTGTTATGGACGTCAGTCAGCTGGCCAGTGACGAGGTACAGAGTTTAAAAAGAGAAGAAAGGAGTGGTTGGCGGATGATGCCGGTAGGAGCGGTAATCTATAGTGTGGTGTACATAGATATCGACGAGCAGCATTGGTGATCGCCAGCTTCGACGCGCACGCGCGAACTGCATGGATCTCTCCGCTACTGATCGGCCGCTCCAATTGTGACATCAAGAACTCGATGTATTGGTGTTTGAGCTGGAACACGGTACTGTCTAGATGCTTGTCGCAGACGTTGCATATTCGAAACGGGTAATGCGTATGGCGATAGGCCGGCAATAGCTGCGATAGTAAATTTGATAACCCATCTGTCTGAGACGGGGACACTCGGTCAGCTCAAGCTTCGAAGCATGACATCAGCGTTTCTGGAACGAGCAGCGGGCGTACAAACAACCACACGGAGGGCAACGGATGGGCAACGCGCGGGCAGTTCAGATGAGGCAGCAGGTGATCAGGTTGCGCAGGTCAGATCCAGGGCAGTGCAGCGACAATAAGGCCGCACCCAGTTTCAAGATGCAGAAGGCGCTTCGGAGTAGGTATTGGAGCTGTCTGGCGCACCCTTGCAGGCTTGCGCGCAGATGACTGGGGCGTGGAGCGCCAGCAGACGAGAGGGCTGCCCGGCTTCTCCAGCACCCGCCACAGCTGCCATGCTTCACGAACCGAGCCTTCCGCTGTCTGCTGCAGTGAGGAGATGACACGGGGTGGTCTCGACGCACATATCTCTGGCCCGTCTGCGTCTGCGCCCGCTTGATCTGCATTTCTGCATTTCTGCATTTCTGCATTGCTGCATTGCTGCTCGCTGCTGCACTCTGGACGCGGCTGAGAAGCTGCAGCTGCTGGGATTGGACAGCCACACCCCGCGCGAAATCGATAAAGGCACCCGCCACGCCCGTCGCGACTCGACGTGCGCTGCTGCCATGCTGCTCTCCGCGCTTGCCCTCGCTGCGGTCGCGGCCGCCAGCATCACGCCGTCCAACACATCGACCGTCAGCTCGCGCTTCTTCCAGGGCACGCTGCCACTGCAGGGACCCCAGAATGGCGAGCAGATGGCCGAGCTGGTCCCGCTCACGCGCCAGGGCGCCCAGCAGTCGATCGAGGGCAATCTGTACCGCACCAACGATTCCACGGTTGGCAGTATCTCGGACGGCGAGATCGCCTACATCAGCTGCAATCCCGCCGACTACCCCGGGTACATAGATGCCCAGGGAGTCTTCAGCCTGGCCTACGGGAACGGGAATGCGAACATCTCGGGCGTCATCCTCTACAGCACCGTGACCGATTACTGTGACTATAACGACGACAACGGAGACATGCAGGCCTTTGCTGTGCTCTCCATGACCAACAAGACCGACTCCGCCGCCGTCCTGGACCAGATCGACAACCTCGCCGTCCACATGAAGTACTTCGTCCAGGTGCAAGCCCGCGGCAACAGTGGCAGTGGCGCCAACAACTACCAGCAGCAGAATCCGCTGGGCCCTTCGCCTTCGACGGCTGTCGCCATGATCATTCTCTACAGCATCACCGGCATCATCACTGCACTGTTCTTGGTCATTATATTGACCGGTGCTATCCGCGCGCATCGCCATCCTGAGCGCTACGGACCGCGAAACGTACTGGGCAGACCACGACAGAGCAGGGCCAAGGGCCTGGGACGAGCCATCCTGGACACCATACCCATTATCAAGTTTGGCGAGAAGGAGCCAGCCAAGCCAACGGACGTCGAGTTGGGTTCTACCAGTGAGGCGAGGACCATCGACGGCGCAGACGGCACTACTGCAGCTGCCACTGTAGCGCCTGCCGCCACGACAACGACCGCGACCGAAGCATCGAAGGACGAGACTGCGGCCCCCGCAACCGAGACAACCCGAGAAGTTCCCGCGACGCCTGCGATAACAGACGAGCCTGAAGGCATATCTGCTGCAGTTGCTCCTGCCGCGATTGCTGGAGCAGGCACGACTGACGCATCCAACGACGACACATTAGGGTGCACCATCTGCACAGAAGACTTTGAGAAGGGTCAGGACATTCGAGTGCTGCCATGCGACCACAAGTTCCACCCCGAATGTGTGGATCCTTGGCTGTTGAACGTCTCCGGCACATGTCCTCTCTGCCGAGTCGATCTGCGCCCAACCAAGACCAACGAGTCAAACGACTCGCAAGGCGACGAGCTTGCGCCACCTCTGAACCCCGACGCCGAGTCTTCAAGTCACCGCCGACAAGGGCTTCGCGACATTTTGTTCTTCCGCTCGCATCCTGATGCTCCGGCTGAGGACCGCATAAGCGCTCTGCGCCGCCTGCGAGAGCAGCGACGTAATCACAGCGGTGACGCAGCCGAAGACAACGTCAACGCTAGCGCCGAGGATGTTGCAAGAGGAGACCGTCGTAGCAGACGCATCAGCGCAAGGCTGAGCGATGTCTTCAGTGGGCGGACACGTAGGGGAAATAGTCCTTCGCAGCCTGGAGGCGCAGGTGGTAGCGCAGCCTAAGCGAGGTTCTGACTCACGAAGTATGTATTGACACGATGTATGAATGGGTTTGCATGGCGTTCTGGCGCAAGATCTTGGGAAAGAGCAGGGCTGGCGTCACTGTTCATCACTTGGGGCACAGCTTATGATCAGAGGCTTCGGCCTTTTGGCGTTATTATATAGGTACCTTGGGTCCAGCTCACCACAGCGGGAGTTGATACAGAATGTAAATATCATTACGGCTCATGCCCATACACTTCCACCCCAGACTTCATGAGTTTACGCCTTCGTGATGCTTGAGATAAAGAATCCCGAAAGAAGAACATATGATATATGAGAGAGAAGGGACAAGACCGAAATAACCCCACCTGCAAGCATGAGTTAAACAGTGACAGATGGCTGCGAAAAGCTGGATCCAGAAGTGACGACAAACTGTAGAAGCGCGAATACCAAGCTCGCACATTGTTTACGTATCTCCGAAGGTTACTGTTTCCTGGCATTGTCTTGTTGGCGATCTTCAATGGTTATGTCAAGTCCCGCTCAAGCAAGTTTGACAGGTACACAGTACTCTCCCCTGCATCTTTACGAGGTCTCCGTTACACTGAACTTTGTCTGCACTCTTATCCCAACCAGCTCTTCCTGGCTGTCAGTCCTGTCTGCTGGACTGATGTTGCTCGTCGGAATCGGGTGAAGGGGCACTAGCCTGCCTTCAGTACCTTCCAAATTTCCGCCTTTGTTGCCTTTGCTGTGGCTCTCGACGTTATAGTATGGCGTCCGACGGCTCTTGTTCGCTGACGTAGCTTTGCGGTAGAAACCTGGACCGCAGCCCACCATGATGGCGATTGATGACTCGATGATACTCCATAAGGCCAGCCATGTCAAAGAGGGTTGATTTTGACTCGCACCAGTCGTCCTACCGACCTGCACCACACGTAGAATTGATGCGAGCATGCACACACCTCCGAGACCAAAGAGAGCACCGACGCTCAGCTTCTGCGATCTTGGCAGTTGCAGGTTTCGAATGAGACCAATAGGCAGCAGCATGACTTCATGCACAGGTCAGTTCCACTCTTTTTTCCCGTTTTGAGGGCACATACTCATGAGGTCGCTCGTAATATCCACGGCAAAGGCTTCCCAAAAGCTGATCAAACTCCTTCGTATGTCCTGAGATGTGCCTCCACAGGCACCTGCTTTAAACCACGCGCTTGGACTCGGGCAGGCTGTGACGTGCAATATGATTGACAAGATCAAGGTCTGCGAATGAAGTGTACAATCAGTGGCTGTTTCCATCTTCATAGTGCTTAGAACTAACCAACACACAGTATGCACACACTGCAAACCAGAGTTTGGTGTACAGTGACACATTGACCATCATCTTCTTGTAGAAGGCGAGGAGCGCAAACTTGATGCTCCAAAGCGTAAACCACAAGCCCGGACTTGTGAAGAAGAATGTTTTCTGGACATCAAGAGCGTCTTCAGCCAAGCCTGGATATGGCGGAAGGCGTCCCTCTTGCACTGATAACAAGCGAAACATGATACCGATCTTCGCCACATATACTCCAGACACTGCCATGAAGAACAAGTATCCTAGTAGCAGCCATCCATCATGCCAACGAACTCGTGTTCTGCCCTTTGCGCGGAACAGTGCTCGAGCTGCTACGACCAGTGTCGTGGCCGCCATCAGCCCAATGGCAGTAGCTCGGAGTGTCGTCTCGGTAATCCCGTCTGCGGACATGGCAAATAGCAAGGTTTTGAATGATTCAGTGCAGTAGTTGAAAAACAAAGCCGCGGGCATTCACGTTAGGGGCTACACTGCAAATCAAATACCGCGTGTCTAGATCACACTGCATGCGGCGTCTGTCAAGAGATCATACAGAGTCACGCCTCAGCTAGTGTCGAATACCAACAGATGAATACAGAAATACCCTGAGGGATGTGATCCTTCTTTCCTCCCCTGGATTCTCTGTTTCGTTCACCGTCGATCAGTGAGGTCCATTTCCCACCCCTTTCCTGGTCAAATTTCCAATTTTGCTGATGCTAACTTTGCTGAACATTTCAACATGTACGGTGATTGGCCACGTCTACCTAGTCGAAGATTCACCAGCCAGGTATTCGAGACCGAACGAGTTGACGAGAAGCTTGGCTGAGGCTTTCGGTACCTTCCATTTTCGGATTGACGCAGGAACGGCTCGCAGCGCAATTTTTCTACCCGATGAGGCACAGCCAGTCCCCCGGTTCAAGCTTGGACCGTATGGATCCTACAGGAAGTAGTTGCAGATGCAGCGCTACCACATGGGCAAAGGCCGCGCTCTAGCCACCGGGATATAAGCTTCAAGGTCCTGGTACACAGAGCAACATCCCCCATCTACAATCTTTGTTCCAAGGCAAGTCCGCCGCTCACAGAAATCATGCGTTTGATCGTGCTCGCTAGCTTTGTGGCTTCTGTTGCCTCCCAGGCGTTCGAAAGCGCAGACTTTAATGTGACGGAAGCCCTGATAGCTCAAGGCGTTAACATCACAGCACTTCCCCAGTTGAGCGAGCTTGTCGAGCGCTCATCGGATGTGGGATGTAACATCGCTGTGAGTGCTGATCTAGAACTTGTGAATACGACGACTGACACCATCGCCAGTGCTCCTCTTTGAACGCATTGTATGGCAGAGATGCCATTGATTTCGAGAATGAAAGCGCATATAATACATTCACCGGCAAGTTCTGGTCGGGCATATCCGCTGAAGTACGACCATTTTGCATCTTCAAGCCTTCGACACCATCTGCTGTGTCGGTCATGGTTCTCCTCTCACGACTCTCACAATGCCCTTTCGCCGTCAAAAGTGGAGGCCACTCTGCGTTCGCAGGTGCCGCGACCATCGAAGGTGGAATCACCGTCTCTTTCGAGAACCTCAAGGGGATCAAACTGTCAGCCGATAAGAAGACTGTTGCAGTGCAGCCAGGTAACAACTGGGGCGATGTGTTGACGGCACTTTCCACGACCGGCGTTACTGTCGCCGCTGGCCGAATAGGTGACATTGGCGTAGGCGGCTTAACTTTGGGAGGTGGCATCTCATTCATCTCTAATGAGTACGGTCTGGCATGCGACAACGTCGCAAGCTTTGATGTAAGCCAAGCCGTCATTACAATACTCACATATGGAAGACTAACGCATCTTGAAGGTCGTGACAGCAAGCGGTGTCATCATCAAAGCGAGCTCTACACAGTTCTCAGACTTGTTCTGGTCCTTGCGTGGTGGCGGCAACAACTTTGGCATCGTCACTAGCTTTGAGCTACAAACCAAGCCACTTAAGGACGATCTGATCTTTGGAGGAACAAGAACGTTCACCGAGGACGTATTCGATAACGTGGTCAAGGCCTGGGTTGATCTGACTCTCACTTCTGCAAAGGACCCTAAAGCTGGCAGCTGGATTGCTTGGATGAACCCCGGCGTCAAGCTAGCATCTACTGAACTTTGGTATGGCGCACCCCTTGCCAACGGTTCAGACTCAGTCGGACTTGCTCCATTCTACAATATCACGGCCATGTCAGACACTACGAAGACCAGAGGTCATGCCGCCTACGTGGTTGACAACGAAGCCACCAACACATACGGTCTGCGCGAGATCTTCTACGACCTGACTGTCAAAGCGAATTATGAGATTGCCTCCCGATCGGTCGACATCTTCTTTGAAGGAATCGCGGAACTATCAGCGGTAGATGGAGCGTTCCCTGTGCTGATCTGGCAGCAGATTACGGACGGCTCACTCAAGGGCAGTCAAAGGCAGGGCGGTAGCTCTATGGGGTTCGACGTAGCGGAGGGTCCGATCCACATTATTCAGCTGGCATGCTCCTGGAACAATTTGGCTGATGACGAGAAGGTGTACAAAGTCATGTCCGACATCATGAAGCAGATCAAGAAGGAATCGGTCGCGCTTGGTGTTGACAACGACTGGGTGTATATGAACTACGCCAGTCAGTTTCAGAACGTTATTGCAAGCTACGGAGATGCTAGCAAGGCGAAGCTGAAGACTGTTGCGAACAAGTACGACCCAAGAGCTGTGTTCCAGAGGCTGCAGCCGGGATACTTCAAGTTGGACCGGGCACCTGTTGTAGACGCCAACTACTTTTCTCACTAGAGAGAATTCCTTCCTGTACCAACACGGTACTCAGGTAACCAAAAGACTAGTTGATCTCATAATCTCTCACATCTTGCTGTCAAATTCGGACGAGGGGTCCAAAGTGGAGGGTCCAACATGCAGTACACTGTGCTCTAGTGGCTTGTTGCCCGCCACTGGGAACCGCACGATGACTGCAAGCACCAAGATATGCGGCATTTGAAGTCTTACAGCTGCAAATTGGCAACGCTGTTTCTGATTCTCATTTCCTTCGTGGGCTTGTACGCTTGCTCAAGCCGTCTTCTCCAACTTCGCCAAGACACCTGCCAGCTCCTCAATGACAACCTGGTGGTCGTCCCACTGCTTCAAGCCACTGACCACGACAACAGCGACAGGTCCTTCTACGTTCTTCACAAACACCGGTACACCACCACCGTGAATCGCATACTCTTTTGCCGTCTCGCCGAGCCCAAGCTTCGTCTTGAACTTCTCCTCGTCTCCCTCAAACTTGTTGTGCAACTGCCAAGTGCTGGTTTGCCATCTGATTACGGCATTTCTCTTCCTTGCGACCCAGAAGTCGTTGTCCAATGCTGTCCCGGAGTGTGTGACGGAGTGGAAGAGCACGTGCGCTGGCGTGCTGATGGTGGAGATGTGAATAACAGTCGGCTTGTCGAAGGACAACAAGCGGTTTCGCAGCGCGCAGCCAAGCTGAAAAGCGACGGTGGCATTCCAGTACGGCAAGATCGATGATCTCTCCTGCTTTGCGATTTCTTCGACGTCGCGGGGCGCTTCACCCAGAGCCTTGAATTCGGGCATCAAGATGTCTTCGGTCGCCATTGTGGTAGATTTCTGATGTTTGTAGTTTCTTGAGATGCCCTGGAAAGAGATGAAGTCTCTTTATACGATCGCGATGCAATGCACGTGTTCTCCGCAGTTTATAGAGCTTGCGCTGTTGATGGACCCACAGAAGCTTCGACTGTTGCGATTACCGATCTGGGACGTGCCTTTGGAAAAAGGCCCGATCTCCCGACAACACCTTACATCATGTTCTCACTCTGATGTTCGCATCTCTATCCTCGCTGTACAGTGACCACGCCGCAGACTTCTAGACCACCAATTTCTTGTGCGATCTGATGGTATCAAGCCAGTGTTTTCGCTATGGTCGTCAGAAGCAGACATGCTCTGCAGTCATCTACTGTTCAGTTTTCGGCCGGATGCTTCTAGACGAGGCAACAGCGAATATGTAGACGGCTACGATAGCTGCTTGTTGAAGTGTTCTTGAAGGCCTAATGCATGATTTAAATTGTCAGTGTTGTAAGCCTCAACCGGCTCGAAGCTCTTGTCTGGTGAAGGTCCCTCGGTGCCGGCGAAGCATCAAGCCAAATCATGGTCTACGTCTTGTTTAATCTGGTCTTACCTTCTATGTAGTCCTATTCCTGGACTGAGCAATAGGATTTCACTCATCTCATACAGCATACATAAGCTACCTCCTCGCCGCTCACCATGACTCGTAATTACTGCTCTGGTGACCAGATCGCACAGGATTACCTAGAATTAACGGCATGGGTTATGAGTATTCCTTCAATCATCGATCCGCGCTGACAACTCAAGAGCGTGTATGCCTTCAGCGCGAGCATGTAGTTTGCCATCAGACAGTGGCACGATGCGTCGAATCAGCACTGCAATTTTTGCACCACCCACTTCCCATTTGTTGTGCTCATTGTCTGTCCCAACGGTCTCCAAGCAGTATCCTAACTCGTACCACTTCTCGGTAGCCATCCCCAGCTCTCCAGAGAGCAGGCAGGGCTAGGATACCGGACTCAAGATTCCGAGACATTCTCGAAACACAGAGTCTATATCACTGACTCCACGAACGCCTCAAGTACACCGGCGAAGGACTGAACACACACGAACCCGCCGTAAAGAATGCGGTCAACCGCGCGTTCTTGGACGAAGACGCAACTCAATCGCCATACAGCCGCGACCAACCGTACAGAACTGTTCCCGAGCTTCTAGCCGTATGAGAAGGCTATGTTGCGCTATACAAAGCATACAAGCCTCAAACTATCGACGGAAAGACGTCCTGGTTGTTTCTTGGGGATTCATGGATGTGGATCTGTTCTCGGCAACATCGCACGTCAGATTGGCGATGTCGGGCTGTTGGAAGTTGATGGCCAGCAGTGTGAGATGGACGTTTTCTGCCGAGATCAAGGACGCGACTGCGGAGCAAGGAGAAGGAAAGACGGGTATTGAGGTGTTCGCGTCGGAGGTCCTATCATGTTAGGTATCAATATCTGATTTCCCGTGCTGTGGAGGCAGTAACGTTGGGGTGCATTGGAAGAAAAAAAATTGTAAATGAAGCCATTCACAACAGTTGTTCTCTACTAGACAGCGTGTCCAACGTAGCGTGCACGGCTACAGTAAGGGTCAACTGCCGTTGTGCACGGCAACAATGCTTCACTGTACCCTCCCAATGTTACGGAACCACGTGTCTTTTATGGTCTGTCAGCTTGATTACCGTACGTCTACGCCGTCACTCTGGCTCTTAAGGACAAAAGGAATGCTTTATGTAAGATTTGAACCGCCACGCACTCAAGTCCTGCAGTTGTACAACATCCGTTCACTGTGCATTTCCCACCCTAAGAAGATCGAGATTCGTGAGCGCACGAACGATCTTTACCGGATGTCGAGTAGGGGAAGTGCGCGAGTGCTTGATGCGCACATCTTGCTACCCGCAGATGACTGAAGCATCTGGGCTGGATTGGCTGTTTGGCCACGCGCTGACGACGCAGAGGGCGTATGCGGACATAGAGAGGAGGTGGAAGGCGGCTCGCAATGCGCTGGGGGAGACGTGGGTACTGAGGCTGGAAACACCGGCGGAGTATCACAGTGAATGGTGTATACAGGAGCTGCCTGGAAGGACTTAGTCGAGTATGCGAATGCAGAGCCCGAACGGAAGACGCCTTTCTGATGCAAGTACATGACGAGGGTCAGCCTTTCTCGAGGCGAGCTTCGGGGAGTGGAACAGGATTGATAAAACGCTATGATCCTACGAGACATGCCCATGTTCAAAGAAAGAGACCGTTGCTTGATGCATCCAGTCTTGGCCCAACGCCGGTCTATGCAAAAGATGCGAGCAATGCACACTACTTGCCCACTCGCGCTACTACAATCCAGGGCCATCTAGCCCTGGCCCAACAGATCGCCTGCGCGATTCAGGTACTCTGCCGTCTTCGCGATCTCGTCCTTGGCTCTCGCCCAGTCGAGCTTCTCGATCGCGTCCCTGGCGAAGGGGAAGACGCTGCTCTCTCGCCCGTTGTGTATCGAAGGCGCAAAAATTACGTGTTTGAACTGTTCGCGGCCGGGTAACTGTCATGATCGTTAGCACAAAGCGTCTCACCGTGGTCGCGAGTCGGAACTTACGCCTCTGGGACTCGTGTCCTTGGCATCTCGCGGCAGATCGAGCAACAGCGTCTCAAACTGGCCCATCTTCGCGTTATGGTTAACGCGCTGCATGGTAACGCCCGTGGTCTCGAAGCCGCCAGTGGCATACACCTGATTGTACCAGAACGTCTCCCACTTGTGGAACTCCTCTGCTTTCTCTTTGAGGGAACTCAGACTCTGCACCAGCGGCTCGAAGATGGCGATGTCGTAGTCTCCACCTGCCTTCTCCGTGTCGTCTAGCAGCCTCTGCCCCTCTTGCTGAAGATGCGCCGCGTAGTTTGTGATGCGGAGGGGCACGATGGGCTCCTGGCTCAGCTCAAGGATGAGCAGAACGAGGAGTTGCGCGTGGAGCTGGTGGTACAGGAATCCCGGGTCGATGTGCTGCGCGATCCAGTCGAAAGTCTCATAGCAGCTGCCAGCCATGGGGTTGGAAGGCGTGTCTTTGGTGCCGAAGCCAAAGTCGAGACTGGACGCGCCGGCGATGAACTGGAAGGGCGCAGAGTCGCGGTTCGCGGCCAGATTGCCGACGCGTGAGCCTTGCATTTCCCACACTTCCTTGAGCGTTTTGTTGTCCATGTGCGGGTCGGTTAGGCGGTCGAGGACGCGGTGCCAGGCGTGTGTGAAGGTTGGGGATCCAGTCGCCCACAGTTTGTCACCAGTAACAGCGGCGTCGATGTTGATGTATGCGAGCGTGTTTTCACGCAAGGAGTCGACGTTGGCTTCGACGTGCTCGGTGGAGCCGGCGTGGTTGTATTCACCAGCGTCCCAGGACGCGAACTCGATGGTGCGCATGGGTCGCCAGCCCAGAGCGCGCAGGTCGCCCAGCACGCGCACAACTTCGAGCATGATCGCGGTGCCGGAGCCAGGGTCCGAGGCGCCGAAGCAGAAGGAGTCGCGGTGGTTGCCGATGATGATCTTGTGGGCTGTGTCTTCGAGGCCGCGGAATGAGCCGAAGACGTTGGTGATGCGCTGCTGCTCGACTTCGTCTTGCTGGTTGGAGAGGTTCACACGAGGCGACTTGTCCGGGTGGCCGGAGAACCATTTGTCGCCCACATCAGGTACTCGGCCCGTCCAGTCTTCTGGCAGCGCTTCGCCGATGCCATTGAGGGACTTGAGAAGCTTTTGCGCATCTTTCCACGACAAGGGCAAGCTTGGAATCTTGGGCAGACCAGGGTTCTTGTCCTTGGGCATGCGATCCTGCTTCTTGGAGCTCGGCTTGCCTGGGGTGAGGGGGTCACCGAGAATCATGTTGGACAGGGCAACTGAACCACGTTGCACACTTGTCTCGGGTCGCCACTTTCCGTCTGGCCATGTCTTGCCCTTGCTGAAGCCATCCTCGGCGGGATCCGAGTAGACGAGTACACCAACTACACCGGCATCCTGCGCTGATTTGATCTTCATAGCCAAGTCTGGCTGCGTGCCGTACTCCCTGCACAGCACTACGGCACCCTGGACATCGACGCCGCTGTCCCACAGTCTCTTGAAGTCCTTCTTGTCGCAGTAGTTGACGTAGATGAGCGGCCCCTGGACATTTCCTGACGCGGACAGGGCGTGGAATGCAGGTGTCTGAGCCCTCGGGGGGTTGTATACGGACGGCTCGTCCAGCTTGGCCTTCCAGCCCTTGCCCTCGCCCTCGACGATCTCGACGCTGCGGCCGCCCTTGTTCTGCGGGTAGTTCATGTAGACCCAGTACTCGTCGTGGGTGTACGTGTCCATGTGGGCGTCTTTGAACTTGCCCTCGATCCACTGGCCCTGGACGTAGCTGCCCTCGGTGCCGGCCAGATGGTCGAAGCTGGTGATGTACTCGAGGTTCTTCTCGATGCGCCAGGCCTCGATGCTCTTCTGGGCCTCGCGGCGCACCGACTCGACGTTGAACTGGGCGCCGAAGCCGCCGCCGCCCATGGGCACGACCTCGCTCACGACCAGCATGTAGACCAGCGAGACGATGACGATCAGGCCGCACAGGCGCGCGACGACGCTCCACCCGGGCTTGTACTCGTCGGGGACGGTGGGCAGGCGGTCGGTGACGAAGGCAAAGGACGGGCGGAAGCGGCGCGGCCAGGTCAGACGCGGCAGATGGAGGCTCGACAGGCTGCTCGTGATGCTGTAGAAGCGCTTGGAGAAGCGGCCGCGGGAGCGGTTGCGGCGGGCGCGGGCGTCGTCGGCGCTCTCGGGGTCCAGCATGTCCATCTCCTCCATGACCTGGCGGTGCTCCTCGTCGTGGCTCTCGCGCACGGGGCTGCCCAGCTCCGAGTCGCCATCGTCGACCGACTGCACGCTCGGCGGGTGGTAGTAGCCATTGCGCCGCGAGGGCCCGCTGCCCTGCACATGGACGTCCGGCGAGAGCAGCCCCTGCCGCTCGGCGTCGTCGCTGATCTCGTTCGGCCCGCGGCGGGCGGTCGATGTGTGGCGCGAGCTGGTCGCTTCTTCGTAGGAGGGGATGGGCGGGTCTTCGGGGGCTCGTAGACGTGCAGGGGCGCCTTCTCGTCCGGCATGGCGGCGACGGCGGCGACGGCGGCGACGGCGGCGGCGGCGGCGAGATGGACGTGGTGTTAGGAATATGCGGTGCAGCGCTATTGGCTCAACATAGTGAAATACGGCAGCGACCCGGGAAAGGAGTGAATGTCCAACACAAGCAACAAGGAAAGCAGAGGCCAAGGATGCGGACACGGCGTTGCGCGGTCGAGGGATGGATGGATGCGGAGGTCGATCACGGCTCTCGGAAGTGCTGGACCCTCTTGGTAATCCTTGGGACTTGAAACTGCCTCCCCAACACTGGACACGCTCCGCACCGCATGCCCGCCGTTGTCGTTTCAGCATTCAACATTGACCTAGCTACTATCGATACTATCGACACTCGAAATGCCCCATACCGCATCGCCCACATGGCGCGCCTGCATCACTACATGGCGCGCCCGCCCGTCACCTTGATCGTCTCGCCATTCACGTAGCTGAACAACGGACTCGCAACCGCCAGCACCGCGCTCGCCGCCTCGGTCGCCGTGCCAGGCCTCCTCAGCGGGATGTCAGCGTGCTCCTGCCCGCCCGCCGCCTCCTTCTGCTTCTGCGGGATGCCCAGCGCCACCTTCTCGCCGTCCGGCAGCTGCACAAACGCGCCGGCTTCCTTTGCCGCCGTGAGCCGCGTCGCAATGTGTCCGAACGCGACCGTGTTGGCGCGCACGCCGAAGTTGGGGCCCCATCTGGCGTGTCGTCAGTATAAGCTATGTGCATAGGAGCGGACGTCAGGACTCACTCCTTCGCAATCGTCTTGGTGACGCCCGTCACACCCGCCTTCGCGAGCGCGTAGTTGATCTGCCCCGCGTTCCCGTGCAGCCCAGACGTACTCGAGATGTTGATGATGTTCCTGGGCTCGCCGTCCTTGACCCGGAAGTAGGGCGCTGCGGCCCGTACAATCTTGAAGGGCGCTGTCGCGTGCAGGTCCACAATGGTGTGCCACTGCTTGTCCGTCATCTTGTGAATCACCCCGTCCCATGTGTACCCTGCGTTGTTGACGATGATGTGGATCTTGCCGTTGCCAAAGTCGGCCGCCTTCTGGATGAGCGTCTTGATGTAGCCGTCGTCGAGCACGTCGCCCGTGACCGCCATGGCCTGTCCGCCGTTGGACTTGATCGACGACACTACCGCCTCGGCTTTCTCTGCAGCACATCAGCATGCTGAACCTACGAGCACTGCAAGTTTGCGCATGATAGGCGCCCTCGCTGCAACATACTGGCGTCCACGTCCGCAACAATGACCTTTGCGCCCTCGTTCGCAAACAGCCTTGCGCACTCAGCCCCGATTCCCTGGCCGGATCCTGTGATGATGGCGACCTGGCCAGCCAACATACCCTTGGGGTAGTTGAGGTGGCCGGCGATCTGCTCCACTCGCTTCGACGCCGACATGTTTACACACTTGGAAGAAAAGATAGATGAGTGACGAACACGAGAACTCGAGAGATGGTGCTCAATTTGAATCTCGATAGATATAGTATGAAGCTACGTCAAGACTGCAGACCTCACCACCTCTCGCCCAGAATGCGGAGTAACCGAGCTGTCAAACCTCCGAGGTCCATCTCTCCACCATTCCACTTCCATCATAGCCTGGTGAGATCATCGCTGACTCGCCTCGCGACGACGCTGCATTATCCGAGTCGAAACATTCCTGACCAGCCGACACTTGGCCCGCGTTCGATATCTCGTATAGATTCTCACTGAAAACTGCACTTCATCTGCTGCAACAGCTGCACGACTAAACCTACGACGTGAGATGCTGTCTAAGCCCGCGCGCTCCCCCTCCCCTTCTTCACGTCCTCATAATCTAGCACCTTTCTCCGTCTATGGTTCTGCGCCATCTTCCATCGCACATAAAGCATAACCGCATCCTTGATCCCCACGAACAAACACCCACCCACCAAGCTCCTTCCCCACCTTGTCTGCAAGAAGCCCGTCGGCCTGCCCTTGCCGCCCTGCATCGCTCCTGCGCCTAACCACCCGCCGAGCCAGGACGTAGTCATCACACCCTTAGGCGGTGTGACCCACGATGAAGGTAACGAAACGCGGAGGAGCTCACCCATGGCGGCCGCTATCGAGGGGAAAATGAGGGCGCCGAGGATCGTGTCCGCGAGCGATGTAGTGGAGAATGCAATGTTGCGTTCGCGGCGGACGCGCTGGCGACGGGGCTGGGCGGGGACATTTGGCGCGGGTGCCGCTTCTTGCGCAGGGCCTTGGGGCGCTTGTTCGTCATTGTCGAGCGGCGGTGCGTTGAGAGGATGTGCGACTTCGGCGGGCTGTGCTGGCTCAACGATATCGTGCTCGTGGTTATGGGCGGCGCCGTTATTCCAGTCTCCGAAGATATCGAAGTCTACTTCCACTTCTAGGACTTCATCTACATCGTGATCGTGGTCGTGGTGGTGATGATCGTGGTCATGAATGTGGTCATGCTCGTGGTCGTGCTCATGCTCGTGCTCATGTACCTCGCCGAGCTGGAACTCCAGACCCCCCTCCTGCGCAGCGTCATCAGTGCCAGCCCGAGGCTGGATCTCCTTCAGCCATCGCTGTTCCCGTGGCGCCCACACGCGGTCATAGTATGCGTTGTAGAAGCCTCGAAGGTAGGGCAGAGCAGCGAAAGAGAAGGCAGCGCTTGGAGGCCACTGCAGCTGCAGCATCTCGTCGCCGGGCTGGCCTGAGCTGACGAAGAAGATGAGTGGAAGGAACGGCAGGAAGGAATCGGCGAGCGTAGTCCTGCTTGCGACGAGGATGGCGGGTATTAGTGGTAACCCAATGTCCAGTCTCCAGTGGTGGCGCAGGTGGTCGACCAACCGTATCGCCAGCGACGACGGCATGTCTGTCGGCGCCTGATACAGCGGCTGCAGTATCTGCACAGCATCCTGTGTCCCGAAGATAGCGTATATCGTTTGTGTCCCCGCCAGTGTCAATGTCGAATACAGTGCTGTACCAGTGACAAAGGCGAATCCAGGCAACAGCAGCGTGCCCGCCAGCTTCTCTACTACGCGCACCGAGTCCACAACAACGCTGCGTGGTCGCTCGACTCGAATCTCGGATTTGCACTGCGGACACAGGATCTTGCCCGTCTTGCGCCCTGCTCGTCGCCCTGCCGTTGGTGCCTGCCACAATTAGACAACGCATGTAGTCGACAAGGTCTCACTTACCTCCATATCCGCTATCCAATCCAGCAAACACTTCTCGTGCGCAACAAGCGAGCACGTACACGGGCTTCTCCATTCCGAAGTTGTATCGTCGTCCTCCGTCTCATCGTTGAAGCAGATCCAGCACTTGCGCGGCTCCTCGTCTTCCTGCTGTTGCGGCGCGGTCGTGGTGCTCTGTTGCGGTGCTTCGGTCTGCTTGTCGTCGGTCGTGTGCGCCTGCGAAGAGTTCAAGAAGAGTGTTTGTGAGTCGACTGACGCGGCAGAGAAACTGCTGCTGCGCGTTACATCTTCCTGCCGCGACGAAGATGCTTCGGCTGGCGGAGACGCTCTGCGCTGCGACCCGGGGCGCTGCTGAGGAAAAGACGCCATAGTGTGGTGCGGGAGGTGGTGTGCTGTGGGCAAGGGAGTTCGAAGGCTTTCAAACTAGACACGCATCGCAGTGAGGCATCGGAGGTGAAGGCGACTTGTCAGAGAAGCGGCACTGAGCCGCGGCTTTCACGGCGTTTGTTGATGCTCTTGCCGACAAAGACGTCACCGTTTCCGATGGCAAGTGCAGCCGAGTCGCGTGGTCTTACTTCGCGTTCAAGGCTAGATACGGATGTGATGCACGAACACCAATTAAGGACTGTATGCGTCTTCGCCTACATCAGTGTAACCAATCTGCAGGAGAATCTACATGTCACTCTCCAATCTCCTGTTGGCCCTGCATCTTCCTCCGCCCCACACTCAGTGTCCGACCCTTCGCCCGCAAAAGGCAGGCTCAACCATGCATCCACTCCCACGTCTACCAGCACCTCAATTCCCTTGTGGTGACCTCTCTGGGTCTTCTTCTTGACCACGAAGTCCGTAAGTGCCATTCTTCTAGCAGGCAAGGCATCTTGCAGCGAAGACCTCTGGCGCCTTACGCGCTCGCGCATATGTCTTCTCTTCGCAGCTTCCATCCTCAGATACGCATCCGTGATGCTACCAACGATGAACGGTGGTGTAGGGTGAGGCTTTAATGGATGCATAGGCGGTGTAGGCGGCGGCGTTGCAGGACGCTGGGGCAGCGACGCAGAGGTAGTTTGCTTGTCTGCATTCCTGGGTATGAACGCTGGCAAGAGCTGCGGTGAGGAGTCGTCAGGACGCGTTGGAGTTGCCTTTGTTGGTACCGAAGATAGAGAGGCCATACCTCCGTGCCATGGCGGTATTGAAAGCACCGATGGAGGTGTGAAATGCCCCATGTGCGGCATTGGGTAGTGGAGGTAGCTCCCCGTTGCGTAGGCTTCTGCCGTCAGTCCAGGTGGTACAAACGGCAAAGATTGCTGCTGTTGCATGAGGTAGTTGGGAAGGTCCCTGAGCTGGTTCTGAAGGTGTTTTCCGATGCCTTTGCGCCAGCACTTCGTCGTGCGCCCGGTCGTATACAAAGTTCTGATGTCCATCTTTCTGCACGTTCCATTCTTCATCATCTGCATCACTCAAGCTCTTGTAGTCGTAGTCAAAGCTGTCGTCGCTATCTTCATCCTCTGTTGTGGACTCTTTCGTCATATCGTCCTCAGCGACTCTGATGACGTTGACAGGTAGAGTGTAGCCTATGGGTCGGATCTCTTTGACTTGGAAGTTGTTCGTTGGCGCGTATGACCGCACGGGTGCCTCATCTGGTTCAAGCTCGTTGCGCTGCTTGGTGGCACAAATCTTGCATGCCAGCGCGGCCCGCTCAGCCTGGAGATCCTCTGGCCAGGGGATTGGGAAGTTGTCCTCAAGGTAGTGGAAGTGTTGTCTGTCGAGATCGCAGGGTCTCAGAGAGCAGTGGTGGCTGCCAAGGTATTCGTGGTGATCACACGTCGAATGCCTGATGAAATACTTGAGGCACATGGCAGAAAGGTTGAGAAAGGCGTGGGCGAAGGTGCATGGCGAGTCTAAGGGGCTGTTCTGGGTTTTGCGCATCCGTTTGACATCTGCATGCTCCCGTCAGTATGCAGCCACCCGCTCGAAGTGAAAGTGACAAGGAATTTCTTATTGTCGAAGTGGCCTCTTGGTCTCATTGTACGCTTCGAAGTGAACAACCTACAATAGGACTCACAAGAAATGTCGACACATCGGTAGGTCCCAATTATTGTTCAAAAACAAGGTTGCTTGTAATTGCGATCGTAGGTGAAGGCGCCTCACGCAACCGTTTGCTGTTGTCGCAACTTAGCGCAGTACGGAACTCTCTCACAAACCACCACACCGACCTTGGATTAACACATCAGTTCATATCGGTTCAGCATGGCACAAGATTACATGGCGGCACTGCTCGTGCTGTCTGATGACCAGGATCGGATAGAAGCGCGAACGAAGCTTCTAGAGTCCACTGGGAAGGACGCTGTGATCGACGTGGTCAACAACTGCATCAAGCCTTGGATTTCTGGAGAAGCACTCGCCCAGATAGCGTCACTGGCACTGGACGATTACGCAACTCAGTCCCCCGGCGCAATGGTGAGCCGGTCGTCCAGAATTACGACCGGTGCAAGTAAGCAGAATCACCTACAGATGATCACCCAACTAACGGGAAATCCATAGACAAGAAAACCGTTGCGAAACCAACCAAGAAGATACCAGCCCCGCAGAAGTCACTGTTGCCTGATGAACAACTGGACTAAGATGACGACGATGATGACTCTTCATTCATCAAGAACGATATCGACATTAATACACCATTCAGCAATACTCTGAAAGAGACGCAAGCAAGACCAGCTAGGTCCATGGCGACAGCGGCAGTTAAAAAGAGGATATCAATTCTGAATAGAAAATCAGCCCCTGCAAAACCGGCACCAGCTCAGAGAGTAACATCGGCGCCTTCCAAGACGCATAAAATGGGTGCAAAAAAGAAGGAAGAGACCGACTCGTCAGCGCATGCAAAGGAAAAAGTGGCTGCGGCCACCACGGGGTACGCAGCAGGATTGGTGACACTTAGAAAGCGCATTAGGGATGACAACAAAGACGACTCAAACACGAGTGCAGCCCCCAAGAAGCGGCTCCGGGCTCGAGCGATAGAGAAATAAGATGCCGCTTCTCAGCGAGCTGCTTGCTGGATGCCATGACAGGCGTGGATCTTTGTTAGCCCTGAAAAAGAAAAGGATTCCAGAAAGACGTATTGCCATACAGTAGATTCGTAGTATGACGGTAGCAATAACATTTGAGTGCAAACGTCCCCTTCAACGCGATTGATCCTTGGAAAGCGTCTACCAGGCCTAGCCATCAAGCATAGCAAAGACGTTTGATTGCGGTCTGACCTGCTGTCGTTGTTCCTGCTTTTTCTTCTTCCTCTCTGCTTCCCTCGATTGTTTTTTCTTCTTCTTGTTCGAGACATGGTCTATAGGCATCTCTACACCGGACGCTCTATAAATCTCTTCTACCATGTTCTTCAAGTTCTCGTGTTGGGCTAAGATCTTTCTTGTTTGACCGGGAACTGTGAAGGTGTCCGCTATCGACGGCAGACTCGACAACTCTTCCGCCATCTGCAATGTGGTATCCCCCGCGTTGGCCTTCTCAGATCCTTGAATAGCATTTTGAACGGTAACGACCTGTTGAAGGACTCGCAACGAGTATAGAACTGCCTGTAGCCGAGCTGTAAGATGTATGAACTCCCATGAGTTGTCGAAATCGCCGTTCAACACACGAAGTACTACAGGGACTGACGGTGTTGTCTTTGAGTCTAAAATGACGATAGACAGCGCAAAAAGCGGCCACATCAAGGCTCGAGAGAGGTTTCTGTCTGATGCCCATTTCGAGACGCCACTGATGTGTGCCATCATGTCTGTAGCTGGGGCATCTATAGCTTGCATGGGGAGATCCTGCACAGATATGCCTTGCGCTTTGCGCCGATATTCGTGAACAGTTGAAGTCTTCGGTGCGAGGATTGAGTATGCTAGATTGCGATAATCCTGCCCCGAACTCCACGCAGAGGATTGATTGGGATCCTCAACAAGCAACGGTAAATAGACTAGAGGTGTTGGCGAGCTATCCAGAGCTTGATGAACGAACTCAGATACTCTCACATCCAGCATCTGAAGCGGCAATGGTAGACCATCGGCTTTTGACACATGACTTGCAACGGCGGTACGTCCAGTGTAACGCCCACTGAACTCGAGATAGGTGTCGGACGACATGTCGAGACCCTTTGCATCGCGTAAAAGATCGTCTGATGTATGTGATGGTTCTCGTGTCATAGCGAACGCAAACTGAGCCAAGTGTTGCAGCTGCATGCGTTGACGCATCTGTTCTGGGCAGTAAGACTTGAATCCTGTCGTGACGTCCGCATCTTGAAAGAAGACGATGAGCGTCTCAGGGGGGTAGTCATAAAGCAGTAGATCCGTGTCGCTTGTGAAGATCATCGAGCGAGCGTAGTCTTTGGCGTGCAGTGCACACCAGTCATCTGCTTCTCCCGGTTCAATGCGGGTCCGCGATGCAAACGGTGTGTCGAGCAGGGCCTCTCTCAATGCGGGAGCCAGGAACGCATGGAGTATGGACCCAAGATATGTAGGTACTGGACAGGAAGAGATAGGATACTGGACTCGGTAATTCCGTACTCTATTGTTGTTCTGTTCCAAACGATGTATTCGCTCGTTCCGCTTGGAGGGAGGAAGGGCTCCATCAAATACGATCCTGGACCTGGGTACACTTATTAGCCATCTTATCGAAGAAATGTACGTTTTGGCTTCGTATACGTCCTCAGCTCCAATGCAAAGTGATGATATGAGGAGCTTGTGGTATCTTGGCTGGGACATTGACTGGACATGCGCCTTACCAGCGTAGCACGTCCTACTCGCTTGACCCAATGTACGTCAAAGCGCTCTATTTGGAAGCAGTCGTGGTCACTCACACCTTTATATTGGCAGTCTCGAGTGAGTTCAGCCACCGGATGGCTTCAGTGTTGATGTCCGTATAGGATGGTACTCTTGGTGAGCCAGCGAGTGCCAGCTTGTGAGCATGATATGCAAGCGAGGGCCCATCGACAATGGCCTGGTATCCTTCCAATTGCTGAGCAGAATGACACTCTGCATACGGCTCAGACCTCCGTGCAAGCCCAGGAATGCCCATGTCAGCGAGGAATCTGGAGGTAGTCACAGCAACGTGCGATAAGCTCGGGACAGCCTCAAGCCACCACAACTAATCTTGCACAGGGGTATGCCAGTGTTGAGTGGTTCATGAATTTTAGGCGAATTGATCTTCCTCGTGTTGGGATGGAAAAAGACGTCTGGGCTAGGCGGCGAATGGTGGAGAAGTCCGTGCGCCACAGGCCAGGCCGACCCGATGCTGGAGAACGGCTAGACAGCCTCGAGCCTTGCCGTGAGATAGTCTATGTGGGCGGGTGTTGAGCACACGAAAACGAAAACGGTTGAGAAAGTTGACAGCTGAGGCCCTGGAAGGCGCGGATCTTTGCCCACAGAGCTCTAGTGGGTTGCTGTTGCCAAAGTGCCGTAGTGGGGGTAGCGTCATTGCCCCTCAGCCGCCGCTCGAGCTCAAAACAGCCTGCGGTCGCTCAACCAACGCTTCAATTCCTCCAATTCCTCTTGGAACAACACACAGAAAGCACTCAGACATCATGAGCGTCCAAACTGTCGAGCTTCAGCCCTTCCAAGACCAGAAGCCTGGAACGTGAGTGCTCTATCTCTTTACACCTGTGTTCCATGGCATGATCCTGCTTGAATCGAAGCTTCTGCCATTGCCAGCAGCACAATCATATCTGTTTTTCGAACACCAAGCTGACGAGCACTAGCTCTGGTCTTCGCAAGAAGGTCAAGGTTTTCCAGAAGGAGAACTACTCCGAGTCCTTCATCGTCAGTATCCTCAAGTCGATCCCTGAGGGCTCTGAGGGTGCCTTCCTCGTCATTGGAGGAGATGGCCGTTACTGGAACCCCGAAGTCACCCAGAAGATCGCGAAGATCAGTGCTGCCTATGGCGTGAAGAAGCTGTTGATCGGTCAGAATGGTATCCTCAGCACTCCTGCTGCCAGCCATGTTATCAGGATCAGGAAGGCCACTGGCGGTATCTTGCTCACCGCCAGTCACAACCCCGGAGGTATGCATCACTCGTGCCAACTTGGAAGTATAACAACATACTGACCATCAATGCAGGCCCTGACGAGGACTTCGGCATGAAGTACAACCTGGCTAACGGTGCCCCTGCCCCCGAGAGCGTTACCAACAAGATCTTCGAGACCTCTAAGACCCTTACTTCCTACAAGATCGCCGACATCCCTGATGTCGACCTCAGCACAATTGGCACACAGAAGTACGGTGACCTCGAGGTTGAGATCATCCACTCAACCAAGGACTACCTTGAGATGCTCAAGGACATCTTCGACTTCGACCTTATCAAGTCGTTCCTCAAGGAGCACTCTGACTTCAAGGTTCTCTTTGATGGACTCAGCGGTGTTACCGGCTCGTACGGTGTCGACATCTTCGAGAAGGAGCTCGGCATCGCCAACAGCACTCAGAACTGCGTTCCCCTGCCAGACTTTGGTGGCCACCACCCCGACCCCAACCTTGTGTACGCCAAGTCGCTCGTCGATGCTGTCGACAAGAACGGTGTCCACTTTGGTGCTGCCAGTGACGGTGATGGTGACCGCAACATGATCTATGGCGCGAAGTCATTCGTCTCGCCCGGTGACAGCTTGGCTATCATTGCTCACCACGCTGAGCTCATCCCATACTTCAAGAAGCAGGGCATCTACGGTCTGGCACGCAGTATGCCCACATCTGGCGCGATTGACCTTGTCGCAAAGAAGAAGGGTGTCGAGTGCTACGAGGTGCCCACCGGGTGGAAGTTCTTCTGCGGTCTTTTCGACTCGGACAAGATGAACATCTGCGGTGAGGAGAGCTTCGGAACTGGCTCCAACCATATCCGTGAGAAGGACGGTCTGTGGGCTGTCGTTGCATGGCTTAATATCATCGCTGGTGTTGGACAGCAAACTGGCACCACACCGAGCATTGCGTCGATCCAGAAGGACTTCTGGAAGACTTACGGCCGCACCTTCTTCACTCGCTACGACTACGAGGGTTGTGAGACCGAGGGCGCCAACAAGGTCACCGCCCACATGAAGGAGTTGATCACCACCAAGAAGGACGAGTTCGTCGGCTCGACCATCGCTGGCCGTAAGGTTGTTGAGGCTGATGACTTCTCGTACACCGACCTCGATGGCAGCGTCAGTAAGAACCAGGGTATTTTCGTCAAGTTCGATGATGGTAGCCGCATCGTCGTTCGTCTGTCCGGTACCGGCAGCAGCGGCGCCACCATCCGTCTCTACATCGAGAAGCACACCAGCGACGAGTCCACATACGACCAGGATGCTCAGGACTTCCTGAAGGACAATGTCAAGCTGGCCACAGACCTCCTGAAGCTGCAGGAGTACATCGGCCGCACCGAACCTGATGTCAAGACCTAAGCAAATCGCCTCCCACCATGGATGCACAGATGCTTTTATGCATGTATGAACCATGATACTTCTTCGAAATTAGCATAGCGAAAGACAATACCATTTAGTTCCAGTGGCCCGCTTGAGGCTGCTTACTTTCCTAATAGCTTTGTCCTCGTGATCTGCGCACCGTTACCAGCAAATTAGTCGTCATGACCCTGCGTAGTGTGGCTGATGCGCGACGTCATCCGAATGAGTTAAAGTGTTGCGACCTTGACCCACCAAACTCCCCGCCGCTCGGTCGTCACAACAACATCGCAGACTGCACGAAATCGTCTTTTTGCTCACTCTACCTCTACGATACCCTTAACTCCCTGAAACCTATAAGCACTCTCGATACGATACACTATGGCTGAGAAGGAAGGATCCGCTGTGCCCCCAGCGGCAAAGGGTTCGTGGGGCAGCTTCCTCAAGGTACGGTTGAGACAAACATTCTTTTGTCGAGACGTATGGTGACCTGAAATAGTCTATCGCATCCTTCAATGGCGATCTCTCGACTATGACCGCGCCTGCGTTCATTCTCTCCACCACATCTCTTACCGAGTTCTCCTCCTACTGGACCGAGCACCCCTCCATATTCGTCGCGCCAGCCGCCGAGAAGGATCCTGCCAGACGCGCTGCGCTTGTACTGAAGTGGTTCTTGAGCACACTGAAGCAACAATATGCCAGCCGAAGTGAGAAGCTGGGTAGCGAGAAGAAGCCCCTGAACCCCTTCTTGGGCGAGCTGTTCTTGGGTAAGTGGGAGGACCAGGCAGGTACCACACAGCTCGTCAGCGAGCAAGTCAGGTATGAAGTTCCTGGGCATCACTCAGGCCGCACTAATACGTAGGGCGTAGCCATCACCCACCCGTCACTGCATACTCCATCTGGAACCAGCAGCATGGGATCCGCCTGCAAGGCTACAACGCACAGAAGGCATCCTTCTCGAGCACTATCAACGTTAAGGTAAGCACATCCGGTACCTTGCAGTGAAGCCGAGCTGACGACAGATAGCAAATCGGCCATGCTACCCTTCACATCGACGCCTATGACGAGGACTACCTGATCACTCTTCCGTCGCTGCATATCGAAGGACTCATTACGGGCTCTCCTTACGTCGAACTGAATGGGACTTCCTACATCACCTCTTCTTCCGGTTATACCGCCAAGATCGACTACAGCGGCAAGGGATGGGTTTCCGGCAAGAAGAACCGATTCTCTGCCTCACTTTACCCCACAGGAAAGGAGAAGGACATAATCTACTCAACCGAAGGTCAATGGATCGACAAGTGGGCCATCAAGGATGCTAAGAACAAGTCTACTTTCTCCTCGCACGATCCCGCGGCAAACAAGACCACTCCTCTGACAGTTGCACCCGTCGCCGAACAGGATGACTTTGAGTCCCGCCGCGCATGGAAAAAGGTCGCTGACGCTATCGTTAAGGGCGACATGGACACTACCAGTGCCGAGAAGTCCATCATCGAGAACCGTCAACGTGAGATGCGCAAGGAAGAGCAAGCAGCCGGACGCGAGTGGGAGCGTAAATTCTTCACTCGCACAGAAAAATCGCCCGTGTTTGAGCGTCTAGCCGCGAAGGTTGGAGAAAAGACCAACGAGTCCCTGACAAACGGCATCTGGTTATTCGATCAAAACAAGGCGAGTGCTGCGAAGTCGCCGTACCACCCTGACGTCAGCCCGCCGATCTACCAGCGGAAATAAACTGAAGGGGATGCAGAGGTCACTTTGCAATATGCAAGATAGAACAAGCGCATAGGCTGGTGTACTAATTCGGACGATTAGGGCCAGTCTTTGGGTTACCCCAAGAAACGCCTCACAATCGGCAAGATCTATATGAAGTAACTCTCACGCGCGGACTGTCTCAAGGTTGCACAGTCGCGTGCTGCCCAAGGTTTTCGAGGTGGAACCTCGACTCACATGAGATGCTCTCATTCCTAGCGTACATACTATCATACACGCCCTAATGAAACACGAATGAAATGGTTACACATGACCGTATGCTTTGTTGATCGATGTGCTGTGCCATGTGCAATGCTCACAACGTTCAGACGTCTTTTGAGTCAGTCCTTTTGTCGTTCCCGTGCTTTTGCCAGCACTGTCGAAAGACCTCCATCTATAATCAATTATTAGTCGGAGCTCAAAGATCGACAGGAACGATGAGCATCTGTGATGGCTCGGCCGCATCTCGGCGCCTGAGTTTCAATATTCCAGAACATCTTCGACTCACCTCAGCTTTGCACGCTCGCCAATCTTTCTTCTCATAGTAGCAATCTGTCAGTTTCGCATTTTCGTCTGCGAGTGATTAGCTCGTCTCGTGTTTGATACCATCCAACGCACCGGCGCAGCCTGTGCTGAAGATCCTCTTGTCCCTGTACATCCGTCAGCTACCGCGTTAGAACCTCCACAACACCAATTAGACCCACCAGTCATCCGGCTCATCATCTGCCATCATCTGCGCAGCAGCAGCTTGTGCCTTGGTATCTTTTGACATTTGGGAAGAGCTTGGGATAGTAATTAGGTGTACGTTGTTAGCTCTCGCTGCGTGAGCAAGTTACGCCCAAGATCGGACCATCTCGGCCCCGAAGCACAACGTCACCACCATGGCGACCAGAAAGTTGAATGTTTTGGTCTATTCTGGTATGACTGAACCAACAACAGATCGTAGGTATATCACTCACGAACATTAGGATATGGCAGCACCACCGAGTCCGTTCGCCACTGCCTCTACACCCTTCGCCGCCTCCTCTCCCCGGCATACGCAGTAATCCCTGTCACCGGCGATGTCCTCATCAAAGAGCCGTGGTTCAGCACTTGCGCGCTTCTGGTCTTCCCCGGTGGCGCAGATCTGGGGTACTGCCGCACGTTGAATGGCGAGGGGAACCGCCGCATCAGCCGCTATGTCAATGCTGGTGGCTCGTACCTCGGTTTTTGCGCTGGCGGCTACTATGGCAGCGCACGATGCGAGTTTGAAGTTGACGATCCCAAGATGGCGGTCATTGGAGATCGTGAATTGGCTTTCTTCCCAGGTGTCTGTCGAGGACTGGCATTTGAGGGTTTCAAGTACGCGAGTGAGGCCGGTGCCAGGGCAGCAGAGGTCAAGATCGAGAAGGTGGCATTTGAGAACGTGAACGATGACACTGCCGACTCGTTCAAAAGCTATTACAACGGCGGCGGAGTATTCGTTGACGCGAAGAAGCTTGAGGCAAGAGGTGTACAGATCCTGGCCAGCTACACAGAAGATCTGCACGTTGAGTCTGGCGAGAGTCAAGCTGCAGTCGTGTATCGTAAAGTTGGTGAAGGCCATGTCATACTCACCGGACCACACCCCGAGTAAGTATGGAAATTCTTCGATGGTAACCCTACTAACCTCATGTCGTAGATTCGCACCACAGAATCTGAGCCAAATACCTAGCCTCCCCTCATACGCATCATTGATCGATGCAATCACCACCACAGATAAAGATAGGATTGCTTTCTTGAGCTTGATGTTGCGCAAGTTGGGCTTGAACGTCAATGAGCAAGAACAAGCGGTACCATCCCTGTCCCGCCTGCATCTCACGTCTCACAAACCGACAGCCGTTGCGGACCTTGTCGCGTCTTGGGCCGAAGTCATCACTGTAGTTGATGGTGAAGACTATATCCAAGGTGGCAACGACATCTTTCACATCGAGAAAGAAGGTTCCATCTGGGGCGTCAAGGAGTTGAAACGAGCAGTCAGTGCAGTCTCGGAGAAGCTGCCCACGATTGCAACATTGCAAAGTGCGACAAACGGCGGAGAAGAGAAACCTATGGAGAGTGCCACCGATGAAAAGAAGCCAAAGACCAAGGAGGAGGAAATCCAAGAGTGCATCGAGTACACAGCGAATTCCGCCTTCGATCAGATCTTGTCTTATGACAAGGTCGTCAAGACCATCGTCCCGCACAAGGAAGGTGTCCCAACCAGTCGTGAGGCTCCTTTCCATCACGAAGCTTTCTACGCAAACCTCCACCACTACCACACAAAGTTGCGCAATCCATCTGCAGCATTCGGCTCAACTCTTATCTACGGTGAAGTAGTCACCAGCACCAACACGCTCCTCGACAAGAACCCTGCTATCCTACGGACCCTGCCCAGCGGCTTCACTGTGACGGCAACAACGCAAATTGCTGGCCGCGGCCGCGGTTCCAACGTCTGGGTAGCACCACCTGGCGCAATGATGTTCAGCACCGTCCTCCACCACAGCTTCGCCTTGTCTCAATCTGCGCCAGTGATCTTCATCCAATACCTCGCCGCTCTCGCCATTGTTCAAGGTATCCAAGGTTACGCGCCCGGTTACGAGAAGATCCCCATCAAGCTGAAGTGGCCAAACGACATATACGCGCAGCTTCCGGGAAGCAGCAACAACCCTGTTGTCAAGATCGGTGGTATACTCGTGAATAGCTCGTACTCAGGAACCAGCTACGACGTCGTTTGCGGCATTGGTCTTAACCTTTCGAATGCGCTTCCGACAACGTCCCTCAACCAGCTCGCAGCCGGTCAGAGCCCGCCGCTCAAGCCATTCACGCAGGAGAAGCTGCTCGCATCCATCCTTGCTTCGTTTGAGTCTTTGTACACTACTTTCTGCACCGCGGGATTCAATCGCGATATGGAAGAGCAGTACTACCGTGCTTGGCTGCATACAGATCAGATTGTAGAGTTGGAGAGTGAAGGCGGGGTTAAAGCGAGGATCAAGGGGATCACAAGGGATTGGGGGTTGCTGTTGGCGGAGGAGTTGGGCTGGCAAGATCGTCCGACGGGAAAGGTGGTTAGTTTGCAGAGTGACAGTAATAGTTTTGATTTCTTTAGGGGGTTGGTTCGGCGGAAGGTGTAGAAGCCTTGTCGACGCTGCCTCTCATGTTGCACGAAAAGTGGGCTGTACGCAGAGCTCTCAAAAACACAACAGGGGGTAGTTGAAATCCATTTGTGCATTGTCTTTCATTTGATAAGAGCTCTGGAGGTTACAGTGTTGTAGCCCATCTCCCACGCAACATAAGAGGCTACAGCAGAAGGCTCGAGACTGCTGGTCGGTATCAACGAAACCTTGTATGAGGGATTATCTCTCTGTCCATAATAAGAACCGCGGATGTGTTAGCCGTCTTTATCCGAAAGCTAGAATTCTACAAGGTTACATTCCACAAAGAGCAGTTGTACGTGAGGGATGGCTAGTATTGGCATCTGTTCGCTTGGCATTGGGGTATCTCGCAAACAGCACTCGACAGCGCCTAATTCAAACGAGGAAGAAGGGCTATAAACATGACAAACGCGAAAAGATTCAAACGATAAGCACCGGCGCTATGCACACAAAAGCCAGTCCCTGAGAAGCCAGCTCCGAGGCACTCCTTCGTCAACGACTTATCAACCCGTAACTCTCCTGACCCACAGCGCTGAGCCACAATTTGGATCGTCGAGCTCGCGCTTGCGCAAGGCGCGGTGCAGCTTGAGTCCAACATCATGCTCCTCGATCTTGAGTTCCGCCAACTCATCTTCGAGCGCCTTCTTCTTTTGCTCTACCAACCTCGCGGTCTTAAAGTCCGTCAACATGGGATTTGAAGGTGCAGCAGTCTTGAGATCGTTCAACACCTTGTACACATTCACACGACGAACGCGAATGTCCTCGACCTGGGATTCGAGCAGAGACACATGATCATTCGCGGTCAGAGTTGTTGGTGGCTGCGGCAATGCCTTCTGGGTGCCCGTAGTCGATGTCGAGAAGGAAGAGCCTTGACGGGGAGAGGTTGGGGTAGTGAGAGCCGCCACGCGGACCTTCGCGCCGACCGGAGACTTGGCCTTGGGAACCGGTTTGCGAACAGGTGGTGCATCTGGTATCTTATCCGCCTGCGGGATAGGGCGACGACGATTCAGAATCGAAGAATCGGTCGCCACTCGTGCTTTGGTGATGTTGTCCAGAGCTGGCATTGGCTGTGGAGGTGACGGTGGCGGAGAGTGTTGGTATGTTGTGGTGGTGTTGTAGGTTGTCCATGAGAAGCGGCTGTGGGGATCTCCCTTGTCCGGTTCTGGTGTTTGCTCTGTCGGTTTGTTCCAGACCGTGCTCTGCTTTGGCGTGAGACTCCGCTCCCATGACTCTGTGTCAGATACCTCGCTCCTGTTGTCAACATTCGCAAGGGAAGATGGCGACTGCCCATTGTTTGGTGGTGTAATGGGACTAGGATACGAGTATGAGTTCGTAATACCAAGACCATGATTCTGAGGAGTGGTGGAGGAAGCCATGTCGTGAGTGATGGATTTCCTGCTAACTTTGAGGGGAGCGATGGGTTTGATGGGTTCGTTATGCGTATCAAAGGTGCTGGGGTTCTTTGCGACAGGGCGAGCGTCAGCTGTCGCCGTAACCCGGTTAGAGACTGTCGCAACAACGTTTGACATGTCCAAACCAAGTCCCTCCACCTTTCGAGTAGATGGCTTTCTCAGGATGTGGAGTGGTTGACGTGCAACTTCATCCTGGAGGGGTCGCGCGATCTCTGCTCGGCCCGTTGCGCGACTCCAAGGCGCGGCAGCTTGCGATGGCTCGGTCGGCTGAGGTCTTGCTCCGAATCGAGGAACGCGATCTGAGAAGCTGGTGTTCTTCTTCTTCTTCCTGCCCTCCGGTCCTGATACCGACACTTGATAGCCCATTGGCTGTAGATTCTCTTTCGCGTATGCGAGGGGGTTTACAGAGCCAGCCCTGCCGGCGTTGCTCGAGGTCGGCTCACCAGAGTAAGCATCCCACCTCACTTTGCTGTTCGGCGCTACTTTGCCTCCCCAGAACTTCTGTGATGTAGGTTTGACTTCACCTGCCTGAACTGCTGCCGGTGCTTTGCGCATGACAGGTATATTGCTGTTCGCACGCGTAGTTTCACGGTTTTCGTCCATCGGTGATACGTCGCGCATCGAGCGATATCTTCGTGGAAGGTCAGAGTTGAACTCCGGTTCTGGTGAGCTTGGTGGTGATATATCTTCGTATGCAGAAGGCGATATCGCTGCAGGGTTGTTGTAATGGTAGGGTAGATCGTTTGAGGGTCGAGAGTACACCGAAGAAGCAGTAGGAACGTTGGAGACCTTTGAGTCGTGCGAGGAAGAACGACTGCAGGCTGCGTAAGTAAATGATCGGTATGTCGCAGCATTTGATTGCTCATGACTTACTAGTGCTGTGCTGAGGGTGCATTGAGTCGATAATTTAAGTCGGCCACATTAGGATTCCGCATAAGCTGCTCTTCATCGTAGGTTGTTTCAAGTAGCACAGGATGGCCTATCTGGGCAGATCTCTCTTTCTCGCGCCCGTGACCCTGGAATCGTTTCCACATGGTGTGTGCCTGTATGAAACAAACGTTAGCGCCATTCCAAATCATATAAAACGTCGATCCCCATACCAGGGACCGCGAACCACAGCATCACGTTAAACATCAGGGTCCTTGAACGGGTCTTCGTCCTTCTTTGCAGTAGGAGCCCTCGACGGTGACGCAGTGGCTGTCCTTGGTGGCGGTGCAGGAGCAGGAGCAGGAGCAGGAACATCCTCATTCTCGATATCAGAGGATGATACCGAAGTGGAAGAAGGTGCGGCCAATGGGTTCTTGGCCAGAGGCTCCGTGGGCGACCTCACTACCAGTGCCGATTCTTCGTCAACTGCTCTCGTTGCTGGAGCGGGAGGTGGCTCGGTGATCGCCCGCGTAACTGGTGCTGGCTCCGACTCCGGCTTCACAGCCTTCTTTTCCGTGTGTACCTGGTCGTTGGCACTGTAGTCGTTGTTGTAGCGCAAGCGACGGCGCGCAGGCTTGGAGTATTTACGGTGCTCGTCTGAACGGCAAAGGCAGACGATTGCGTGGATGATGGCACCAGCCGTACCGAATATTGGAACGAGAAGCCAGGCTGCGAAGTTGCAGCCAATCGTTGGCCAAGAGGATCCGTCAAGGTAGAGAGCGAACCACGGCATGAAGAGGGCCAGGACAATGAGACCAAAGGTGACGCGCTTCTTCGGCCTTGCGACCTCACAGGTCTCCTGCTTCGAGGCCATGTTGGATGTTGGTAGCGGGGTGCGGTGTTCGGAAAATGTTGTGTGACGCGGGAGTGTGTGCTACGAGATATCCAGTGGACCAATACGCAGGCGGATGCGTGAACGAGTGGAAAAGCTGCGGCAGGTAGGGATATCCAAGGACGCAAGGTGGTACCAGCCTGGGTGTTGAGGATGGTGGTTGTGAAGAGACGGTAAACAACATCGAGATACGTACCGGTTAGACAGATCTGCTGAGGAAGGTGTAATGAGGCTGTTTGTTGCTGTGTGATATGCAAGAAGGCGCGTCGGATGTCAATAGAAGGAGGTGTCGAGGTCAGCAAGCACGAGACTCGCAAATGAATGTGGATGACAGCCCAAATGAGAAGCCGTCCAGGTTGTTTGTTGTATTGGATTGCGAGGCGCAGCTCAGCTTTCAAGCCAGCGGCGCAGGTCCTGCTTGTTGTCGACAACTTTGTCGCTGCTTCACCTTTGCACAAGCGCGCCTGCAGTGGTAGACTGGTTCGGTAGCGTGCACGCAAATGTTTCGACCGTGCTGGTGTCGACGCAAAGCTGGCGAATGGGAGCCAACCGAGCAGGCCGAAATGAATCGCTCTCCCGCGTTTCAGACGAAGTAGCTGCGTTTCAGGTCTCGCCCCATGGGTATTTGTGGGTTATGGCTACTGGACCCTCTCTGTGCGCTTGCTTGCCCGCAAGTGCGGTGAGGATCTACGAATGTGTTGTCCGTGAGGTGAGGCTGGATGTGAAGTTCAAGACGACAGTCCAAGATGTGCTATGCAAGCAAGGTCTAAGGAATGCCAACAGTCAGCTGCCACACACGCCACAGGGATGACTTCGCGCAGGAGCCCTCGTCGCGTTTATCACTTTCATGGAATGCCAGACCTGTCGAAAGCAATAGTTTATTATGGATCCTCGAAATAAACAGAATTTGGAAGGAATAGTGTTCGTCGAGATCCACGAACACGTCGGCTCACGGGTGCGAGTCCCGGGCTAAATCGAGCTGTCAGCATCTCGGTTGCATCATACGCCGAGATGATTTCCCCTCTAAAGCTCCACAAACTGACCATCACAAAACATCGCGCAGCACTATCCCTTGATCACTCCGCCGCACCCACTACCACTCAGAGATGGTGGAAGGTAGGAAATTGCGCTTCCCTAATTATGCAAGGCTAATGTGCTGTAGCAACGATCGAGCCGCCGGCAGCGTATGCGTAAGCTCCCGAACATCCGGGAATCATTGCAAGCGGAGCTCTGACTATGTGAAAATAGTGCTTCCCCAGTAACGCCCATCAACCTCATCCTCCTCTCTCTATTCGTTTTCATCGTCTACCTACGTCTTAAGCCGTCCGCGCCGCAGACTTTACCGCGCGCTCCGCCGCCGACCGTATTCCGGACCTTCACCCCACCAGAGTTGTATCCTTACAATGGTCAGAATGGTATGCCGGTGTACCTCGCGGTGCGCGGCCGTGTATTCGATGTGACATCTGGGCGCAACTTCTACGGCCCTGGTGGCCCATATGCAAACTTTGCTGGTCGCGACGCAAGTCGAGGTCTTGCGTGTGGTAGCTTCGATGAGGACATGCTGACCAAGGATCTTGACGGACCCCTGGATACCCTCAAGGACTTGGATGAGGAGCAGATGGAGGCGATGCGCGGGTGGGAGGAGAGATTTAGCGAGAAGTACCTTGTTGTTGGCAAGCTGGTAGCTGTCGGCAGCCCAGAGGCAGAAGCAGCTAAAGCGCAGCAGTAGACGCAAGCAGAGAAGCAAAAGAGCAAAGCATGCAGTAACATGGGCTGGCAGGCATAGCGTGAGAAATCAAAGAAAGGGAAGGCGATTGAGCGCAAAGGAGCATCTGCATGTGGCAACTGAATAGCACAATCGTTCTGAACTAGGCTGTCGTTGTTTCATCCCAGACGCAGTCGGCGGAGGTTCCTGGATTTGCCACGCGCAATGATGGTACTGCTGAGGCTGGAGCCGGACAGTGTTTTGGAGCCCGCCTTGACATACTAGAATTCGTGAGCGCTGAGTGTTTGGCCTCACTATCACCTGGCTAGCGTGCCTGCTTGTTGTGCCTGCAAGCATTCACCCCACCGTCAAAACTCTCAAGCTTACATCCTTCTACCTCATCATCTCCAGCTACATTGCGCATCCCATCATTTCCACGTACACCGTTTCATTCTCTATATCACACAACACCAATCATCTTCACATCAATCATCATGTCCTCAGCTACCGCATCTCCAACGAGGGCATCTTTAGAGCCTACTTTACCAGCAGTCCCCGTTTCTCCACCATCTGTTTCACCGGCACACGTTGACGACATTGCTCTCAAAGCCGCCAACGCTGGCGTCAAGAAGCCCACGCAGAGGAAGCAGAGCAAGCGTCAGATCGCACAGAACGCCAAGGCGAATATGCAGAAGTTGCATGCTTTCAGTAAGTGACTACCCCCTCGCTATATGAAAGATATGACTCTTGGAATCGGATCAATGTCTGGGTCTTCGTTACGCAACCCTTTCTGACGTTGATGTGCAGTCAGAGCCCACCGCGATGAGGAGAAGTACAAGGACATGACCTACCAGGAGATTCAGAAGGCTATAGGCCAGCTCGTACGTGCATTGCGCGAGCAAAGCTACATTCATAGTTCGCGACTGATGAGATATAGTGGAAGACAGCGCCCGAGAACCCCAAGAACAACAGCACCTAGAACTATATCCTCCAGGGCTTGACGCGGTGTTCGACTCCAATCCTTACATCATACGACGAGCTCAGCACGACTCACCCCCTACGTCAACGGTTTTGGAGAAGTCAGTATCCGAAGAGCACTCACTCGTTGCCATGCAGATCTATACACAATTATCAGCTATGTCGCGTGTTATTTCGACAAGTCTGTATTGCCGAGATCTGAGGATGAAGATGGCAGCGCCACGCGCCTCAAGTAAATAGCATACGACATGTATTTACGCAGATGCCGCTAGAACGCTCAATGAAATCTATGCCCCAAACGCCTCGAGTCCTCTGTCTATGCAAACTCTGCGGATCCTCACCATCCAAACTTCTCAACAGCTAATCCCACATCACTTCCCTGCCACATCTTCCCCGCACACGTATTCCTAACATCCCTCACCAAGCCTTCGGGCCCACTTACAACCACGCCCGTCTTCCCGCTTGTCTCGGCATCCACCCACTCGCCAACAACACTCCTCGCATCCGGCCGCCCCGCGAGCGAGGTCGGTGGCGGAATAACAACATCGAGCCCCCAATCCTGCAACTCCTTGAGCTTATCCTCCGGGATCCAGAGGCGATGTGAAGGGCTATGTGTGATCCAAAGCAGTTTCACCTTTCGACCAGACTTGGCAAGTGCAATCTCAGGATCGCTGGATGGTCGAAGGAGCGAGTAGAGGAGCGGGTATGCGACTGCGATGCCGGAACCTCCCACAACTAGGATTGCTGTTGTGGAGGAGTTCAGTAGCTCGAGAGCATGTGACGAGCCGTATGGGCCATCGAGGCGGATCCGGGTCTGTGAGTGCGTGCGCGCATAGGTCAGCAGTTGTTTGGTGAAGCCGGATTCGGCTTGGGCACGAATCAAGAGTGTGAACCATGCGTGCGAGCCCTGGGTGTCCTGGGCCGTGTGGTGCGTGTTCGGGGCAGCGGAGAAGATGGTGAAGGGGTGCGATTGTAGCGCGTGTTCTCGGGATATATCAGGGACGGAGATGAATATGTGTTCGTTGGGAGACCAGCCGTGCTTCATGTTACGCGACAGAAGACGCAAGACGGGCGAGCGGGTGCTGACGTCCCAGTTTGAGGAGAGCAGGACGGTTTCATCGTCCTCGAGGACCTCCAGGGTTGCGGCGTGTGTGCTGGACTTCAGCCAAAATCGGTATACGAGCCGGTCGATAAGGAAGATGACCAGCGAGATGCCCACATAGGGGCGGGAGGTGTGGTGATGGAACCAAAGAAAGGCTAGACCGGCGACTTGGAGGACGATATGCAGAGCCAAGAATACCTCATACCACCTCTTGCGGAAGGAGCCCAGGCTAGTGAAGTAGATCAGCTCATAAGCAACAAAAGCCAGCAATCCCAGCAGCACAACCCGGTTCAGCAAAAATCTTCCCAGAGTGAACCCCAGCCGCCTCAGCAACCCGTACCAGAAGGCGATCATTCCCGCAAAATGTAAGAAGGCCTCAAAGCACATTACCTCTCCCACTCGCCTATGGAAGATATTCAGACTTTCATAAGAGTACCCAGTGAGAAACTTGATAGGCTGGTTCTTCGCAGCAAGAAGGTACAGCAGCGGCAGATTCGAAATGAAGATGATTCCGCAACGGTCGGCGAATACAAAGAGGTAGATGAAGTTCAAAGGCATCCGGTAGAAGTTGTAGAAGAGTACAAGGCCTAGCCAGGCTAGCACGAGCAACGATACAGCATTCGTGGGTAGTGTCTTGTTTACGACGGGGATCGGGGGCGGCTGATATTGCAACGCTGCCTTAGCAGTGTAGTATGGTGTCCATATAGCACTTCGTCTCGGTCGCAGCCGTGCAGTGAGCAATGGCGTTGTCTCCAATGCATTGTCGTTGCTGGGTTTCTTGTCTGGCCCAGGCGACGACACGTTCCCCTCAAGTGTGCTGCTCGAGCTACTCCAAGCCTCATCCTCATCCTCTGTATGTCTTTGTATAGCAATCCGCCTCCTCCGTCGACGAAGATAGAGCTTCTCGCCCCAGTGCCATGCTGTGAACACCAACAGCACGCCCAATAACAAAACGTTGTAGGTCTTCAGGAACCTCCGTCCGAACAGGATCGCTTCGACTAGCTTCCGGAATCGCGGGTCTTTGCCTGGGTCCTTGGGATCGGTGAGGTTTCCTCCGCTTGCGTTGGTGAAGGCTGACGAGTCCCAGGGTGGCGGAGTGGAGGGTGTTGCTACAAAGGCGTAGCGCAGGATGTCCCGCATCCAGGGTATATCGTCCATTTTGGAGTCTTGGGCAGTGAGTTCTGGCGAAGACTACATAGACATGAGTAGCATTTGATGGTTGCGGAAGGCCCGCGCGAGTGTCATGACGCGGGAAGCTCGCGTGGCTTATCGATATCGGCACCGAGGCAAGCTAGTGAAGTGTGGGGGTCAGTATCTATGTCGCGGAGAGAGCTGGCCATAACAGAACATCTGATTGCAGTCTTCAGAGGTCTTGTCAACGCGTAGATATTGCCAAAATGAATGCTAGAGACTTTTTCCCCCTGCGACTCCGAAGCTCATATCCGGTATTTTCCGCAATGTGGATGATATCACCACGATGTTGATCGCAACATGTGCAGTGTATGATCTTCTTGATTCATTTTTGGGTCTTTGTTCTACTCGTTCTTCCACTCGGCCTTTGCCTTAGCAGCGAAAGCAGCCATGCCAATCTTCTGGTCCTGGCTGCCGAACAGGCCGTGGAACACCCTTCGCTCATATTCGACGCCTTCCCTGATACCCAAGTCCTGGCTCTTGTTGACGACTTCCTTCGCAGCCTTGACAGCGATCTGACTGAATCCTGCAATCTTCTCTGCTGTTGCGATAGCTCCATCTACAGCTGCTTCCGGTGTCTCAAACACTTTTGCAACCAGCCCCCACTCGCCAGCCTGTTTAGCAGAAATGTTGTCGCCAGTCAATATAGTCTCCATTGCCCTAGACTTGCCAATCGCCTTTGTCAGACGCTGCGATCCTCCAGCGCCAGGAATGACGCCCAGCTTGATCTCCGGCTGACCGAACACTGCCTTCGGTCCAGCGTACAGAATGTCTCCCATCATCGCAAGCTCACAGCCTCCGCCGAGCGCGTATCCGTTGACAGCGGTGATAAGAGGCTTCTTGAGAAATGTGACGAGGTCTGACCAAGACTCGATGAAGTCGTTCCCGTATGCGTTGCTGAATGTGAGGTCCTTCATTTCCTTGATGTCTGCACCGGCAGCGAAGGCCTTTTCGGAGCCAGTCAACACAATTGCGCCAATAGACTTGTCGGCTTGGAAGTCGCGCAGTGCCTGGTTGAGTTCGAGGATGAGGGGAGTGCACAGTGCGTTGAGGGCCTTAGGACGGTTGAGCTGGACTGTTATGATCAGTACAGTGCTTGGGGTCTGTCATCTCACACATTGAGAACGCAAATGCTGAACAAATCGTATGATACGCCATTGCGTCGTAAGAACGGAGGTGATCTAAGACTCACTGAATCCAACACCTGGCTTCGGTGTTGAGACAAGAAGGTGCTCGTAGCTCTTCTGTGTAGAGTAGAACCTGGGGAGGCCAGTAGGCCTGAACTGCGAAGCAACTCGCGCTGTGGATCTGAAAGCTTGCATGGTGATTTCAGGCAATTGATCTGAGGCTCAATGGTGTTGTAGAGACTTGTCAGTCTGCTCACAACGAAAGTTGGAGCTCCCGCATAGCTTCGGCTGCCTCGGCTATGTCATTCGACAGCAACTGGCAAGGATATCGTCTTCGGTTCCACTTGCCACCAGCTCGCGTTCGCCCTAGCTTGCTGCTTGCGCATTCTGGGTCTCAGCCTTGCGCGACACGCAACTTAACTTTTGACAGGTAGCCTCTCCTCAACAACGCCGCCCCCAACAAGCAGCCTTTCGTTCGCAACGTCGCTCCTGGCTACGTCCACCGCCGTACCGCCCACATAGTCGCATCCAGCAAACTACCGCAACCATGGATTCTCCGGAGCCTGATACCCCTTTCGCGGCCGTCACAGCGCAGACAACAAAGTATGGCAGGGTATGTCGAACCCCACGCGCATCTGCCTTTACTCTGCATTATTGTGTCTTGGGCATACGGGATGCGGTCGATCATTTCAATGTACAGTGACTGACTGAGAGCAGATGTTCCAATCTTATCTCGACAAGTCCACACCCTACAACACATACAGGTGGATTGGGACTGGCGTGCTCTTCCTTTTGTTTGGTCTGCGCATATTCGTCGCGCAGGGCTGGTACATTGTCGCGTACTCGCTTGGCATCTACCTGCTGAACCTCTTCCTCGCCTTCCTGTCACCCAAGTTTGACCCCGCGCTGGAGCAGGATGAGGGCATGGAGGATGGAAACGCAAGTGGCCTCCCCACCAAGGAGGACCAGGAGTTCAGGCCCTTCGTGCGCCGTCTGCCCGAGTTCAAGTTCTGGTACTCGACGACCAAGGCCATTGCCATCGGTTTCTTCTGCAGCTGGTTTGAGATCTTCAACCTGCCTGTCTTCTGGCCCGTCCTCGTTGTATACTGGCTGATCCTTTTCGGCCTGACTAGTAAGCCTGACCAAGACAATGATCGTGAAGAATCAGCTAACGCGTCGCAGTGCGCCGACAAATTCAGCACATGATCAAGTACCGCTACGTCCCCTTCACCGTGGGCAAGACACGCTACCCCGGCTCTTCGAGCTAGATGCTCGCGTGAACGATCGACCATCACTACCGCTTCGGGCGGACGACGAAATTGCTTTTAGCGCGAGCATCATTGTATACGATAGAATATGGGCTTCTACGCAGCGACACATGTCGCTCTAGGGAGGTTATCACGCTTGGATGCTGCACGACATGTATACGTAGGTCTGTTCAAAACACCTATATCTTTAATTATGGGGACGTCTAGGAGCAATTTCATGTCTTCGTGGACCACAAGTGCAGCAGTGCCGTGCGACTATTGGATAATCAAATGCAGCAGGACCTTGCACGCCTGAGGAAGCCGTTTCACCTACAGGTAAAATCCATGAGTAACCCAGCTATACGGCTGAGCGTTTTGCACGAAACACGCGCTGCAAGCGCCGTGCGATACTAGCACCGTTTCTACAAGGAAGGCAAAGGTTTCGTTATCTGATGCCATCCATCCCCTATGGTGGGGCGAAGGAGTCCGCGGACGGCTTCGGTAGCTACTTGTCCGTCATGACGTAGCATGAATCAGATTATACATGTCTTCGATGTTTCTCATCTATTGCAATGTCCCTAAATACAAAGCAACATGTACAGGGTGGCAACCGGCTAGCCTCCCGAGAAACACACACCGAACGCGGGGTCCTAGCCTCCACTAGGCAAAGCGATCCCAAGTCACACCTAAAAGCAAGCGTCTCCAGCGTCTAACACTATCTTGACAAGACGTCGAACGACGCCCTGCTCTTGAGAAATGTCACACACAAGACTGATGTAACTCAAAATAGAGTGATATAAGGTGTCCTGTCTCTGGACTCTTTTGGTCTACAATTACGGCCTTGGGAACCAGCGCAGCATCATGAGCTCCGCTTTCGATCTCGAGATGATTAGCAAAGCGTATGCGTGTAGCTTGTTGCTCCTTGGAGCAGCAGTGCTCATATTGTTAGGGGGCAATGTTGGGAAATATGTCAAGGTAGACTACGCAGTTGTCTCATACTTCCAGGTAACTGAAAGATATTCCAGAAGGCTTCAAAGCCGCTACCACCTACCATGAGATGGGACTCGCAGGTCTCAGACGAGAATCTGGAAGACGCGTACTACAACATTGAACAGCTCAATGACTTCGATCTGGATGCCGAAGGACCAATCAAGGCACGCCCGTTCAAGGCTAAGTACCATATGACAATGGGTACATTCTGAAATATACCGTAAAACGAACTGTTCTGACGCGGACCAGCAATCGAAAATACCACACTCTCTGACCTCGTGGCCATGGACAGAACCTACCACGAGCGTATCCAGGTCCGCCACAACCTGATCAAGAATGAGCATCATGAAGTTATCGGCAGCAATGCAAAGGCGGACGAAGCCGTCTTCGAACTGTACACCTGGCTTATCACTACCTATCTGCCCACACGCTTCTCTACCATGTTCACAGCTACCACATCCGGCCTGCTCAACAAAGTCACCAACGAAACCCTCCCATATACACCATCATCTGCCACGCACGCCCTCGAACTCCTAGGCTCGCACATCGACAATGACTTCCTCGTCCTACTCCCCTCATCCGCCCCCTTAGACTCGGGAAAATACCGCCTGGAAGCGTTTGTAACATGCTTCCCCTCAGGCTTCCGCACGCGCAGCAAACTGGGTCTGCTTCTCAGCGAGATCCACAACCCAGTCCCGCACTACAAACAGAAACTCGAGCGCTCGATGGACAAATTCTTCGCTTCTTTGCCCGTAGGGAGAATCGTCAAGCGGTGGAACTGGGCCATCAGCACCTCGGGCGACCTGTTCTGCGTAGCAGGTAACCACACTACGAGCGAGGAGCTGGAGAAGAGGGGGAAAGAAGACATCGACCTGCGAACCTCGTTCTTGAGATGCGAGAGGCAGACTCTGCACCGCCTGCCGCGGTCACGCGCGCTTGTCTTCGCGTTCAAGACGTACCAGTATCCGATTCAGGAACTGAGGGATGAGGGCAGTGGTGAGGCGTTGTGCGAAGCTATTGATGGCATGGGCACGGGGAGTGCGCCACAAATGGCGGTGTATAAACGGCAGGTTGTTTGGGGGGAGAAGATCAAGGCGTTTTTGAAAGGGGAGATCGAGATCGATGAGTGAAGCATGAGAGGAGAGATTTTGAGAGGCGGGATGATGGTGTGCTGCGTTGCTTTTGGTTGAGCCATATCCAGGGCCACGAGATTTGCCTCATTGCAATTTTGATTTCATTCAAGTGGACGTATTAGTCTACGTCTGGCACGGGTACGCCGTTGATGATGGTCATTCCCGCCTCGCGACCAAGAGACTTCATGGCCTTCGCGGCCTCGTCGTGGCGCAGCTTCTTCGTCTCTTCGTCTGTGACAAGCACGAAGTCGTAAGTCAGTAGCTTCGTGCCTTCCTTAACGTTATACTGCTTTGCCTGCTCAGGCGTCACAGTGTCCAGCGCAACGATAAGCGAGTCTTTGACGCCGAATACTGCGTCAGAGGTCTCGTAGTCGGAGCCCTTGATGTACAGCGCCCTGATATCCCATTAGCTACCACGTCATATGCTCAGTTTGATTTTGCGTAAGCGGAGGACTCACGTAACCAAGTGATCAAACCCCTCCTTCTCAAACATGAAGTGCATGTGACTCGGTCTCCAACAATGCCTCCCCAACTTCGCCAACAACTTGCCTACTGGCCCATCGTGCGGAATAGGGTACGGCACGGGCACAATCGCGTTGAACCAGAACACGCCCTCTTTATCGCTATGTATGACGGCGCGCCCATCAGCCTTGTTGCCCCGGTCGTCGTACTGCACGTCGTACTTGCCGTGACTGTCCGTCTCCCAGATGTCGATCTTGACGCCCTCCACGGGCTCCCCGGATGTGCTCTTGACGGTGCACAGCACGAGCAGCGGATCGCCATTGGGATCGGCGGAGATGGAGAAGCCGTTCTGGTCGGATGGCGCGTCGTGAGTGTGGAAGGGGCCGAGAACAGTGCCTTCGGTGCTGTGGGAGGGCTTGGGGTGGTCGATGGAGTCGACGAGGAGCGAGAGGCCGACTATATCGGAGAGCAAGATGAATTCCTGACTGATCAGCGTCTGAGGTGGTGTGGCAAGTTTGGGAGATTTTACCTGTCGCACGTCTGTACATATCTGCCCGACTTGGGTCAGGAACTGGATGCCTGCCATCCACTCATCGAAGCTCAGGCGTGTCTCGCGCGCAAAGTCGTGCAGGTGCGAGACAAGACGCTCCATGATGTACTTCAGCCGTGGATCGCCGCATTGCGAGTTGATGCGGACTACGTTTTCGGTAATGTTGTCGATAGTCAGGTCCTTAAGGACTGGCACCGACTTGTCACCTGGGCCGGTCGACGACATGTTACACTTCTTGCTCTTGGGGTTGCTGCTGCTGCTGCTGCTGCTGCTGTTGCAGTGGCTGACGTTCTCCTGAGCGTTCTTCAGACCAGAGTTGCCTCGAGGAAGCAGAGTGAGCGTTGGACCAGAGGTTGTAGTTGCGGAACCCAAAAGCCTCTACGAGCCCTTTGAATAGTTCTACCAGAAGCTGCAGAAGGCCCTCCATTTATTTGAAGCTACGGATATTAGTTAGCACGGCGCTGTTGATCAGCAACGAGTTAGCACGGACGCAGGAGCACGGCAAAGAAAACGGGAATGCGCCATTTGTACGAGCGGCACTTCTGCATCCTGACATGCTGTCTGCTGACCAGCTCGACGCCTCATTAGGCTGCAGCTTTCTTGAAGGTGGGGGAGCAGACTGTGGGGAGGAGCTTGGACTTTCAAGTCAAGCTCCGCGAGTGGCCCGCGCGTGCACGCGTCATGACGCACTGACCAAGAACCGACTCCAACGGATGGAAGATCGCGGTACCTGAGGTCTTCTCCACTCCATCCAAGCTAACCCAAAGTGCGTCCTGTTCTCGGTCAAATAATATTCATGAACTGCAGATGCGCCCATGTCTGTCCTCAAGCCCACGAGTGCCGGCGAGCACCATCATGACCGGGAGGGTCGTGAGCCGGCTGTGATCCAAGGAGACGTGATCGTGCTGTTTCTTCTCGTTGGCCTGTGTATCTGGATATGGCACGCTGCATTCCGAAAATCACCAGAGCTCGAGGCCCCTAGAGGATTCATGCAGAGACAGCTTGATGCGTGCCCCTTCACCATCCGTCAAATTAACAAAACGACGTATCTGATCCGCGAGCTTGACCGTTTCGTAAGTCTCGCCACATCACCATGTGTCTATCATCACTCACACCCTCAAGGACGAAAACCCGCACATCTACGTCAAGAAGCATACCCAAATCCTCCCAGATGGACGCACAGCAAGCCTACTCATCGTCAACGACACCGGCTGCGGCACATCCGTCTCCAGCAACCTCTCCCGCACCGGCCAATGGAACATTCGGACCTTCATCGACCACCACCTCAATCCATCTTCCTCAATCCCCTATCTTGTCATCCTCTCGCACTGCCACTACGACCACATTCTTGGCCTTAATCCAATCCTACGACCCGCTCACATGACGCATTCAACACGCACCCTTATCGTCTCATCAGCATACGACCCCTCCTTCATCTCCCCCAGCAATCTACGCAAGCACTCGCTGTGCGGCGAACTGGGTCTTCGCCTACCGCCTTACCATACTAGTGTATGGGCGCAGCATGCCCAGGTATTGGAAGTCGTGCACCCGAAGCTCGGCGCGCAGGTATCGCTGCCTGCCACCACTTTTCACACGCCGGGCCATACGCCCGATAGTCTGAGCTGGTACGACAGAGATGAGCGCGCACTATATGTTGGAGACGCGTTTTACGAAGCGCCCGCTCCGATTCTGTTTCCAAATGAGGGCGATCTGAAGCAGTGGTGGGAGAGTGTTGATATGCTCATTGCATTTGTGCAAGAGCAGAATGTGGAGGGTGCAAGTAGGGTCACTCTGTGTGCAGGGCACGTTACGGCTGGCGTGGATGCTTTGGATTGTTTACTTGGGGTCAAGAAGTTTATGGCAAGGGTGCTGAGGAATGAGGTGCATTTTGAAGAAGATCCCATGAAGAGAGGCGAGAGGTTTGGATCTTGGAGGGAGGACGGAGGGAGGTTCAGTCTTGGTGCGCCGTTGAGGCTCATCGAAGAGGGCAGGAAGGCAATATCCCGGGAAGAGTGGATGGAGAGTGTGAAGCTACTGTAATCTTTGACGCTGTACGATTAGTGTGCTGATCGATTTGGTTGGGCTGGTTAGGGTCTTCGTTTCGGTGGCTGGCTTGGTCAGGTTTTGGTTTTGGATTTTAGATAACCACAGCCGCCATCGTCATTCTGTAATAATTTCGTATTCTCAATCGATAATTGTGTTGTGGCCTCAAGCACTCGTTCCTCGACATTCTTGCAGCTTTATCACTACTTACAGAGCCTTGCCATCTCAAGCCTCTATTGCTTAGCCTGCTCCTTCTTCTCAGCTTCTGTCAGACCCAGGCTATCTGTTCCACTCCTGCTGGTATCCTTAACGAAGTTTCCACCAGCTACAGCTTTGTCAGCCTCCATCTCTATACCATATGAATGTCGTAAGCAAAGCGAGCACGGCGAACTTACCCTTTGTAGTGTCACCGACACCCTGTGTGAGTCCCGTGACAGTATCACCGACACCCTTTCCAGTAGCAGATATGACGTTACCAGCTGCATCAGTGACGGTTCCAACGCCCTTGCCGAGCGTATTTGTTGCGGCGCCTAGTGTGTTGCCTGGTGTCAGTCAGTACACTGCAAGAGACGAGTGTGCTATTGGATGAGCGTGTTGCTGCATGGGCCACAAAGGGGACAAGCAAGTCGCCAGTGCTGGCTTGGGGTAGGGAGTAGGTGTGGATAGGCAGACGTACCGAGACCACTGGTGGCGGTTCCGAAGAAGCCTGAAATGCTGTCAGCAAGGTTATGGAGACGTAGAGCGTTGACTAGCTGCAAGCCGCATTGTGTTGGCTGAAGGAGCGTGATTGCTTTGAAATGTTTCTTGAACGATCACGTACCCTTAGACTGCTGCTGCTGGTTCTGGTCGGACATGGTTGTATGTGTCGACAGGCTAGGCTGGTTTGACGCAGGTGTAGGTATGAATATTTGTTGTTGGTGTTGCTGTGTTGAAGTGTTCGAGCTTAAGCCGTTGTTACTTCTATATACAGTATTGAATCCTGTATGACGTCGTTCCTACCTTCCAGGTACAGCATCCTTGTCGACTGCCCCTCACCCGGTGAGACAACCATTGATCATCGATGTTCAGCGGCTCCCACAGGTCAGAGCCGCGTCGGCTTGCAGGTCGATCTTCGTGTTAATCACATCATTGACAGGGATGCACCCCACCTGTCCCGGGTGGTTGAAAAGACAGGCTGTAATGTTCTCTGACATGTTCTCTGATATGTTCTCTGACCATTTTGTCCAGAGGCTGCGACAAGTCATAGAAAGCTTAGCAATTGAAGTAACTGGTTCACTCTGAATTGAATCGAGCTATGCACACGGAAATATCTGCAATCTCTCGTAAATTCTCCTATCATGTGCATTCAAACGTTCATGCCGAAGCAATACGTACTGACCGATCCATCAATGTGCGTCAAATCTTCGCAACCTGAAGTGACTTGAACGTGAAGGACGCATTGAAACACATTCACCACTCGCACCTAAAGACAAAAATGTGCAGGAAACGAAGAAGGAAGAGGGTACTTGAACCAGGAGCCAAAAGATCCCACCCAAGACGCAAGAAGCGGTTGGCGTGGTGGCTACCTCAGCAAATCCGGAACGCCGTCATGGTATTGTACCCGTTCATGATACAGGCCGAAAGATGGTCAAAACACCACCATCCTCTCGAGACCCGTAAATCGACAACAAAGAACTTTTGACCCCGCTAGTCTTGATGCGAAATACAGTACAATGCGCGCAGAAAATGCCCCTGTCTATGCAACGAAACAAGCGATTAGATTACCGCGTGTGGTGCTGTCTATGGGTATGACCGCCACGCGCCGAAACGAAGTATGAAGGTAATCACTCGGACGGCTTGGATTCCGTCTCGGCGGCAGCTGGAGGAGGAGAGCTGACATCGCCGGCGTTGTCTTCGGCATCAAGGGCAGCGAGCGCACTACGAGACTGTTAGCAAGATCCGTTGTGGTAAAACGAGAGCAAAGACGGCTTACTCGAAAGCATTTGCGTGTGCAGTTTTCTCCTTCACAGGGGGTGTGCCAGTGCGCGATGAGTTACCAGAATCATCACCACCGCGGCCCATCATACCAGGACCAAGACCACGACGGCCACTACCGCTGCGGCTACCCAGCATCGAAGGGCCAAGAGAACCAGCGTTGTTGAGACCACGGTTGGACGCACCCTTGGACAGCTTGCGGAGGTCGTCCATCTGTACACGGCCACCGTTGTCTGGAGGAGGCATCATACCACCACCAGAGAACGAGCGCGCATCACCGCGACCCATAGGAAGACGACCGCCACCTCCGCCACGCTGGGAACGAGATCGCTCCATCTCGGCAGCTTGCTGTGCAGCAACGGCTTCCTGGTGAATCTCGGCGATGGTCTTGGGACCCTTGAGGATGTCCTTAGATTGCCAGCCGGACTTGCGAAGATCGATTGTGTCCAGCAACATGAACTTGAGACGGGAGTTCAGGCCTTCCATGTTCATGACCTTCTCAACACGTTCGAAGTACATGTTGATCATCTTAGGACCAGCCTCGGCGGACTCCATGGTGGCACCAACAGTGCGGAGAAGCTTGACCAGAGACTCAATGGCGGACTCGTCAGGCAGACCCTCGAAGTCGAGAAGCTTGAGGACGCACTCGTGCATGATGCGAAGTGTCAACATGCCCAACTTGTACAGCTCACCAATGAACTGAATGAGACCGAGGCCCTTACGCTTGGCAGCGGCAGCAACGTAGTACTCGTCCGAAAGCATAGTAGCCTCCTTGCCCTCCTCGGGTGCCTCGGGAAGATTGACCTCCCAACCACGCTCGAACTCTTCCTGACAGCGGTTCAGGAGGTACTTGCGGAAGAGAGCACCACCGACGACGGGGTTACCCTGCTTGTCGCGAACGTTCTCGTCTTTGATGTCATGACTCATAGTGTTCAACATCTTGTAAGCGAACTTGGCGTACATGGAAGACCAGTGAGCTTCGTCACAAGCCTTCTCGAAGGTAAGCTGAATAACCTGGCGAAGAGTGCGACCGTCGGTCTCGTCCTTAGATTGTGCGGCGATTTCAAGAATCTGATCAGAGATTTTGTCGAATTTCTCGGGCGTCATCTTGTTCAAAGCAGCCTTGACCTTACGTTGAACCATGTCAGGAGCCATGTGACCAGTGACAACAACCTTCTCTGCGCCGTGGGGCTTCCATCCGGTTTGAGACTGCTCAAGGGCCTTGACTTCCTTACCGGCAGTAAGAGGCATAGTCTTAGCATCGGCCTGGTGACCCTTCTGGCCTCCACCACCACCGCGGCGGCTGCGGTCACCACGGCCACCCTGAGAACCAACACGAGGGGAGTTGGGCCCAGGTTGGAAAGACGATGAGCGGGTCATGCCGGAAGCCATAGGGAAGCCACGCTGGCTGCCGCCTTGTACGAAGGGTGCCAAAGGGTTGGTCATTGTACCCCCACCACGGCCAGACGCCTGCTCGAAACGCTGCTGCGAGGTCGTGCCAGGGGGCAGAGTGCGCGAACCACCAAAGGCTCCTCCCTGACCGAAGTTGCCCATGCCACCACCAATTCCCCTCTGCGAGGGGGCACGGCCAGCGGCACTGCGGACCGAAGGAGTGCGGCCGCCGTTGTCAGAGCCATCACCAACAGTTTCCTTGAGCTTCATGTCCCAATCAACAGATGGCTTCTCCTTGAAAACCTCCTGGAACTGGAGCAAAAAGTCTTTGTCGTACTGACGGCCCTTACTCTTGGAGCCCTGGTTCAGAGCAGGGTTGGGCGACTGGATACCCTCAGGGTAGTTGATAGCCTCATTGCGGATCTGAATGAAGCGGGCAGTCTTAAGAGACTCCATACCAGCGGTGGGTTGAGCAGGCTCAACAGGCTTGTTGGTCTCGAGTTTGAGAGCGGCAGGCTTGGGCTTGGTGGCCGAAGCAGGCTTGGCCGCAGGGGCGGGAGCTGCTGCGGGAGGTGCAGAGTCTTCGCTGGGCTCCTCGCCGGTAGCACCAGGGCCGAACATAGTGTTCTTCTTTAGAGAAGCGAACATTTCCTTGTCCTTGGCCTCACGCTCGGCCTTCTGCTCTGGGGTCTCGTTCTGACGAGCGATCTCGGCAGCTTCGGCTTCAGCTTCAGCCTTGCGAAGGGCTTCCTCTTGGGCCTTGATCTTATCACCGGCCTTAGCGTCTTCTTCGGCCTTCTTGCGCTTCCTCTCCTCAGCGTACTTCTTCTCCTCTTCTTCACGCTTCGCCTCTTCGGCCTCCATCTCGGCGATCATGCGCTCGAAATCCTCCTCTTCCTTGCGCTTCTTCTCGGCCTCGTCGTCTTCAGTGGATTTAGCTGCTGCTGCTGCGGCAGCGGCGGCGTCCTCCTTTTCCTTGGCCTCCTTTGCAGCCTTCTCTTCGGCCTCCTTGGTCTCCTTTGCGGCGGCTTCTTCCTTAGCCTTAGCCTCCTGAGCTGCCTTCTCCTGAGCTGCCTTCTCCTGAGCTGCCTTCTCCTGAGCTGCCTTCTCCTGAGCTGCCTTCTCCTCAGCTGCCTTGGCGTCATCCTTCTTCTTTTGCTCGGCTTCAACGGCAGCCTTGGCCTCGTTATCGGCATCATCCTTAGCCTTCTTGTCAGCTTCCTCCTGAAGACGGAGCTTCTCCTGAAACTGCTTGACAAAATCGGCCTTCTTCTCGCTGGCAGACTTGGCAGGTGCCTCTTCAGTCTTTGTGGCATCTGAAGCACTGGGCGCACGAGGAGGAGGTGTAGGAGTGGCGACGATCGCGGGACTCTTGGACTGGGCTGGCGCTGCAGCTGCGGCGCTGGGCGCAGGCGAAGCGGCTGTCTTGGCTTTGTTGAAATCCAGAACTTCGCCGTCAGCGTTCTTGATGACGATGGCTGCGCTCTTCTTCTTCGCTGGGCGCTCAAAAGCGCTTGAGCTTGGTGCCGGGCTAGCGGATGTGACGCTAGGAGTGTGGGCGTGGTGATTAACGTTGGTCATCGCAGGGGTGGACGGCTGAGGAACAGCAGAGGGAGGACGCTCAGACATCTGCGATGGAGTGCGCGACATGCTCTGACCCTGAGGAGGCTGACCGTAAGGACCGGGCATCGAGTAAGGGTTTTGCATCTGCTGAGGGAAGCCGTGGCCACGGCCGGGGCTGTTAGGCACACCAGGGTAGTGGATGGACTGCTGGAGTCCGTACGCTGGCTGGCCGTAGTAGCTGTTGTACGGGTCAAGCCCTTGAGGAGGCATGCCGTACATGTTCTGTTGGTGCATTGTCGTTAGAAATTGCTCTTGTTGGGTCTTGGTGAGTGTAGAAAAGTCGGAAGATTGTAAGAAAACGTTCGACTCATCGTCGGGAGCTTGAAAGTCAGGCCCCTTCAGGTTCGTCGAACGAACATGAGAAGAGTGGAAAGTAGGAGTCGAGAGCTGAGAAAATTGAGTCGCAAGCGAATGATTATTCGGGTTGCACTCTGTTACGAAATTGTCGAGTGAATGAGAGGGCATACGAACCTGTGGGGGGTACTGCTGTCCGGGGTAGAAAGGTTGACCCTGAGGATTAGCAAAGTGCTGCTGCTGGTGAATAGTAGCAGGTGTCATAGCGGGGCTAGGACGGTTGTTGCGGTAGGGAGAGTTCTGCAGACCCTGGGGAGTGAACGAGGGAGCCATGCCTCCACGTCCCATTTGCTGGTTGGGCATAGCGCGGTATGGCTGGGGCGACTGGCCGTAGGGCTGCGGCTGGAAACCGCGACCACGACCGCCGTTGGGCTGGAAACCTTGGTTACTCGACTGGGAAGACTCGCGGCGCATGTGAGGGGACCGTTCGGTTGGGCGGGCATGGCGGGGCGGGACTGGGGATCTTGGTCAGCGAATATCCATGTGTAGGTACAATATTGCGGTTGGTGAAAGCCAACTTTGGTAGCAGGAAACACACTTACGCCATCAGCGCTTTCACTGCCTTGGCCACCGAAGACCAGGTTCGGGCGGGTGGGCAGGCCGTCTGGCTTGGGCCCACCAGAGACAGGCGTGGGAATGGGCGAGGGCGAGTGTGCAGGCGAGGCAACACGCGGGTTCTGGGCCTGCGGGTTCAGGTTGCTGCCCTGAGCCACGGGCATGGCGGGCGCAGGCGCGGGCGAGCCGGCAAGCGAGCCAAACTTGATGTTGGAGGGCGCACCGGAGTTGGGCGGCGTCTGCTTGATGTGAACAGAGGACTTGCGGCTGTGGTCGCCGTTGGGTCCGCCACTCACGATGGTGGGCATGGTGGGCACGGCAGGCGTGATGCTGCTGCTGCCGTTCACGGGGGAGACGGAGCTGCTCTTGCCATGCTGTGTGCTCTGCGGGGCTCCCACTGCCGCGGGCGCGCCGCTGGACGCGATCGTAGGAGAAGAGATCTTCTTGGTCGCGTTGGCGTACGAGCTACGGGCAGTGGGCTGAGCCGATCCAGCGGCCACGTTGGCGGACGATCCAGACGAGGAGCTGTTCGCGGGCGTAGCGGTCGAGGAAGCGGCGATCGGTGGGTTTTGCGCGTTTGAAGCGGATGCACTCATTAGTACCTGGGCGATGGGCGTAGGTAGAAGAGTGGTGGCGGGCAGTGCGAGTGCGGGTGAGGTCGCAGTCGCTGAGGAGGAGTGGCGCGGGGTGCCGGGCGAATCTCAGATTCGGCGCGGGGCGGTCTGTCTGCTATTAAGAGTCGGCGGCGGCGCGACTCGAGTGCAGAAGAAAAGGTCGTTCGCGTTGGGCGAAAATGGGTCGGCTCCTGGGAAACGGGCGACGGAAGAGGCTGTCCGAGCGCTTTCACTGGATTGCAGTGAAAAGAGTCGTGACAGGTGCTCCTCGGTGAATTTCAACAGACGCGTCTGTGAAATTGGCAAGCGGCTCGCGTGGAAATGCACTGAGCCCGCTGCGGAGATGTTGTATAGGTCTTCACGATGAAGAGGTGTGAAGGAGGAGGCAGGCGTTCTTGAAAATTGTTCGCCCAAGTTGAGAGCGGGCTTAGCGAACCACAGGGATCATCACTGTCCACTTATGGAGTCCTCCCGCATGTGATTCGTGCACCACCAGAACACTGGTCTGTCTGCCGTCCGCCGTCCGCAGCGGCGGCCTTTTGATTCACGCGACAGTCATGCACACAACTCACTGCTCTCACGGCCATGATGCACATCGTGGGTCCGATGCTGTCTGTTCGCTCCTGCCTCAATTGCCATTTTGTGGGGCTATCTTACTGTGAGCCGCAATCACACAAACATCACACTGCACGCTGCACTTCGCCCCAACACCTTGACGTGGGCCTTACCAGCACGGACGAGCGCACCAAGGAACGTTATTTCCTTTTCCCGGGGGGCAAGATGCGCGTCCAACAATCCCCCACGTCGACGGCAAACACGTCGTAAGTGAGGCAGATGTGTCTCGCTGCCAAACGCTCTGCGTGCAGCCACAGACTGCAGACTGGGGCCAGGTGAGTAAACTGCATCGAAACAAATATAGCACGGCCCTCCAGCTCTGTGGCTCGTTGCACCGTCTCAGCCAGGAGGTGGCTTTGAGGCAGACAAAGGGTCCTGTTAGCATTGTGAGGACCTCCACGCCCCGTCCCGCACCCAAGGTCCACCGTGTCTTTGCATCTGTTTGCTTGCTGCGATCGAACGACGTTCCCAACAGGTGACGTTTTGCTGCGAGCTCATGCGGCATGACGGCGGTGTTGTCGATTTTCCAGATCAACAACCAATCAAGTACTTCACGTTAACTCCGTTCTAGCGCAGACGGGCTGACCAACATCAGAGATCGGAAACGTTCCAAGGTTTCTGGAAGGTGCACAGATGGTCACAATGAGTCAAAACAACTGTCAAAAGATTTGAGGCTGAGATGAACCGGTGACTTCACACATCACGTATGACTCTTCGGTGATGGCCCCATCGTGGTGAGTGGTTGCTGCCTGGATGCTGATGAGCCAACATGAGCGTCAGTGGATGGCTACATTTCGAGTCCTTCCGCAGTGATACTCTTCAGATGAACCTGGAATTTGCTCACTCGACTGAGTAAACGCCGGCCTTGACAATTTGGGGACCAAGGTTTGCTGCTGCTGTCTACTCATCTTGATGCTCAGATCATCCATTAACACAAACCAACCGAGGGACTCTATTGTTGATTAACATAACGCAGCATAAGATCCTGTCCCCCGTCCATAGCAATCATCATGATCAAAGAGCTACGCGAGAACAGACTCCTCTTGGAACAACTCAATGTCTCCTTATACTACCTCTAAACGTTCGGCTCCAATTTATCTCTCAAGATCGAATCAGCAGTACCACAAGCGGCCTCACCTTAGCGAACTCAACTTCGATACTGAGCGGCACAATTGATGAGCCAGTTCAAGTTAGATTTGACTAGGAGGACATCAGGACTGCTTTACGAGAAGCTTTTGAAAACATGAAGCAGAAGGCGGACTGTGCTTCCCACCATTTCTTATCCTGTTTTGAGCATATTTTCAGAGCAAGCGCTGCAAGTTTTTCAAAGAATACAGAGTCCAAGAGGCTTGTGAAGAACTATGATTTGGAGGCGCGGGAAAAGGTTGCGCTCTCGAGTGGTTGATGAAGACGCAACAAGATTTGACTTCACCTTAGCTGTTTCGGCGTACGACGACTCACTGTCAACTAACATATAGCACGAATAAGGTTGGACTGGAGCATGGCCGGCTACACTGCTGGGTCCTTGGAGGATGAACAGGCCAAGTAAGTGATCGAAGTTTTAGTTTGACCGGTTTGGTCTCAGACCGGACAGAATCCGCCTGGAGAGCGCTCGCCGGTGTGCTGTTCCATGGGAACCCGCTATCCTCACTCGTTACCTCTGCACCTGGGCTACCTAAGCCGATCTCTCATGATGATCTACTATGGGACCATTCTCCGTCCGACCATTCTTTGTCCGACTGTCTTCTATCCGATCACCTCGAGTGCCAAAACTCAACGGTAGTCTATAGTCGGTCTGGAGCGATGTGAGGGATACACATCTGCTCCGCCGTAACTAGAGGGAGACTTGTGACTGGAAGGCACCGGAAAGTGCGGAGATCACAAATATCGATACGACAGGTCTTGCATTCTGCTATTATACAATGGAGTAAGAGCAATCCGCATATCATCGCCTGCTTTCGTTGCACAGGCTCTTATGTTGCACTAGAAGCGGGCTGTAAGACCAGGATTTCCAAAAATACAGAGGGTAGTCAGAGTCCAGCAACTAGATAGAAACTCTGTAAGCTGCAATCTTTTCTGTACTCTGGCCCGTTTCTCCCACAACCTAAAAGATGTGCTGAGATAAAGGTCGAGCAATGCATATCTAAGGCCTCCAGGGCCTGGTTGGTCAAGGCTAGCGTTGTGCCACAAATGCTATCTCTTTCAAACCTTGATTAATTTTCTCTTCTTCCTCTTCACCTCTTCAACTTCTACCTTGAGTACACACGTGATATCGGCAAACGGTGCTGGAGGGTGGCACAGCAACGTCGCTGCGTCCGTGGAGCAGATGCATCATGCTGTACGATTGGGCAAGACCGGCCCGCGGGTCGACGCTGGAAGCACAACATGACCAAGACCGTCTGGCAGACTAAGCTAGCGTGCAACGGACCCGTTGCCAGGCACACAAGTGATGGATCGAACCGCCAGGAACAAAGGATCAGAAGCCTGGCGACATGCCTTGTGCTCGCTTGAGTGCAACTTCGCGAGGGAACCGCCCGTCTTGCGCTAGGTGCGTAGGAGGTGAGATAACGTCAATTTGCATACCAATACAGGCATGGCGGTCAGGCTGTATTGGTTGTCGCGACGTTGGCAGGCGCTACGAGCGCAATTTCTGTTCACGACCCCCCAACATCGGTAGCAACCTGAAGTCGGCCTTGAGGGGCGAACCTTCGTCAGAGTTCTACGAGTTACCCACGGCCATACAATCTCCGCCTCTCGTCGCCGTTCCTACCCTCCCTTCGGCCCTAGGTAGATGCAGTAGTGCCTAGCATCGTAGATTTCCGCGTCTTGTACGAGCAGCGACTGCGGTCAAGAAAAGCTCATGGCGCCAGCCGTTATACGATGATCGGCTGTCGTGTTGGGGCACAGCCTCGGGATCCAACATCATGCAGCTGCATAACTCCCCAGGTTGCATGTTGTCGGGCACTAGAGACGCCTCTCACAGCCCTTTGATCCTTCGACCGTCCCATCTGGTGAAGCAAAAAGGCAAGCCGGGAATCAAAACCGACACCAAACGAGTGCGCATTGAGCACTGTTCTGGTGTGCGCTGCTGGCTGATGAAAGGGGGCTGGCGTAAGATAAGGCGACGCTGGAACTACCAAATGCCGAAGGTGTTGCGGTGTGCATGAGTTCCTTCCCGTCTCGTCTTCGCTTCTGCAGGTTTGTCCAGGATACATTGAGCCTGCAACACCGACATGACATCGCCGTCTATTGCGCTTGGAGCCCAACTGACATGTGAAGTGTACAGACTAGGGCCTTCGAGCACCACAGGTACACGTGAGGGTAACTGCCTGTACTCTCGCTCGACCAATAATATCAGCGCAGTATCATCCCGTCCTGCATCTGGACAGAAAGATTTGCCGTCGGCCAGCGAGAGACTGCTAACCGCGTATTCGAAGAAGCGAAGCATACCGGCCGTGGTACATGACTGCCAGAAAGCGTAAGATGACTGGAACTTACCGGATATCTGCGCTGTACAAGTCTCAAAAGAGTTCACGATGGTGGTGCAAGATGACCGGCTGATGTCTCTGTCTGTTCCGGCAACGCGCATGTACGAAGCTCGCGTGTGCGATATTGCACAAGGCTGACCGTTCGAACCCCGGATCTCCATTGCTGTCAATTTCCTGCTACTCCACCCACACCATCATTTCCTGCACGCGTTGGGCGCCAATAGCAAGCTACAATGACGCAAACACAGTAATGCAGAGCTCATCACACCCACGACACGTCCCGTCCAACCGGGCAAATACAACTTCTGGAATAGGAAAGTCTCGATACGTGCTAGCAAGCGGCTACGATTCCATTGCTAGCCGCAGGAGCAGGGAATCTCGGTACGTACCTTCTTACCCAAGCGAGAACACAGCAACGGCAGTGCCTACCACTGCGCCGCCCTACGCGCCGCGATATCGGAGAAACTGTACGTACATCTAACGATACTTGGATCCGGATGGATCCATGTGTCAACAGCTGGCCAGCGGTTCAAGCACACCAAGCTCCACATCATCAAACTATCGAAAGTTACATCGCGGCTCTACGCATCTTTGATCCGAGAGCTGAAACCGACATGTCGCCAATTGCGCATCGTGGTTCTACACCAGTCCAATTCAAAGGCACAAGCAAATGAGTAGTTCGGTCAGCTTCAATGCGTTCCTAGGGACACGAGCATGAGATCGTATAGCTGGCAGGTCAGTCTGACAGCAGCCACGCGAGGATTGTTCCATAGAGAAGCTTCTGCGCCTTCGATCATCGCCCGTTGCTTCCATTCAGTCAGCCTCTTTGCCTCCGCATGATCACTCCCCCCAATAAATACCTGCAGCTTCGCTTCTCCACACTTTACCCCAGACGGAGCGGCCCACCGGTCCTGCTTAATTTCGGCTTCTAGCTTCAGGAACCGAGGGCATTGCCAGGTCGAATCTTACATTCAGCTTTGCGACGGGCAAGCATGAAGCTTGGTGTGCCACTGGCTAAATTGCCATGATTGCTTGTTCGAGCCTGGATGGTTGGCGATACGGTACGGTATGAAGTATCCTTGCACCGAGTCATGCGTTACAACACCACATAGCCCGATGCCCATTCTTGGGTTCGTCCGATGCTGCAGATGACTTTTTCTCCATTTTGCGGGGAAACGTGGATGGTGATACATGCCATCTACAATCACACGTTTTCCGCATGCACATTGCATGTGCAAGAGGGGTATCGGCCAGGTCGCAATCCAGGATCAGGGAAGCAGCGGATCTATACCTCCGGACGCGCTTCGACTTTCTCCAATACCAGCCACCGAATGCACATCTTCACTCCGTTAAAGTTATTAAACGGCGTGCGTTGGCTGGCGGAAGGATGAATTGCGCAAGTGACTTGGATCCTGGCGGCGTAGAGCAAACAAGTCATGGAGCCGCGGGAAAGAACTAGATCTAGACTAACTGCTAGAGTAGATCTTAGGCTCAGGGTAAATCGAGGCTGGGCGCACCATCACCGTTGCTGATTGGAGCTCGCTTTCTCATTCCCATTCTTCCAGAATTGCGGCATCGTGAACAGGTCGTTAGCTTCTCACTTAAGCCCCAGGCTGCTTGATAGGCCGGACGATCATCACCGAAGCTTCTGCACAACACACAGTCCTATGTTGACGTGTGGTCTGTTGATCGCGTTGATCACCAAGTCCTCAAGTGCTCGCTGGTGCAGATGTGGCGGTGTGATGGTCCGGATTGTAGCTGCGTTAGTCTAGCATTCCCGAGGCACGCTACGGACTCGTGGTAGAAAGTTGACTAGGGGTGGTAAATAGCATACAGAAAAAGGGCAAGATGTGCAGGCACACAACGTTGGATCGCCGAACCAGCAACGATCCGACAAGTCAAGCCGACCTGAGCAGGTGACATACGGATTTTAGCCATTGGCTATGTCACGACCGACTATCGTGACAGCATCCGAACGCGAGTGAAGTCAGGATCTGATGCATGACTTCGGAATGTAAGCTAGACCTCTGACACCGTTCAAAAGCTAGGATCATGTGAACTCTTGAATTTGCAGCTAAAGCATCGCGCGTTCTCTAGGTGCTGTCGCGTTCCTTGCTAAGTCTTCACCCTTGCCATGTTGCAGGCTGACCGCAGGCTAACCGCAGGAACGAACAATGGCGCGAGTAAGGTGAGACCATTAGTGCAGGTACGCGCTGTCATTACCCTGTCCATACCGAGGAAGCCGGAACGTCATTCCTGATGAACAGTTGTAGTGGGAAGCAGCATGAGAATGATCATCTTGCGAAGAATTGTGTGGGGGCGAAAGTCAAGGTGCTCTGTAAGGCGTCTTGCGTTGATCGGTAGCCACGATGGACTTGTTACTTTGGGATATTCTGTGGTGCACTGAAAATGGAGTATTGAGTACGGAAGTACAAGGGCCGTGTAAGGATACCATGGCTGTGGACATGACTTGTAGTGGACACCAGCAACCTTTTCAAGAAAGATATGGAACAAGTAATTTACCAGAGTACATACAGGAAGGGTATACCAGAAGCGACATCCGCTTCTGTTGAAACTGGGAGTGAATCGAAAGTGTGAACACGTTGAAAGTCCGAGCCTGTCGGATAGGCCACAGTCCGAGAAGAGACCCATGGCAAGCTGGTAGAAGGTGAAGAAGTATGAACGGCCATGATGGCCACAAAGGTGTTTATAGTGTTTCAAAGTGACTGTCAGAATAGCCGTAAAGTCATGACACCATGGGCAACGCCATGCCCTAAATCGCTTCAATTGATAGTTTTGCCGCCCAATGCGCCTATCGATGCGCGGAACGCCGGATGTGGACAGGGTATAGAGACAAGTCGATGATCAGTAGCTGTGATCGTCGTTTCCGTGGTCGGAATGCTCGAGCATGTCACGGAGTGAAGAGGTTATGCCAGTGTAATGGTCGTTGTGTGCAGAATCGTTGCGAAGATACGAGCTGGGAAATGTGGAAAGGTTGTGCGGCGCGCTCAATTGAGACATGCCGTACGAAACCGGTGTAGCAAGAGGCGCGCTAGAGTAGGATGGGAATTGAGCGGTCTGTGGAGTCGAAGCATTCCGGCTTGGAGTGTAGTGGGTGCTCAACTCGATACGCCTGGGCGCACCGTTGGAGAAGGAACGCATCCTGTTCGAGCTAGACGCCTGGAAGCCAGGGATAGGAGCGTCTGATCTGGTTAGTTTGTTTTCAAGAAAACATCGCTATCAAGCTTACAGGAATATCCAACACCATATGGCATCATTGAGCTGGAGAATGCCCTCGAAACGTCAGGATGGCTGTTCGAGTCCATAGATGCCTGTGTCAAGTCGCTGCTGTGAGAGTAACTCATGCTCGTTCGAAGAGGCGAGTCAAGTGTACCGGCGCGAGTCCTGGCGATACGGTCGCCATGAAGTGCAAGGCGAGGGATAGAGTGTTGAGAAGAGTATGATGTGGGCGCGCTCACTGGGATGGAAAACGGGTTTGATGTCCTGGGGCTGGTGTCAAGGGGTGCGGACGGAAAGCCAAAAGGCGAATCGTGAGCTGATACCGGTGAGAGCGTATCCGTAGCAGATTGTGGTGGCGTGAACGTGAAGCCACCAAAGGCTGGGCTTATGCCTGTGGGAGACATGTGGGAGTCAATTGTCGCTCGTCGTAGTGTGTCGATGCTAAGGGGCCGCATCATAGCGCTGTCAGGGAATCCTTGGCCGAATGCAGCAGGAGAAGCAAGTGGTGTTCCCAATCCATGTGAGTTCCCGAAGGGAGTGTGAAGTGCCTGCGCCATATCAAAGTCATCTGGAAGAGCTCGAGATCTCATCATGCGTTCGCGGTCATCGCTAGTAAGACGCTTGAGTTTCGCTCGTCTGTGTTCGTTAGCAATTTGCTTTACACCTTGGGTGCCTTCCTTACCGGTTTTGGAACCAGACTTGCACCTGTCGAGGGCTGAGACCAGGGATCTCGCGGGAGAGACGTTCGCGATGAGCAGCGTCTGGATGGGCCTGGCGAGCAAACTCACTCATAAGAAAGCGGGTCTGGTTGTGGGTGAGCCTGAACCTCTTCATCTTGCGCTTGGCTGCTCGAATTTCAGCCGCTGTCATCGGCTTGTCCTCCTCGTTGGCATCACTGTCGACACCATCGTCTTTCTCATCAAGAATGATATCGTCACCCTCCTCTTCTGCCTTGTCCTCAGCATTCCCATCGTTGGTCGAAGGTGGAGTCAGTCTGGAAATCGGACTGGTAGGAGCTGAGCCACCAAAGGTCACTGTAGGCAAGTCGTGTGGCTCGATTTCATCCACAGTTGGTAGGGAGCTGGAGCCGTTGCTGTGTGACTTGCTGTCGAGAAGATAAGGAAAGCTCTTGTGCGATCTGATCGTTGGTCGTTTGAGATCATATGTGATACTAGCTTCTTCGACCTTAAGAGCTGTCATGTCGCAATCCGAGTGCGGCGGAGTGTGCTCTTCTGTCCTTAAACTGGATGACTGCCACTCGCTTTCGGCTGTGGACATGCCGTACGCAGAATTGCGAGGCGAAGTAGGAGGGGACAGGGGAATGTTGAAGCCTCCGTCAATCATTGGTGCTTTTCGCAAAGAGAGAGAATAGAAAGATGATAGTGCTGATTGTGTTGCTGCGCCAGTTTAGTACGAGGTAACCATCACGAGCGCCTGATGCTGCGAGCAGACTGGGACTCACCTGGTTGCACTGCCAGGCTTCGAGCCTTGGCCGCCAATAACTTGGAAGAAGCACAAAGAGTGGCAAAGTTTAGCAGCGCTACGACCCACAGTTGTGAGCCTTGGACGATGTGTGGCTCGGTAAAGCTTGATGGAGAAGGGATGATGATCGAGATTCAGACTCGACACGGGGCTGAGGGAGACACTGGGTCAATCTGACAAGACCTAATGATAGAGCAAGGTGCTTGGTGGTGAGGCAGAGTGTTGTGATAAGCAGTTGGCTAACTCAAATGACCGAAAGCACTCGGCGATGGGGAACCCTTTGTAAGTAGGATTAGGACCCGCCGGAGGGAGCTTGAGCGAATGGAGCAGGGGGAGGGGAACAGATCATTCAGACAGGAAAGGCTTGACGGCACTTTACTGAGGGCGATCCGGGTAAATCGAGCTTTTGAGAAGTGTGAGGACTGGGGTTGGACCACGCATGGATTAAGGTCACTCTTAGGGGAACATGATATCCTTAGAGGATCTAGAAGCAAGTCGTTACACGACAAGATGCGTGACTAACGTCGAGGGCTAGGAAGGCCCCGAAAGCTCCAAGACACAGGGATATGGTAGCTCGGGACGTGAAGGAGAGACGGAGCGGGAGCGGGCGAATCGACGGTCTCTGGATCAGGTGCACTGGGAACCAGGGGGCCCTCTCGAGGAGGACCGTGAGCGGTGCGTGAACATGGAGGGCTGCTTGCAGGAGACCAGGGCCCTAGCAAAGAAACCGCCGACGAGCAAGGCATGATCCGTGGCGTCTCTTAAGGCAGGTGTGAGCGTTTCCATTGGTCTGAAGCACAACGGGAGCTCCAGGGACACACGCAGTAAAAACGAGCAGGGATTATACGACAGGGTCGCAGGGCTCGGCAACGCTTCTATGCGGGGTCTCTACGGTTGATGCTGCTTTAGTCCGCGCTGTGGGCGAGCGAGGTGGTGGTGGTGAGGTTGGACTGAGGACAGGTGCGTTGCTAGCCGCGCATGTGCAGCGTGCTCACTCCATGCTACTGTCGAGTAACCAGTGCTTTCACAGCAGTCCACATCCGTGCTGGTGTGCGGCTGGTGGCTTTCAAGCGTCCTTTGGCAGCTGTCTCATAACGGCTGTGGCCCGCGAGATTGCGTCAGGAACGCGCTGCATCAGCCTTGTTTTTCGAGCCGCCCATTGCGCCTTGGGACGCATGAAATTCGCTGCTTGGATGCCCTCGCAGCCAGCAAACAGCGGTTAACTGGATTCGTGCTGGACAGACACGAACTGGCTACACACCTGCGCGATCAGTCGTAGTGGCTGCCGTGCGGTCACGAGGAGTCGCCTGTAGTCGAGCGCCTAGCACACCGGCTGCAATGTGTAGCGCGTGCAGTGAACGATCTGGCTGGAGGATCCAACGGCGAAAAGCTTCGGGCCGCACTGGGATCGTGTTTTCTCGAAGCCCACTCCTTCGTGGTGCAACGCCGGCCCTCAGTCGGTGGCTCTAACAGCGGTGCCGGTCGACGTAACGCATCGTGGCAGGGTGCCCAGGGCGGCGGCGAGCACAAGGGCTCAGCGTCCAGACGCCAGTCTGTTTCGCTGGGTGAGGCTGCCACAATGTCTCGACGGCGCGTTGCAGGGGACGTCAAGGACGGGCAGGTGGGTCTGCGCTGAGATCGCAGTCAGTGCAGCCACCCCTTCCAAGTTTCCGCGGGGATCAGCAGCGCTCAGGCCGAACAAAGTCATCAACCGTGCCTGAATGAGCTGGCCAGCCGGCGCACCATGCTGGGGTGTAGTGCATCATGAATATAGCAACGACAGCCGAGCGCTGGGTGCGGTGTGCTCGCTGTGGACGCTGTGGTCGTCGGCACGGGCGGCCTCACTGCCATCGAACGCTAGGCTGCATTGTACCACTGTGAAGCACACAGCTGGCGGCCAGCGTTTGGGTCGTTTGGTATGTTTCGCAACGCAAAAGAAAACCAGAAACCACATTTTACTGGCGTACGCAATCTCCAGCTCCAGCGTCGGTGCCGAGACCGGCCATGCGGTCCATTTCCAAAACATGTGCCAAGTCGTGCTCCTGTCATTTTACTACCCGCTTTCATCCGCCCACCCAGCATCGCAAGCGAAACCGCCGCGGAAATTTTGGCGGGCCATTGGTGGACGGCGGAGAGTGCGTGGGTTTGATGAACACATGGATGGCATACTGACGTCGGCTGAAGATACTCCCAGAAACGCTACCACTCGGCTTTTCGTTCTGCCATTCTACCATTGCATTGAAGACTATCGATAATGCCGTGGGTCAACGCTTGGAACCAGCTGGTACCGCTGTCGACAATTCGCAGGCAGCGGTATGCCAGGACAGTGACAATGCCTCCATTCACAATGGCAAACGTTGTGACAGGTAAGACAAGGTCCCTTCATTTCGGGGGACCGCAGCATCGCCCACCTACGTGGAGCATCTGAACTCAAACTTCGGCCAATGACTGCAACACGGCCCATACCCGCTTGTTGTCATGCTGGCTGGCAGCGGCACTTGCTGTGTTCGCTGGACAGCTCATTTCTGCAGTGCCGGGAATGACACAATGTCTAGCCAGGCACGACGGTCCAGTCCTCTCGGTTGCAACCTTCATCTCCATAGCTGCAGATCGTGGCGCTGCATGTCCTGTGGCGCCGTTCTGCGGCTGCTTCAGAGCCTGCTGGTGACCCCACTAGTACCTCAACGATCGCTCGGAGACATGTATGATGACTGGCTGTAACCCATCGAGTCTCCATATGACCCTCGTCAACACCATCTCCTCATAACCGGGCGTTACGCCTCACCCCACAATGCACATCGTCAAAAAAAAAGGCCGGAGTTTGTGAAGAAGACTGCATGTTCACGACCCCTGATGACACGCCATCCTCGTACGGGCAACAACGCCCCTGCTGATTATTTCATCTCTGTGTCTGCAGTCACTTGATCTCGTTGCTCGGCCCGCTGCTCCTCGACGCTATGCTGTTCTTCTAGCGGAGCTGCATCCCTGCCTTCCGGAACAGTGGGTGCGGTGTTGTCGCCTGCAATTTCAGCTTGCGAAGGGGTAGGCTGAAGAGCCTCTAGGCCTGTGCCATGCTCGATCTTCTCGAATGAGCTCAGCTGCTTCTGAGAGGCGGCGCGGAGACCCCTCCAGATGTAGCTTGACTTCTTCTCCTCTAGCTCGCGCTTCTCAGCATCATTGTTAGCCATCTCCAAATCAAGATCGACCATCTTGACCTTCTTCGCGTACGTTTCTGCACTTGGTGCGTTGAACCTGATGGGTGTAAGCACATAATCGAGAATAACACCATGATGAGGGAGATCATACCGATCGCGCTGCCTCAATTGCGATAATCCCTTCTCCGCTTCCGTGTTGTACAAAAACTCCAGAGAGCTGGGCACGCCCATAGGCTCCATTGGTCTTTTCTTTGCGACAGCACGCACAGCATCAGATTTAGAGGTTAAGAACTGCGCTGTATCAACCCTCTTTCGGGTGAACGGCTGGCAGTTCTCCATCTTCCATCTCACCCAGTTCTTGTCACGGGAAAGCACGGTGTCCACCATTCGGTAGTAGAATTTGCCATCCGGGCCCTCCTGCAGGTAATTTGCGATGGCGGTTTTGATGCCCAATGCCCACTCGGTCTGTGCTTCACGGTCAGACTTGAGAAGAGGAGGGCGATTGCCGATGCAGGCGCCAGTGGCGAAATTGAAGAATCAGGAGAGAGAAGGTGGCGGACACTTACGTCTTGCTCGCGCATTGTGAAGTTGTACTGCATGGCCTTTTGCGCATTCTGGTAGAGTGGCTTGCTCTTTGCTTTGTCGGTTAAAGTCAAGAGGAAATCGACAAGTATGAGGGCCTGAACCAGGATATGTCGCTGGAAAGCGAGATCGCTTAGCTACGAGGTGTCAGTCACAGCATATGTTGAGAGCGGCGTGAACCATACCTCGAGCTTGAACAAGTCTCGGCTTGTGAGGTACTTCGGGTTGAACGTGTTTGCAAATGCGTCATAGCTATCGCCCGAAGAAGGCTTTGGTCCTTTCTTGCGTTCGATGTCCCCCGACTGTATCACCTTCGGTACCTCCTTGAATTTAGCAAGTGTCGCTTCCAGGCTGCTCCGAAATTCTTTGAAGTTGTTCTCTTCGAACAAGCGGGGCGGGTTTGAAAATGAGTGTTGTAATGACCAGAAAACGGGGTACAGTGTGTCGATGTCCAGTGTCTTGGGTAGATCCTCCTTCCCTCTACGTGAATTGGGAAGCCTGGTTGCTGGGTCCTCCGACTCAGCCATGGTCCTGGTCGTAGGTGTCGATGCATCATTGTCTACCTGCATAGCGTCCTCATCCGCGTTCAACTCTACCAGGAACTCTTCGAAAGTTGTGACATTCTCCACATGGAAGTTACCTCGAAGGTTGACCGAGCTCTTGTCACCGAGTGGAAAGCTTTGGAACATAAAGATATACACACGTCCGCAGAAGACTGGGTCTTCCGCGCGAGATAGTCGGCGGAGCAGTTCATTACACAAACGCAAGATGACCAGAGACTTGTTTTGAGAGCTTATCTAGCGAAAAGGTCAGTGGAGGTCATCGATTCTATCAGTGAACATACTGCGATGATTGCTTCTCGCCGTGATTCAAGGAAGTTGAATATCGTCCGACATTGCGCCAGTGACTGACTGTCTAGGAGCTCTTCGATGAGTAGGAGCACTAGTTGTGCTGAGCATATGTCTAGCATGATCAGTACGCTTCCCAAACAATCCAAGTCACGGGTATGCATACCTCTGTCACCACAGTACTGCAGGATGTCAAGTAAGTTCCATACTGTCACGAACTCTGATTCATCGATCTTTGTTGATGCCTATCAATGTTAGCTAGAATTTGTGACACAATCGGATTGCTTACAATGTTGGCGTAGAACACCCCCTTTGCAGCACTTTCAACGGCGGTCGCTAAGATGTCTTTTTCACCGTTGATGTCGTTGAAGAGAGGCTCGTTCTCCGGTACTAACTCAGCAACCTGTAGCGGAGGCTCGATCGAAGTACTGCGTTTAACGGTCCGCGCGCGTTGCAGCAATTGATCCAGTCTCGCCGCAGTGCTGTTCTGAGGCGCATCGGCAACGGCCATCTTATGCGCGCGATGTTGAAAGGAAGTAATCACAAGACGTTTTGTTAGAGTGTCCGAGTGTCCTTGCTCGTGTGTTTTGGATCGCGAACTTCAACTTCTGCACGTTCGGTGACTTCTATCGATTATTGGCGTTATGAATGTCACCTTCGCTATGCGGCGCAAATAGGTATCTAGCTTTAGTCGATGTGGATTGGATGTTGGCCAAGACCCCAGTCCTTTGTCGCAAGAATAAAGTGTTCTTGGCGCGCTAGTGACTACGTGTCTGCGCTAGCGACGCGTGGTTCGACGCGTCCGATGCCAGTCACAAGAAACACCCTCTACGACTTTGAGACGTCATTATCTCTTTGACTCCAGGTCCCGCGACGGCATTGTATGCTGTTTGAAGATACTATGGCTTCCACAAGCCCACCTCCTACCTCGGGTGACGAATTGGACGACATCTTGAGCGGCATCGCAGCAGAAGGAGGCTATCAGGCGGAGCCGACGGCTAGCAAACCCACAGACACTGCAGATGCCGGTCTCGGCATCGACGAGGAGATTGTTGTAACGAAGAAGCGCATACCGAATCCTAAGCTGGACGATGTGAGGTTGCGCTCTGAGCGAGGCATCCCACGTCTACGGACGATCTCGAAAGAAAGGCTGCGCTTTAAGGGAAAAGGCCATGAGGTACAGTCGATACATAGTTGTATTTCTGGCTGCAAACTAACGCGAACTCAGTATGGAGACATCGCCCGCATGCTCAACATGTATCAGTTGTGGCTGGACGACCTTTACCCTCGCGCAAAATTCGCAGACGCTTTAGCTATCATTGAGAAGGTAGGACATACAAAGAGGATGCAGGTAGACCGAAAGGCTTGGATGGACGAAGGGAAACCAAGGCATACAACAGAGCAAGATGAGGACGACCTTGACGCGCCTCTTCCCCATGAAGATGCTGTGCAGGACCAAGCAGAGACCATGGGAGGACTAGAAGAGAGGGATGATGCTGCAAGAAGAGTGCAGCCTGGCTCTGAAACATCTGTTCGACCCCAAGCCTCTATACCAGCTAGCGCTGAGGAGCCAGACGAGGACGAACTTGATGCGCTACTGGCAGAGAGTGAGCAAACCGCCCAACCAGCAGCCAAAGCACTGCCCCCACAAACTAGACAAGCAGATGAAGATCCATTTGCAGACGAGATGGAGGCTATGGAGGGCATGGACGACATGTGGTAATTGCACTATGCTCCAGATAAAGCCCAACGATTTCAACTTTGCATAGCGTGGCGTTAAGGAGGTCGAGATATCCAGTACTTGCAATAAACACAGTGAATGCATTGAATTTCATGCCGGTGCAACAAGAGATGGTAACTGCATGTCGTTGCCGAAGCTGTGAATGGCTCATGTATGCGGCTACTTCGCGCACCCCGCAGAGTGGGGCTCTTGCCGCGCTTTGACTCGCGACGTAGGCAAACATTGACAACGTCATCATTGATTTTCGACACCACGGCGCCACAAAGTCAGGAACGCTCTCAACTCTCCCTCCCGCACGCAAAGATGGAGAGCCTTTCTGGAGAGCTGGAGAAGCTGCGTCTGAGTTACGATCCAGCGCAGAACGACGAGAGCTGGATAGACTCCATTGCAGGCGAACAACGACCACCCAAACGACAGAGGAAAACGAACGAAGACATCAAGAAAGAACTGGAACACGAGTTCCTGACGCCTTCACGTTCATTCAACGCCCAGTGGTTGAATCAGCTGCAGCAACGATGGGAGACACCAACCAATTACCGTGGCCTTTTTCAGATCGCCCCAACCCAGACCCGCACCATCATTCGCTTTACTCGCGAAGGCCTTGAAGGTCGTGTCACAGGATACAAGGAAGTCACTGTTCCTGCAAACTCAGCAACTGCAAAGAACTCTACGTCACTCTTGAGAAAGCCAGCCAACAGAGCCGAGTTTGTCCGTGGTGCAGCAGGCTTCTTTCCATTTGCGCCGGGAGGCCTCGATGGCGTCGAAGCCATCGCAGCCATCGAGGATGAGGCGATCATGCGACAAGAGGGTGCCAACGCGAAGAAGACTGGAGGTCTCGATCGTGTGATCAACTTCAGCGCCGAAGGTGGCCTATTAGAAATCCCACCAGGCTTTACTCGCGGCCTAGACTTCAAACAAAAGCCAGCTGGAGATGGGAAAGCTGCGCAAGAGGTGGAGGATACGCTTGGCGAAGCAGCAGCGCCCGTCAAAGGAGCCGATGCAGACGATGACGATGATGTTGTCGACGACGTCAGGATCCACGGGGTCGAGTCAGCAGATGCTGAAGGGCAGACTCCTGGAGAGGAAGAAATCGATGCGCTCCTGCCGGTCGAGTTCCCGGCTCTTGCGCCTCATACCCAGCTCGCTATGGCCAACAGGAAAGGCGGACGAGAGTGGGCGCACATGGTCGATGTCAACCGAGACATCACAAACTTCAAGGAGCTTGTGCCCGAAATGGCGCGCGAGTATCCTTTCGAGCTGGATACTTTCCAGAAAGAAGCTGTCTACCATCTGGAGAACGGCGATTCTGTCTTTGTCGCAGCTCATACATCTGCTGGTAAAACGGTGGTGGCTGAGTACGCTATCTCACTCGCCGCAAAGCACATGACTAAAGCTATCTACACCTCACCCATCAAGGCGCTGAGTAACCAGAAGTTTCGTGACTTCCGTCAGACATTTGACGATGTCGGTATTCTCACTGGAGACGTTCAGATCAGACCAGAGGCTAGCTGTCTCATCATGACCACCGAAATTCTGCGAAGTATGCTGTACAGAGGAGCAGATCTCATTAGAGATGTCGAGTTTGTCATCTTTGATGAGGTCCACTACGTCAATGACTTGGAGCGTGGGGTTGTCTGGGAAGAGGTCATTATCATGCTTCCTGAACATGTAACGCTCATTCTGCTGTCAGCCACTGTTCCCAACACCTATGAGTTTGCTTCGTGGGTCGGAAGAACCAAGAAAAAGGACATCTATGTCATCTCAACACCCAAGCGTCCCATTCCTCTCGAACATTACCTGTGGGCAGGTAAGGGAATGCACAAGATTGTTTCGGCCGATAAGAAATTTATCGACAACGGATGGAAAGATGCAAATGATGCGCTCTCTGGCAAAGACAAGGTCAAAGCACCACCAGCCGCTAAAGAGCCACCAGCAGGAAGAGGCGGTGGAGGCCGTGGTGGTCCACCTGCAAGGGGAGGGCAGAACCAGCGCGGAAGGGGCCAGCAGAATGGTGGCCGCGGTGGTGCCGGTGGTCGTGGCGGCGGACCGCCGGCTGCTCGGGGCCGGGGCAACATCGCTAGGACAGGTCGCGGTGGTGGCCGAACAACAGCCGCTCAAGACCGAAACATATGGGTTCATCTCATCCAGCATCTACGCCAGAAAGAGCTGCTCCCAGCTTGTATCTTCGTCTTCTCAAAGAAGCGCTGTGAGGAGAATGCGGACGCGTTGTCAAACATCGACTACTGTACCGCTGCAGAGAAGAGCGCTATCCATATGACCATCGAGAAGTCCCTTGCCAGATTGAGTCCCGAGGACCGGGACTTGCCACAGATCAAGAAGCTTAGAGAGCTACTCAGCCGAGGCATCGCAGTCCATCATGGCGGCATGCTGCCTATTGTTAAGGAGGTTGTCGAGATTCTATTTGCAAAGACCCTTGTCAAAGTACTCTTCGCAACAGAGACTTTTGCTATGGGTCTCAACCTGCCTACCAGGACTGTCGTCTTCTCAGGTTTCCGTAAGCATGACGGAAGGGAGTTCCGCGATCTCCTTCCTGGCGAGTACACGCAAATGGCTGGACGTGCTGGTCGAAGAGGTCTCGACACCGTTGGCACAGTGATCATTTGCGCACCGGGTGCCGATGAAGCGCCGCCAGCAGCGCGACTGCGACAAATGATGCTGGGCGAGCCAACGAAACTGCGATCGCAATTTAGGCTGACATACAATATGATGTTGAACCTGCTGCGCGTTGAGGCCCTGAAGATCGAGGAGATGATCAAGCGCAGTTTTAGCGAGAACGCCACTCAGGCCCTGCTTCCAGAACATGAAAACAAGGTCAAGCTTTCAGAAGCTGATCTGGAGAAAATCAAGCGCGAGTCTTGCAAGATCTGCGATGATGATCTGGAAGCATGTCATCAAGCTTGCGAAGACTACAAAAAGCTTACGAATGAGACGCATCTCAGTCTTCTCGGCAACCCGTTGGGTCGTCGGGTGTTCAGCAAGAACCGACTCATTGTCTATAAGAAGGACAACATGCGTACGGTAGGTATGCTTCTCCAAGATGGACCCAGTAAGGGCAACGAACCTACTGTCAAGGTCCTAGAGATTGCACAAAACCTTGAGCGAAGGCCTGATGATCTGCTTCCTTACGTTGCGGAATTTGCAAAGTTCTTCCGTAACTTGCCAACAAGCCCGAAGGACATGATCCTAAAAACAGCATACATTCCCCTGAACGACGTTGAGTGCTTTACAAAGACCACAATCGACATACCTGAGACGGTTCAGAACCTTACTAAAAAGAAAGATTTGATGAAGCTGGCACAGGACCAGTTTATCCCTCTGTGCAAATCTTGGAATTACGAAGATTGGGACGAGTATGACTACAGCCGTATCAAGAACCTTCAGTTCCGCGAGACTCAGGACGCACGACGCAAGCGTGGCCAGAACGCGGTGCATAAAGAGTGTCTACAATGTCCCAACTTCCTGAAGCATGTGAGTTCTGCCCAAGTCTACCAAATAACACGAAGGCTGACAAACCAGTTCTCAATGGAACACGACCAATGGGTCATCAAGGAGAACATCCTTGCCATTCGCCAACTCATGTCCGACCAGAACCTCCAGCTACTCCCCGACTATGAGCAGAGGATACAGGTGCTTCGCGAGCTCGGCTTCATCGATGAAGGCTCACGAGTTGAGCTGAAGGGCAAGGTAGCATGCGAGGTAAGTCCATTGGTCTGTGCTACACTTTCACGTTACTTACATGCAATCCTAGATTCACTCGGCTGACGAGCTTGTGCTTACTGAGCTTGTTCTCGAGAATGTCCTTGCCGAGTACGAGCCTGAGGAGATTGTCGCGCTGCTTTCCGCATTTGTATTCCAAGAAAAGACCGACACCGAGGCCACACTGACGAAATCGCTCGAGCGTGGCGTAGCCAAGATTGTAGAGATTTCCGAGAAGGTCAACAAAGTTCAGACCGAATACCAGGTAATCCTGTCTGCCGACGACTCCAATGACTTCGTATCCAAGCCTCGCTTTGGCATGGTTGAGGTGGTCTACGAGTGGGCCCGCGGCATGTCATTCAACCGCATTACAGACTTGACGGATGTCATGGAAGGCACCATCGTGCGGGTCATTACGCGTCTGGATGAGACGTGTCGGGAGGTCAAGAACGCGGCGCGAATCATCGGCGACCCGACTTTGTTCCAGAAAATGGGAACTTGTCAGGAACTCATCAAACGGTAAGTTTCGTTGCCTTTCCTTTCGCAAAAACGGACATACATGTTTGTCCGCAATCGCAACCTGTAGGCTGACGAGTGAAACAGTGACATCTGTAACTGCGCAAGTTTGTACTTGTAGAACGGGGATGTTTCAGACGGGTTCTCAAGTGCCGGTGTTGGTGAACCGTAAGTGTGTTTCGGGACTACGTCTTGATGCCGAGCTTGGCTTGAGGCCTCAGGACGCCAAAGGAGCCCAGGGGAGCCCGAGATCCTTGAGACTGCGAGGCTTTATGCGGACATGGATGTGTTCGGCGGTGTCCCACGACACGCGTCGACAGTTGCATAACATACACGGCATGTATTATACACATGGATCATCAATGCAGTTCGGGAGCCGTGGCGCGCGTGGTCGACACGAGGATTGATGTGACAAGCACGGCATGAACGCCAGTCGAACTTTCTTTCACATTTCGGTAATGAGGCAGTTCAACGTTTTGTGTGAGCTAGTGGCTGAAAGGGCATGGCGTGATAGGTTGTGGTGGGGATGGGTGGTGGTACAATTGTGAGCCAGATGCCGACCGGCTTTACTGACACCTGCAGGTGAAATGAGCCTTGGATGTAAGGCAGACTGGGAATTGGGTTGTGATGTCAGCGAGTGCACAGCGTGGTGCGAGATTGCATATGTGGGTGGAATGCAGTGACGGAGATTTGACGCCCATGTGGAAGCCATGATGGCTGGTGCTGTGGTCATTGAACGTTGTGCAAGGCTGCAACCGCTGTCAGGCCTCTACGTAGAAAAGCATGGCGGTTTCGAATCATGCAGGATATGTCCTACGGTCGACTGGAAGGTCGCCACGTACTCTGGTTGTCTTGGGCTGGTATGCGACCTAAACAGTGTCTCAGTTGCCTACGTATGTGGTAACCATACAGATCGCTGCTTTGTTGACAGCTGTGTGTATACTGACATGTACCGGACATAGGCGACTGATGTTACTTTTTTCATAGAAGAAGCAAGTAGCAACGCAGGTCGATGCCGGCGTTACGCTGCACCTGTACCCAAGACTAATTGTTGCTTTTTCCTATGATGGTGCTTATCGTGCGGACATATACCCACCCTCATAGCTCAGCCGTACTTGGGACCATGAACATGTAGAGTATCTGTGACCCTTCGTTTCCAACTTTCTTCTCATAGCAACGTTGTGGGTTGCATAGCTCCATCTGACAGCAGGTCTGCATCATGACTTCCACCCTGCAGGTACCGATTACCGATCTCAACCGAGGGGCAGGAGGGGATGGAAGACGTGGCATGACACTGCCTGCGGGCCTTCATGATGCAGTCTGTTCGAAGTAGACCCTGCTCGCTGCTTTTGAGGTGCTGATTGCGGCCATCTCAAGAGACGTACAAGTCAATCGCATGTACCAGAGCCTTAGACCAGTAACAGATGGTGCTGGCTCGTGTTGTTGCGCCCCAGCCACGCTGTGCCCTCACCGCGCCGGCAAGCTAGCGGCTTTGAGAGAAGCCTCGTCTTGACCCACTAACTTTTCTGGTGAGGGGAGAAACGCATTCTCTCGCCTGCCACAAGCCGGACGCAAGTCGCAAGGGCGCAGAATTCAAGAGACACACAGCCGCGCGGTTTCCACCTGTTATTCTCCACGCCATCAATCTTCCCTTGCCGTGCTGGAAGCAAAGCGTGCAGCTTAGGCCTCCGCCGTAGCCTCAAACCCCCACCACCCACACCGCACGCACCGACCTTGAATCCTCGAGCGGACAGCTGCACGAGGCACACACACGCCGCCGCATTTTCACAATCGCGACCATGGACGCCGCGGGCCTTCGTGACCGCATCCAGGCCACGCTCGACCCTAATGCTGCCATCCGCCAGCAAGCTGAGTTGGACTTGAAGCATGTGCGTGTGCCACTGGATACCGGCACGCGTTGGCCGACACTGACAGACACATAGGCCGAGGAGCAGCCAGGCTTCACTGACGGGCTGCTGAATGTCCTTCAGCAGGAGCAGGAGCCTGCGATTCGACTGTCGAGTAAGAGGGCGCAAGTATCTGGCCGTGGGGCCCTGTGTGCTGACGCGTGATGCAGCTGTTGTCTACCTCAAGAACCGCGTCTCCAAGGGCTGGTCGCCTGCCGAGGAGTACAGCCAGGCCAAGCCTATCCCAGAAGAAGAGAAGACTTCTTTCCGCGACCGCCTCGTACCCGTCCTCGTTGCCTCGCCGCCGCAGATCCGCCTGCAACTTATCCCCACCCTCCAGAAGATCCTTGCATACGACTTCCCCTCAAAATGGCCCAACTTCCTGGACATCACTATTCAGCTGCTGAACGCTGGAGATATTGCGTCAGTCTTCGCCGGCGTGCAATGTCTGTTGGCGATTTGCAAGATCTACAGGTTCAAGTCTGGAGAGAACCGGGCAGACTTTGATAAGATCGTCGCCATGTCTTTCCCGCAGTTGCTGAACATTGGTAACTCGCTGGCCAGCGAGACGAGTCTGGAGGCTGGCGAAATCCTCCGCACTGTGCTGAAAGTGTACAAGCATGCCATCTACGTAAGAATTCCGAGGTATCAGTGTGCGACGAGAAGCGCTGACAGTGACGCAGTTCGACCTCCCCGCTTCCCTCCGCGAACAGCAGAATATGGTTGGCTGGTGCACACTTTTCCTGACTGTGGTTGGCAAGGAGCCACCAGAGACATCTATGGTTGAGGACCTGGACGAGCGCGAGGTCAACCACTGGTGGAAAGCGAAGAAGTGGTCATACGCGAACTTGAATCGTCTTTACGTCAGGTGCGCATTATAATCGCGAGGATGAAGGGATATGAGCTGATTCACACAGATATGGCAACCCATCTGCGTTGGGCAAGAACAACGAGGTCGACTACACAGAGGTTGCCAAGAACTTCATCGCCAACTTCGCTCCCGAGATTCTCAAAATATACCTTCAGCAGATTGAGAAGTGGGTTGGCAAGCAGGTTTGGCTATCGAAGGCCAGTCTGTACTACACTCTGAACTTCCTGGACGAGTGCATCAAGCCCAAGTCCATGTGGACTTTGTTGAAGCCGCATACCGACAACCTCATCTCGCATCTGATTTTCCCAGTCCTGTGCCAGTCAGATGAGGACATCGAGCTATTCGACGACGAGCCACAGGAGTATCTGCACCGCAAGCTGAACTTCTACGAAGACGTTACCGCACCCGATGTCGCCGCCACGAACTTCCTCGTCACACTCACAAAGAGCCGTAGGAAGACTACTTTCACTATCCTTAACTACATCAATGAGGTCGTCAACCGATACGAGGCTGCACCGGATGGCGAGAAGAACCCAAGGGAGAAGGAGGGTGCGTTGCGCATGATTGGTACACTCTCGGGTGTCATCCTGGGCAAGAAGAGCCCCATCGCCGACCAGGTCGAATACTTCTTCGTCCGTCACGTCTTCCCTGAGTTCCGCAGTTCTCACGGCTTCCTCCGTGCGCGCGCTTGCGATACCCTCGAGAAGTTCGAGCAGCTGGACTTCAAGGATCCCAACAACCTCATCATTATCTACCGCAACATCCTCGAGTCCATGGCAGACTCCTGCCTTCCTGTTCGTGTAGCCGCTGCCCTCGCTCTCCAGCCGCTGATCCGTCACGACGTTATCCGAACCAACATGAAGACGAACATTCCTCAGGTCATGCAGCAGCTTCTCAAGTTGGCAAACGAAGTCGACGTAGATGCCCTTGCCAACGTCATGGAGGACTTCGTCGAGGTGTTTGCACCAGAACTGACGCCGTTCGCGGTTGCGCTTAGCGAGCAACTCCGCGATACATACCTTCGCATCGTTCGTGAGCTCGTGTCTAGGAATCAAGAGAAGGGCGACGATAGCGAGTATGGCGATTTCTTGGACGAGAAGAGCATCACGGCACTTGGTGTTCTGCAAACCATTGGTACCTTGATTCTTACACTTGAGAGCACACCGGACGTCCTTTTGCACCTCGAGACTATTCTCATGCCTGTTATTACGATCACGCTTGAGAACAAGCTCTACGGTATGCAATATCACCAACTCAGCCGCAAAAGCTCTTATGTTAATCTATTTACAGACTTGTACAACGAGGTCTTCGAGATCATCGACAGCTGCACATTTGCCGCTAAGAGCATCTCGCCGACCATGTGGCAGGCTTTTGAGCTCATCCACAGAACGTTCAAGGCTGGTGCCGAGCTCTACCTCGAAGGTAAGGTCGTCAACACATGTTACGCACCACTTTTGCTGATTCTATACAGACATGCTGCCTGCTCTAGAGAACTTCGTCAACTACGGAACCCAGACTCTCGTGCAAAACCGAGCTTACCTTGACGCTATGGTCGACATGGTTCGCACCATCTTCAAAGACGATAAGGTCGGAGGTGTTGACCGTATCTGCGGTTGCAAGCTCGCCGAGATCATCATGCTGAACATGCGCGGTCATGTTGACGACTACGTCCCAGAGTTCCTTTCGCTTGCTATGCAAGTCCTGACTAACGATGAGCCTAAAGTCAAGTCCCTTCGTATCCACTTGATGGAGGTCATCATCAACAGCATCTACTACAACCCTGCTCTTGCTCTCCACGTCCTCGAGGCCAATGGCTGGACCAACAAGTTCTTCAGCTTGTGGTTCTCCAGCATCGACAACTTCACAAGAGTTCACGACAAGAAGCTGTGTATTTCTGCTATTTGTGCTCTTCTCACCCTGAACGCGCAAAGCGTTCCTGTTAGCGTTCAGCAGGGATGGCCACGTCTGCTACAGGGTGTTGTACGACTGTTTCAAACCTTGCCAGCCGCCCTCAAGAACCGCGAGGAGGCTAAGAGAGAAGACAACTTCGACTTCGCCAACGAGTATGAGGATGATGAGGAAGACGAGGAATGGGAGCAGGAGGCCGATTGGAACAATGAGGCCGATGAAGAAGAGGTCAAGGATGAGAGCGCTGCTTATCTTGAGTTCCTGAATGAAGAGGCTCAGAAGTTCGGCGGTCTTGATGACGATGACGACGATGACGAGCTCGAGGAAGAAAGCCTTCTCGAGACACCTCTGGACAAGGTTGAGCCGTACTCCATGTTCAAACACGCACTGCTCCGTAAGTCGCATGGATTATCAGCGTAGAACAACCCTGACAGATCGCAGAACTTCAACAAGAGCAGCCCGCGCTGTATGAGAATCTAACAAAGAACCTCAACCCTGAGGAGCAACAAGTCGTCCAGGGCGCTGTCCACCAGGCCGACGTCATCGCACAAGCTCAAGCCGCTGCCGCTGCCGCTGCTGCCAACGGTCAGCCCGGTTTGCCCCAGCAGTAGGATGGCCGGGACATGTTCACGGAGGTTGGCCGAGCGATGGGACTTGCAAACCATCAACCAAAACATAGATAGCTTCTCTTTCTTCAAAGGCATTGGATTCCCATTTCCGTATTCTTCGTTTAGCGAGCATTATGCGGCACACCCCCCTGGCGTTTTTTGTTGACAAAGACGGTTCGGTGGATGCCTCAGGCGGTTGGGTTGATTCGGCGTATGTGTCTTGTGTAGGGTGGCGGATATCCCTTGGGAAAGAGGAGGAAAAGAGTAGGAACGGGCAGAAAAGGCGGAAGCCCTGGTGGGTACGATGTAAGTGGGCCACCACGCGATCTGTTGATAAGGAGGCATGAAGTGACCAGCTGGCTGAAGGACAGAAGGTGCACTCTGTTATAGGTTTAGAAAGACAAACGGTTCTGACTCGCAATATTTGCAATACGTTCCTCAGTTGTCACTTGGGTTGCCATAATCGAAAAGGTGAAAGCGTGCTGATAAGCGAAGCGGAAGCGGAGCCCCAGGGCGATGCTTGACCTGGACCTCTGATCATGACGCTTGCGCCTGCGCTCCTGCGCTTCAACCCGCAACGTGGACAGACCAAACTACAAGACGGCGCGAGCTCGCAGCCTAGTTCGTGACAACCTAATCCTTAGTTTTCTTCGACCTACGATCATTAGGTGACCCTATTCTCAGCACTTCTGACCACACTGCTCCGGTGTTCCTAAGCATACGTCACCCTAGAAATAATCTCGCAGTTCCTAGCGCGGCGCATCGCCGAAGCTCCATCATGTCGCGCCCTACGATTTCGAAAGCCCAGAGTACGTGGTCGCGGGTCAAAGCACCTATTGTGTGAGCAAAACCTGACCGTTGCAGCCTCCTATCCCATCTTTGCCGCCAGCTTCGCGACCAGTAGACCCGGCGTACTTGCAGTAGGAGGTGGAGGCGGCGGAGGAAGACATGGCGTGAAGAACAAGATCACGCTCTTCGACTTCACAACACGCGCGCCCAAGGTTGAGCCCATTGCCGAAATCGAAGCCTCCACGGACGACTCGGTAACCTGTCTCGCGAACCTTGCGACCAAGGATGGCCTGATGCTCTACGCTGGAGTCAACAGCAGCGAAGAGGACCGCGCAAAGGACAACAACGAGCACTTCCGCGCGTTCGAGGTACAGCTGCCTAAGGGAAAGATTGCCACCGACGGCGCGGATGCGCACATCTCGTATCTGAGCAAGGCGAAGCTCTTCACATCCGTCCAAGACGCGAACGCGAAAAAGGAGGGGTACCAGCGACTGGTGCGCCTGTCACCACCACAAAAGACTGCAGCAAGTGCACCTACACGGCGCATTGGCGCAATTGCCTCCAGTTTAGCCGGCGATGAGAACGAGGTGGTGGTCTTTGGCGCAACATCGAACAAGCCCCGGGATCCGCAAGACATCCTGCAGCGCATCAAGCTAGGAAAGGGCGAAGAGGCCAACGATCTCGACATCTTTGACAAAGGAGATGGTCAGTTTGAGCTTGCTTATGTGCTCGATTACGATGTTCTTGTTCACAACGTCAGCACAACGCAGACAAAGCCCAAGGATGCCCGTCGGAAGCTGTACTCCATTCCAATGCCAGACCTTGGAAAGAAGACCGGACGTTCAAAGCTGCGATGCATACGATGGTTGACACCAGAACATCTGCTTCTGCTAGTCAACAAGCCTAACAGGACAGGCGTAGAACTGCTGCTTGTGCATATGTACGAGGAGGGCCCAGGAAGCGTCGTGCTGCGGAAGACGTTACCGAAGAGTGTCAAGGCAGCAACAGACATGGACGTTGCACTTCTGGATCCAGACACTTCAGGAGCGTACCAGGTTGTTATTGCCATAGCAGCGATCGATATCTCGCTTCATGTGTACTCGATAGATTACCACGGCCGCTCGAGGAACTCGTTGAGTTCTTTCCATCACTTTGCGACCTATGACAATGTACGTTCTTCGCATTGGTGCAGAAGACCAAAACTGACTCCGGATAGGTACACGAGGTCCAGATGACAAAGGCAGTGTTCTCTCCCTTCCACAAGCCTGTCGCTCCTCCAGATCAACCTGCGGATCGAAAGGCCGGGCCGCAATACCTTCGCCTGGCCTCCACCTCGCTAGGCAACACCATCTCAGTGGAGACATTTGAGCTTCAGCCATACGAGGGACGCTACGTGCTCCAGACCGCACGAACACGAAATTTGTATAGCGCCGCTACATACCTTGTTATAGCCATGGTCGTTGCCGCGATAGCACTGATGATACAGTCCTTTGTCGATCCTCGTGGAGAGTTCACAAGGCACATTGTGCCACGCGGTCTTCAGAACGCAGGCTCACAGTACAAGTCAATGGGCGAGCTAGCCCGCGAGAAGCGGCACCAAGCCGCGTTCAACAATGCAGACACACCCACGATGAAGACAGTGCACCGCATCCAGGACCTCTTACATCTCCACATGCCCCACCACGCTTTGCCCGACCCACCGGCCCAGCAGAAAGCGCTGGTTATCCATCATGACGCTGAGGGTGCAGAGCTTAGCACGGAGGTGCACGAGAGCACAGATGAAGTGATTAAGAAGCACACGGAGGCAAAGCAATGGGAGGAGTTGAGTGAAGAGGAGAAGCACTACTGGAGGAAGAAGCTCGTTGAAGCCGGGATGTGGGCGGTAGGCGAGGGCGAGACGATTCTGAAGAGCATCTTCTTCGGCAATATCGCGGGTGCGATTGGTGCTGCCGCGCAGGGTGTGATTGGTTGAGGGGTGCGTGACGAAGACACGGTAAATCAAGATGGAACGTTGCCATGATATGATGGCGCTGGTATTGCTCTCCCTAGACGTGTAAAATCCTACTCCATGGCATAGAGCATCGAATAGATGCACGTGTCGGGAACCTGCTCTTGTTACGAAGCCTCTGGTCAGAATGATATGCTAGCGATGATTCATTGCGTCTCGCCTTGTATCGACAGCCCAGCCTCCAGCTCATGTCATGAGTAACGGAAGCGGATTGCTTGGTTACAACTGGCTGCCGAATGGGGAGTTCGGTGAGTGAGCGGGAGGACCCACATCGACTTGGCAATGTACCCCAGCTCCAAAGTTACCCACCTCATCTGCATATACACACCAACACTGCGTCTTCCTGCCTATGGAAGGCCCAAAGCTGCCGTTCTCTTCTGCCGCTCGCTTCAGGTGAAGCAGACACGATGGCGCAGCAGAGCGCGCTGTCGTCGGCTCTGGACCGCATCGTCCAAGAGCTCCGCTCCAAGTGAGGAAGCTCCCAGCACGCGACATTGGGCACGGAAAGCTGACTGGCGGCAGACACGATGACATCAGACAGAAGGGCGCGCACAACTTGCGGCAAACAGTCGAGGCGGCGCATCGAGGTGAGCTGCAGCAGCCCGCCGTGCGTGCACAGCAACACACGCCAACGCACTGCGGGCCCCCACCCCAGCACTCGCCCACTGACACTCCGCAGAGCTGGCGCCGGCCGTCTTCACCAACTTCTACGGCGAAGTCTACGGCAAGATCTCGAGCCTCATCGTCGGCGGCAACGACTCCAACGAACGCATCGGCGGCATCCACGCACTCAACGCCCTGATCGACTTTCGCGGCGACGATGCCGGCACCAAGACGACACGCTTTGCCTCGTATCTCCGGGCGGTCATGCGCGGCCAGGACACGACATCCATGGTCGTTGCAGCAAAAGCCCTCGGCCGCCTTGCGAAGCCCGGCGGCACACTCACGGCCGAGCTGGTCGAGGCCGAGGTCAAGGGCGCGCTGGAATGGCTGCAGCTGGAGCGTCTGGAGAACCGCCGCTTCGCTGCCGTGCTGATCTTGCGCGAGCTGGCCAAGAACTCGCCCACGCTCATGTACCAATGGATCGCGCAGATCTTCGAGGTTATCTGGGTTGCCCTTCGAGATCCTAAGGTGCTCATCAGAGAGTCTGCCGCAGAGGCAATCAGTGCCTGCTTCGAGATCATCTCCCCGCGAGACTCAGCCATGCGCCAGCTATGGTTCGGCAAAGTCTACGAGGAGATCTTTAGAGGATTCAACATTGGCACCAACGAAGCCGTCCACGGATCTCTGCTCACAATGAAGGAGCTGCTGGATAAGAGCGCATACTTTATGAATGAAGCGCGCTTCAAGGAGACGGCTGAGACGGTTCTCAAATACCGCGAGCATAGGGATACTCTCGTCCGTAGAGAGGTCGTGCTGATCATACCGCGACTCGCCAGTTATTCGCCCACCGAGTTTGCTGCGAAATACCTTCACCAATGCATGGTGCATCTGCAGGGATTGATACGGAGGGACCGTGACCGCGACAAGGCTTTCGTAGCCATAGGCCAAGTCGCGAATGCCGTCGGAGTTGCCATCTCTCCTTACCTGGAGGGCATCTTGGGCTTTATCCAAGAAGGACTGACAGCGAAAGCTAAGAACAGGGCAGCCACGAATGAGGCTCCAATATTCCAGTGTCTTAGCATGATCGCAGCAGCTGTTGGACAGGCTCTTACCAAGAGCGTGGAGCGACTTCTGGATCCCATTTTCTCTTGCGGACTGAGCGACTCGCTCTTCCAAGCCCTTGTCGACATGGCACATTATGTACCACCATCACGGCCGATGATCCAGGAGAAGCTTCTTGACCTACTCAGTCAGATCCTTGCGCAACGACACTTTCTACCGCTTGGCAGTCCCTACCAAATCTCACAACCACCAACGATATGGTCGCGAGATCGACAAGATCCCACAATCATCCCTGCGCGAGAAGCTGAGATCGCTCTTGCGCTCCATACACTCGGTAGCTTCGACTTTACCGGACACGTACTGAATGAGTTTGTTCGCGATGTTGCTATTCGCTATGTCGAGGCAGACAACCCAGAGATTCGCAAGCGTGCCGCTCTGACATGTTGTCAGCTGTTCGTCAAAGACCCAATCGTACATCAGACTAGCACCCACGCTACCAAAGTGGTCGGCGACATTATTGAGAAACTCCTGACAGTCGGCGTCGGCGACGTAGATTGGGAGATTCGTTGGGAAGTTTTGCTCGCGCTCGATGCCCGCTTCGATCGCCATTTGGGAAAGGCGGACAATGTGCGAACGCTGTTCCTGGCCCTCAATGACGAGGTCTTCGTCATTCGACAAGCTGCAATGTCGATCATTGGACGTTTGACAGCCGTGAACCCGGCTTACGTGTTTCCATCTTTACGCAAAGTTCTTCTGCAATTGCTCACTGAGGTCAACTATGCCAACAGTCCGCGGAGCAAAGAGGAGAGCGCGAAACTCATCAGTAGCCTGGTCGGCGCTGCGGACAGCCTCATCAAGCCGCTCGTTGATCCTATTGTCACCGTTCTTTTGCCCAAAGCAAAGGATCCCAACCCCGAAGTTGCCTCGACTACGCTCAAGGCTATCGGTGATCTTGCCTCTGTCGGCGGTGAAGGCATGGTCAAATACATCCCTGAGCTGATGCCGGTCATCCTGGATTTTATGCAGGATCTCAGCTCAGACTCGAAACGCTTTTCTGCGCTCAAAGCCCTTGGGCAGCTCGCTACCAACGCCGGCTATGTCATCGAACCGTACAGAGATTATCCGGAGCTGATGAACATCTTGATGAGTATTGTCAAGACAGAGCCTGAGGGAGAGCTGAGGCGAGAGACCGTCAGGCTCATGGGTACACTGGGCGCTCTGGATCCAGACGAATACCAGAAGATCATGGAACAATCGCCAGATCAACAACTCATCATGGAGGCGCAGGCCGTTACCGACGTCTCGCTCATCATGCAAGGCATCACGCCCTCCAACGAGGAGTACTATCCCACTATCGTCATTAGTACGCTCATGGGGTTGCTGAAAGATCCGTCGCTGATGCAATTCCATTCGGCTATTGTCGATGCTGTCATGAATATCTACGCCACCATGGGACTGAAATGCGTTCCGTTCCTCAATCAAGTCGTACCTGGTTTCCTTCAGGTCATTCGTTCAACTCCAGCTGGGCGATCCGAGGGCTACTTCAACCAGCTTAGTCAGTTGGTGCGTATCGTGCGCCAACACATCCGTCCCTACCTGCCTTCAATCTTGACATGCGTCAAAGAGTACTGGGGTAACAACCCGCAACTGCAAGCCACAATCCTGTCTCTTATTGAAGCCATCGCACGGTCGCTCGAGGGTGAGTTCAAGGTGTACTTGGCAGATGTCCTGCCCCTCATGCTGAGCGTGCTTGACTCGGATACCACCGGGAAAAGACTACCATCTGAGAGGGTGCTCCACGCTTTCTTGATATTTGGATCGAGCGCCGAAGAATACATGCACCTGATCATCCCCATCATGGTCAAGATGTTCGACAAACCTGGTCAACCACAGCACATTCGCAGACTTGCGATAGAAACGCTGGGTCGTCTGTCGAAACAAGTCAATGTCTCTGAGTTCGCTGCGCGGATTATTCACCCCCTTTGTCGAGTCCTTGCAGGCAGCGATGCAGCACTCAAGCAGATAGCTCTTGAAACGCTCTGTGCGTTGATCTTCCAGCTAGGCCCTGACTACATTCACTTTATACCGACAGTGAACAAGGCCCTGATTGCCAACAAAGTAGAACACGCCAACTATGGGCGTATTGTTTCCAAGCTGCAGAAGGGCGAGCCTCTACCTCAAGACCTGAGCCCAGACGAGCGGTACGGGGAGGATGATGAAGACCTCAACCCTGCGGAAATCCTGACCAAGAAATTGGCTGTTAATCAGCAACATCTCAAGGCAGCTTGGGAAGCTTCTTCAAAAACTACCAAAGAGGACTGGGTTGAATGGATGCGCCGTTTCAGTGTCGAGCTTCTTCGGGAATCACCGCAACAAGCGTTACGTGCTTGCACGCCGCTCGGCAGCATCTATAACCCCATCGCAAGGAGTCTTTTTAACTCTGCGTTCGTGTCGTGCTGGACTGAACTATATGATCAGTATCAGGAAGAGCTTGTCCGGTCGATTGAGGCTGCACTTACATCGCCAAACATCCCACCTGAGATCCTTCAGATTCTGCTCAACTTGGCAGAGTTTATGGAACATGACGACAAAGCTTTACCTATCGATGTCAGGATACTGGGAATGTATGCCGGCAAGTGTCACGCTTTCGCAAAGGCATTGCACTACAAGGAGTTGGAGTTCAATGCAGAGCAGAACTCAAGTGCGGTCGAGGCCCTTATCAGCATCAACAACCAGCTACAACAGACAGATGCAGCTTTCGGAATCCTGCGAAAAGCTCAGGGGTATACGGACGTCGAGCTCAAAGAAACGTGGTTCGAGAAGCTGCAGCGATGGGATGAAGCTTTGCACTCCTACCAGCGCAGAGAGCAAGAAGAGCCGGATTCGTTCGAGATCACCATGGGTAAGATGCGCTGTCTGCACGCCCTCGGTGAATGGGATTTGCTCTCCAGTCTGTCAAAAGAGAAGTGGGCCAATGCCAGCCAGGAGTACCGTAAGGCGATTGCGCCACTTGCTGCGACTGCTGCATGGGGTTTGGGCAAGTTCGCGGACATGGACTCTTATCTGAGCGTCATGAAGGAGCAGTCGCCTGATCGAGCGTTCTTCGCCTCTATCCTCAACATTCACAACAACAGGTTCGAGATTGCTATTGATGAGATTGCCAAGGCTCGCAAGGGTCTCGACACAGAACTCAGCTCACTCCTTGGCGAATCGTACCAGCGCGCCTACCTGCCCATGATTCGCGTGCAGATGTTGGCTGAACTCGAAGAGATTATGCTGTACAAACAGCTGGGCATCAAGGAGAACCGCGAAAAGCAAGCATCCATGCGAAAGACCTGGATGAAGCGACTTAAGGGGTTGCAACCCAACCCTGAAGTCTGGCAGCGCATGATGAAGGTTCGACAGCTTGTTATCTCGCCAGACGAGGGCACCGACATGTGGATCAAGTACACCAATCTCTGTCGTAAGAACAATAGAATGAACCTCGCGAACAAGGCGCTGCAGAAGCTGCTCAACATCGAGGGCTCGGGCGATCACACAGTCGTCGAATATGTGCGCGAGAACGCGCACAAGATCTCTCATCCTGTGGCGTACGCAACGTACAAGTACATGTGGGCTGATCAGCACACTCAACAAGAAGCTCTCGACTCCATGAAGGACTTCACATCCCGACTATCAGACGATCTTGCAATGCGTGCCAGAGCGGCAACACATCCAATGATGGGACAGAACGGAATGAACGGCATGAACGGCATGACTAACGGCCATCCGCAGCTGTTCAACAACATGAATCCCTTTGCTGCATCGAACGGAGTCAACGGCATGGCAGGCTCCAGTACGCTCAATGGGTCTGCTATGGGCGTCTCACCAGCTGAATTGGCCGAGTGTCACCGTCTCCTAGCCAAGTGCTACCTGAAGCAGGGCGACTGGCAACAAGAGCTCCAAGGTGGAGAATGGGAGCACGAATACGTCCATGAGATTCTGTCAGCTTATGCTGCAGCAACGAGGTACAACCAGAACTGGTACAAGGCATGGCATGCTTGGGCGCTTGCCAACTTCGAGGTCATCAACTCCATCACATCGAAGGCCGATCGGGAATCTACAGATGTACCCTCTAACATGGTGCACGATCATGTCGTTCCTGCTATTCAAGGGTTCTTCAAGTCTATCGCGCTATCCTCGACTAGCTCGCTACAGGACACTCTTCGTCTTCTTACGCTTTGGTTCATGCACGGCGGCCTTCCGGAGGTCAACAGGACAATCACCGAAGGAACCAAGTCTGTACCAATCGACACCTGGTTGGAGGTCATTCCGCAGTTGCTCGCTAGAATCAACCAGCCAAACCCTACTGTGCGCCAGTCGATCCATCAGCTCCTGATCGAGGTCGGCAAAGCGCATCCACAGGCTCTTGTCTTCCCCTTGACTGTCAGCATGAAATCCGACGTGTCTAGACGTCAACGATCTGCAAAGGAGCTCATGGAAGCAATGCGCGAGCACTCACCTCGTCTCGTCGAACAGGCCGATCTTGTGAGCCACGAACTCATTCGCATCGCTGTGCTCTGGCATGAGCAGTGGCACGAGGGCCTTGAGGAAGCAAGTAGACTGTACTTCGGCGATCATAACATAGACGGTATGTTCGCAACGTTGGCGCCACTACACGCGATGCTCGACAAGGGTCCAGAAACGTTACGCGAAATAAGCTTTATTCAGTCTTTCGGCCGCGAGCTCCAGGAGGCTCGTGACTGGTGCAATACGTTCAGGACCTCTGGAGAGATAGGCGATCTCAATCAGGCATGGGATCTCTACTACCAGGTGTTCCGCAAGATAGCACGTCAGCTGCCGTCTCTAATGTCCCTTGAGCTGCAGTATGTCTCGCCTAAGCTCAAGGAGGCTCATGATCTCGAGCTTGCTGTTCCGGGAACATACCAGGTTGGTAAGCCTGTAATCCGCATCATCTCTTTCGACCCACTTGCCTCCGTTATCCAGTCCAAGCAGCGTCCTCGCAAATTGGAAATGCAGGGCAGCGATGGCAAGCCCCATACACACATTCTCAAGGGCCACGAAGATATTCGCCAAGACGAGCGTGTCATGCAGCTGTTCGGTCTTTGCAACACTCTTTTGGCCAACGACGTCGAGTCACGCAAGCGACATCTCAACATCCAGCGCTACGCAGCTGTACCGCTTAGTACACAGTCCGGTCTTCTCGGCTTCGTACCCAACAGCGATACGCTGCACGTCCTCATTAGAGAGTACCGTGACAGCAGGAAGATTCTCCTCAATATTGAACACCGTATCATGCTGCAGATGGCTCCGGACTACGACTGCCTCACTCTCATGCAGAAGGTGGAAGTTTTCGGATACGCACTCGACAATACCACTGGTCAAGACTTGTACCGCGTACTTTGGCTCAAGAGCAAGAGTTCTGAAGCCTGGCTTGACCGCCGTACCAATTACACGCGCTCGCTCGCAGTCATGTCGATGGTCGGCTACATTCTCGGCCTCGGTGATCGTCACCCGTCCAACTTGATGCTCGATAGGGTTACGGGCAAGATCGTGCATATTGACTTCGGTGATTGTTTTGAAGTCGCTATGCACCGCGAGAAGTATCCCGAGCGCGTGCCGTTCCGTCTCACGCGCATGTTGACGTACGCTATGGAAGTCAGCAATATCGAAGGAAGTTACAGGACAACGTGCGAACACGTCATGCGCGTATTGAGAGATAACAAGGAGTCTGTCATGGCTGTACTCGAAGCTGTAAGTCGCTGATTTTTCCCACGCACAGGTGCATCGTTGGCACTAACGGTCTTCAGTTCATACACGATCCTCTCCTGACATGGCGTCTCGGCAACCGTGGCGACTCCCCTCCCGAACCCAACTACCCATCTGAGCGTCGGCAATCTATCATGGGTGACATCACTGAGATGGGATCGATGGTACGGAATCGACACAGGTCGAGCATCGCACCGCCCAACGAAGCGGAAGCGAAGGAAGTACAGAACGCGCGCGCTCTGCAGGTTCTGTCGCGTGTCAAGGAGAAGCTTACTGGTAAAGACTTCAGGCCTGGCGAGGAGCTGAATTTCCAGATGCAAGTCGATCGCCTGATCAAGGAGGCGACAAATTTGGAGAACTTGTGTCAGCATTACATTGGTTGGTGCAGTTTCTGGTAAGCAGTCGGCGGACCTGGGTTGTATTACTAGCGGGAAGATGAGACATCTGGTCTGGTATGGTTGGCGTATGATGGGATGGGATGACTTTGTGGCATTTGTCTGTACCATTATGGCGTACGGACAGCGAACAGCATTGCGGGTGTCCTGGGATTCTGGACTCGAGACTCTATACGTCGCGAGTCTTGCATTTTGTACGGGTTGTATTGCTTTGACATAGGATGACTGACTGTTACCACTCCCACCTTGATCATCTGTAGTTGCCTATGTGATAAAAATGCTCGGAGATAAGCCGGATCGGCTAACCGAATAGTGGAACGCTATTTATGCTCTCGACAAGCTTGGGACGCCATTGCTCCACAATATCTGCGATGCTCACTTGTCTTTCCGTTTTTGAAAAAACGGCGGGGCATATGTGTTGTCGCATGTGCAGGACCAGAGTTGAGGTACTTAAACATGGTTTCCTAAAAACCTCAACTCCACGACACAGAGCTCGGCAAATCTGGAGAAGGGTACGTCAGCGCTCAATAACTCCACACCAACCGCTAGCTCCCGCTCGCCGAACATCTCCCTAGCCTCCAGTGCCATCATTCCTGCTTGCTTCGCCTTTGCCAATGCTACTCTGGCTCGTTACTCTTGCTGGACACCGCGATGAACGAGCGACAAGAGACTTTCTACACCGCTCGCCAACCTGCGAACGAGACACGCAGAGCAAGCATCGACACCGTCTCAAGCGCTGCGGACCGGCGCCGCTGGCGAAACCACGCTCACGTGCTTACGCCGGAACCGCAGCATATAGAACGCGATCCATTCGACGACTTCGCGGTCAACCTACCACCTTCAACACGCAAGAACTCGAACGAAAAATCGGATGAAAGCAGCGATGAGGCAATTGAGGAAGGGATAGACCCCCGAATCGGCCATCAAGGCCCTCGCACCGACGCGACTCTTGGTGGAAACGGCAACGTCCTCGGCCCCGATGAAGGCGAAGCAGAAAAAGAAGCACTCCCGGAAAGCGAACAGCCCACCGTCCCTGACCGCCGCCACACTCGCCTACCCTGGCGCGAACGCATCCGCCATTTCACGTGGACATGGTTCTGCCTGACCATGGCCACGGGCGGCATTGCCAACGTCCTGTACGCGGTGCCCTTCCGGTTCCGTGGGCTGTACGCCATCGGCGTGGCCTTCTTCTTGTTAAATCTTTCTCTGTTCCTTTTCAACATTGCCATGATCAGCAGCCGCTTTTATTTCTATCCAAGAACTTTCAGAGCGAGCTTTTTGCATCCGACAGAGAGCCTGTTCATTCCGGCATCAACTGTGAGTTTTGGCATCATCATGATGAACGTGTCTCAGTACGGGGTTGGCATGGCGGGGAATACAAATTGGCTGGAGCACACGATGATTGTGTTGTTCTGGGTCGATTGTGGATTAGCGGTTACGTTCAGTTTGGGGATTTACTTGATTATGTGGTCCACTACCACTTTCACGATCAACCAAATGACGCCGATTTGGATCTTCCCTGGTAAGTTCACGAGCCCTGATCATCGACGTAGGTTGAGATACTGACAGAACAATAGCCTACCCCCTCCTCATCATCGGTCCCCACGCCGGCACCCTCGCGCCCAAAGTCTCGAACCCCGATACCGCACTCCAGATCATCCTCGGCGGCTACGTTATTCAAGGCATCGGCTTCCTCGTCAGCCTCATGATCTACGCCGCCTTCATCTACCGCTTGATGACCCAGAAGCTGCCCAAAGAGTCCCTCCGCCCGGGTATGTTCATCTCTGTAGGACCCAGCGGCTTCACCATCGCCGGCGTCGTGACCATGGGCCAGGAGCTGCCTAGGGTCGTGCCCAGCGACTTCATGGGAGAAGGTAACGGCGAACTAGCAGGCAGAGTTGGCATGATCATGGCAAACTTCATGGGCCTTTGGCTTTGGGGTCTTGCGTTGTGGTTCTTCTTCGTTAGTGTTGGAGCACATTGGAGTTGTGCCCGCAGGGGCAAGATGGATTTTGCGATGACGTGGTATTCGTTTGTTTTTCCTAATACTGCTCTTACGACCGCGACGTTCGCCGTTGCGAGGGCACTGAACGGGAATCAGTCGATCAGGTATGTAGGATGTGCGATGACCATTGCTTTGATCATGATGTGGATGTTTGTGGTAGTCATGAACGTCAGAGCGGTGGTGATTCACCAGATCTTATGGCCTCAAAAACAGGAAGATCGAACGGAGGGTGGATGGAAGCAGCAAACTGCGGATGAGCAGAGAAGGAGGGTAGGAGATGGCGGGGAAAGTGCAGTGGGGAGGATCGTAAGGACTGTTAGTCGCAGCAGAGCGTTGGAAAGTGCGAACGTATCCGCCGTGCCGACAAGGTCACAGACGGACGCTGGACAAAGAAGGAGACAATGGAGCTTCACGGGAAATGGAGAAGGAAGATGAGAATGAGCACAGCTTTATGAACATTCAATCATCAGCCTCATAATACCTGAGAGACTTTCCATGATATTATGAGTCCATATCTGCTGTATATGCTGACTGCTCCTCGTCTGCTGCGCCAGGTCCAGTGTCAAGCGTGACAAACACTATGCAGGAGAATAGAGACAATCCGGTTTGTAACATTGAAGCCTGTAATTAGAGCTTGACTCTACATCAAGTATACCGCCCTCTAAGCTCAGGTCGCTTTGCCGAGACGCAGACGCCAATTTTGTTGTCTTTACGTGGCTATCGGCTATTCCTTTTTCTCGCTCTTTTTGGGTGAAAGCTCCTCGACGATATTGTTTGGGTCTTTCCAAGCCAACGCTACATATTTCGTGTGACTACCTCGAGCAAAGATTTCGCCTTTGCTATTGCTGAAGTTGATTGACGTGTATGCCAAGGTCTTGCCAACTGGACAAAGTCAGTTTCGTACGCACTTGTTGGTTGATTAAGCCGCTCATACACTTATCGCAAGTCACCTCAGCTTTGATCAGATCCCCAATCTTGCCTCCAGAGGATAGGTAGGTGACGTTCAGATCAGTCGAGACGCCAGTAGCAAAGAGACCACGAGAAGCAACTGCCAGAGAGCCTCCGAGATCGACCATGCTGGCTATCGTACCTCCATGAAGGATGTTCAGCCGGTTCTGCAAAGAATGTCAGTTCCAGTCAGATAATTGATACTTGCTGACGTACGGTGTGCTCTTTCTGAATATCAAGCTCGAACTTAACGCGGCCAGGAGTTGCCGAGGTTACGCGAAGCTGGAGTTACCAAAATCAGATCACTTCCCAATGATCGGTACAGCAAGAATCATGGTAAGACATACGCCATCTAGCAGCCTGGAAACCCAGTCTATTAGCAACAAGCAGCGTTGAGCTTTGACATTGAACATACCTTGGCTCCAGCCCAGAGTTGGCACGGAACGACTCCCACACCTTGTCAAATTATCAGCAACTTGGTAAAGCCGCGAATTAGATATTGCGGATACTCACAGATCTGACGAATTTGAGCGCAGGCATGCTTGCGACTTGACCCTCGGGTTGTCAAAGAGCGACGTCGGTGATTGCTTTGGAGCTACGGGCATTGAGCGGGAGCTAAGCAGGGGCGGAGCGGAGGCTCCTGTGGGGCTCCGCGTGGCCTTGGCACGTCATCATCGCATCGCTGCCTCTGACACTCGTTGAACCTTACCTTTCGCACTTGTCAACGTGCAACCTACGCGTCTGGTCCGCCGTCTTGCTACAAGACGATGATAGTACAATAGTACGCTGGACGACGCCCCTCAATCGTAACCATGTCGGCGCCTTCGTCCTCCCAAGCGCTCGAATACCTCCAAGGTCTGCCTCTGCAGACGCACCGGAAGCTCTACGAGGCACCTGCGACAGTGTTGGCAGTGTTTCGTTGCATGCTACCGCATCTTGGTATGTAGAATGATACACCAGACATGACATCTCACAGCTAACATGCATCTACAGCGAAGACACTGGTAATGGCAATGCTCTACATGCCCACTTCGTTCCCCGAATCACAGCTCAATGCCTGGTTCAAACCAGGCGCCACACGCGAGAAGTCGCACGCCTTGTTCGTTCTCGCACAGCTCCATATCCTCGACACAACCAAAGAAGACGACGGCAGACGGACACACTCGCTCTCTCCAGGCTTCAAGCGTAGCCTGCGACATGCCCTCGAAGGGTCGGGGAGAGACGGCTCATTTGGTGTGTCTGCTACAGCAGAGGAAAGTAGAGGCGAAAGAAGGGTCAGCGTTGCATATTTGGACGAACACGCGAAAGCGCAGTGGGAAACGATACTGTTCTATATGGTCGGCGGTGCTGCGGGTGTGGATGTCAAGTCAGAGATTGGTGCAGGAACCAAGAAGCTACTGCATGCTGGAGATCTGGTCAGGACATTCCATGGACAACCAAGAATCACGAAGGAAGGCTTCACCTTCGTCCTGCAAGAAACGAACGCGCAGGTGTGGAACCTGTTGATAGTATACCTGAAAATGGTAAACGACGTGAGTGCGCCCGTATCAGTATATGAAGCAACGGCTGCTAACTCCGGGCAGCTCGGCATGAATGAAACCGACGTCCTCTCCTTCCTCTTTATGCTCGGCTCCCTCGAACTCGGCCAGGCCTACTCAACTTCGACCCTCACCGCAACTCAACTGCAGATGCTCGACGATCTCTCCGCCATGGGGATTGTCTTCCGCTCGACCAAAGATGCCAAAGTCTTTTATCCAACACGGCTCGCCACAACCCTAACATCCGAATCCGGCGGCCTCAACACCTCCAGCGATTCCAGTTCCAGCAACAGCTCAGCAAGCCAAGGCTTCATCATCATCGAAACAAACTACCGCTTGTACGCCTACACCAACTCGCTCATCCAGATCGCCATCATCTCGCTCTTCTGCAAGCTACAGCACCGCTTCCCAAACCTGATCTCGGGCAAATTGACCAAAGAATCCGTCCACAAAGCCGTCTCACAGGGCATCACATCATCGCAGATCATCTCCTACCTGACAACCTACGCACACCCACAGATGCAGAAGAACAAGACCTTCATCCCGCCTACCGTCATGGATCAGATCCGGCTCTGGGAGTACGAAGGCGAGCGCGTCGAGACGGAGAACGGGTACTTGATGCGCGAGTTCAGCTCGCAGGCCGAGTACAAAGATGTAAAGAAGTATGCGGAAGAGTGCGGCGTGCTGAAGTGGAGCAGCGATGAGAAGAGGATGTTCTTCATTAGTCATGTCGAGCAGGTGAGCGCGTATCTGAAGAGTAAAAAGGCGCCGAGGTGAGGACTTGCCGCTCGATCCGGTTCTCGAACCTGAGCTTCCTGGGAGGAGGGTGTAGCAAGGACGACATACGGTGTACGGCGTACTTTGAATGGGAATACCACAAGAGCTCCGGGAATGTCTGGGGATAAGCAGAAAGCATCTATTACGATGCTCTCGTAGAATTGGTATCTTTATATAAACGAACAAATGCTCAGCATACATGCTGCATCAACGCCGCCAAATGCCTACTTTTAAAGCCTTCTAAACAACCTCGTCGTCCTCATCAGCGCCGAAGTCCTGAACTTGCTCCTCAGGCACAAGCACCATCTCCTCGCGATCCACATCCTCATCCCCACCATCCACCATCCGCACCTCGCGCGTCGGCAGCTGTCCACCACCCGCCTTGAGCGCCTCGATCTTCGCACCAGTAATACCCCTCACATACTCCTCGAGATGTTCGTACCCCGTCATGACCGCCTCGCCCTCAACATCACCGCCAACATGTACAGGTCGTGTGCTTTCACCGTACATCTCACCGGTCACGAGCGAGAGCTCGTCCGGCCGTGTGAACAGCACATCGAACGCAGGCTTGAGCTCGAACACGGATTCGAAGACGGAGCGGCGGCCGAGGATGTACAGGCCCAGACGGGCGCGGGAGAGCGCGACTGTAAGGCGGCGGATGTCGCGCAGGTAGCCGATCGCGCGGGTGCGGACGAGGGAGAGGATGACGTCTACAAACTGCGTTAGCATGTGATCCGCAATCCGACGTGGGAGGATAAGCTAGAGGTTGGAGATTGGAAGAACTTACAGTCATTCTGCTCGCCCTGGTACTTGTCGACCGTCGCGACGATCTTGGGGCGCCCGAAGAACGGGTGGTCTCTACACTTTGCGTTCAGGATATCGTTGATGAGCCCTCTTTGCCCGGCATACGTCGTGAGGATCGAGATCTTGTGCGCAGGGTAGTTGAGCAAGCGCATGTACATGAAAAGCGCGACCGCGTATTCGGCCTCGCCCAGATTGACAAGCCAGTGCGGCGTTGGCTCTGCTTCGCCCTTCCCTTTGTAGTCTGGCACGTTGATGAATTGAAACTCGTGCTTGAAGCCTGCATTGGCGACTTGGAAGGCAGGCGCGCTGAGCACAGAAGGCAGGTTGCTGAGTGCTGGGTAACGCCATCTGTAGAGTTCTGCGATTGTGGGCCGAGCACGGCCTTGCTGATCGAGCATTATGGTGGGCGCGCCAAGGCGGACGAGACGCTGGAAGAGGGATTGTTCAAGGTTTGCGTACTGCCTGAAGGCAAGGTTCTGGATAATGGGGGAGTTTTGAAGGTGGTCACCGCAGAGGACGATGCGCTGGAGGGGCAGCTCGCCGTTTCGCGGATCTTGGAGAGCGAGGGGAATGAAGTTCTCGATCTCGGTGATCTGAGCGGCTTCCTCCATGATTACGTTGTCGTAGTGGAAACCAAGAGATGCAATCTCTTGTCTCCGCATGGCAGCGTGGGTGGAGGTCATGGCGATAATACGGGCTTCCTTCACGAGAAGGTAGTTCGCTTTGTCGCGAGGGTTGCGCAGAATCTCAAAAGGACGAATGTCTTCGAGTTCTGTAAAGATCTTCTCGACATGGCGGTAGCATCCTTGAACGATATCGAGAACCTGCTCGCGGCTTGCTTCGGGCGGGAACAAGGGCTGTGGCGCATTCGAGAAGTAATCTTTGAGTGGGAACTCGGCAACTATCTGCTCAACGCTGGTCTCTTCTGATGTGATGCTGTCCCAGTACTGTGTCCAGGCAGGTTTGACATAGACCAGATTGAAGTAATCCGCTGTCTCGCACGACTGGCCATGAGCACCTGGTGCTCCGAAGTTCTTCGCAAGTCGATCTACTTCAGCCAGGTAGTATGCGCCCCTTTCGAGGAAGGACTCCACACGGCCATGCTTACTGTAGCTGGCTTCTGTATCAAGATCTTCCTCTCCATGACCGAGACGTAAAAGATGCCGCTCATCGATGTCGAGCGCGACAATCTTCTGGAAGAGCTGGTTCAACGCCTGATTGCTGTGCGCAATGAGCAAAGTTCGTTGGTCCGGAAAGTTGTGGTAGATGTTGGATATAATTTGGGTCGCAACGTCCGTCTTTCCGGTACCCGGCGGTCCGAGCACGACCGTGAGACCAGGCTGCGTGCCAGAAGTGATGGCCTCGACCTGTGCAGGGGTAAATCTGACTGCATTCTGCTTGAGAACATCTGCAGGGTACGGGCCCATGTTCGGAGGCTTGTATGTCGAGACATGCAGAGACTCGTGTGCAGGCTGCGCAACCTCGACCTGATCGCGACGCCGTTTTTTCGAAGGTTTGGCAGGTGCAGCGGCTGGCTCAGCGGGTGCAGGGTACTTCACGACGTAGGGTGGTCCAAACGCTCCTTCTGCGTCTTCTGCGGGTTCTATTGTCTTTCCTGGTAAGGATTCAACCAGGTGCTGCCAGTCCAAGAACGTGTCGCGGAAGTCGATCGACTGTAGGCGATTGGGCAAGCGGGTGTAAGTCGCAGAGGAAGGATCTCCGTAGCCCAGGAATACTTCTTGCAGCCAGGATGGTGCCGGAATGTCGGACAGAGTCAGACGTTTGATTGATTCGAGAATGGGCAGGAAGTTGTTCTCCCGCCCTCTACGACGAGCGATCATGTTGATGTTCTCGTAGATGTTGGGTCGGCCTTCCGCAACCTGGTCCATGTCGGTTTGATACTGCTTTGCATCAATGTTGACCACGAGTCGTCGTGATCTCGCTCGAGGAGCGAAGTCGCTGTTTTGTGTCTGGTCACGCAAAGGCCGGCCATTGTCATCCAGCACTTGGACAACCTGGGCACATCTCAGCCTTTGCAGACCAGCTTGTTCACCTGTGTTCGCATCGCTGTGACCGTTACTCATGGGCGCATCGTCCTTGCCTTCTACGGTCAGGAGGAACACCACGTCATCCGGCCTCAGTGAATCCCACTCTCTGCGTACGGGCAATTGCAGACGGCTGACATCCAGAACAATCTCCGCACGCACATAAGCGGGGTGCTCGTCCCCAACTTTCGAAGGGGCCACATCGACAATGCCTGGGGCATTGATCGGGATCGACATCCTGGAAAAGCCACCGAACCTGGTGTTGGCACCCTTTCCTCGCGGTTGTACACGCTTGATCACATCCTCCATGTCCTTTCGAATACCATAGAAGGATTCGGCGCGGTAGAGGATGTACGACCTCCACAAGAAGTCGCCCATGGTCAGATACTGCAGGTTCAGCTTTGGAATTGCGAGCGGTCTTGATCCATTGTACGACTCGTTTCGAAGGAACGTGGTCTCGTAAAGAATCTTTTCTGTGGGAAGAACAGGCATGTCGCGTATGGTGTCCTTGAAGATGGGCCTCTGCTCGACCAGCGAGACAAGAGTCTCCATGTAGAAGGTTCGGTCACGAACCAGGAAGGTGGTGCTTGGATAGTCTGTCCGGAGGCCCATAAGAGAGCAGAGCTCCTTGAGCTCATCGTCGCTCAGTGTGCGCAAGTGGCCATCCAGCTCTGTCCGGTTGCCAATGCTGCCGAAGTTTGCCAGTGCCATCAACTGCAACTTGTCCTGGAACGTAGCATAGCCTATCCGCTGCAATTTGGCAAGTGTGTCGTAGTGTTGCTGATCGTACTCCAGCTTTGATAGCTGTTTGCCGGTTTGGTCTTCGATGGCAAAGTTGGTGAAGTGGCTGAGCAGGCTGTAGAGATCGCGGAACAGACCGTTGTCCTCGTCTGCGTACATGGGTGACAGCCTGATGGCAGGGAGCAGGTTTAGGTCGTTCGACAGGGTGTTGACATATCTCCTGGTCGGCAGCTGGCTCTGCAAATCGGTCAAGAGCTCTACAAAGCGCTCGCAGTACACCAGGTTGTCGCCCATCTCCTGCTTTGTGTTGCTGTTGTACAAGCGATCGATGAAGTCCAGCACAAGAGTGTACAGCCACGACCGTTCGAAGCGCAGCCTGGCCTGCAGTGTCTCGTCGGCGGCATCGAAGCGCTTGCCTGACGCGCGCCATGCCTTGCGCAACATGTGGTGTTCCTCGAACTGCTGCTCGCGGGCCGAGTCGGAGTGGAGGTTGTGCCATATCGATATGCCCACGAGCGGCGCACACTCTTTGCGCACGAGACCACTGTCGAGCGACTGGAATGCGCCGATGACGAAGGATACCAGCTGGGTCCGGATCTTCATCGGCTGCGAGGGGTCGACGGTCATGGAGAGAATGCGGCGGAAGAACGAGGAGAAGTCGGCGGGCTTGCTTGTGAAGTGATCTGACGGGGCTGTTAGTACTCGTCCCATAGGCGCAGAAGCGCACGACGTACCCCATGACGGCAGGTTCTCCCTCCTCTTGACGTTGACCATCAGCGCCAGCAGCAGGTGGTGGTAGTCGGACGCATCCTCGGTGAAGCCTGGCCACAGGTATCGCTCGAGCAGCTGCAGGTTCTCGAGCACAAGCAGCGACGAGTAGGCGAAGTCGACACTGTCCAGCTCGTCCCACAGCTCCTTCTTGACCACGTCCGGACGCACCTTGGGCGTCTTCTTCGCGGCCAGCCAGTTCTTCCGGGCGACCTGCGCAAAGTGGTTCTCGCCATGCAAGTCGGCGACAGTTGGACGGGCGTGGACCATGGCTGTGTCGCTCGCGGCGCCGGACGAGGGTCCCTCTATGCCTTCCATCTCTTGTGTGCGGATTGTCGTCGGGGTCGGGGGGCACCAATCGCAGGGCGCGCAAGCATTGCTGGTCGCGACGGTCGCGCGTTACAGATGTCGGCTGGCTTGGCGCTCTACAAAAGTTACGTCGGCAAGGCTGAAGCTGGCGCATGCCGCACAGACAGTTCTAGCGCTAACCGGGGCCATCAACCTCACCCTCACCATCCAAGCACGACTTGGTCCAGCAACGCACAATGTCTTCGCAGGACGCCGCTGTCAGGCACCAGGCCGTCGTGCCGGACAAGGTTCCCACCGGAGAGTACCCAGTAAGCAATTGCCGCCATGCATCGCGCGCAATGGGTGCACATGGCTAACTCGCTGCAGCTCATCGACAACGACCCGTATGCCTCCACCCCCTCTACACGCCCCCGACCGACTGCGCGCACGTACTGACAAGCCCCGAAGACATCTCTCGCGCGTAATCCGCTATGCCCGCCCCTCTGACTGGCTCACGGGCGCGGCCGTCGGTGCCATCAGCCCCGGTCTGATGCTGTACTGGGAGCGAGTCTCGCCCTCGTTTGTTGGCAAGGGCGGATTTGCCCCCGTCATGCGCTTGAGCGGCGCCGTCGGTGTCGCTGGTGCCGTCATCTTCGCATACTCGAGGTCCGCATGTACGTGCATGATATCTGCAATTGGATCGACTCTCATTGGCCCGAACACCTTACTGACACAAGACAGCCCGTTTCTACGGCGCGCGCGAGAACCGCCGTGAGATCGAGATGGACATGCGCGAGATGGTCGACAAGGTCAAGCGCGGCGAGCCGCTGTACGGCACCACTGAGATGACCGAGTACATGCAGGGAGTTGCCCACAGGAACTCGCGCTACGCAGCCACATTTGCCCACGTTCTGCCATGGCCCAACATGGTCAATCACCCCTACCACGGCGTCGACACGGCCAAGTACTACCGCCAGGCCGAGTTGGAGCTGGAACAGGAGAAGAACGTCCCCGCAAGGCGCTAGAGCTAGATCCCAGAAAACAGAAAAATACCAGGCGCTTTCTTTGGGCCACGCAGCTGTACATAGCCTCGAAGAGCCAACACAGGATGTATCAACATGATTTCTTTATTCATACTTGACCATTCTACTGCTACATCATCCTCCTGCTACGTCCATCTTGGCCAAGTTCTTTACGACCCCGCCAGCGCCCCCAGCACCCTCTCCTGCCCGAAGCTTTCCATCTTGAAACGGCTCATCCAATCGTCCCTATTGACATACCCCCCACAAATCCTCCTCTTTCCCGTAAAAGCACTCCTCCCATGCAACACCCTCCAATTATCAAAAACTAGCACTCTCCCCGGGACAAGCTGCTCCCAGTACTCGTTCTCTTTCTTCTTGAGCAGCGCATCGAACTTCCTCGCCGCATCATACCACGTCTCGACCTCTTCGATGGGCAGCTCGATGCTCGCCCGGTCGGACGAGTTCCACCTCACACGCAGCAAGTCGCCTGTCGCAGCATCGTGCTCGAGCACAGGGAACCCGCGGTAAGGCTGGATGCTGATGCCCTCGTTCCCGGACGCGTGGGCGTGCACGTTGGTCTCGCTCAGGACCCTGTACGCCTGCCTGTCCGTCTGCAGCAACTCGTCGGCGACCTTGAAGCCGTCGACGAGCAGCGACGCGCCGCCGGAGCCGTCCGTGTGCGACAGCAGATGGAATGCCTGCAGCCCTGCCGGGTCCGAGAAGTACGTGTTGTCCGTGTGCGCTTCGAGCGCGATGTTGGTGTACGCTGTGTCCTGGCTGGCTAGGTCGGCGGTGAAGTCGTAGAAGCCGCCGTAGTGCGTTTCGCGGATGAACGCGATGCGGCGGAGCAAGTCCTCGGTGGCCTGTGGAGTGTCGTGGGGCGTGTCGTTGATGTAGCAGAAGCCGTATTTGCGCTGTATCGTGTCAATGATCACGTGGGGGTTTGGAAATGAGGGTCGGAGCAGCTTACGAGTTGACGCAATACTGGTCCCATGTTGTCGCGGACAGCCTCCGAGTACGAAACCATGGGCTTGTGGCGCGAAATCTCCGAGGCCCAGAGTTCTGTCGGTGCGAGGCCCTGGCGTGTAACGGCTCTGCTATCGAGGTTCGCCACTGCATTCGCTAGGAAAGGCTGAGCGTATGTGCTCTTGTGGCCATCACTCCATTCAATTGAGATTTGTGTCTTAGATGCCTCCATGTCCTTTGTGCAAGAGGCAGCCTTGATCGACAGATCTCTGGGGATCGCAAATGTGTCCTGGAGTCTTTGCTTCGTCGACTCATGCATACAATTGCTGCATTGGCAGTTGTCTCTGAGCCAAATGTTGGGAAATACCTTCCCATCGAGAGAGACTTTATTGTTTGCGAACGTTATATGGGCGTTGATAGTTTCCGGTTGTGCAGACCCATACTGTGTACGAACGCGTGTGGGTCCATTGAGCATAGATGCCAGCTTGCGTCGCTGTTCATATAGGGCGTCAAGTTCTCCATCCAATTTTTTGAGGTCCGAACGAACCTTACTTGAATTTGACTCATCTTCTTTACTCAAGACCTGGTTCAGTTGCGGCAAAGTCTTCTTCTTCGCAACTGGCTTGGGTACAATTGTTGTCGTTGATGGCTCCTTCGAAAGAACAGTCTCAAGCGGTGGGACTGGTGCGACTTCTGTAGACTGTAAACGAGCGTATCTCGGCACGATCAACTACAAGTACTGTCAAAGGGTATTCCGTTATGCTCTGAGGAGGCGTTCACAGACCTTCGCACGCCCCGTGGCAACTCGAGCGCCCTGAGAGCATCGGAGAAGATGCATGGCAGACATCACGCGCCACCAGCGAGCAGTCGATCAAACACGGATCAATAAAAAAGAACCGTCAAATGACCAAAGCTTTGCGCGACAGAGTCACAACTGCAGATATGTGTATGTAGAGCGGATGTGCAGCTTGAGGTTTAACAAGCCCGCACTCGGCCGACAAGACAGGATCACGAACACTTCCCGAGGTTGACCTTCAGCATCACGTCAACCATCACGACGGTTCAGATGCTCTGATAATTGACAGATCGCAACACTGATATCGAAATCAACTTCCTCAACACTTCTAGTGCCGGTGAAAAGGGAAGTGTCTTTTGTTTTGCAGATAAATCTGGCTACCGGTGTAACACACATTCGATTGTAGCCAACAGGTTTGCTGTTGTGTTGCAGACAGCGCACAAACAGTCTCTGAATGCTTCCTGTACCCTCAAGGACTCTACTCTTGCAGCCAGCTTTCTTGCAAGTCCACGTTCTCTGGAACGCAAGGAACAATTCGCTTCTTCCAGCTTGCCCCTTGGGCTTGTGAGCCGGACCTTCCTTCATTGGTTCAACCTCAGAGCGGGGCAAAGCTCCATCGCTAGGTGCAATATTAGAGCTCTTGTCTGATACTGTTCAAGGAGACTCTACGCACATCAGATGGTTTATTGACGTAACCACATTGTCTAACATCAGATGGGATATATTTGTGACAATTTTCAGATCTTCTCATCGAATCAAAAGGCACCATGGCCTAATGGTAAGGCGTTGCTTTCCGGTTAGATAACCTGGCAAAGACTGTGGGTTCGAGTCCCACTGGTGTCGTTTTTGCTCTTTGCTACTCCTTTTTTGCATCATCTGCGATAGCTGAAAGATGATGGAAGTGGTGTGTAGTGCTCTGAAGTGTGACTATGTCGAAGTCACGGAAGGAGCGCTCTGCGCACTCTGTCGACTATAACAGCAGAATGTTGTAGCTTCCAGAAGCGTTATTAGCTTGCAAGACACACCGGACAGTTCTTGACTGCCTCCAAAATTTTCGAGACTCTGCAGCTTGAAGGCGACTTTCCTGCAACGCAAGAGTCTACACAAGCAACACAAAGCAAGAGGACACAAGATCGAACCTCAAGACGACAGTACAAAATACAATGACTGGAGACTTAGCTCTAAGGTGCTACATTTTGGCATGGCATCGATTTGCATATCTTGAGCTGCTACAGATATTCGTTCCTAGCCAGAATCAGATATGAAATAGGTGACACTGCGCAACAAATCGAACATCCAGTTGTGTCCAAGCCTTAACCAAGAGGAACGCGCTTCGTGTGATCGAGAACATGGTGGTTGATTTGAAAGGTGTGTAAGTCCACCTGAATCGGGAAGCTTCGAACGCGCCAAGACCGGAGTAATCGCGGGAGAGCTTCACGTTCGTCACCTTAGCTGCCTCCCAAACAGCTTCACGTCAATACCCCACCGACCCGACTTTCGCCAGCGACACCCCCTCCGGTCGCTCCCGGTTTATAACTATCATCAGGATATCTTTCACGCCTCATCTCCCAAAACATCAGCCCCGCCAAACACCGCCACCATGTCCACACTTGAGGATCTCGATGACCTTGAGCGCCACGAGAAGGAAGAGAAGAAGGACGAGGACAAGAAGAAAGACGGCGATGCCGGCAAGGATGGCAAGAAGGCCGACGGCGACGCGGAAATGGAGGATGCCGAGCCAGAAGAGGAGCCACTCGACGAGGAGATCCTGAACTCAAGCACACGAGACATCGTCGCGCGGAGGCGGTTATTGGAGAACGATATGCGCATCATGAAGAGCGAGTTCCAAAGGCTCACACATGAGAAGGCGGCGATGAACGAGAAGATCAAGGACAACCTAGACAAGATCGAGAACAACAGGTACGCTTCATGTCCCGAGCTGCATACTCACCAAGTGAAGGTGGCGGAGATAAGCTTACATTTACAGGCAACTACCGTACCTGGTCGGCAACGTTGTTGAGATACTGGACCTGGACGTCGAGGCAGAGGCCAAGGAGGAGGGCGCAAACATCGACCTGGACGCCACCCGCGTGGGCAAGTCGGCGGTCATCAAGACGTCTACGAGACAAACTATCTTCCTGCCTCTCATCGGTCTGGTAGATCACGAGAAGCTCAAGCCGGGTGATTTGATTGGTGTGAATAAGGATTCGTACCTGGTTCTCGACACACTCCCCGCTGAGTACGACAGCCGAGTGAAGGCCATGGAGGTCGACGAGAAGCCTACGGAGAAGTACACAGATGTCGGTGGACTGGACAAGCAGATCGAGGAGCTGGTGGAGGCTGTTGTCTGGCCCATGAAGGAGGCCGAAAGGTTCAAGAAGATCGGCATCAAGGCGCCAAAGGGTACGACCAAACCGTCAACATCTCATACAATTGCATGCTAACAAATATAGGTGCCTTGATGTACGGCCCTCCCGGTACCGGCAAGACCCTCCTCGCCCGAGCCTGCGCCGCGCAGACCGACGCCACCTTCCTCAAGCTCGCAGGCCCGCAGCTGGTGCAGATGTTCATAGGAGACGGAGCCAAGCTGGTCCGTGACTGCTTCGCGCTAGCCAAGGAGAAGGCGCCTTCGATCATCTTCATCGACGAGCTCGACGCCGTGGGCACAAAACGATTCGACTCCGAGAAGTCTGGTGACCGTGAAGTCCAGCGAACCATGTTGGAGCTTCTCAACCAGCTCGACGGTTTCGCATCCGACGATCGCGTCAAGGTTCTTGCTGCTACCAACCGTGTCGATGTTCTCGATCCTGCTCTGCTCCGTTCCGGTCGTCTAGACAGGAAGATCGAGTTCCCACTGCCGAACGAGGAGGCCCGCGCCCAGATTATGCGCATCCACTCGCGAAAGATGACCGTTGACGAGGGTGTCAACTGGCAGGAGTTGGCGCGCAGTACCGATGAGTTTGGTGGTGCGCAGCTCAAGGCTGTCTGTGTTGAGGCTGGTATGATTGCGCTGCGTTCCGGGCAGCAGAAGATCAGCCACGAGCACTATGTCGATGCCATCGCCGAGGTGCAGGCGAAGAAGAAGGACACTGTCAATTTCTACGCTTAAGGTACTGGGCTGCATGGTGGGGAGTCTGTGCTCGCTGTGAGCAGCGCTCGTATTACAAGATAGAGTTTGTCACGACACCACAATTCTAATGACATTGATCTAAAGCCGTACGCTGCTTGCAATCCTCGAGTCGTTGCGGGATTTTCTGCGAAGAGCATCCAGGTTGGCCTTGGTCTTTGGGGTCTACGAGATTGCCTTTGATTTCTGAATATCGTTGATACAGATGTAGACCACGCTGCACACAGCCTTCGATCCTTGTGGGCAAACTTTTACGACAGCCCAGCATGCCCACACCGATCCAACTCGTCAGTGCACTCCATCGCCACTATACCTTCGACAATCTCAACGTACATGCAGCTGCACGGTAGATTTATAGCTTTCCAAATCCTCCGTCTCCCGTCGGTTGGATGGATCAGTAACGTCCTGAAGCTCATGGAGATGTCCAGGCCCGTCCAACATCTTTGTCTCATCAGCTCTGTTCCAGCCTTTGCCCCTGAACAAGTTGGCAAAGCTAGCCTTTCGCGGCGTCAGTTTGCGTACAGCGCGGCCAATGGGTCCTTTGACAGTCGAGTCGTCGGGCTTACGAAGTGAGGGTGGCAGATCGAATTTTGAATCGAGGAGTTTGTGGTTTCTGCGGTATTTGTACTCAAATTCCTGCTGCTTGTTAACCATATTCTTCGTATGATCGGACGGGATTGAAGAGCTTACATGAAGGCTGTCCGCGGCCTGTGTAGAGGCGCAGATATCTCTGAGTTGCATGAAGATTAAGATCATGGCCCTCCTCTCGTCCTGTATACTGCACTGTCCCAATGGTCCGTCGCCTTCTAGCTTGACTTCAGGGTGCAATTGTGCTACCATAGCTTCTGTGCGCCATTGATCGAACCGTGATTGGAATCGACCAGCCCAATATAACGGTGGCATGTAGTCTTTCACCTGTACGAAAGAACCTTTGTTAGCACTGTTTGGGTAGAAACGCTGGGAGAGGAACCAGCATCGATGGCTTGTCAGCTCTCTAGTGGGCTTGTCCGAACGCGATATAGAGATCGAACTCTTGGAGAATCTTGGATCCAGCTTCACTTCTACGGGCGGCAACGCAGTCGTATCGCTGGATAATGTCGACAGGGACCCGAGCTGAATATTGTTGAGCTCGATGCTTCTGCCGACGTCTTCATCTTGGAACCGGTATAGCGTCTTCGACTGATCGGTGAGACTCGCTTCATCCGCATCTTCTGGGACTTCAGACACAGTTGCTGACACAGAAGCAGACATCGACTTGATCGACCCAGACTCCTTCGACCTTTGGATGGAGGCTATGTCAGACAGCAGGGATTGGCTAGAAGATCCATTCTTGCCCGAAGCCATGGGCAGGCGATAGCATGAATTTGACGATGAGATGGAGAGGTCTTGCTGCGTGACGGGACTTATGAGGTTTGAGAAAGAAGGCAACTTGCATTGGTCTGGGATTGGGGGCATTGGTGGAGGGGCCTCCGAACGTCTTCCAAGATGATGAAAAGTGGAGGAACGTGGGAGTCTTCTCACCTGATGGTTTGCGGCAGCAAATACTTTAGAAGGCCCCCAAACCCCAGCAAGCCCGTTTGGTGTTCCCAGTGTCCTTCTCTGCACATCGTTGTAGGTCTCAGGCCGTGTCTTTGGCGGTGGTGCGAGAGGCAGCTCTAACAGATCGATCGTTGAGAGCGTCGGTGTCGATGAACCTGTCAAAATCAAGTCTAGGCCGTTCGTAAGAGGTGTATCTTCTGGATGGCAGGGCGAGGGCGGCTTGTGCAAACTTTCCAGGGCCATTGCTGAGAGACGCTTGGCTGTCACTGGTGTTTGCATGAGGTGCGCACTCAAGCGTTTGGCGCTGACAGATTGTGCAAAACTTGCCCGTTTGTTCTGTGTTGGCAGAGTGCCAGGTCCGTATGATCTTCTGTTAGCTGCTGCAGATGGCACTGCCAGACTCTCCCGCTTTATAAGTCTCTCCTGAACCTGCGACTGCCGCTGAGCCGTACGTTTGCTCGTCGGCACGTTCTCTACCAGAACGGGCTTTTGAGATGTGGAAAAAGCGAGAGGCCGCTCAGGTCCTGGTCTTCTTGGTGCCATGAAGCTCGCTGACTGAGGCGTACTCGACGTCACCAGGTTCGAAGTTGTTTTCGAGCGGACTGTAGCCTTAGACAGAGAGCCTTGAACAACGGAAGAGAACGACTGGCGGTTTATCGCAGTCCTTGCTTGCAATGGCGGTCTGGAAGGCACATATTGGCGTGGACTCGAGACTCGACGTGTCGACTGTGGTGGGCTTGGAGTCGGTATGCGAGACAGCGGGGCGGCTTTCGAGTCTGTCATGGCAGTGTCCAGAGATGTCTCGTTCGCTTCGCAAGGTTTGACCACGGGCGATGACTCGGTGTCTGGCTTGACAGGCCTTGGTATATAGCTGAAGGTGCGCGCTCGAGGTAACGGACGAGGTGTCTGAAGATCTTCACTCGCTCGTGCGCTTTCTTGTGATGATAGAGGTGAGTCACCAGAGGTGGCCACCGATGTGGCGTCGCTTTGAAGTGAAAGGAAAACGTGTTCCATGATCGCAGTAGAGCTATTGTTGGTGCTGGGCGCGCTCACAGCCAGTGACGCGTTGCTCGAAGGTTGCCGGCCAGACATACTTTTCCGTTGCGAAAGTGAGATGAATGCGAGGCCATTGCTGAGTCTTCTACGAAACTTGCTCTTTGCGTTCTGTTGAAGGTCGTTACGTACGCCATTTTGAGACGTTGGCTTGTCCCTCCTGCCCACCATCTTTGTGCCTCCGCCGGTATCAGCAGCCTCCCAGTGAGCACGCAGTTGCTCGAATCTCCGTTGTCGGTCTGGGAAGGTTAGCATGGCGATGACGTGGTGCAGAGCGTGAGTGGGGACAGGTACTTATGTTGTGCAGCTGTGGTGGAGAGTGAAGAATTGGGCAAGGAAGGAACGAGCATAAAGATACGCATGACGCATGCAAGTTAACGGGAGAACGAACAATATTGAACCGATGAAGACGCGCGCAGGTCAAGATATCGCAATCAAAAATCACGGTGAAATAAAACAGGCTTTAGTTTGAGCTACTACGAGAGAGGGTATACAAAAATGAAAGCCAGAAACCCAAAACGCCATGCTATGCTCTGTTATCCCTATGCAACAAATGTTCATGTCCCATCTCATTCCGAGTCGCTATCGATGATGAACCCAGCTCTCGTATTTCTTGCTACAGGTCTGCGAGCAACGGGAACATCGTCATCGTCGTCGTCGTCGTCGTCCACCATGATGGCATCTTGAGCCCTAGATGAGGTCGCCGCTGCCAGTGGCTTTGGAGTGTCGTCCTTGCTGCCAGCATGCTGTGAAGAAAGCGGTGTGTCTGTGGCCTCATCCTCACTCTCATCGGCAACTTCTTCGGATGGCGCACGGCTGCTTACGCTAACAGCGTCATCCATATCCTCATCCTCGTCGCTGTCGTCGAAGGGGCCTGCTTTGCGCTTTGGTGGAGATTTTCGTCTTTTGCTCTTCTTGGCTGAGTCCTCCGCCTTCCTCTTCTTCGACAGTTCTTTCTTGGATACCGCCGGCTCGACAGTACCGAGCACAAGCAACTTATTGAACTGATTCATAGTCTCTTCCCGGAGTGCTTGCTCACGTGCAAAGAAGGCTGTATCTTTGTCTGCGTCCCACTCTTCGTCATCTGAGTCGTGCACGAACATCGTACTCTTTGTCTTCGCCTGCTTCTCGATCTCCTTCTTGCGTCGCGCTTCTGCTCTGGCCTCACGCTCATCGTCGTCCAGCTCGACAGGTGTGTGGGCTCGCCTACGCCGCTTGAGCTTCTTCCTTTCGCCATCAGGCTTTCTATCTGTAACATCATCCACGGCGTACTCCCCACGGTCTCGCTCAGAGTCGTGATCGACGCCATCAGAGTCGTCATCAAATTCAGCACGGCGTGTCGACCGGCGAGCTGCAGCTGCGCTACGGAGAAAGTCTTCTGGTCCCTTGCCATTTTCATAGATCGGCGGGTCAAATTCGAATTTGCGAATGAGGTCAATAGCCTCTTGAAGTTCGGCTGATGTCAATGACGATGGAATCACCCATGAAGCCTCAGGATCATCATTCGCGCCTAGCCTTATGAAGCCCACCAGGGTCATGAGGAGGCGGAGCTTATTGTCTTTGAACATGGCGACCTTGCGCTCCTCAGTGTCATGCTTGACAACTAGATCCTGTTAGCGAAGCAACAAAGAAAGTTGCAGTGATAACTTACGGATTGAAGGTGGGGAAGGTGCTGCGGCGTCGGCAGTTTCAGGTGCTGCCTCGCCGTCAGGATTCTCAGCCGCTGTCAGCTCCTTGCGGGCCTCTTTTGCACCTTCCCATGCCTTGCGCTCCTCAACAGCCGATGCAAGTACGTCTCGAACCCAGTGCAAACCATCTGACTTCTGTTGGTTGACCAATACACCAACGGCAACACCGACCTGATCAGGCTTCTCCATTCCAGGTTTGACTTCCAGCTCAGCTGGCGCGCGCGGTGCACGCTTGAAGACTTCCCGGTCGTGACCGTGCTCAAGGAAATAAATGGTCTGAGGTATCTTGCTGAAGAGCATCTCGACAACCAGCTCTGACCGCTCTTGCACTCGCTTGGCTACTTGTCTGAAGAAGTGCCTGACGAAGTCGTCCCACTCTTTGTAGGCTGGAGACTCTGGGTCCAGGCCGCGCGGGCCTTTCATCATCTTGTTGAAGAGATGGATGATGTCGACTCGACAAAGCAGAACTCCGAGCTCCATCTTGTATGCAACGCGATGGAAGAAACGATGAGCACGCTTCAGCTGCTCAGGATCAAGGTCGCTGAAGAATCGAGTGAAAGCGACGAAGGTATTGACACTGCTCTGGTTCACAAACTTAGCAGCAAAGCGGCTGAAGTCGAACTTGCGTTCGGTGACTGTCTTCTGGGCTTGCTGTAGGTCTTCGTTCTCAGAGATGTGTCCTTCATCCTCGCCCTCAGCTCCATCTGCCTGTGCTTGCTTCTTCTTGATCTTGCGAGCACGACGCTTCGATTTGATCTGCATATCCACGTTCTGCTTGGCATAGCGCTCCAGCATGCGCAAGAAGACATGGGACAGTTCTGTGACAGCATCAAGATAGCCAAAACCCTGATCTTTGTACGACCTCAAGATCATCACAACGCGGTCGTGAGTTGATTCTTCGTAGAAGATACGGTTCTGGATGTTCTCGGCAATCTCTTGGTCGTCTTCCAATCCAGACTCGGACATCTCGTGTACAGTAAGGAGGATCTGAGTGAAGCACTTCATCCCTGCATTCAGGTCTTGCCATACCTTCTCATCTTGGCTTCTTTGCATGAAACGATTCAAAAGGATGAAAGTTTCTTGATTCATGACTTCAGCGATCAAGCCATAGCTCTCGTCCTCTGAGGTGAGTACCACGGGACTCTTCGGATTGGCAGATTTCTCCTTGATGGCTCGACGTCTCGCACATTCCGCTCGCAAGAACCACGAGACGAGATAGAAGAACTGTCGCGAATGTCGCATCTCCACACGTTCGGTCTCACGCTCAATGGCCTTCCTTAGGTGCTGGAACAGAGGATTGAAGGACGAATCGAGGAAATCCTCAACGAAGCCTTTGATATGCTCTCGCGCAGAAGTGGATAACGCGACAGGCAGATCGAACTCTTCCCGTTCTTGTTCCAGGTCTGTCTTGCGCCTTGCGGTCCGAGGCTTGTTCCACTTCTTCGTTTGGTCCATCTTGTCCAGAGCGGCTTGGGATTTTCCAAGCACATCTTGTCCTGATATGGTCGTAACCTTCTCGTCTTCTTGCTTCAGCCAAATCATTGTTCCAAAGCGGTTGTGACGCGTAGGCGCATTGCGAGCGTATCCAGCAAGCATTGCCTTCTCTTTTTGCATTAGCTCCTTGAGCTCATTTGCATTCCTGCTGCTCAACTTCTTGTCTTCCAGAAATAGCTTCTCTCCATCGATGCCCTTTAGCAGGAAGAACAAGATCTCTAGCAATACTACGTCTTGGGCAACGAAGTCTTCTCCAATGCTCGAGGACATGCTGAGAAGAACTTGGAAGATGTCCTGCTCATGAAAGGTATCGATTGTTGTTGATCGAGATACTTCTGCCTCGTCAATATCCATTGGTACACTGCTCGGTGGCGAGAGCATTGCAATGTTGCGTATGAAGTACAAGGCAATGCGGATAATGCCCTCGTCTCGTGGTGACCTCTCACGCAGGGGTATTGCCATAGAAGGAAGGGCGACCTTCACGGCGGTCTGAAGAGTACGGTCTCGATCGAATTGCAAGATAGCGCGCTTGTAGCCGATTTGGGCGAGTTGTACATACGGACCATGGCGGTGATGGTTCACGGTTGCTTCGACAGGATCGATCTCGAAGGGCCAGGTCAAGGGCACGAGCAATTCGACTGCTTGCGTTAGCACGAACTTTTAGGACCGCATTTCCAAACGTACGCGTGGCAACTGCCAGCTTGTGCTTCAACGGCTGCTCAAGTACCCTGGGCGATACCTTTGCCAGAATCTCCAACAGATCTCCCTTCACCAGGTTCGCCTCAGCCATGCAGCGCGCCACATCACGACGGTTCAATTGCCCGTCGGCAAACTTGAGCCATTTTCGCAGGTCTTTGAGACAGACAAGGGCATCGTCTCCGAGGGCATAGGTGCCATCATCGCCTATACCACCAAGCTGCACGCGCGTTAGTGAACCGAGATCAGTAGGGTGAAATGTTGCGACAACTGACAGCAGTAATAAGACTGTAGACGTGAGCGCGAATCTCAGGATCCACAGGGTCTTTCGCCCAGTCGTCCAGCGTGGTTTGGGCCATTATGGTGGTTGTCGTCCAGCAGTCCGCCGTCCCGCGATCTCGACGCGTCTCGCGCACGCGTCGCTAAAGTTAAAGTGTGGCGTCGACCCACCAATGTAAGGCTGAGGTGCGGAGGTCCGCTGAGGTCATTGAGCCTCGGTAAGCCGCTTAAGCCGAACTGCAGGTGCGGGATTGTAGCCATTCACATGTCACTCGACTTGCACTTGTGCGTTCACATCAATTTCTGAGCTATACAAGATGTTTTCTGCAGCTTCAAGACAAGTTGTTCGATCTTCCGTCAGGCAGCAATGCCGTGGCTTCAGCTCTACGCCCTCTGTCAGTGCGGCCGCTGAGGTCAAGAAGCTCGGTGTCATTGGAGCTGGCCAGATGGTAGGTGTATCAGAAGATCCGAGAACCGCAATTGATACTCCCAGGGTCTCGGAATAGCTCTTGTAGCGGCACAAAGGGCCAAAGTGCCTGTCAGCCTTATTGACAGCTCGCAATCCTCGATCGACAAAGGTCTCAAGTTCGCCGAGAAGCTCCTTGCGAAAGATGTTGGAAAGGGCAGGCTGTCGCAAGAAGATGCAGATGCTGCCCGAGGGCGGTTGACCTCAAGCACAAAGATTGAAGACCTCTCAGACGTTGACTTTGTCATTGAAGCCGTACCTGTACGTCAAATCTCCAGACGAATGCATATTAGACTCTGACCTTTGACAGGAAATCCCAGAACTCAAGACCAAGATCTTCGCACAGTTGGCTCAGGTCTGCCCATCTCATGCTATCCTCGCTACCAACACATCCTCGATCTCTATCACCAAGATTGCTGCGAGCACAAGCAAGGACCCCACCGACCTGTCCGCCTCGTCTCGTGTCATCAGCACCCATTTCATGAACCCTGTCCCCATTCAGAAGGGTGTCGAGATCATCACGGGTCTTCAGACTTCGCAGGACACTATCGATACCGCAATTGCCTTCTGCGAGAAGATGGGCAAGATTGCGTCGCAGTCGGCCGACTCTCCTGGCTTCCTCGCCAACCGCATCCTTATGCCGTATATCAACGAGGCTATCATATGCCTGGAGACTGGCGTAGGGAAAAAGGAGGATATTGACAGTATCATGAAGAACGGTACAAATGTGCCAATGGGTCCATTGCAGCTCGCTGACTTCATTGGTATCGACACATGCCTGGCGATCATGCAGGTCCTGTATAACGACACTGGCGACTCGAAGTACAGGCCTGCGGTCTTGCTGAAGAAGATGGTCGACGCCGGGTGGCTCGGTAAGAAGAGCGGAAAGGGCTTCTATGACTACTAGTCATTTAGATAGGATGTGACAAAGAACGCCCCATTTTACGACACTTGTTCTAAAAGACACGTAATCGTTGAGTCTGGTACACAAGGGTCATGCATGCGTGGCAGCTTGCAGATGGACCTTGGTCAGTCCAACTCCGTCTCAAACGACTGGAAGCGAATCGCTTCTGCTTTAAAAACCAACCTTGTCACCTTTGCGCCGGCACATGGATAGAGAATATGTCTTGATATATGCTACAATAAATTTCATACAGCACTGAACGCCGTATCCATGAGATGCTGCTCCTGGTATACACAGATCTTACAGAAGACCATGTCCGCTACCGCCATCTTACAACCTGTCCTTCGATCCTTTATGATGCAGGTGCTTGCGCTGCCTGCTTTGTACTCTCGAACGCCTTCTTGATCTCCGGTAGCTCCGCAATGCTCTGCCCTCCACCATTCGCAACCTTCAGAAGATTCTGCCCATAGGGATGCGCCGTCCCCTCAAATGTCTTCAACCTCGCCAGCCTCTCTTTCCTCAACCTGTTCTTCGGCAGCATACCACTAACTGCCTTCCTCAAGACCTCGCCGCCTCCCCACTTCGCCATCATGCGGTCCATGTTGATCTCTTTCAGCGAGCCGGGGCGTGATGTGTGTGTGCGGTAGAGTTTCTGGAAGCGCTTTTTGCCGGTTGTGTGAAGGTTGGCGCAGTCGACGGCTACTACGTAATCGCCGCAGTCGGTTGATGGGTCGAAGATCGGCTTGTGCTTGCCCATCAGTGTTAAGGCAATCGAGGAGGCGACGCGCCCAAGGGCTCGCGGGTCGGAGCCAATGTCGACAAGGTGCCATGAGCGGGCATACGCGAGACGCGTCTATACACGGGGTCAGCAACGGTATGGTCCGCGTCCAGAAGTCGAAGGCAGGGCCATCTGCCTAAACTGCGAAGATGCGGAGGTCCGCTGGGGTGAACGTACCTTGCCCACGACTTGAGACATGATTGTGAGAGCCTATGATCTGGTTGCTCTTTCCTCACACGAATTGCGCGGTAAGCAGCAGTCCCTTGACTGGTCAATTGGCGCCGAATAAGTAAATGCGAGCGATGTCGTTTGCTGGGTATTCGTGAAGTTCGAGGCGCTGCCAAGCATCAAAAGTTCAAGATCCTTTTGCGGTTAGCGCCAGACGTTATCAGATCTCGCTGCTCAGTCGGAGGTTCCAGGTGCGGGCCGAAGACGCATTGCATTTCAAAGCGAACGTGGAGATAGAAACAGATCGACCACGCAACTTGAACATACCTTTAACACCAAAAGAAGACGAATTTCACAGCATTCACGATGACCGTACCGGCGTTCGAAACCACATTTGCAGTGCCTATGACCTGCGAAGCTTGCATCAAGGACATTGAAGGGTCCCTCAGCAGCTTGAGTGGTACGAGCGCGCGATCGAGCCCTACGCACGTCATTCGCCTGACTTGACGCAGGTATCAACAAGATCACCGCCAATCTTAAAGAGCAACTTGTCTCGATCGAGGGTACAGCAGCGCCATCAGCAATTGTCGACGCTCTGCAAGCGAGCGGGCGAGACGCTATTCTTCGTGGATCCGGAAAGTCGAACAGTAAGAGCAAGTCACAGTACCTCATATCTCACGTGTTGATTGGTCCCAGGCGCCGCAGTGTGTATTTTAGAGTCGCATGCCGCTCATGTTGAAAACAAGGTACGCGGTCTTGTCCGCATGGTCGAGGTTGCACCTAGCATGACCATTGTCGACTTGAGCATTCGTGGACTTTCTCCAGGAACATACCATGCCACCGTTCGCGAAGCTGGTGATATTTCAGAAGGCCCAGAATCGACCGGTGGCATTTGGGAAGCGCTAAAGGCCAAAAAAGAAGGAAAGCCATGCCGAGGTGTGTTCGGTACCGTTGAGGTAGGGAAGGGCGGCATTGGCTCTGTCTTCCTCGACAGGCCTATTCAGATCTGGGAAATGATTGGAAGAAGTATCGTTGTCGCGAGGCAGCAAGATGGCAAGGCAAGTAAGAATCGCCATGTCCCTTGATACGAGAACTGACTATATCCTAGTTCGACAAGAATGACCCGGATACATTGGTTGGCGTCATTGCGCGAAGTGCTGGTGTGTGGGACAGTAAGTATTAGCAATTCCTCGAGAGCTGCGATGTGCTAACTCCCTCCACAGACGACAAAACCGTATGCTCTTGCTCAGGCAAGACAGTATGGCAAGAGAGGGAAGAACAGCGCGATCGCGGCATGTTGTAAGTGTCGCGCTGCCGCGCGAACAACGAATTATGTCTAGGAATATCGCAAAGTCGGAACTTCATGGCCAAATTGCCTGTGCCCTTCGAGTTACAAAGGAACCGGCGTAAGAACACGATCCTCAGCAACACGTGAGGTAGGAGTGTATTTGTGCACTAACTGCAACATCATAGTAGTGATGTCGGCTCTAACAATTATGTGATATGGCCGTTATTTTTCTGCAACATGGGAGTTGTACTGCCTCAATTGACAACGATCCGCGAGGCCACAGATATGCTGACCCCCTTATTCGTCAGGTCACACGAGGCTGACATGCATCGGACACGGGACCATTCCGTATGCCTGAACTCAAATCCCAGTAAGCCAATCGCAATTCAGCCTGAGTTCGAATACAATATCGACTAATGCCGAAATGGGGTGGGGGGCTGGATTCCCAGCGGCAATACATCTTGCATTTGCGACTGGTCTCTCTTTTTCCATTAATCCTCACCATGGAATCAGAATCTACAATAAATTGCGGCCCAGTTACGGGACCCATCACCGACAGTGCCACCTACACCTACTCATATCTCAACACAGGCTTCACACCAGCGAAGTCATGTCTCGATGCTACTTACAGCCTGACGCCAGTCGGTTACGATTCAGTCTTCACTCTCGTCGATACAGTGGGCAATTCCACCGCGTCTGTGGGAGAGATGCGGGTGTATCGAGGAAGAGATCCCGCCTGTTTTCCTTCTAAGTATCCGAAGGCATGCGAATGGCGAGGCACCATCCAACAGCAGCAAAACTACGTCTACTCTCCAGGGACATGTCCCGACGGCTACGCGTCAGCGACTACTTCCATCGATGGGTCTGCAGGTGCAGTAACCACGGCTACGTGCTGTCCAAGGTTCGCCGACTCTCCTATTTCACTTAACAACGACTGACAGCGTTCTAGTGGATACGCACTCAGTACGGTCAGAGAAAACATTGGTGAGACTTTCTGGGGCGATCCTGTAACTTGCACATCGGTCGGTACCTCGATTGCGTTCCAAGACGCAACCACCACCTTTCCGCCAGACGTCTTGACCCTCTATGCGCCTACGGTCGTCGTTGCCTGGCAGAATTCAGATCTTGCCCAATGGAAGACTGCTCTGCCGACCTCTACCTCCACCGGACCACTTCATTCATCTGCGTCATCACAAGCCGGAATCTCCACGGGCGCGAAGGCGGGTATCGGTATTGGGTGCGCTGTAGCTGTGATTGCTACTGTTGTCGTTGTTTTGCTGCTATTGAGGAGTCGAAGTCGCAAACGCAGACGAACCAACAATGAGGTGTCGACTACTTACAAAGATGAGTCGCTGCCAGCAAAGAACAAAGACCCACACGTTGAGCTAGCGGATGAAACAGCCTTGCAGGAAATGAATGGTCACGAGCCGCAACCAAAAGCTGACAATGTACACATAAGAGCAGAGCTCATGTAGATCTCTTGGAAAAACCGCGGCCGGGGCCTTCTTGTCAGACACCAATACCGAAGGTGATGGGTGGAATGTATCGGACCTGCGTTCGTACTACATCTGTATGAGAGCACAACATGCGTGGTCAACGTACCTGCATTACTCCAGCCTCAATCGTTTTTTTCTGCTCACAGCTTCTTTTTGATTCCATCACCATGGCAGTCTCAATATCTACAGTCTGCAAACCGCTCAGCGATACGAGAACATACACATACTCCGACCTCGACAACGGCTTTACCCCGCAAAGCTCGTGTCTAGGTCATAGCTTTACATCCGCGCCCAACGGCTACGATTACTACACTTCATCTACAGGGGGATTCAAAACGAAGACGTATATATCTCTGGATGTCTATCGTGGGCGAGATCCGGCTTGCTTTCCACCAAACTTTCCACCTGCATGTTCATACATCGGCACATTCGCACAAGCTGCTGGGCAACTCTATGTCGATGCTCCTGCTCTTCCCCAGTCAAGTACCGAGGTGACAGAAGGTACGTGGTCAGAGACACACTATATATACTCGCCGGCCACCTGTCCCGATCATTATGCAACCATGAGTATACGGACAGATGCTATAGCCGGCAATGTGACGAGTGCGATCTGCTGTCCGATGTACGTATGCAGACATCACATGTCCGAACGAAGCTGACAAATTCCAGCAATCATTCACTGGTCTCGAACACAATATGCCAGTCGCATTGCAGCTCTGCCGTTCTTCAAAATACAACAATGACTTTTTCGAGCTCCGTCATGAATCTTTTCGCACCTACCATCAAAGTTGCGTGGCACACATCAGACATGATGCGCTGGCGAGAAGCACCTGCAACGTCGACTCCCACCGCACTATCACTCACACCTATTTCCAATGCGGACAGTGGAGACTCTAGACCATCATCGGGCACCGCCCTAATTGCTGCTGCTGTCGTGAGATCCATAGCAGCAGTTGCGATTGTTGCTATTATAGCACTCCTGTTCTGGCGGGGACGATCAAAATGGAGCAAGCTACCAAAAGAGGACGACCAAGGTGTGCACAAATTTGAGCTGTCTAGCGAAGGGAAGAGACACGCCGAACTTCCAGACGAAGCTGGCTTGCACGAGTCGGAAGCGCAAGACCAACCAAGGGAAGTCGCTGAGCAGCGCGCACCTGCTGAACTCGACAGCGGCTGGACCGGCTGGGAAGCGCCTACCTTACTTGACCTTGACTTCTCAGACTTCGGCAGGGAGCAAGAACGCACGGGGGACGACACAGTACCACCAGGGTTCAGGGATAGCATACAATAGACGCCTATAGAGCTTATTGCCAGGCGTTGAGCGTCTAGAGACTTCCGAACTATCGTTGAGAAGCAAACTTCTGACGCAACACCGGCCTGTCAGCCGCGACTCTGGCCACAAGCAAATACAAGCGACATGGTCTCTATCAGAGTATCGACATCCTTCAACTGCCAGCTGCTTGTTAGCCTACGCAAGGAACGATATCTTCTAGTGTTGGCCTTACATTACACAATCAGGCATCGCAGACTTGATCTCTGCCCATAATACCAAAGCCACTTACGCAAGACAAATACCAAAGGGGTCTCTTATTCGATGTGGCGCACGAGGCTGACATGCATCATTCGAACACGCGACCAGGGCTTTTGCAGATCGCCAAAAAAAGTGTGGGGGCGAGATTTGTAGCTCGAACTTCATCTTTTGTTCTATCGCTCCGAATCTACAGTCTTAGGTCGCACCAACATGTTTAAGTGCAAGCTACAGCTTTGTCAGCACAGCGGGCTACTAATATCGTATTATGTTGTCCCAAGAGAGGGCTCTAGGCTGGAGATAAAGACTGACGAGCTACAAGATAAGCGGCTGTCCATAATGGGTTTCCTGTACTCACCGACATGGCTTACGGTCTATTTCATTGGGCACTGTAGTTGAGATTGTTGGTTGGCGTCAGCCCGTCATGCACAACTACCCGTCATGTACGGTCCATGCAGGCCCTACTTTCCTTGCTCACATTTAAGGTGAATCGTTTCTGCTGTTCTTTGAGGTTTTTAGACACCGTTAACCCGCGGACCATCAACGATGACATCGCGACCCGTCTCGGCAACCTCTGCTTGCCAGGCAGCAGGCACCACTACTCGAACCCTCTCGGACCTCGCCGACACTATCTTTACTCCACCAGCGTCATGTCTAGGAGATATCTACAGGAACGAGCCATTTGGTAATGATACTTATGAGACATTTCCCGGCAGCTCTGCGGTTACGGCCAGTGGGACCACTTCTATAGCAACCTGGACAGATGACTACGTAGTCAGAGGCCGTGATCCCTCTTGTTTCCCACCAAACTTTCCAACCACTACCTGTGTATATGACAGTATCATCTCGTCAAGTACAGTTGGCCGCGTTTCTGAGCAGAGTTACGTATATTCACCTGCTCGTTGTCCAGAAAACTATGTGACAGCTAAGAGCTCACTGGATGAGTCGAACACTGAGATAACGCGTGCCATCTGCTGTCCAGTGTGAGTCAGCCTATCTGCTCTTTCAATTCGTTGAGCAGAACTAACAGCTGGAAAGAAACTACGCTACTTACGACTCCGACGATTATGGTGCTGCCGAGTGCTGGAAGGTACCAACGGCAAGTGTGACGTACTTCCAAGGCAGCAGGATCTACACCCTCTGGCCATTCGAGCTTAATGCGCCCACAATACAGATTGCATGGCAAAGAACCGACCTGGCCCGTTGGAACGCTCCTGCTACGTCCACCCCAACTTCATCAACCGCGGCGCCTTCGACCGTACCTTCGATCAACCCATCACCTTCAGGGCTTTCGACCGGGGCAAAAGCGGGTATTGTTGTTGGAGCTACTGCTGTCGGTTTGCTTGTGATCGCTGCCATTGTATTCTTTGTATGGCGGCGCCGCAGGAGAGCACGCGATGTCGATCAGAATGTCCATCATGATGCGACACCTAGGACACAACAGGCTGGAACCTCTAACGCAGGTCAAAGAAACAGCGAAATGACAGGTCTGGGAGAATACCAAAGCCCGCCACAAGCGTATCAGAGCCCGTCACCGGCATACCAAAGTCCGCCACAAGGGTATCACAGCCCGCCCCAAGAACACTATAACCCACCAAAGTCGGAAGCATATAGGCACACAGCCGAATTGCCTGATCCAGCTGAGTTAGAGAGCGGTTGGAGAGGTTGGGAGGCACCTACGACCCAGCACGCCGGAACGAGCAGTGGCGATGAGATACATTCTCAAAGCGCTGTTGATATTGAGGCTCCAACGGCAGTGCAGCCTACCAATTTACGAAGTTAGGCAATGCGATTTAAGCTCTAGTGACTAGCATGTCAATTTTGGCAAAGCCCAATATAATCCACAATTCTTGCATGTGTGCTGACTCTCCTTGTTTCATGCAATGGGCGTGGGTCGGAACTTTGTCACCGTTCTATTGTAAAATTGTTAATCCAAATCTATATTGCAGCAGAGTACTGTGACCTCCAAAAGTATCTCTAAGTTGCAAGATGCTCCTAGACAGTTGCTAAATACAACCTAAAATCTTACGGAAGATGACAATGACACTCCTGACATACTCCAAGAAGTTTTTGAGAAGCAAGTAGACGGAAGACCAACATACTGTATCCTTTTTGGTCCCTCTCGATATCTGCAACGGCTTCGCGCATAGTTTTCAAATCGTCCACTACTTTACCGTGAGCAATCTTGATATTTTCTAAAGACAGCAGACCGGCGTTCGTACTACAAGATAATCGTGCACGAATGTTTCTGTAACACGTTCCCATCAGGCCTCCAACCCCCTCAATGACGTTCTGTTAGCAGATGTTGAGCCAATGGAGACCTCGGTGAACAGCGATCTGCAAGGCTGCGCCTCGCCAGCCTTGCCAGTCGATTGGCTGGATGAGACCTTGGCTGCATGGCTAGCACCAACCAGTAACATCTATCATGCCCGATGCTCACTCATTGGTGTTGACTTTCGCCTTGCGCAGTTATTACAGAGGTAGATTAACACAGCCACACTCGTGCATTGGTGAAAGAGTACCCAGGGGCACATTCAGCGTTGGAGAAGATCGAGCTCTGACTCTCTCGCAATACGTTGAATACACGCAGACTCGAACAAGATGGCTATCACTCTTACTGAGTTCCCTTCCGGCTTCCCATTCGCAACAAGTACGAGGGCTGTGAACAATGCCTTCCCAACTGGCGACTCTTTTCCAAACATGCGTAGGCACAACCTGGAAGGAGCCTTCTGCGTGATAGAGAGCTAACAGAATTAGCACCTGAATTCAGCTCTGTACCATCAACGGTCACCAGTGTCTTCAATGCTGCCTTGAATGCTCAGAAGAGCGGTCTTTCGACGGGTGCAACAGTCGGTATCAGCATTGGGGCTGTCGTAGCGGGACTTCTTATCATAGGATTGATCATACTTCTGTGGAAGAGAAAGCAAAAGATGCACCGCTCGAAGTCTCTTAATAGCGAAGAGAAGGCCATCGTACCAAGTGGTAGTCGTCCAGGGGATGCCAGTCCTAGAAGCGACGGGCCACAAGACAGAACCAGACAAGCTGAGATCGACGGTGAGGTAGTACATGAGATGCAAGAAGCGAGGGAACCGCAGAAGCCTTATGAAGCCGACCATACGCATACAAGAGCCGAACTGGACAGTGGCTGGAGAGGATGGGAAGCGACTGCACAAGTCGAGACTGACCTCTCGAGACCCACTCTTGAGCAAGCGCGAAGCGGGGGCGTCGATAGAAGATAGTGTTGTAAAAAAAGATCGCCAACAAACCGTTAGCCACTCAATATGAGCGAGAACACTGCGGAAGATGTCTGAACGACAATGTTGACCATGCGGAGCTACGCTGTTTCAGACAAGCAGTAGGCTTCCTGCATGACCGTCAGGAAGGATGAAGCTACAGTAGGCAAAAGAGAGCCACAACTGCGGACAGAGGATGAGTTTAGATGCGGGAGCACTAATTGGATATACCGGTGAGTTTACAGTGCACATTCCGGAGAGATCGATACGGAGTCCTTCTTCTACGTCTTTGATCGACACATCAGCATCTGGAACTACCGTTGCTGGTTTGGTTGCCATAGCAATGCTATTAATCCTGAACCGAAACAACAGCTTGATAAGACGACGACTCTTAGACACCAAAGTTGACGAGCTCGCGGAAGCTGAATTGGCAGGTGATGGCAACAGATATTCTGAAATAGGCGGGGATGATGTCGTCGAAGCGGACGGACAACACAAAACCAACTGAAGCCGAAAACACAAATACAAGAGCAGAGCTGGACAACGACTGGACTGGCTGGGAAGCTCCAGCCTTACTTGAAGTCGAGCTGTCCAGATCTGCATCAGACCCACGTGGAGTGATTCTAGAACTGGGTTCCAGAAACAGCATACAACAGACGCCAATAGATATGTATGATTGCAAAGCGATGACCCTCCGGATAGAGAAATTGTAAACTTTGTCGTTGGTTCCGACATGTCGGTTCATGAACCACACCGCACGGTTGACAACAGGCCAACGACTTGTGAGCCGAATGTGCAATGTGAGTTCGTTGGAATGTCTACAACGACCAATAAGTCAAGGCCTGGGTGATTGGATGTAGACAAGCGGTGTGCTGGTCTGTAATTCGGCCACGCAAGCTTGGTGGAGTTGGCCAGACTAGTCAGAGTCGCGATCCCCACGCAAATCTTTGACTGTGACGTCGTGTGCAGTGGAAAAAGTACGGAGGTGCCAAGGTGTTTGCGGCTCTGTCAATTTATGAAGTGGTCTTGGAAATGCCGTGTCCGCGAAGATGACAGCTCGAGATCTAGGCTCAAACCGTTCCCGGAGTCGAGCAAGCCTGAGGACTTCATGCGTTTATGCCTGGTAACATCAATCTCCTTGTTCAGTGGACAGGAAGAGGTACTGTCACGTGGATGTCTCAGTGGCAGGGTTGCCATGTTACAGACCTCAAACGCTGAAGTCCAGGTCCGCAAGGGGCGAAGGCCGAAAGTTTGCCGCGCCGCCGTGCTGCTGTCATCTGGCGGTGCGGAGGCCTGAAGACTGAAGGCTGGAGGAAGCGCTTCCAGGTGCTGCTAAGTTGTCGAGAGATCGAATGGCGGTGGTGTCATTGCTCGAACGGGTTGGTGTCAAGCGTCTTGGGAGGCTGTTACGCGCCGTGGATGTCGGCGTTCGCGATGCAGGCATCCAATCAGCGAGGGGTACGACGAGCCGGCCAAGATGGACTCCAGACGCGCTGCGACTCAGAGTTGGTCTCCCCACCTGTGTGAGCCTGCAGCCGCCCGCCAAATTCCCACCGTATCCCCGGCGTGTCTTGCTGTGCTGCCCTCGAAGCTTCCTTCTTTCTCTCCTCAGACCCGGACTCTCCCTTAATACTTGCGCAGCCCTGCTCGTGCGACACCACGATACCGCCGCCCGACTCGAACATAGCTCGAGTATAATACCCGAAAGCAACACCCACGCTCGCTCCCTAGTACCGACGTTGCGCATTCTGAAAGCCCCGGTGGCTACCAGCAAACTGTAGAGAAGACGCTATCCATCTGGTCGCATTCGAGCGGAACAGAACGCTACCCCACCTCAACCGTGGAGTGGTAGGAGCGCCAACGATTTGAGGCTTGACGACACCATACTGCCGGGTAACTAGTGAAAAGAAACCTTCGTCATGTCTCTGAAGCAGGTGCGCGCCTTCCTGCTGGGTGGCTCCAGTGCTCCTTCCGAGTCAATTGCTGATCAGCGAGGCAGGAAATTGAGACCTGGGTGGCAGCCCTCGCCAGCTACGACAACAACGAATTCGACGAAGCATTGAAAGTCTTCGACTCCATTTCCGATACATCCAAGATCCTCTTCAACTGTGGTGTGATCCATGCCACGCTCGGTGAACATGAAAAGGCGGTCAGTCAAAGCCACAGCCGTGGTCAGGCGCGCATGTGCTGACGAGAATAGGTCGACTGCTACCAGCGCGCTGTGCGTCTGGACCAGTATCTTGCCGTCGCATACTTCCAGCAGGGTGTCTCGAACTTCTTGATGGGCGACTTCGAGGAGGCACTGGCCAACTTCAACGACACACTCCTCTACCTACGCGGCAACAACAACATTGATTACGAGCAACTGGGCCTAAAGTTTAAACTCTATTCGTGTGAGGTTCTCTTCAACCGTGGTCTCTGCTACATCTATCTGCAGCAAAGGGACGCTGGTCTGCAAGACCTGTCGTTTGCAGCTAAAGAGAAGGTCGTGCCAGATCATGACGTTATCGACGAGGCTATTCGGGAGGAGGCTGAGGTACTTATGACTAGCATGTTTGACACTAGATTAGGACTGACAAGTGCTAGGGCTACACCGTGTTTTCCATTCCAGTCGGCATCGTTTACCGTCCCAACGAGGCTAAGGTCAAGAACTTGAAGACAAAGGACTACCTCGGAAAGGCCCGTTTGGTAGCCGCATCAGACCGCAACAATGCGTTCACTGGGTTCACCGGAGCCGAAATCAAGAAGATGGGCAACACAGCTACAGATGACAGACCCGAGGAGAAACTCTCGTTCGCCGCAACCAATCTCGTCAAGCCAGAGCTCCAGAGCAGAGCGCGTCAACAGTCCGAACCGCCAATGAACCGCAACATGTTCCCACCCACACCACCCCCAGAGGGCGATGGTCGTGGATCCAAAGGCAGTAGTAACGAGCCTATGAGTCGGGCACAGTCTGTACGTGGTGGTGGTCCCAAACCGCAACCATTGAATCTTGGCAGGGCTGCTTTCGACCAAAATCAGAGGAACGAAGAGCCGCGTCGTCAACCATTACAACGCTCGGCATCCGAGCGCCCGCCACCGAACCGATCGGAGTCCACGCGTAATAGGCCGCGCGAGAAGCCTCGTCGCCGCGGATCAGATGAGGACATCATCGATGACTACAACGATGACATATACGACTCTTACCAGTCTCGCGGTAGCCGTGGCCAGTACGGTCGAGGCTCGAGACAAGGCGGCGGTAACTCAAGGCGGCCCGCTTACATCGAAGAGGAGGACGAAGACGACTACGATGGTAGCGATTTGGATGATGCTGAATTCGAGATGATGTCTCGTAACAGCAAATCCCGAAGACGGTCACCTGCACGCTCTACAAGGTCTGGCGGTAGTGGCGGTGCCCGCGGTGTCGCTGGCAAGATTCGAGTCAAGGTCAAGGGCAACGACACTCGTTATGTCTTTGTTACTGCAGACATGACGATGCGCGAGTTCTCGCAATCCATCAGAGAGAAGTTTGGCTTGAGGCAGAACTTCAAGGTGGAGATCAAGGACGACGGTGATATGATCACTATGGCCGACCAAGATGACTTAGACATGGCCATCGACACGGCAAAGGATAATGCCAGGAGGACTGGCGAGACTCCCAAGATGGAGGTAAGTCATACATCCCAGCCACCATAGTGTCGACTTCTTGCTAACGATCACAAGGTCTGGATTCGCGAAGTATAGACTAGAGATACCCCAGCATAACGCAACGCATTATCACGACATGATTTGCGTCCTTAAAGGGACGCCACACATTTGGACTTCGATTACCCCTCTTGTACTGGTGACGGTTTGTAGTAGCGATGCATAGCATGTTGGTCAGCCACACTTTCAACTCCGCTGTAATGTTAGCGAGCGCATTGCTTGTCTATTATCATTGTCACTCTTTCGCAGCAGGACTGTTGATATTGGCTCGAGGCATATAATTCACGAAGCATACATACCCACATATCTTTACTATTCGAACGTACCTCTACTTGCCACGTGATTCAGAAACACTGTACATTAGTACTTCTATAATTGCAGCTCAGATCCGGCGACTGCAGCAATAGTGCTTTCACGCCGCGTAAGCTCGCAGAGCCGCCAGATACCAACCCGCCACGAGCGCTTACGGGGGATTACCCAAGTAAGCCTCACTCGCCGCATACATGTAGCCACAGCCATCGCCGCAAAACCGCAGACACAGAGACTGTGCCACATCTCTGCACACGAAACAACCCGCAGCACGTCGGATAAAACCAGAAGCCTCAACACATATGCTGGTGCTTCACCCTCCAGCATGACCTGTGCCAAGCACGCCTCACCTCATCGACACGTACTTGAGAAGCGCGTTTTGGATGGAAAACAAGACTCGAATGAGCGTCGTGCCACCGTACAGGAGATTTGCAAGTGCGCCGGGAGGATCAAAAGATGGAACTGGTACCTGTTTCAGCGACACGAGGTATTCCTTCTTCCACGCGTACGGAGTGTAGGAAACCGGAAAGCTTATGCGAGGAGGTGCGCTAAGCTTCTGTCACGCAGATGATGGGTTGGCGATCGCTGGGCACGGAAAGTGTGGTGGAAGGGGTGTCTCGGAGTCGGAGGTGGGAGACGTTTGGGGTTTCGGATGGTGACGTCAGATGGACAGGTCGATGGAAGTCCTAAGAACAATCATAAGCATGTACGTGCCGTGTGTTTGCAGAAACGTTGCTGAAGACGAATGTGGGTATGTTGTTGTATACAATTGTTGTACAGCCTAGCCCCATCGGATATGCGCGTGGAGTCGTTCTCCCTGCCTAAACGCCAGTTCCATGTCGTGTTCTTTATACACTGTTCCTCTGCAGGTCTTCGTATCTCACTGCTTCGTCTCAAATTTCCTCCAAGGTCGAGCTGCTCGCTCCTCTCATCGTTCGTTCGTTCGTTCGAAGATTCATTGCATCGTTTACGCGGGGAGAAGAATCTCGGCCCAGCTGCTGTGCAGGAAAGTAACACCGATCTGAACACAATGTCAGCATATGCTCTTAGTCTCCACCGTTGCGCGTCGTCGGTCATTGCGACCGTGCGAGGCCGGCGCATGTACGCTTCGTCGGCTCCGCATCCCGCATATTCATCTCATCATCTCCGTCCTGGATACGAGGTTGACGTACAGCAAAGAGGCCAATCGATGTGACAAGACTCCTGTTCTCCGCGCTTGTGAGGCTCTGGATGGTGCTTTGCGCAAAGCTGGGCTCGGCGAGCGTGCGACCACCCTTTCCGTTGAGCTGCTTAGGAGGCATCTTGATGGATTATTAGGGTATCTGAGCTTATTGTTAGTATTGCGCAGCAGCACAGATCATGGCAACGGCGACGTACTGAGCTGTTTGTGGTGGAGGGAGATGCGCTGGTGGTGTTGACGTCGCTGCGTTGTTGAAAGTTTTGGGAAGGCGTCGGCAGCTTGCAGAGCTCTTTGCCGATGCTACGTCACATGACGGGCTCCAGTTTCTCCATCCCATACACAATGCTTGACCTATCATGTGCTACAATTTGCATACAATGTCTTTGCTTGAAATTGATCCTGCATGTTCTCGAGTGTGTTATAAAACACCTGAGCTGGTGTCACGCTAGTAGACAAGATGCATCATAGCATTGAAGGCATATCATCAGGTCGAATGGGAACAGTGAGCACTTTGTAATGACTGATATAACCATATGTAGATTCTCTTGTATCTACAAGTCTGAACATACATCCTGCTAGTGCCGCGATCTCATCACGCAGCACTAGCGTTCGTGTACAATCAACACCAGCAATGCAATCCCATATTCATGCCACTTTTCGAGACCTAGCAGTCTCTTGCAAATGCACCAGCCGGGCTAGCACCCTGATCAAAAAGCATGAACATGGACGCGGCGTACCAGGCAAGCTCCTGGGGCCGGTCCTCCTGAAAGGGGGTAATCTTTGGAGAAGTGAAATCAAACAAAAATGCTACGTATGTGACAGGCGAGGTCCGAGGAATCGTACGAGAGTGTTTTGGAATTTGAGCCAAGGGCCGTAATCGGTGGGGAAAGATTCCACGCTTTTAAAGCGTGGGTTGAGGTTCGGGTTGGGACGCTGCTACAACGCTGAGGCCGAGACTGATGAGCACGACTGCGAGTCAGAGAATGTTGCAGGCGCTGCCAGAGGCCCTATAAACAAATCAGCATGTTGATGCTCGAAGGCCTTTTAAAATATTCAACGGTCGGTAGTTCGGCGTGAGATTTTCGAGGCGCAGCATCGATATGCAAGGGTCTATCGTCATCTTTACAGGCACAATAAGACAGCCGCAAACAGCCGCAATACTGCAAATTGCCGCTTAGTCTCCCGCGGATAATTTTGCGGTTGGGACCCATTGTGATGTCTCTTGGTTGAGGTGTAGATCGGTCTTGCTATGAGAACGCCAAAGGAATATGTGAAGAAACTTACCATCGCTGCCCACGTATCCTCCCAATCCACGAATAAACGATCTTTAGACGTTCGCGGACGTGTGTCGTGCGCAGAAGCACATACTTCTCTTCTTCCAATACTGGAACGACTGATGCGAACCAGTAAGGGAATAAAGCAGGATCTTCAGGTGGCTCTCCATAAACCTGAATAATGCGATCGCGAAGCCAAGGGGCACTAGCTTCCCGCATTTCGCGCACGAACGCCGTACATGTGTCGAGAAGTTGTTGTGTAGACAAACACTCGATGGCAATCTCTGTAGGAAGCTGTGTCTGCGGGTTCTCGCGGAAATGCGATTCGGCGAAATCCCTGGCCATGGTTGTCTCGCGCTGCTCGAGTACGCCCTCCTCAGCTAGGGGCACATCCTCAACCCGCTCGACGCTGGCAACATTGTAACCATCAAGCAGGCCATGGGCCCGAACCTTGAAGCGACCAATGCCTCGAGTTTCCACGAAGCTGCGGCCGTCGCGAAGGAGCTCGTAGTTGACGATTTCCAGCAAAGTACCGTATTCCAAGAACGGCACAGAACCCAAGGAGCCTTGAGATGAAGATGTACGGTTGCACATGACCATGCCAAATTGCCTATTGCCTTCCAAAACGCGCCTCATCATCAGTCGATAACGAGGCTCGAAGACATGGAGGAAGGTGGGCATTGCAGGCATTGCCAATGTGCAGATGAACAAAGGTGTGCTCATGACATCGTTGCCGGCTTGCTCATCGGCTTTCACCGCCTCGGCGCGAGAAGCTACGAGATCGGGGCAAAGTCCATTCAGAAGAGAGTTCAGGATGGAATTGCTGCATTGAGATGTCTGCAACGACGCAGAGACATGCAGATCCCGTCGGCAGAATGGACAGATGTTGCTGTGGTCCATGACACGGGCGAGGCAGCGACGGCAAAACGTATGCCCGCAGGTGGTGGTCGTTGGTTCCAGCATCATGTTGTAACAGACGAGGCAGTCCAACTCTTGATATGTCACTTCTCGCAGACGCTCGAGGACTTTCACATCCATGCGTTCGTAGTCATCCGCGGACATGGTTGAGTATACCACTTCGGAACTGTACCGGAGCTGGCCCATCTCAGCCATGTCGTATGTTGACACCAGACGGCCGCCATGAAGCACTTCCTGGTTTCCCCTCGCGTCGAGTTGGTCGTCTTTTTTCTCGATGAGGCCGTCTTCCATCTCATCACATTGTGGGATCTCTTGGACCAGGGTGGGCGAGTCTTTCGAGGATGGCCTGTGCTGCGCTATCACTTGTGCGACCAGCTCCATCAACTTGGTTAACGTCACATCCACCGAGCACTCTGCGGCTGCGTGCTCCGCCCCACATCCCATCAGCGGGCATGCAACTCCCATCAGGCGATCCGGGGTGTTGGGATAGGATATGTTCGTTCGAGGTTGGGGTTCCGGAAGACATGCCCGGCAGACGGTATGTGCACAAGGTAATGTGACGGGACTTTTGAGTGGGTGGGAGCAGCGGGGACATTGTACAAGGCGGACCAGTTGACGAGCATCGCAGTGGGCGTCCAGGGCATCTACCACCTGTGCCTCTGCTGCAAGGCCATCGTTGACCATAAAGACCTGCGGCGGTACCCGCGGTTCGAAGGAATGCTCGACGTCGTTGACGAAAGAGCACCCTTTCTCCCTTGGGCAATTCATACGAGACCAGTCTGTTGTGTGATCGCAGAGACGGCCATGTACTGGTTCAGACCCAGGCAGATGGGGCTGTGGGTAGAGGTGGACGGTCGCGTGATGGTAGCGGTCGAGATATGAAGACGGGCGGCAGCAACGGCTTAGCTGGCTCGGAGATCGAGTACGAGTGGGTGTTGAGGATACCGGTAGGTGTGTCGTGGATTTAATGTACAATTATGTGGGACACTCCAGTGTGGCGAGTTATGGTCTTCCAGAACTTCTGAGGCTATCGATCAAGCCTGAGGTGACCGTGCTGACCGGAGAACAGGAGATGGCGGGATGGACCAGGAAGAAGTCGAAAACAACGGACAGTGACGCTGTCAAATAATTTTAGTGGTCCAGAACGGCGAGGGCGAGGCTGAACATTGGTCTGCTAATGAATCACGACGGTAGACGTGGAAGGGAATGCCAGGTCAAGTACACGCCCGAGTCAGAGAGAATAGAAGTCATGATTAAACATGGTGGAGGATGAGTGCATAGATAGACCTAGGCCAAAGATCGGCGATGATGTTTTGCCAGGTTCAGTCAAGAACGGTCGCTCCCGATCAGGAGAGTACAATGAGCTTCAGCGGGATCGATAAAACCGCCCGTCATCAACACCCCACCAGACCCTGCCCACTTGCGACTGGCCTGTGCGCTTTCGCAAACAAGCCAATATCAAAATGGTCAGTGCGCCCCTTCGAGATATCTGGAGGATTTGCCATTTCTGCATGTTCGTCCGCAGTTCCCATCATGACCGCGGTTTCCGAGGGAGGGGGCAGCCGTGCGAGACTTCACCCGCCCCAACTCGGTCAACAATCGCCCAAAACCTTCATCAGAGTCGTGTGCGTATGCACATTCATGACCAATACACATCGAAACGGCGCCAAGCCAAGACCATTCATTCGACTGCAGCTCCATGCGCATTGCGCGTTGGCCCCTCAGACTAAAGTCTGATTGCAGCACATGCGGCGAAAGATGCGGCGGTCTATCGCCCTTGTCTTGCAGTTGAAAGGCTGTCGAGCACTGAGCGTGCACGCTTTCGAGCATCGATGACGATTCGACTCGACAAATGCACCGACCAATCAGGGCCTAGCCGACGAGCTGTCATCCGCCATCCGTTGTGCCACATTCGCACCGGGACCATGGCTCGCGTCTGCCGCAGACCCTGTCCACTACCTGTCGTTGACGACTGCATTTCTAGTGGGGCTGAAAATGCTCAATGCGTGCTCGTTTTTTTCTACCGAATTTACAGGATGCCACTCGTTTTCCGTGGTTCGCCACACTGGGCGCAGCACTTTTCCGTCTAGTGAGTACAACAAAAGACAGCGCTCGACACGAAACCTAACCCGTTGCTTCGTACCGACTCCAAGTCATGAGCTTCGCCTCTCGCGTAATATTCCCGGACTGGGCCCCAAATCTGTGTCTAGGATCCATTCCTTAGCGCCCAAATAGGTACCGTGGAACTCCCACGTAAGTCTGACCATTGAACCTAGTCTTGGTGCGCTTAGTCCATCGCTGAATGCGCGTACAATGAGATGCTTGTTGTACGCCTTGAACGCCAAGAAAGCAAAACCGGTGTCGAATGCCGTGGCAAATGTCATGAGGCCCTTGCAGCACCAACCGTGCCAAAAGGCTCTTCGTCCGACTCAGGTTCCGAGTCACTACTTTCCTCGCTCTCTTCATCCTCTTCCTCTAGCACAATGTGCTCCAACACTCGTTTGTCGAAAAGGTCCAGAACAAAACGGCATGCTGGCAGACGGAAGTGATGTGCTTCCAGTATCTGCATAACCTTGCGGAAGATGGATGGCTTGCTGAAGCCGGGCGCTTTCTTAGTTTTGATACTACCGGGACATTAGCTGAGAATCTCCCCCTGTCACAAAGTAATGCTTACGCTTGAAGATCGTTTGCGGCTCGCTTAGCAAGAACAGTATTACCAAGGTCAGTTGCAAGCTTGAGGATGCGAGCATTGATCGGGTCGCTATCCGTGATAGCCACCGTGACTTCTTTCTTACGTTTGAAGCTGATATCTTCGGACTTAGCTGCCCACGGTTTTATCTACAAATAGTTAGCGATCGTTGAGAGTGTTGGGCTGAATACATGCCTCAAACAGCTTGCCAAAATTCAAGGGCAAGCAAAACCCAAGTGCTTCACCTGAGTCGCTGACCACGCCGTCCCAGCCATACTCGAGCAGAATCTCCTGGCCGTGCAAACTTCTTGATATGAGGCCAAGAACATAGAACGCTGTGCCTCGGAGGGACATGACCTCGGAGGTCTCTGCGATCTGTACGATCCACTTGACTACGTCTGAGTTCTCCAAGAAAGGCGCGCCAAGTTCCATAGACCCGACATTACCTACCGCCCACAGACATCCCTTGACCTTAAGGATGATCTCTGGGTCATTGTTTTCCTTTGCATAGTCACGAATGTTGGCAGCGAACTCCTCGAAATGCCCTTTCTGTTTCAGCAGCTTACAGCCTTCTTTCGTGCGGGTAAGTTCTCGATAGAAATGTGCTGGCACAAGACCGTACTCGGGCTGTTCCGAAGTTTCGTCGTACGACAGTAGCGATGATGGCTTGTCAGGAATGTCGGCCAGCGCGCGTGCCATAGTAGCTTCGATCTGTACCACGTATGCATCGTTCCTCCCCAAAAACCAGTCATCCATCTCTTTGGTGATGTAATCCAATCCGTCCAAATAGTGGTAGCCTACTGACGTCGACAAGAATCGGAGCAACAAAGGTGCACCAATTTCACCCAAGTGATCCAATGCAGGCCGGCACTTGACTACGAACTCCAGTGACTCGGTCTCGTTGCAGGCCGTCTCCAAGATCCTGATCGCAACCTCGCAGACCTCGACATCTGGGTCGTAAAGCTGTGTGACGAGCAGCTTGATAGCCCACTCTGCAACACCCTGCGCACCTGATAGTTGCATCGGTTTCGTCGCATATCTGTGCAAAAGGCCAGTCGCGAAGATACGGATCTCCTTAGAGCACGATGTCATGGCTTTCGATATAATTATGCGTAGATGGCCGTCGAGCGTGTAATCCATATTGTTCAGGAGGGCCCGGATGAGGTCGTCACGGCCGTTTAGCTCAATAATGTGGTAGAACATGTTGATGACCCGCCATCTTTCAAGGATCTGGATGCCTCGACAATCCTTACTTAGCGCACCCAAAAGTGCAAAGTAACTTCCAGTGAGAGTCTCGCTCATGCGGTCGGCCTGAAAGAGCGGTGAGTCGGACGTCAAGCCGCTCATCCTGTCGAAGTGGGATAAGCTCTCTGCGAGCTGCCGAATGACCTTGCTCTCACCGAGATACTTGACACCCTCAGGGTTCTGTAAGAGACTGGTCATCAACGCACATCCAGCACGGACATAACGCTGGTTTGGTTTAGTGTTCTTCACGTCAGCAAAGCGAAACTTGAATGGTCGATAAAAGTTGAACAGTCGATGTACAAACTTTGTGACCTTCAATGCCTCATCTAAGCGCTTGGGATTGAGCAAAGGACCATCGATGGCAGTCTGAATCAGATTCCAGTTCCACTTCTGGAAGTTGGTTGTGTTGAGAACTTGACTCTCAAGGATCAAGGTACGGAACTGACCCTCGTCCATGGACATGGCGGCCTGGGCCTTGGATTGATCTGTCGGTCGGTCGGAAGTCGTACTGTCAACAGCGGCGGCGTCCTTGTTGGTGTGAAGGGACGCTTGTCCTGACCGGTACAAGGTACGATTCACGCTGTCTACTTGATAGATGGTGCCAATGGCCACAAAACGATCTTCCGAGTTGAACTCAGCAGCCGACTTCAACAACTGGGGGAGCACCTGGAGCTGTGCACTCCATGATGGAGGCAGAAGGTCATTCGCCAGTTTTAGGACCTCACCGAGCAGTAATGTCGTCTTGCGCTTCAGCTGTAGGGTCAAGGGATCCTCCTCAGCGCGTAGAAGAGCCGGTACCAGCCCGGCGTGTAGGAAAGCGGCCAAAACGACTGAAACGTAATGATCCAAAAGGCTCCATTTGTTGGTAGAGGTTCCAGGTTTCGCGTTTGTATGATCCTTTCCAGGCTCGTTGCGCATATTCGTAACACGGCCGTAAGTCGTCAGCCGTCGCCCAGCGAGAAAAGAAGAAGACCAGGATGGCGATTTGATTCTGAAGAGGTCGAACAAGAGCTCTAAAATGATGTTGCGCATATGGACAGTGGGTATCTGCAACGAGAGCAGTAAGGATCGAAGGGGGAGGAAATCGTTCATGCAGAGCGCTAACAGACCAGACCAGCTCCTGAGTAGGGAAGCAATGACTCTGGCGTTCGTTTTGAGCTTTTCTTCGTGCAAGTGCCCATGTATGGTACCTCCGTCAGTGAACATTGCGAAGGGTGTCTCTAGCTCTCGTCCTGAGCGTAGAAACTGTCTTCGTCGTGGCGTGTCGAGAAGATATAGTAAAGAGGAGCCAACGCTTTCAGCCGCGTGATAGTTGCCTTCGCCTAACGCATCGGTAAGTACTCCCAAACCACCAGCGCCAACCAGAAGGGACGGTTTCCTGACGAGTATTTCGGCAAGCGTCAATGTCGCGATGTTACGTAGTCTGTCTTCGGTATGTTCGGCCACTGCTACTATGATCCGCACAACTGCTCGTCCGATCTCTTCAACTCCATCCTTGACGTCTAGGAAGGCTCGCACAAACTTCAGAGCCTGTTCGCGCTCAACACTAGCTTTGCTTTCCTTGACCAGTGACAGAATAACCAGGTAGTCTGTTTGGAGTCCTCGAATGATCTGAAGAGACCTTCTGTCGGTAAATGCATACCGCATGACTCTGTACGCTGCTGCAACGACTTCTCGGCTGTCACTGAGGAGCATCGTCTGCATCCTGAGACCGAATATAGACCAGGCTAAATCGTATTTGAGTGTGGTATGTCTTTTGAGTAGAAGGACGAGAGAGTTGGCCCGCTCGACGTAGTATTCAGGTTGCATGCCCGTCACTTCCAATGCCTGCAGGATCTCTGCAAGCACAAATGTTGGCGATTCGGTTTCTCCGTCCCCATCTTCGTCCTGCTTGGAGATGTGACGTGACGGCGAGCGTGAGAGATTGCGGCGAAATAGGAACGAGAGCCGGCTTTGTGGATCTGCTGGTGGTGACTTTACTTCCTTCGCGCGCTGGATCTCGATTGCCAGGCCTGCCTTGAGCTGCGCAAGCTTCCTGTTTGATATGTTCAATTGCTCCTCAACTTGTGCCCTCTGATCCTTGACGTTCTTAGCACTCTTTGCGTTCAGAGCTTCCAACAGATTTTCGGATCCAATCTTGATCTTCGTCTCCTTGTCGATTTGGTCTTGTAGGTCCGCCTGTCGCTGTTCGCTAGTTGTGCTGTCATTGTCTCCCACGGTAATAGCATGCATATCAATGTCCGGGCGCAATCTGCCATCCTGCGATGTCGTGGGCTTCAACTGCGTACTGAAGCTCCCCGGGCCAGAATGCGCGGTCGCATAGGAAGACTGAGCCCCGCGCGAGCTTGCCATGACGCTGACAGCGGCAGCAGACATGGAGCGGCCATCTCTGGTTCGTGTAGGCGCGAGCAGCGAGCCGCCTTGGTCGGTCGAGGGCACGTCGGCCTGAGGGTTCACGGAGCGCACGGGAGGCGTCATTCAGAAGGCCGTGTCCACGGGTCTGTCAACCGCATCGCATGTCGGTGTTACGGCGCCGCCCTCCTTTTGCCTCATGAGCCGTTGTGGTTGTCTTCAATCGGCGCGTGTTATGCGGTACCAGACCGAATACCTTGTGCCTTGAAGCGGGGTTGGGGCTGTGGCCCAGGGTTTCGAAGGAAGGAGCGGCGCAGCACCTGGGAAGGCGCGTGGAAGCAAGCAAGGGAGCGTAGAGGATGATCACCACACAGAGAACGAATGCAGTCAACCGGAATCGAATGTTCGCGTGTCCGTTGACGGACCCAGCACATCACGGCCAATGTTCGAAGCAACGGCGTTGTGGGCCCGTGCAGCCGTGCGTGCTTGCTTCTCCACAATCGCCGTTGCTTTGAACTTTCGGCATCTGCGGCGCGGCCATTCACTACAACATCATGCTGGCGTGATGCCGCGCAGAGGTCGGTCACAGTCGAGCCCTCGAGCTTCTTGAACTTTTCTTTCCGACAACGCCCACTGGCGGAGCTGGGCGGTAATTAGTCACGTGCCGTTCTTATTTAGAGGTGGCTTCCACCCTGAGCGCATCGGAGCTCGCCGATGAGCATCTCAACCAATGCGAGTGAACTTACGCCGCCTTCAGTCGCCCATCCAAACCCTGTTGGCGATCCGTGTTGTGCAAAGCAGCGTGCTCGCAGCTCGGCCGCCTCCGCTTGATAGTGGTCCGATAACCTTGCGTCTCTGAAGCTATATCTATCGTCACCACCCAGTTCCCATAGCTCTAAGCATTCATCTCTCAGTCATCAATCGACCTCAGTAATCTGCTTCTTTGCTTGTCACGTCTTGTGTTCTATCCATACTCAATCACTATGTCTCAGCTTAGCTACGCCCGCTACGGCAAGGACAACGTCCGCCTTTACAAGGTCGATAAGGATCCCAAGACCGGTATTCACACTGTTGTAGAGCAGACTGTCCGTATCTTGCTCGAGGGAGACATCGAGACCTCGTAAGTCGCTTTATAGCTTCAGCAGCAACTGCCATTGACTTCTCATAGCTACACCAAGGCAGACAACTCCGTCGTTGTTGCAACAGACACACAGAAGCAGACCACCTACATCCTCGCTAAGCAGAACCCCATCGATCCTCCTGAGCAGTTCGCCGCCATCATTGGCAATCACTTCGTCAACACCTACTCTCACATCCACGCCGCACACGTCAAGATCATCCAGCACCGATGGACTCGCATGGAGATCGATGGAAAGCCTCATCCTCACTCGTTCTACCGGGACGGTGACGAGGTCCGTGTTGTCGAGGCTGTGACAAGGGAGGGACAGGGTTCTTCTATCCGTTCCAAGATCGAGAAGCTTCTCGTGCTCAAGAGCACTGGCTCTGCTTTCTACGGCTTCCACCGCGACGAGTACACACGCCTGCCTGAGACCTGGGACCGCATTCTCAGCACAGAAATTGAGGCTGGCTGGCAATGGAAGCTCTTTAAGACGCTGGAGGAAGTCAAGGCTATCGACTTCAACGGTGCTTGGAAGGCGGCACGGGACATCACATTGAAGACCTTTGCTGAAGACGACAGCGCCAGTGTCCAGGCTACCATGTACAAGATGGCCGATAAGATCCTCGCTACTGTGCCCCAAATCGAGGCGGTCGACTATGCTCTGCCCAACAAGCACTATTTCGAGATCGGTAAATTGCTTTCAATCCTAACCCGGACTCAATGCTAACATATCGCAGACCTCTCATGGCACAAGGACATTAAGAACACCGGCAAAGACGCGACCGTCCTCGCTCCCCAGTCCGACCCCAACGGCCTGATTGAATGCACAGTCACTCGCAAGGGCACCAAATCCAAGCTATAGACGCTGCACCCATCTTATTCGATTCGACCACAATTTCACGGTCTTCTTGTACATAGCATCGGCGTTCAGTGTCCTTTTTCAGGGGTCGATCGGATGGCGAGAGTAGAGTATTATACCACATGGACTGAGTCCAGGGGACGAGCGAGAGTAGAAACATTTTACGGTAGCAGGCTGAAGAATGAGAGGCTTATGCTGACAGGCACTGTGCATTGGGGTGAATATGAGGCCACTGTTGACAATGTCTAGCTTTTTCCACCTTCGTGTTCGTAAGTCCGCCAATCCTCTCATTCGTTACTACACTTGATTGTCTGCGTTGAAGGACTACATTGATTTGTTACTGGCGCGCAGCTGCAGTGCCTCGATGCTTGCATGACCACCAACAAATCCACGGCGCAGCGCTCAGCCTTGCTGACAGGCGACTTCGGATGTAAACCACAGACCGAATACGAAAGTGGCTCTCCTCTGTGGCTCTTCCACAACCTGTTCCCTGACCTCATATAGCATCCACAACAGCATCGTCATGGACCCGTTATCTGTGGCAGCCGGGGTCATTGCCGTGGTATCTCTAGCGATCCAGCTCATCCAATCAGTTGACAACATCACTGCATGCATCAGCAAAGTCAAGGACGAGCCAGAAGAAATGCTACGCCTAAATGGACGCCTGAAGCGGCACGACGCCCTGCTGAGGGATGCCCATCGTGTGGTCCAGTTGCAAGCACAGATGCCCAAACACATTGAGACGCCTTCAGCAACGATAGCAGACTGTCTCCAGAGCTGCGAGGGCAGCCTTTTACCTTTGAAGATGAAGGTTGAGAAGTGCGTAGCAGGCCAGACCCACGGTAGGTCTATCTCTGCTCGAATCAAGAATGGCGTGTGGTTACCTCTCAAGATGAAAGATATTCTGAATGTTGAGGAGCGATTTCAGACCGAGATTACGAGTCCGATGCAGGCTGTGGACGTGGCGAGCGCGATACTTCAGTAAGTTGACTCGAAGTGTATTGATGGACTGGTCTGATCGTAAGCAGATTCTCGACCCTCCCATATGGAGGAAGCTTCTACCCGCAAGTTCCAAGCTTGGTTATTCCGCAGAAGTCGCTTCCCGCTAGTGGGAACAACGAATTCGACTCATATATACCAATCTCGAAGATCATTCAGACACGGGAGCCTGTTCCCGTGGGCTTTGGGATTGACAGGTCTTTCGAAACGACCTACCTATCAATACTGCAGAGGTGACGCTACCCAAGCTATTGAGGACAGGGCCCTGTTCGAAGCGTACGAGTACATCTGGCATCTCTCTATATTCCGCCGCGTTGTTCCCTGGGGCCAGAGGAGCTTGTAAGGTATGCTCACGCCCTCTCTCAATGTCTGTCCGAGTTAGAGACATTTCATGGAAAGATTTGCGAATTCCTACAGCAAGGCACTTTGCTGGAATTCGAGCGGTATATCTCAACAGGTGCCTTGCATCCCTTCAACCGTTCCCGCAAAGGCAGTTCTTTATTGCACGTAAGTGGGCCACCCACAAGTTACTGTATGATGCTCATGTTGGAGGTTTAGGAAGCTGCACGGTCCGACAGGCTCGATATAAGTCGTATGCTGTTTGCTCAAGGTCTTCGACCCGACCTCACCCGTTTTGAGGCAAGCACTGTATACGGAATTGGTCTTAGGAGAGCAGGAAACTATCAGTCGACAAAATGTCAAGATTTCACACCTGGCTGCAAGATTAGGCGTGCGGGTTACGGCGGGAAGTATCAGTTAAATAGTAGGAAACAGCCACAAAATAATAGGAAGTAACCACGAAGCATCAAGAAGTAGCTACGAAGCAGCAATAGTAATGGAGTGCTAAGACAATAAAGAAGAAGAGAGTTGCCCGCACTACTATTAGACATGAGCATAGAAACAGCATTGCGAGTGTCTCCTTCTTCTCATCTTTAGCAGAGACCACTTTTGTTTTGTTTTTTGTCCGGCTAAGGATTAAGTGAAGTACCTCAGCTGCGCATGGTTCGGAGCGTTCACGCCCAAGGCTCGTTATACAGAACGTTTGCTGACCTCTATAACTACTACCCGGAACCTCGTGGCTGGTGGGCTTTTCGGAGTACATTTCACCACTGATTAACCAGGGGTGCCTTGTAGAACTGGCTCCGCCCTTCGACATCGAAGTCAAGGCCTTGACATCCCATCTCGACAAGCTTCGTGTCAAAATTCTGGATCGTATACTCGATCACCATATCAATGCCTGGAAGTTGTCAGCACCGTCACCAACACACCACCTCGCTGTATCTTACCGCACCCCGCCCCACCAGCAGTCCAGATCTGCGCGCCATCGAAACAACCATCATCAATCACCCAGCGCTGATCCTGCCATTCGACATTGGGCATCATCTGCCTTGCAAGCTCAAGCAGCACCCTGTTTGTCGTCGCCTTCTTGCCATCCAACACACCGGACCTCGCAAGCCACATCGCGCCCGTGCACGTGGTCAAGATAACTCTCGTCTTCTTGCTCGCCTCCCGCAGAAACTGCAGACTCTCCTCCTTCACACTCGCTGGATCTGGACCGCCGAGCAGCAGAATGTCGAGATCGAGCGGCGCGGTGGCGTAGGTGTGTGTTGGTTTTACGTGCATCTCTGGCGTGGTCCAGGTGGGTTCCAGCGAGGACGAGATGTACAGGAATTCCATAGATATGGTCAAGGGGCGGAGGGGTGCGAGAGATGGTTTGAGTGCAGCTACCATGTCAAATTTTTTGGTGGAGACGTTGTCGAGAATGTCGAGACCGGCGAGGTCGGTCATTTGGGTTTCTTCGTAGAGGACGCCGATGCGGAGGGATTTTGGGGACGGAGTAGGAGACATGGTTGGAGAATGTTCGACTATGTTTGAGCTATGTTGTTCTCTACGATCATAAGTTCTTCGTGCTTTATACAGTCCTGCGTGCTTGTGTCCGGCTTTGAAAGCTCATCCGTTCCGCGTGTGACCTACACAGCACCAGAGGGGAACTTGCTCAGCACTACACAGATTTCGGAAAAACGTATGGCATTCAGATAATATGGCCAATGAGAATTACGAGAATGTTGTTGCCTCGGAAGCTGGTGAGAATGATGTACCGGAACGGCTCTAATGCTGCATCCGTGCCGGTGCCATCACAACTTGTACGGATATTGCCCCTGAGGCTTCGCCGCTACAAACTCTTAACAGCAGTAATCTCCCTCTGCCTGCGCTTTTTATCCTGTTTTTCGAATCTCCACTGCGTCCATTTATACCATACGCCGAATACGATCAATGTCAGCGGGACACCAACAACCAAAAGAGTCCACCACTTGCCAGACACCTGCAGCTCCTGCTCCCCGAAGTCGAAGAAGTTGGTGCTGACAATCGTACAGACGAAGGTTCCCGGCAGGAAAACCATTGTGACAGCAGCTAGAGTGATCATTGAGGCGGAGTCCCGCTTTGTCTCTTCCGCAATCGTCGCGGTGTCGAGTGCTGTGCGCTGGTTCGCCTCAGCCATGTTCTGGTTCAGGACAGCCATGCGTTGATTTGCAAGGTGAAAGAGCTAGCACATAGCGTCAGTCTCGACACGTGATCTTGTGAGTGAGTACCCGCGCTTACCAGTTGGATGCGAATGTTCGTCCGATCATGGTAGACTTGGGTCCATCGCACGCAGATATCGCACTGAGATATCAACACCTCGAAAGACTCCCTTGCATCGACGCCATAGTCATATATCCAGCCCATGCCTCGCTTCTCCTCTATCAGATTGTACGTTTTCTGTAGAAATTGTAGTTGCGCCAGGAGATCCTCGCAGTCTTGTCGGATACCAAGCCAGTGGCGTACCATCTTGTGTAGGTGACGAGTCGCCTTGTCAAAGTCAATCTCTTCTGGCTTACCAGGCCCTCCAAAACTCTTCAAAATCTCACGTTTCCAGTACCCTTCGGTGTTGACCCTGCTTGGGCCGGTCACACTCGGTCCAGCCCGCATTCCTACGTCCCTTTCCTCGTCGTTGTAGAGGTTCTTGGGCTTCGAAGACGCAGGTAGATTGGCTTTACCATTGAGCTCTAGATTTTCTTTGGGCGTTTCACTACTATCACCGTCTTTCGAGGGTTCCTCGAGTATCTCCTCCTGCGAAAAGTTATCAGCAGACCGCATTGGTGGGGAAGGTCGATCATCGTACGATACCGAGAAGCATCAATCTTCGCTCTCCAATTTCGATCTGCCATTGCTTCAAGCTGTCGTCGGCCACCAGCGTGTCAATGAAGAAGTCTCGATGGAGTACGGTTCGCCTGCTCTCGTAACGAAAGATAGCCTCAAGTCTTTCGCGAGCACCGGATGGAAAGTTGATGCAGAAGTATGTGCTTCGTTGTTTCTCTCGTATGACATGTGTGAAGCTCACGCCAGTGTCCCAGCCGCAGCGGTACTGGTAGCATATCTCTGGACGCTGTCAGCTAATCTATGAAGCCTGACGAGTGGAGCATATACCAAACTTATCGAGTTGTCCTTTGCTATCGTAATGGAAGTACTTTTGATTGCCCATCTTGGCCCAGTAGCTCTCCTGAGAGTACAGGTTGCATAGCAAAACGCCAGAGAGGCCTGCCACACGAAGGACGTTGACAGTTGATGAGGGTATGTCGAAGTTTCCGGGGAGCCAGCTTTTGTTGGTCGCGAGCGTGTTGACGAAACTGAAGTATTGGATCAGCCAACCTACCTTGCCTGAAGGCCAACGCAAGTGTGAAAAGTCGGAAAGCAATTCACGTACCAGATTCGGAGGGACGGATCGGGCAGCTGTCTGATCAGATGCTTTTTCCACAATCTGATCCCGAGGAGCTATACATACCTCCATCAACTGTGAAAGACGTCCATCTTTAATGTTATGTTCCCAATCTAGGCAAGACTCAGCCTCGTGGTAATTCTATGTCTCTCCATACCGTACATAAATCAGTTCCACTCCCGTAAAGCACATCAACCTCCACATCTGTTCCCTTAGAATCCTTGCTTTGTTCCAAGCCCCAGGCGATTAACGAAGCATCTTCAAGGTCCGGATGCCGGCAGCTGAGCGACACGGAATCCAACGTGTCGTGCTGGCGAGGCTTGTTGGGCCATTCCTGCCACTTCACGCCTCGATCTTTATCAATTCGATCAGAACGCTTTCTGGTCGAGAATCGTTGTTCGACGGCTGTACTTGTCATATTTGGAACAAACAGGGACAATAGAAAGGGTGAAGCTTGTGATATGAAGAGGTGCAAGAAGGCTGAAGTTGGAGGCTGTCAGGCTGAACTCCACCTTCCTAGCTCGGGCCTAGCACGTGGGGGCGAAAAGGAAGTACTATATGTGGATGAGTAATTTATTGTCTCCCGAAGTATAAAATGCTGAGACTGTACTGCGCAATGTGTAAGACCGCAGCTCTCGTACTTCTAAGCCTTTGCATCGATGTTCACAGCGCCAATCTTGCTTTCCGCGCGCTCGATCTCTTCTGCCGCCACATCAGCAGGGATGCGGTCCGGTGTCGAGTTTACCAACACCAACATCGGACCGAAGGCAAGAGCCATCAAACCGAAGGTAACACAGAAGCCGATGAGAGGACTGGTCTTGATCTGAGTGTTCATGCCATACGATATCGCTTGACCGATAGCCTCCAAACAGCGGAACGCGGCGCCGTTGCGAACGTTTGCTTTTCCAAGTCAGCACGGCTCTGGAAATGTACTCGAATGAGAACTACTTACCCTGTGCATCGGTTGCGAACGAAGACAGCAGCCAGTACATATACGACTGGGACAGAGGGCCCGTCGTCTGGACGAAGAAGTAGGGCAGGAACGAGCGTGCGTACAGCGTGTCCTCCCAATCAATTTTGCCAGGGTTGTTGCTGTTGAATCTAGCCTGCATGACGATGGACCAGATGTAAACTCCGAGGTTGAGAATCACAACCATGAAGAGACCAGCCTGAGCTCTTCTTCGCTGGCTCAGTTTCTTCATGTCGAGGACAAAGCCGAGAGCGAAGCAGCCGACGATGCAGAAGAAGGGCGAGACAAGCGATGATAGCGCACGAGCTCGGACGCTGAAGTAGGTTCCTAGGTATGTCGACCATGTGCCACTGCAAGGGTTGTCAGTACAGCTAGAAGCTGCTATGAATCTCTTGCTTACCTGTAGAAGAAGGACCAGACTGCCCAAAGAGCAGAGAGCATGATCAGCTTCGAGGTCATAGTGGTCTTGATCATCTTGAACTCTGTCTTGGTCGACAGCTTCTCGGATACAAGTATCTTCGTGCCATCAGACCTGACAACGCGCTCGAGAGGCGAGATGAGAAACGCAAATGGCAGAGCCATGCACTCGATGATCAAGAAGGCGATATAGGTATCAGGAGTGACACCGCCATTTGCACCCTTCACGTGGTTCTTAGAGAGACTTGAGATGCGTCAGCGGCAGCTTGGGAGTAGTTGTGGTAAAGCACTCACTTGATCGCACCTCCTACCAGCTGTCCGAGGTTACGAGCGACGATCCACAGAGCAAGGTACTTTCCACGGGAGTTGGAAGGCGCTAGTGACATGATCGTGCCGCTCTCGGCGACATACCAGGTTCCTGTACCAATACCAGTGAAGAAGCCACCGAGAATCAGATACCACTGGTTACCGAACTTGCTGTTGCAGTAGTATGATGAGCCTCGAATAGGAAACGAGCAGGCGCCGATGACCAGCGACCACTTTGTGCCGAGCTTGTTCACAATCGGTCCGCCTAGGGCGCAACAGACGGCCAACATTGTGTAGTTGATCGCAGTCGCGATGTTAGATGTTTGTGGAGTCGCAAGGCCTCCTCCACCAAGGCCTAGGGGTTGTCAATGTGCGATTCAAGCTTGCATCTGAACTTACTTACCAGCAATAGCGTCTGCCATTGCAGGGCCACAGAAGGCTTGTACGCTGAGCAACATCATCTGTGTCAAGCTGTGCTGCCACACACGCTTCCATAGAGGAACTGTGCGCTCATACTCCTCCCTGTTGATTCTCTCCTCCGTATATCCGACCTCGACCTCGACAGGAGCAGCCAAGGGGTCGTTGCCTTTCGTGCGAAGCGCATTGTCGTTACCGCCAGCATGTGTGTTGGGTGGAGCAGCGTCGAACTCAGACATCTCGATGAAAGACTTCGATGAGTTTGAGCGAGACGGCAAAGACGTTCCGAGTATGAAGCTGGATGATCGTCAAGGAGGATAGCACCTGGGTCTTTATACCGCTGCCTATCAGTACTCCGACGGATCGTATCTCCCATCCCCGCTTGTCGGTACATGCGACTTATCTGTGGATCCGTACTAGTTTACCCCAAGCTGGGGTAAACCGACGGTTGATAGACACTGTGGAGGCATGAAGTCCATGCGCTCGGTGACGAGATCGCGTGCTGGGTGGGAGGGGTTGACGAGGCCTATACCCAGAATGGCAATCTGAACAGTTGAGAACTCGCTAAGACGTCTGAGGAATGTTAAGACTACGCTAGTGGTGTTGCGCGAGGCTTGATGGGCGTTGATGGGCAAGCGGATGTTACGGTGGCAGGCCCCAAAATTTCCGCGGGCCGATGTCGTTCCAACATCAACCCGACAATCGACCTCCAACAACTTGTTTCCACTTTTCAGATCACACTCATGCTATCAAAACACTACGACTGAGATGCAGAACCGATAAAAAGAACCGCAACAGTGCTCACACTGAGTTGAAGTGCATGCTCAAGGACAGAGGAGCGTTGGTCTCGAAGTCGGGGAACGACACCCTTGGGCCCACCAAGCGCTTGACCGAAACAAGTAATTGCAACAGTCCACTAGCCGCAGCAACGCCCGATGTTTGACTAGGGTTATTAGCCGATTATGAGTGTGGTTATTGGCCACCTGATGTTATCAAAAGCCTCGTCTCCACGGCAAGACAACGTCCACATCGTGTCGTCTTCATAGTGGCGTGTTCAGGCCTCCTGCTTCACCGAGCAATAATAAGAGTCGAAACGTCAAGACTAAAAGGCCGATAAGAAGCCTGATATCACTGACATACAGTCAAGATATCGAGACATCAAGACATCGAAGAAAATAAGATCACAATATCGAGTAGGAAACGATTGCAGCATGGCGAATTCACGCTCGAACACGACTGTCATCGTCGTTGGCGGTGGCGGTACTATTGGAAGCTCAACTGCTCTCCACCTCATTCGCGCTGGCTACACACCATCCAACATTACAGTCCTCGACACATACCCTATTCCCTCAGCGCAGTCCGCCGGCAATGACTTGAACAAGATCATGGGCGTCCGCCTGCGGAATCCAGTGGATCTACAGCTCAGTCTGGAAGCGCGGCAGATGTGGAAAGAAGACCCCCTCTTCAAGCCCTTCTTCCACAACACCGGCAGGGTGAGCAGACTCATCCCAACGGAACTTCAACACTATACTGACAGATTTTCAGCTTGACTGTGCGCACGGCGAGAAAGGCATCGCAGGCTTACAACAAGCCTACCAAGCCCTCCTCGACGCGAACGCCGGCCTGGAAACAACAAACCACTGGCTCGACTCGGAAGACGCCATTCTCTCGAAAATGCCCCTGCTAGACCGTCGCCAAATCCAAGGCTGGAAAGCCGTTTTCAGCTCCGACGGCGGCTGGCTGGCAGCAGCAAAGGCCATCAACGCCATCGGCGAGTTTCTCCTTGCGTCTGGCGTGAAGTTCGGCTTCTACGGCGCCGGCACCTTCAAAGCGCCCTTGCTCGCAGAGGGCGTATGCATTGGCGTCGAAACCGCCAACGGCGCGCACTACTACGCGGACAAAGTCGTGCTCGCGGCCGGTGCATGGAGCTCGGCGCTCGTCGATCTGCAGGAGCAGTGCGTGAGCAAGGCGTGGGTGTATGCGCATATGCAGCTCACGCCCGAAGAAGCGCGGGAGTACAAAGACTGTCCTGTTGTGTACCACGGCGACTATGGGTTCTTCTTTGAGCCGAATGAGCATGGTGTGATCAAGGTGTGTGATGAGTTTCCCGGGTTCACGAGGTTCAAGACGATTCAGCCGTTTGGTGCACAGGACCCGAAACGGGTGAGTGTACCTAGGAGTCATGCGAAGCACCCCAGCGATACGTATCCCGATGCGTCAGAGAAGAGTATCAAGAAAGCGGTTGCTACGTTTCTGCCTAAGTTCAAGGAGAAGGAGCTGTTCAATCGCAGCTTGTGCTGGTGCACTGATACTGCGGACGCTGCGCTGTTGATCTGTGAGCACCCGCAGTGGAAGAACTTCGTCCTGGCTACGGGTGATAGTGGACATTCATTCAAGCTCTTGCCGAACATTGGCAAGCATGTGGTCGAATTGATTGAGGGCACGCTGGCTGAAGATCTGAAGCAGGCGTGGAGGTGGCGGCCCGGGACTGGCGATGCGTTGAAGTCGCGGAGAGCAGCGCCTGCGAAGGATCTGGCCGACATGCCAGGGTGGAAGCACGATGGGGCGGTGAGGTCGAAGTTGTAATTTAGCATTGTGTCAAAACTAGTCGGGATATTACCCTACTTGCAAACATGAGATCGCAATCGTGAGCATAACATACACATTATCATTAGTCCAATCGTGGCGGGACACCCTTGACATCGTCATCCTTCTCCCCATCTCGAGAAATAGCCGCCCTGTCTACCCAGCCCTCGCCCCTGAGCACACCCAAACCCTTGCGCGCAACACCGCTACTGACTGATTTCGGTGAGATTTCGTAGAGCACGTTGACTGTCGCCAGACTCAACACGAAAAGCAGCACATCGCCGTTAGCAATACCACGCCACCATCCCCTCTTGACACCGACCTTCCACGCCGAATCGATCGACATACGCGTGCAGTACAGGAAGTTTCCCCTTCCACCTTTACGCTCCAAGAAGGCCCAGAGACCACCCAAGAAGCCGCCGAGGAACCAGCGCTGTGTGGGAAGGAAGTTTCGCGGAAAGAGGTTTTGGAACAGGCAGATAGAACCCCAGCTGGTCCCAATGGCACCCGAGATGAACAAAGACATACGCAGAATGCTCTTTGCAAGTTTGTTCAGAGCTGCCGAGGGCGAAGCGAGGAAGGCCTTGTAGCGGGTGAGGCTCATGGCTGTGAAGAAGAGGGTGAAGAAGCGAGCTACTTTAGGGAAAGCCTGGATCCAGAATTGCACATACGTCCGCAGACAGGAAGGGTCTTGTGGATGTAGGAGAGCACACGAAAGCGACTTGATGGCTGGGTGGGCGGGTGAAGTGACGGGTGATATGGCTGTAAGGCTTCTGGGGAGTGTTTCCTTGGTGGGGAAGAGGATGGGGGAGACAAACGGCGGCCAGCGCTGCTTGGAGATCTCAGCGAGCCCATCGACAATGTCGTAGGTACCTGGCCAGCGCACCGATGGTGGAAGGTCAGCGGGGCGTTGCTGGATGTACTCTGGCGAATTGCCCAGGATGTAGTTGCCGAAGCCGGCTGGGAAACAGTCACGGTCGAAGACGAAAGCATGGAGCAACTGGCCATATGCAACGGGCATCAGCATCCAGGAACCAAACCAGTACGGTCTATTCTTGAGGTAGCCATGATCCTCGAGGTAGTTGTACCAGAACTCCAGGGCTCGTGTGAAGATGTAGATGGCAATGGTGATGCGCAGTTGGTCCCCTGGGTACACAGCAAGGAAGAAGCCTGCTAAGCTGGAACCAATTGCCGGCGCCATGCGCGATGTCAGCGAGCGAGAGACACGCGGGTTGCGTTTCCTGAAGGAGCGGGCTTCATTGCTGAGGAGGCTCTCGCGCAGGCGGACGAAGAAACGGCGGAGGAGGCGATGGAAGAGCAGGATGAGAGCGAGGGAGCCGCTCAGACGGACGTCGGTCGACTTCCACACGGGCGCTTTGGGCTGGCGTCGAGTCTGCACCGCTCCTCGCGTCAGCAGCTTCGCCTTGATCAGCTCCCACGCCTTGAGCCCGGCGAAAGTTGCGATGCCAAGACGCAGCGACGCGCGCACTGCAGCGACATTGTAGTCATCGGGGCCCTTGGCGATGGCATCGTAGCGGCGCGGATTGATGGTGCGCTTCTTTACTGCCGGGGCACGCGATAGGAGGTACTGATGGAGTAGCTGGTATTCGCGCGGGCTGATGGTGTAGCGCAGGGCGTTGCGCAGGACGGGATCGATCTTCTCAGCCGGTGGCGGGGACGGCGATGCGCTCGAGGACGACATGCTGGGTGGTGCGCGTGGTGTCGACAGCAGCAGCAGCGCGCACCATTGTTTGCGGGACTGTTGTTGTGGAGGAGCAGCGAAAGCTGGGGATCCTAGGTACCCCTACCTAGACCTCGGCTTCATGTGGTTGTTTGGGGGACAGCAGTGACCGGACGTCACCGATTGGGGCAGGTGCGAGGCTGACCGACCGTTACGCTAACTCTGGCGAATTTACCCTCAGACAGATGCTGGGGCAAGACTCGAGGCTGAAGAAGACGTCAGACTCACAGAGATGAGGTCAAAACTGTTATCCATGGATGCACGCCTCGTCCCACGTGATAGCGCGCATGGGTGTTGATCGGCGCTACGGCTAGAAACATTTCGCAGTTATCACGCAACCTTGCAACAACATCCATATTAAGAACCATTGCAAAAGCTCCACTATGGCCGAGAATGTCAAGCCAGAAGCCCCAGCGCAAGGTGCCGGTGCTCCTCTGGGCGACGCTGCTGAGAAGCAGCAAGAGTCCGTAGCTCCCCAGTCCACCGAGGTCGAGGAGAAGGACGTCGAGACCGGGACCGAGAAGCAGGAGGTCGATGAACTAGCCAAAGATGCAGCTGATCTCAAGCTCGACGAGAAGAAGCCTCTGGATCCCATGCCCATTGTGGCCCCCCAGCCTGCAATCGGTGTCGAGAGCATGCCTACTGAAGCTTCTCAGAAGGCCTCCGACCAGGTACCCATCACCACGACAGGCCCCAGCACCGTACCGACCACGGGTGACAGCGGCACTGCTGCAGGTGCTGCTGGCTCTGCGCCTGGTGTCACCACCGATGCCACCGGCGCCGTCGTCTCCAACAAATCTGCCCACGCTGCTCCAGCTGCCACCGCTGCCTCTACCTGGCCCGAGACCGCCGCCGACCACCCCTTGACTCAGTTCTACGACGCCTTCGAGAAGCTCACCGAAGAGTCTGGCCACAACGAGGTTTATGGCGTCACCCTCACAAAGTCCGATGAGTTCCACACCAAGCTTATTCTGCAGAAGTTCTTGCGCGCCAACGCAAACGACCTCGAGCAGGCCAAGCAGCAGCTGCTCGAGACACTGAAGTGGAGGAAGGAGTTCGACCCTATCAAGGCGGCTGGCGAGTCTTTCGACAAGACCAAGTTCGATGGTCTCGGCTACATCATCGAGGTCGAGGGCGTGCCGGAGAGCGAGAACAAGACGGATATCGTTACATTCAACATTTACGGTGCTGTCAAGGACAACAAGGCCACGTTTGGTGATCTTGATGCGTAAGTCAGCCTGGGAGGGCCTAGCCAAATACCTTTCTGAAGCACCCACTGACAACATCGGTAGTTTCCTGCGCTGGCGTGTCGGTCTTATGGAGAAGTCCATCCAGAAGCTCAGCCTCTCTAGCGCCACAAAGCCCATCCCCAACTACGGCGAAGGCCCGGACCCTTACCAGGGCTTCCAGGTGCACGACTACCTCCAAGTCTCGTTCCTGCGCCAGGACCCGCTCGTCAAGACCGCAACCAAGAAGACCATCGAAGTGCTCGGCCGCTACTACCCCGAGACGCTGTCGCGCAAATTCTTCGTCAACGTCCCCGTCGTCATGGGCTGGCTGTTCAACGCAACCAAGCTCTTCATTGCCAAGGAGACAGTCAAGAAGTTCACCGTGCTGAGCTACGGCAACCAGCTTGCCACTGAGCTGGGCCAGAGCATCCCCAAGGAGTACGGCGGCACCCAGGGCGCTCTCAGCGAGGTTGGCGAGGGCATGCAGTTCGGGGCTTAGGATGTTTTTTTGCGGCCCGGAACGACTGGGATGGATACGCACGAGGTCAGCGACCTCGATTAGAGACGGGGTGCAGGTAATGGCAGGAGAATTGTCGCCCGTACATGGCGGGTCGACGCAAGTATAGTTCAACAAAAAGCTTTGATAGCCTTGATATATACCCCAATCACATGCTCGTTAGCACTGTACACTATTACTCCGTGTATGCAGCAAAGCCGCTATACTGTTGCATGTCCGTCGTCAATACTTGTTGATCTGCCAGCATGCATAACTGTGACTGAAGTGACAGTCTCTCAACTGCGTTGCCGCGTAAGTCCTTTCTTTGCCCGGGACCGGTCAAAGAGCTGCATCAAGATTCCAAAGACGAAAGGGTCAGGACTGACGTAGTCAATTAGGTATAGATAATTGAATCAGTAGCCCAGAATATCAACAACGCTATGACTATGCACTATGCCACCGAAGGCCGCTATGTCGCTTCCGAAACACAAAGAAAGCCCAGCGTGAGCTATGAACGCCATCTAATGCAAACATCACCACACGCTCAAACCCAAAAAACCACTCTAGTCCCTCTAAACACAAGGAAATCGTCCAAGAAACATCTGTCTGTCTACTTTTTGAAGTAATCGTGCCTCACTTCCCCGTCCTTGTCTGGACTGTACGGTGTGTATCCGCTCGGCGTCTGATGACCCATAGGCGCCGCGCCACTGAGAAGATTGTGCTGATCGTGAATCTGGTATGGCTGGCTCGAATTACTCTCGATATGGCGCAGCCCGGGCTCTGGACTTGGGCTGTATTCGCGCAAGTTGCTGGGTGTTTGGTGATAGCCTGTTGGGTATGTGACACCAGGCTCATCACGTGTACTACCACGGCTTGACGACCGACCGCGACCATTGTCGCCCCACAACGTAGAAGGTGTCGCCGGGCGACTGCTATCGCCGTACATGGACCCTCGGTCAGAGTTGAACTCGGAACGGTCTTTGAAGTTTTCATAGTCCATGTTGTTTTCCGAGACAAACTCGAAGGGCCCGGTAGCTGAAGTCGCAACCTTGCCCGGGTTCTCCTTGCTCATGCGCTTCATCGAGTACATATCACTGAACGCTGCGTTGTCACCAACGTCGCCATCGAGACGTCCACGGTAAACCTCCGCAAGAAGATGCTTGCTTTTCTCGTGAACCATGGGAACAGTCAGCTTCTGGTAGAGAGCAGGGTGTCCAAAGCGGGTGGCAACACGGTCGCGTCTACGAGCTTCCTTGTCGATTGGTGTCTGAGCCTCAGTGCCCTTGGTTGTGGTGCCGTGGGTGTAGTACTTCATCTCATGGTCGTACGTCCTCTTGCAATAAAGCTTGAAGCCAAGTATAATGAACGGCAGAGGGGCCATAGAGCCAGCCATTGTGTATTGCTGTGCGCCGCCTTTGGTCGCGACCAGACAGGCCGTAACGATATTTGCGAGGAAGGCGCCGAAGAGCATGCGGTTGAACAACACACGCCAGTAGAGGCCTCCCGATTCGTTCTTGGTAGCGAACACGTACCTGTACTTTTGTCAGTAATAGCACCTCGTGTCAGATTGGTAGGCACTTACATCAGGAGGTACTTCTTCATCCAAGAATCAAGAGTAAAGTAGAACGCGGTGACAACAAGAGTGATGGGCTGTAATAATCCAAATACCAAAGTGACTGTCGAGTAGAACAAGAAATAGTTGTAGTAACTCGTATAATCGAAGGGTGGCGGAGCGGTACGCTGGATCAACTCGCGAGGCGTTGGGTTGAGGAACTTGCGAGAGAACGAACCCCAGAGCAGACTGACGGCCTGTGATAGATCGATGACCGCGCCAAGGTTGCGCTGAACGAGCCAGGTAATCCAGTATGTCGAGACGCTACACAGTGCGCCCATAAGTTGCTGGAAAGGCTCGATAGCCTCGACGACCGCTGAAAAGCTCGCGTCGCCTTGACGTGCCGCCAAGGCACTCATGATGATCTGAAAAACAGCTGAAAAGATGGAGAAAACGACCAAGTTGTTGAAAACGAAGAAGGCGTACAGCTGATGAAGAACGTGCTTCTCGCGAGAGCTTTTCGACTGATCGCCAGCTTTGATGGACAGACGACGGAAAATAATGGGGAGAAAGTAGTAGACCAGTGAGGTCAGCGCTGGCGCAAGGATACCCTGAACTGCTGCCCAAAACTTTGGATGCGTCTCCATCTCTATCTTGAAGGCCTCCCAAAAGAGTGCCAGATTGTTCAGCTTAGACAAGAAGATAGCGATGCCGGCGTTAGGAATGAAGTAGAGTACTGTGAGTAGGGTAATCCATATGTTCATGACAAATCGTCGCGATCGCCGCTGCTGCGGGGTGAGGAGCAGGTTCTTCCAGATGATATCCTTTGGCTTGGGAGTAAGGCGGATAGTCGTGCCTTGAGGATGCTTACTGCGTGCCTCGAATGCAAGCAAGTGTGCAGATTCAAGAGTCTCGTAGCTAGCGAATCCGTACGGCATGGCATCTCTTTTGTCCACAGTCTCGCGAGCTTCCCTGATTTTCGTCTCGAGGCGTTGAATTCTCGCGGTCAGATAATCGATGGCGTCCACCTTCTGCTTCCTGTCCGTAAACTCAGGGTCTTTCTTGGATGGCGTGCACATGGGACGCGCGGCAGGCAACTGGGCGGGGTTTTTCAAGTATTTGGAAAGAACTGCCTCCAGCTCCATGACCGCTTCTTGGTGCGCTTCGATCATGTCCGGGATATCCTTGACATTCCTGCCAATAGTCGTTCGCGGAACTTCCGGAGTAGTCTTGACGCTGTCCGTGATCTCCACCAGGCCCTGATCGCTGCGCATTTCCTTCTTGACGTCCGTTATCAGAAGGGTCCTGGCATGCAAACTGTTCTGATACTCAGGGGTCTCCATGTGACTGCGACGTAGACGATGCACAGCGCGATATGTCCACCACAAGAAACCGCATACGATGATGTCGAAGACATATGCCATGACCACGTGAGCCCAAAGAGCCTCACCGTACATCCTCTGGGGTGTCATCAGGGTGAAGGTGGCCAACGACTGATCTTTCAAGGTACCAGTGAGCTTGCCCTGCCTGATCGAGTAGATGATGTTGATGGGAATGATAACTGCGCAGCCAAAGACAGCCAGAGTGATGAACATGTTACGGCACATCCTTACGAAGCGAAGGAAGATAGTCGCGTCCATGCCGATTCGGTCGACATAGTAATTCTCATTTGTTTTGAATACTGGTTTGTACCAGGCAAATAGTGATTTATCGAGCGGCGGCGGTCGGTGCTTTTCGTCGGTGTAACGCAGGCGGGGAGCGTAAACGATAGTGTTGAAAGGTCGCAACAGCAGGAAGGCTATGAAAATGGCACAGGTGACGCCGAGGGATGTGCCGATGGCGGTAAGAACAGCATCTTGATCCACCTGTAGCAGTGTCAACACCTATTCTCTTCAAGTATCAAGGTCGCGTACGTACTTGGGCTCCCAGTGGATTCTTGTTCAGAACCTCCTCGAACTTCTGGCCAATGCTCTCGTCCCGCAAGAGCAGCGACCGTGGCAGCGTCGAAGCCATTGTGGTGTGTGGTGTAGGTGAGAGAGCGAGCGAGCGTGGGTGTGCGGGTGCGTGTGCGAGCGGGCAAGTGGGTATGTATGACGAGCGAGGGAGGCGCTCAGCACATGCCTCGTATTCACGAAAGCTTCTTTACTGTGGCGCAAAAGCGAGCGTGGTAGTCGCGAGGACAGAGCAGAGCGCAAGGTGAAGCTGCGCGCGTCGCAGCAAGTAGGGTGAAAACAAAGGTACAAAGGAAAGTCGCTGTCCGCTGCTGCAAAAGAGTGCAGACACAAAGACCAGGAACGGATCGGCGTTCGAGGAAGCTTAACGCGTCCGTTATCCGTTGGTAAGGGAAGAAGCCGCGTCGACAGGGTCTGGCATGCGTCTTAGTGGGCCGCTTGACGCCCACTTTAACGCCGCACAACCGCCGACGCATGACCTTGAATCTATTTTTCGGTCCTGGAAGCCCACCACTTTTCGCTCAATTGAGGGCGTCTTGCCCCTTCAGGAGACGATCGACGCTTGCTTTTGCGGAGAGCAGCTGCCATGTCCACGCTACAGCGCCCCGCCCCGAGTTAACCAGACTTTGACGCAACGCTCGAGTGCAGCCTCGTGTTTTCACGAGAGACCGCCGCCGTGCGCGCACAACACCTCCAACACCGTGACATGCAACTCCCGGCCTGGTCCGGCCCTGGTTACACAGGGCTGGCATTCCTCTAACCCTGGACACCGTGTTTCGCATCTCAGACGCCGTTTTAGTGGCCCTGAAGGCCTGGGGAATTGAGGGCATGCACGCCCCGTGATTGGCCGCACGGGATACACAATCTTGCCGACATCCGCTTGACGGAGGTCAGCCTTGTGTTTCAGGCCTGCCATTTATGATTTGGGGACGACGCGCCACAGGGCATCGTTGCTTATGCGCTGGCCCTGGTCTGAGAAAAGTCTCTACCAAACTCTGTGCGAACACGTTAGCCGTTGAGCGCAGAGCTGCAGTTCATAGGAGAGATGACTTTTAGCCTCAGGAATCGCGGGAGTGATCGCACATGGAGTCCACAGAGGGATCTCTGATACGCAGTATCTGTAAGTGAGACAGTCTTGCAGGTGGTTATTCCACACGACTGTCTCTGTCATCACGGGCATGGCGCGAGTGTCCAAAGTGGTACGTACCGTTGGGAGAGACTGGCAGTAGTCGATTCTGTAACCCGTCGGCCTTGTGGGCATTTCACTAAGAAGCAAGTAGATGCAGCCATAAAATGCCAATGCCGTATGTTATCGATATCCAAGAGCTTTTATCTATCATGAAGTCATCCAGTCATGTCCTTTTGTCTTACCCAAGTCCACGAGCTTTTGTTATGTTGTGCCCGAATATCACAAGAGACGCTTTCAGTCAAGGAAGCTCTCTGTCTAATCGCAGAATCATCCCCTCGTCGTAGTGGATCCGATCTGCTCTCTAAGCGCTACCGGCGGCCTTGACGATCTCCGAGACCTTCCTAGCCAGATCTTCGGCTTCCGCCTTGGTCGCAGCCTCAGCGTACACACGGACAGCGTCCTCGGTACCACTGGCACGGGCGAACGAACGACCCTGGCGGACCTTTTGCACCTCCTGATCGATGCGCGCCTGAATACCCTCAGGGCTTGTCAGCTTGCGCTCAGCATCCGTGGTCTTGAAGATAGTACGGTCGTTGACAAGGACCTTGAGAAGACGGTTAGGAAGGTCAGTGTAGGTGGAGAGCCACTCCTGAGGGCCCCAGTGCTTGTGCGCAAGGACAACCTCGACGAGCAAGAAATCAGAGAGCGCGTCGCCAACCGACTGGTTGATGAGGTTGATGCAGGCTTGCAGAACCTCCTTGGCTTCCTTCTCGCCAGGGTTTCTGGGCTCGTACTTCTCAATGTTGTCAAGGGTATCGTGCGAGAATATGACAGTGCCGTGACCGTTAGCCTCGAAGTAGACACCAATGTCAAGCTTCTCTGCGGCGTGGTGCAGGTACTTGACACCGGTCGGAGTGCAGTCGACCTTAAGCTTCAGGTTCTGCTCAACGTAGTTCGTGGCAGCTCCGTTGGCGTAGGCAGTCTGTACAACACCGATCTTGATGGAGTCTGCAAGTCCGGCCTGGCGCACAAGGTCACCTAGGAAAGATGCAACAAGAGTCGCAATGCGATCACCGTCCAAGAGGCGGAAAACGTTCTGCTCGTCCTTGAAGTAATACACGACGCGGTCAGCATCGCCATCGAGGGATGCGCAGCGGTCGCCAGGTCCGGCTTTGGAAGAAGGAGGGGCACGCTGGTTGGTCTTGACGTAGTCCGCACCGCACTGTGATCGCGGTCAGTAAACGACTCTCAATATGTCGAGGTTGTCTGGCTCACATCAACGTTCAGGCTTTCGGGCTTGATGACGTTGTCGTTGATGACAAAAATCTCAAGACCACCCTCATCTTTCGCTGGCAGGTACTTGATCAGCTCCTTGAGCTTGGGTCCACCGACACCGTTGGCGCCATCCACAGTAAGAGAGCCTGAGGGCTTCTTGCCGCGTAGCGCAGTCTTGAAGGCAGCACCGAACTTCTCGTAGTAGCCCTTCTCGGTGGGTGTACCGTATGCGTCCTTTGTGCCCTCAGTGTTGAGACAGCGAACCATGTAGTGGAGCTGAGGTGTGGTAAGGAAACCGTAGTCCTTGACCTCAGCGTCAGCCGCCGCAAGACCGTCCTGGAGGCAGCCAAGGAGCCTGGCGCCAGATGCTCTTGTGTCGCGAGCGACAACGACGCGGGCGGGGGTGCTCAAGTCGATCTTGAACTTCGTGGCGATATCGTGGTAGTACTTCGAAACGTGCTCGGGGCTGGCCTTGTTCGCCATCTCGGTGCTGATGACCTCCCAGTCCTCCTACACGATATGTTAGAAGTGTCCTCTGCTTCTCTGTCTCTCACTTCATATGGACTGATAGAGCGTACCTGCAGCATGTTGCCCTGCGGAATCGTTAGCCTGAGACTCGCATGTATCGGTCAAAGGTTCATACCATAGGCTCAACGAGCTTCACACCATTGTCCTGAGGAGGGTTGTGGGACGCTGTGATCATAACACCAATCCATTTGCCCTTCAAAGCTCGCGATCGGAGGGCTGCGATGAGACCAACGCGTGTAAGGACCGAGTCGAGGACCTCACTGTTGCGGTCAGATTCGAGTTGCGGAGTAGGGAGTGGACATGGGGAGCAGCCTTACGCCTTGGTACGGAACTGCACGATGGTCAGTTAAATGGTTCCGCAGAGTTTACAGCACTTTTCTTACGCCGGCAGTTCCATATGTGTAAACAAGCCCCTCAGGCGCAGGGTGCTTCTGCGCAGCGTCGGCGATAGAGTCAGACATATTGAGGGGTAGTGAGGTATTGGGGGTATGACGATGCAAGAAAAGAGATATCAGACGGAAGGCTCACACTCAGCAAAGAGGAGAGAAGATAAGTTAGAGAAAACCAAGCGTAAATCGAGGCGGCGTGCGGAGGTCTGATGTAGCTGCCAGAGCCGCAGCGTTGGTGGGGCGCTACCGGGATCATTAGCCCTAAGATCAGCAACGTGCTTTCTAGTTCGAGTGACGTTGCATTGCTCGTACCTGACGAGCTATTTGTGGCACAGCAGCATCAGTTGGCTTGCCATGACCCTTCCTGACAACAAGCGCTGAAGGGCTCATAGAGAAAACCTAGAGACCAGCTGAAAGCTCCAGCCCAAGACGTATTTGCGTGATTGGAACCTCAAACGTAGATGGCGGGGTCTAAGGGCGTCTTGCCTGAGCCGAGCTTGACCGCTTCTTCGTGAGCATGTACGTAAGATGAGGCCTTTTATGCCTATACTTTGTGCACCTTCAAAGGCAGTGCTTGCAGTCAGCATTCAAAACGGATGGCAACATTACTGGAACACTAGCATGAAGATCGTTTGGAGAGATGAACTTGGCTGCCTTTATGGGAGAAGGAGCATCGATAGAGACTAGCTAAAGAGTCGAAGAAAGTCCAGGTTCACGCAGCTACCAGATACTGATAAAGCTGCTGCCAAAAGAAAATGAATAGAGTTTCATTGCAAGTGCTCAGAAGCCCTGTGGCCCGAGACCGGGGAATGGCCTTGGGTTACCAAAGCCGCCAACGAGGACGCTGTGTCCTGGCACTGGGCTACCAATCTCGCCCAAAGTCGCCGGCGGAGGCGCCATCTCGACAAACTTAATGTGTGAGAGGCGACCGGGACCAGATTCTTTGTATTCGAGTGAACCACCGCCGTTGGTCTGCTTGATGTCGATGATATCACAGGCCTCCTTGATCTCTTCAGGCGTGACGGCCGGCTCGCTAGGATTGCGCAGATTGTCAATCTGCTGGTGCACCTCTGCCGCATCGACATAGCCATCCTGTGTAGGCTGACGAGCGCCAACCATCTTGCATGCAGTGCAAATCATTCGGCGCAGCCACACTATGCGTTGTTCATTGGACCCACGTTCGTTCGTGCGCATGTTACCGACCGGGAAAGGGTTGTTGAAGAAGCTAGACGTGGGCGAGTTGCCCCATGAGGCGCCAGAACCTAGCGAGAACGGCATAGGTGGTGTTCCCCAGATGTTGCCGCCAGGCGCTCCGAAAGCAGAGAAAGAGTCATTCCTAGGCGGTATCGGTGCGTCTGCAAACCCAAAGCCCATGGGGGTCCCTCTAAAGGAGCCGTGCTGCTGAAGGCTGGCTCGCCGCTCAGGAGGCTCGGGAATATCTTCCGCGTCGTCTAGTAGAGCCTTGCTCCCTAAGTGGTCCGCAAGATCGTCAAGGTCAGGTCGTGATTCGTCGTCAGTCGCTTTGTTGCTTGAAGGGCGCTTGATGGGCGTTGGACGTTGGATCGGCTGAGCCTGAGGGCCAGAGATAGCGCTGTCGACACTTGGCAACCTGTCAAACGATCCAGATCCTTGTCTTGAATGAGGTGACATGCCCATACCGAATCCAGGGATCTGGTTTGGTCCTCCAAAGCTTGGCATGGGACCAAATCCAGGAGGACCATCCATGGGGAACCCACGACCTATCGGCATACCTGGCGGAGGGAAACCACGGTAATTCTGCGTACCCAGCTGTGGTGGGAATGGAGGCATGCCCGGACGAGGAGCCATCATGCCGGGTGGCATCGAGCCTTGACCGGGGAAACCGTTGAGACCTGGTGGCATCCCTCCCATGGTCAGCCCTGGTGGCCCCGGCATACCGGGTGGAGGTCCTAGTGGAGGCATCGATGGCGCTTGCTGACCATGCTGGAGATGGGTTTGATGTGGCCCTGCTGGCTGCTTTGTCAAGATTGACTTCGGCATCGTAGGCCCATGAGCATTTGTAGGCGACATCGACTTGCTCGTGCCGGGCGCAGCCTGTGGTGTGTTCGGCGAAGAGCCATGCGAGCCCTGCTGCGAAGTCTGACGAGGTCGATTCGGCGTTGGCGCCTTGGGTAAGGCTGGAGTAACATGCGGCGAGGGCATCCCAGAGGACGATGTTTGCTTCAGCAGCTGAGGTGGCAGCGCAACAGGTGGTTGTGACGCCTTCCGCGCGCCAGCTGCCGCAGCTTGCCTGTCTGCTTTTGCCTTTGCATCGCGCTCTTTTCTCTCCTTATCCTCCTGGATTCTCTTTTCACGAGCTTCTTTCTCTTTCGCTTCTCGCTCTTCGCGCTCTTTTCGTTTCGCCTCTTCTTTAGCCTTCTTCTCTTGCGCTTTTGCTTCACGCGCTTTCCTTTCGGCTTCCTGTTGTCGTTCACGCTCTTCTTGCTGACGTTTCTGACGTTCGGCCTCTTTGCGCTGCTTCTCTTCCTCTTGGGCTTTGCGTTCAGCCTCTTTCTTCCGGCGCTGCTCTTCCCGCTTCTTGCGCTGTTCCTCCAGCCGCTTCTCTTCTGCAGCCTTTTGTTCGGCCTCTCTGGCGGCTCGCTCAGCTTCTTTGCGAGCTTGCTTCTCAGCCTGTTCCTGCCTTTGCTTCTCTTTCTTCTCTTTCCGTCTCTGGGCCTCTTTGAGCTTTTTGGCCTCTTTCTGATCCTTCCGTTCGTCCTCTTCTGCCAGCTCCTCAAGCAGCTTCTGCTGCCGTTCTGATGCCACCTTTTCTCGATACGCTTGAAGGACTCGTTGCTCAAACATGCGCGCTGCAAATATCTGAAACATTCGCCGCCCCTCCTCCATCCTCTGCTCCTCCGTCATGGTATCCTGCAATCCATTAGCCAAGATACCTGCGATCTCGCCAACAGTACGCACATCCTCGTCCTCGTCGTCCTCTTCGTAGTCTTCGTCCTCGTAGCCTTCTTCCTCGTCTCCCTCATCGTCGAAGTCGTCTTCTTCGGGTGGGGGTCCGTGGCTGTGGCCGCCGTGTGTCTGATACATGCTTGGATGAGCTTGGTATTGCGCTTCCTCTTCTCTCTGCATCCTTCGTTCGGCGAGCTGTTCCATCATCTCGATGAACTTCTTTCCGTCGTTTTTCAGCAGATCGTCAGCAACGGTCAGTATACCACCTGTTTGCAACCATCAGTCATGTGTCCATATTCAGATAACAAACACGCACCTTTCACCTGTAGACTACTGCCGAAGTGGACGAAGTCAGACGCTTCGGGGGGTGGTAGACTGCGTTCTTCCGAGCTGTAGTCGGCCTCGGAGGATATCTCGCTGTTCGAATAGTCTTCCTCTTCGTCGCCAGAGTATTCCTCGTCCTCGTCTTCCTCCTCGTCTTCGTCGTCGTCGTCGGCGTAGTGGTGGCCATGCTGCGGTGGCGGGTGTGTGGTCATGAGAGGGCGCGGGTGAGGGGCACTGGAGACATGACGGTAATTAGCATCTGGCAAGAAACTACCGACGTCTTGCTGGAGGTGCGCGTACTGCTCGAGTTCTTCATAATATGCATCATATAGAACCTCCAGCTCCTCCTCGATGGCCGTGCGTTTCCTCCCACACACCGAGCAGCTGCACGAGTGCTTCTGCTGTTCCTTCATTTTACGCAGGACAGCTTCCTTCTCGATTTTGACGAGCGACTTGCGTTCGTCTTCGCCGAGGGAGAGCCAGAACTTGCGGATGTTCTCGCGCTCCTCCTGGGTGGAGGTGTTCCATATGGGGTCCTTCAGCTTCGGCCCGCTAGATCTCGCGTGCGCAGGCACAGGACTGTGTCGCGGCACAGCATGCTGCGTGTATGCGAGCGGAGGGGGCGGCTGGGAGGCTCTCTTCTTCCGCTTCGACTTCTTGGCGCTGCCGCTGGCTATTGGTGCGTGGCCGTACGCCTGCTGGTAGTGACCGTTGGCGCCGTATGCGTGGGTCTCGTAGTGCTCGACCTCGTCGTCCGAGTAGAACTCGGGCTCGTCGTCGTACTGGGCGTCGTCCAGCTCGGGCTCTGCGTACTGTGGGGCAGGTTGGCGGGCGTGGGCGGCAGCCAGGGCGGGCGACACGGCGTGCACGGCGTGTTGCACGCCGTTCTTCACTGGCAGCGCGGGGACGGGGGCTCTTGGGCGGCCTTCTTCGCAGCCTCCTTCTCCCGCCGCTTCTGCTTCTTGCGGTTCACAGCGGTGGGCTGGGAGGGTTTGCGCCGGCAGTGCCATTGGAGGCCATGGCAGCGGGGAGGGCCCTTTCGAGCCGTGGGCCATGGCGGCAGGAGGACGGCGGCGGGGCGAGGGGTGTCGTGCTGGCGGAGACGTCAGAGGAGGTTCTGCGGGCGGTGACAAGTGACTGGCAGCTCCGAGCGCCGGCTAGCGTGCTGGGCGACTCGCGGCAGCGAAGAAAGAGGGACGGGACGGGCTCAGTGCTGGAGGGGCCGGGCAGACGCACTGCAGGGCGGGTAGGCGGGCGCGACAGTCTCCGCGGTGGGCGGCGGGCAGAGACTGGGGAGGCGTTCGTCGCGGGTCGTGTGCGCGGGCGGAGCGAGGGTCGGGCGGTACTCAGTACTCAGCTATGCTCGAATGGCTGTGGTGTTGTTAGGCCCAGCTAGGCTTGGCGTTGATCGCCTCGGAAGGTATGATTGCGCTGCGCCGCTGCGCCCTCCTCCCCAACACGCACGCCCGCACCCTCGCACCCTCGCACGCTCGCACCACCACGCAGGACTGCCAGCTCCAGTGCTCCCTCCGTGTCCGCTCTATTCTTGACCCGCCCGCCCGTGCTCCAGGCCCTGCAGCATCGCATCGCACCGCACCGGCGCCGCCAACCATCGCTGCCTCGTCCGCTCCGCCATTCTTAAGAGCCGCGCTGCCCACTGTCTCGCTCTCCCCAGGCCGTCCCCAGCTGTCGCACCTCGTCCACGCAGCAGCACCGCCCTCACTCGCCCGCCCACTCGCCCGCTCACTCGCCTGCCACTCGCTACCGTCAGTCGCTTCAGTCCCCCGTGGAACACCCCGTCTAGCCGACTCTCTCTGTCGCACTCGCCGCCGCTCGAGACACGCCCAGCCGCCCGACTCGCGCTCCTCTGCCCGCACCGCCTGTTCGCTGCAATCGCACCCCTCGAGACATCTCGCATTCCTGTCTGCCGGGCCCCGCTCTGCGCAATCTACCAGCACCACCCGCGGCAGACTAGACGTCGCCAGCTTCGCCCTCAACGAAACATCCGCCCGCTGTCCAGCCAATCGCAGCACCACCCCAAGCCTGCTGCGTTGCACACGGCACGTCATCCATCATGTCTCAGCAGCAGAACACTGGCGAGCCCGTGATGCGTAGGTGAGTCGCAATTCTTCTTTTCGCTGTTTGTTATCAGATCGAGCACCCTTGTTTATTGCGCCCTATACGTCGATCATCTCTCCTGCGTCTGCACCACCTGCATCCTCAGCCTTGGCTTTCTGCGACATCTCAGCTGCAATCTCCTCCGTCGTTTTCTCACTGCTTTCATCGTCCTGTATCACCCTTCAGCTCCAGCATTGGCATCTTGCAATGCGCGCATTGTTTGGAGCGGTCGCGACCCCGGCCCAACCGTAGTCTGCGCTGGTGCCCCGGTCCGACCACACCCTGGTCTAAAAATAGGCCATTGTACATGCAGCCCCATGCCCACTTTTATTGACTTCCGTACATCTTTTCCTACTTGTTGGTTCAGGATCGTCTACTTGCATCATGTGTCGCTCCGAGCACACTATTTTTGAGCCGCGCTCGCGTTCTGCTCCGCTTGCGCAACACCACACTCGTGTCTGCATGCATCATGCTGACCTGAAACCACCAGGAAATTAGTAATCATCGGCGACGGAGCTTGCGGCAAGACTAGTCTTCTCAGCGTATTCACCCTCGGCTACTTTCCCACTGTGGGTACCTCTCGTCCGAGCTGCGACATAGCTCAGCTGTCAAACTAGCTTGCTAACGTGCCTCGCAGCGTTACGTTCCTACCGTCTTCGAGAACTACGTCACAGACTGCAGAGTAGATGGCAAATCCGTTCAGCTGGCACTCTGGGATACCGCAGGCCAGGAAGATTACGAACGCTTACGTCCACTCGCTTATAGCAAAGCGCATGTCATCCTCATTGGTTTCTCCGTCGACTCGCCTGACTCGCTAGAGAACGTCAAGCACAAGTGGGCTGAGGAGGCCCGCGAAAGATGTCAAGGCATCCCTATCATACTTATTGGGTTGAAAAAGGATCTCCGTGACGACCCTCTCGCCCAGGAGGAAATGAGGAAGAAGTCGCTCCGTTTCACCACCCCTAAGCAGGGTAGTGATATGAAGGAGATGATTGGCGCCCGCAAATACCTCGAATGCTCTTCATTGACAGGAGACGGTGTCGACGACGTATTCGAAGCTGCTACACGCGCTGCGCTACTTTCCGTTGACAAGAAGGAGAGCCCCGGCTGCGGCTGCGTCGTCCTATAAGCAACCTGGCCATCCGCTTTGCGAGCGAGTTCGTACATCACCAGCATTGGGCGGCGTTATCTTCTTGGACTATCACCAACTGCCAGGCGTTGTTAGCGTCTGCTGCATATTCTTCTTGCGTTTTTCATCTACATCTTTTGCTCGGAAAATTCGTGTAGCAAGGGTGGAAGACTGCTTCAGTTCTCTTAAACATATTAAGCATAGGGTTGTTGCCAAAGGGCGGACATATGCTCTGACGGTCTAATGATGATACGGACTATCATCTACACTCATTTGTGCATATCTTGGGGGAAGCATAGCTTTGGAGGAACACAGGTGGGGTCAGACATAGCATATGACTGCCGAGCGCTAATATTATCACGCATTGCCATTCTTGATGATCACTTCTCCGCGATATGCAGACCAGTCTCTTCGTGATTGTCAATCTTTATCGTACAGAAATGTACACCAGCCAATTGCTCGCCAACAAATATATGATACACCTCGTCATAGAATCACCACCCGTCTAGTTCCGTGTCCACTCGTGGTTCCAACCCTGCCGGCTCGGGTAATCCGTCTGCACCCTCGCGTACTCAATCGGCACACTTCCCCAAATCCCCCTCTTAATCATCGCGCTCCTGTACAGCCTTCCAACCTCCCGGCCCCTCACACCCAATCGCCCAGCATCAGGTCCCTGACCTCCAGCCTCCTCCTCGGTAACTTTGTTGCCGTTCGAGTCCATCAGGCGCAGGTGCTCGCACGCACCGCGCATAGACATGTACTGGCGCTCGAGCTCGCGCTCCTCGGCCCAGCGGCGCTTGCGCAGGAAGAGCATCCACGCGCGGTGGATTGTCCAGTGGCGCAAGTAGCGGTTGCGCGAGAAGTGGAGGGGGCGTGGTGTGAGGGGGTGCGAGAGGTGGTAGCGGATGTTTGCTGGATCGTGTTAGCCTTCGTGTCCATCTACTCCATACTAGCAGAAGACCTTGAGACTGGTTCTCAGAATCGGTTCTGCAGGTTTTGGGCACGACGTACTGATCCTGGGGTCCTTCCCTGGGCCCTTAGCCCGCTTCTCCATGCGCGCTGTCGACGAGAAGTTCGATGTCGATGCGGGTGTCCTTGTCGCAGTGCATTGTGTGGCGGGTGTGCGGAAGATCGAGGCAGCGGCGCTGAATGGCCTGAAGACCGGGCGGAAGGATGAGAGATTCATGGCGTGGGTTACGGAGGCGCAATCGGCGGTGATGGCGCGTGGTAGTGCTGGCTGGATGTTCCTCGAAATGTTCAGTGCCAAGCATCCATCACCGGCGGGCGCTAGAGCGGAGTTCAGCGGAGGACCTTAACTTCTCTGACGACAGAAATTCTGTTACTAGTATTACCGTCGCTGCAACAGCACTGCGGTCAGGTTTGAGTCTGACAAGATCTCAAGATGCTGTCAAGGGGTTGTACCTACCGTGATTAGATGGAATCCGACGGAAACATCCAGGTTCAAGGCACGGGTCTACGGAGATGTGAGAGGTCTGTCAGAATATAGACCGAAAGAGGTAATGAGGTTCTTTCGAAGTTATGCTGCTGTCAGTTCAGGTAGGCGCTTCCACGTGGCTGGGTTGCCGCCTTCTTGTTTATTGCAGACCAACTGCAGAACCTCCATCTCTCACCTCGTAGATATTCACGTCGACGCCCTTTAATTACATTGCATCGCTATCGGTTTCTCGTTGCTATCTATACCTTTCGTTTCTACAAATATGGTCACACACTTCGAGCCTCCCCTTGGCGATACGTGGTGGGCGTACCAGCGGGCCACCAACGACGTCGTGCAGTGGGTCGCATCTACAGCGCGGGCAACCGGCTCAGTTGCAAGTCTGTTCAAGGCCAGATCAACAAAGCATCAGTCGTTCATCAAGAAGCTCAAGGACGGAGGTGCTGCACTACTTTCGCCCTCAGAGAAGTTGAGAGGGAAAAAGCGCCGTCCCGCGAGATCTACGAAACAGACCGCTGACGCGCCCTCGTCCACGGAATTGGAAATCTCTTATGGAACACTGGGTAAACTCGGCAAAGCAATTGCCAATACCAACAGAGTCGAAGTGGATTATAACGTCCTGGTAGTGTTGAAAGGCATCATACACGCTCGAAAAGGATTTGCTACCTAGTGCGTCCGCAATCAGGAGAAAGGGCGAGTGACAGAGGAGATGAGGCAGAACAACAAGTGGCGGCGCCGGATCATACATGTGCTGGAGACCCTTTTGAAGGATCTCCAGAGCCGGCCTCCAAGTCCTACACAGGCAAAAGTCATCAACAAGCTTGCAGCCCTCTCCGATCGAGGTGACAACATAACGGATGGTCTCGGCAAGAGTGAAATTGCAGAGGCTCTCTATTATACGAGGAATATACCAATACCGAAGATGGACGACGGCGTGCTCTACAGGCTGAAGGACTCCATGGAAGACAAAGCGTTTTTTGTGTATTGCTGCATGCAGGATGCGACATACCTTCGATTGTACTCAGTACGAGCATGGCGCGAGTTTGCTCTCAGCAATATCGGTGTCCAGACGGCCACCTTTTGTACAAACAGCGCTATCGCCCAATTTGAAGAGATGGCAGAGCAGTTGGACATGGTGTTTGACCACTACAAAGACGACGGTTGGGTGACTCACATGCACATCAAGATCGATCGATTCATGCGGCGATACATTGCCAATGACGTGGAATGCGAAGATACACGCCCAGACGGTGTCGATCCAGCCTTCGAGGATGACAGTCTTGCAAGACATGCCGCGCGAAAACTAGGCTTTTATGCGAGCACTCTGCAATGCTCTCGATTGTCAACATTGCTTTTCGAAGCCTTCCTTGCACGAGAACACCTGGACCCTGCAGACACACTGGAAGAAAAGCGTTTGCTCAAGTCTCTAGCACAGTTGCGATGTCTCGAGTGGACGGACGATCCAATCTCGAAGATCCTCAAGTCAGACTATATGTATGGCGTAGCCAGGACCCTGCTGTCAGGTTGTATAACTACCACCGCTGTCTTTGCCGCGCAAATGCTGTATGACATTCAACAGGAAACCAAGCCTCAAGACCACCCCCTCGAGGACATACTGGAGGCCCTCAGTGTCGACTATCTCATGCTCTACAACAAATACACCGCAGAGTGGAAAAACGAAGGTTCTGATGGGAACTGCTCTACGAGGCTCAAGCAGATGATGGATCAATACACCCTCCTTAATGACATTGTCTATTCTGATAGCAATGTACAAGTCAACCTCGAGCAATGGGAGCATGACACACCAAGACAACATACAATTCAAGATTTTAATATCGTACGTCACGTTCCAACTCTCATTGGACAGATGCTCTTTCAATATCACAACGAGTTCCACGAGACTTTTATGGACATCGCAAATGATCGTGGTCATGTTTTAACAGCCATCCATCTGTACAACGCAGCTAAGAAGACTGGATCCTTGCCTCAGGAAGCTCGCTGGGCCGATATGGAATGGATCATAGATAGTCAAATCGAACTCGATCTTTTCGGGAGTTCAGTGGCAGACACCGGTCCGAAGTATTTGAAGAGTTTCTGCGATGCATACGGCCTCATAGGCGGCAAGTTCATGGTCAGCCACAAGCTGACCAGCCCAGAGCAAACCAAGAACGATATCCATCGGGCAGGTGGCTCTCCCAAACGTCTAGGATACGCATCGAAGTACGCCAAGGTGTGCTACGAGCTCAGAAGAACACTCATGGCGGGACGAGTCGGCCACAAACTTCGCCTGATGCAGGCCTTCGCTGACTACCAGTTGGATACTTTCTCCCCGGTCTACGGATCGCCTTATTGTATCAGTGTCCTTATTGCCGCAAAGGAACAGTGCGAAGGTGACGAAGAGGCGCTCGGTTTTGACATCTTCGCCTTCCACATGACATGTAAGAGGCTTCTGTCGAGCATCCGCAGGGCCTGCTTGGAGTACGCACCAAATGACTATCCTTGTATCAGGTATGACGGCACGGAAGGCCTCAATACCACAATCGCTGAGCTTCTCCGTGACCTGCTGGACTGTCCACGTCATCACGGCAGAATGTGGCCCATGGCCATGACGATTTTGGACGATGTCATCAGTCAAGAAGGCTCAGCGTGCGAGGGAAAAGCTTTCCAACGCAGGGATATGACGATGATGGACTCGATCAGCGAAGAGTTAGAGTCTGACACGCCTGTAGAATTTGATGATCACGAAAGCGATATCGTGATATCGGAAACCTTGACCTCGAGGAGCAGGGAAGATGGTAGGGACGTCCACGCACCTTCAAAACGACAGAAACTCGATTCGGCTGGGGGATCATCACAAGTAGTTCCAGAGCTTCTAAAGGAATGGAATGATCTGCAGCGACAGGCTGTCAGAGTTCTGTCGAATCTAACTGTCGACAAAGGGTCCAACGAGCTTCACCACCTGATTACCCCAGGGGGCAAAATATTGACATCTTGGTCTCCGGAAGAGACTTGGCAGGCTGAGGAGTAGGCGAGTGCTTCAGATCACTATTCGTGCGCTGACTACCTCCAGGACACTCGCCCAATTGGACGCTCTAGTGAGGTCATGTCAGCAAGGGGAACTGAACGCAAAGATATCGGGGAATGGAGATATCATGTTCAGCCGGTATGCGAGACCAAAGGTCGTTGTTACGATGCGTCCTTTTGTAGTTGTGGCGCTGGAATCATACGACTAGGGCGGCGACAGTTGTCCAGAGCTAAGGTATGCGCGCACGTATAGAAGCTCTGCCTTACATTCGCAGTACGTAATGGAGTGATTCATGTCTCGTGCATGTCCCTGGAGTAAGCCCTTCAATTCTCGCGTGGGTCGCAAGTTGCAGAAAAAACGGGCTATACCATGAAGTTGTTGTAACCCTCAGAGCTTTTATCTCATTGCAGATACTGTAAGTAGCGCAACTAATTACCACGATCTCATGTTGCATTGAAAGTGAGCTGTACAAAAAGTCTTGTTTTTACAGCCCACATTCAATGCAACATGAGAGCGTGGTAATTAGCAAATTGTTTGCGTCGAGATACCCCAGCCAGAGCATCTACCATGCTATCGCTGACTCCATTAAAAGTAAGATTCCAATTTACACAACTATCCATGCGTTGATGAACATATTCCTTGAATCGTCAACGCACCACCAAGTCTTTGTACCCATAGAGCCCACCCGGTGACTGCGATCGCTCATGTAGCCTTCACGTCAACAGTCGCATTCCAGAACTTGCCTTGCATCATTGCCATCGCCAACTTCGCGGCACGTATACCCTTCGCCTCGTGCATACTCTCCTTGTCTACTACCATCTCGTAGACACCACCGAGCCCTTCGTATGGGCCTGACCATACCACAGGCCATCTCGATTCGCAGAAGGCGTTGCCAGCGCCGACAATACTGCGCCACGAGCCGTCCCAACCGATCGAGAAGCCGACGAGATGCTCGAAACCGTACTTCTTCATCGATGTGTGGTGTTCGAAGACGCCGATCTGGAGGTAGTCAGTCACTGCTACTACAAGAAATGGTGTGTAATGAACACTTACGAAGCCGGCGCTGCCTTTGACCCAGATCACTAACTGCTTATCGCCCTTGAGGGTGGCTTTGAAAGTGCCGACCATGGGGTCCACGAAGGACATGAGGATGTCAGGCAATGCGTTGAAGAGTGTGGTCGCGACTGTTTTCTGAAGCTCGAACACCCCTTCGTGCTCGGGCTTGAGGTACTCCGCGAAAGGGCTAGTACGGTTGTGCTCCTTCTTGATCGGTGAATCTGGGAAGCTTCATTCGTCGATGGACGATGGGAGAGTAGTCTCGCTCTTTCTTGAATCGCTCATGACGGATGAGGAGGTATCGAGATCGACTTTCATGGGGGTAATGTCAATGGCAACAGTCATATTGGAGTATGGAACAGTAGAGAACGTGACGCGAAAGAGAGGTCAGTGTGTTGTTATATGTTGCAAGTAACAGGGCAGAGCCGAGATGATATAGAGGAGAGGTGCACAGGCCTGCAATGAGTCGTGAGGTGTGAGCGAGTATTGGTGAATGTGAGCGATGATCCGCCTAGCCATGTAGAGCCATTGCGTGCAAACAACATTGCAGAGACGATGCATCATGGCCACTATATTGGGTTATGCTGAGGGAGTAGATTGATGAGGTTATTGGGTTCACAGTGAGGATGTAGCAGCAGGCGAGATGCTTCCTGGGAAGGAAACGTTTGCAGGACCGTCCGAACGTCGGTAGCACGCATAAGATCCGTCAGTTATTGAGACTGGTTATATTCTTTGCATGATTGGACGAGAGGGTCAACACTACTCATGCACGGGTGTGAGTACGGTGAGGTGAATTGCAGGAGCTACATTGAGCGCAGCAAACGCATCAACCTGGCCATACGAGCTTGAGGCTTCAAACTGTCTCAAGGCTGGATACCTCACTCGTCAATTCAAATCGAATCAAGCGTGACGCTGTACTGTATCCAGCAGATCGGTTTGGGTGGCCTCCAGGCAGGCACAGATTCCACTGAGCGCCTAGCCGTCAAGCTCGAGTCTCAACCTGACTTTGAAAGCTTTTGTGGTGGTAACGAATTCAGGTGCCATAAGAAGGTGAGCACGATGTTCAGTATCTACTCGCCTGGTACTGATCAAGTCATCTGGCTACCAGGAAAGAAGCACAGCATCCAACTCCAAAGCGTGAACCAGAAAGCTCCATGGAACGGGAAATATTGTCGGACCACATTGCTCTTCTCAGGAGGATCTATCACTCCCCGGGTATCCAACTGACCTATAATCGTGGCTGACATCTTTCTGCCGGTAGGCAGATCTTTGATACCACTATCATGGTTCCAGAACCAGTCTTCGGGAAACGGCCGAGGTTTTATGTTCATTTCAGCACACTGATCACAAAACCCACGTCCCACACGGGATGGAAGCAGACGAAAGTGACAAGTTCTGCAATATTAGGTTTGACTGGACATGGACGAAAGAAACGCAGTCTACACATGATCAATGATCTTCTGGTTTAGAACTACATGTTTATGTAAGTCAAAATCCCTGCTTTCACTACGTTGAGAGAGTCGACGGCAGGACCGCGGAGAAAGAGTGACGGTTCCTTCACCTTCATGCCAAAAACTCACCACATAAAAGCTTTTCGTCCCCTCTGCTCGACAGCTCTGACGTCCCCAGGTTCCTTTGTACTCGTTCTCAATTCTACTTCGGTAAGTCGAGTTTCAATTCTCCCTTGCATTCGTGCTGATATCAGTGAAGCACCAATGGCTCCGAACTCCACGCCGCCCAAAAGCTCTGCGTCTATCGCAGGACAGCCTTTCGAGATCTTCTGCGATGAACATACACCGCAAATTTCTGTCTCCTCTGCATCCAACGCAGAGTTCTACGACTCCAACAACGAGAACACTCAAAGTGTCGCCACCTTGAAGTCCGTCCATAAGGTTACCCCCAACATTGAACCTCCACTACCTTCCAACCGCACCCCTTTGGTGGACGTCACCCAGGAGACAGTCGCTCGTCCTCGCTCACTGTCTGCTGCTCTGGCTGAGATCGCTAAGTTGGAAGATGCGCTGAAAGCTTCGAAGAAGCAGAACCAGGAGATGAAGGGCAAAATCGTGGCGTACCAGGACGCCCTTCACCAGGCCGACGTCGATATGTACATTTGCGCGGTCGAGCTCGACCGCTGACGTATACAATGCTGGCTTTCATAGTCAGCTCTGTCTCATCTACGTGTGTGGAATTTAGATCAGAAGTTACGCGCCGGTGCGCTACTTGCCAGTAGAGGCTCAATGGCCATCCTTGAGCCTGCAAGCAATCACATCATGATGCTCGTGCCATCAGATACAATGAATGCAAGTTTGAATTTACGTTTGCATCTTCGCTCAGTGTTGCATGTTTGCATGCCGCGCATGCCCTCCCTCCCAGTTTGACGCGTCGGTGCTAGCGCGGTGCCACCTGTCGGGCAGTTCGCGTAGACTCACCTCCATCCTTCAACCTCCTACACCGGCATCAACGTCGCCGATTACGACCTTTACAGTAGCCCCTCACTATCGTTAACAACGTGCATCAATATTGATTGCGATACGCAATTCCAGAGGAACTTAAGACACGCTGAAGTGATTGAGTGAAGCAGCCTTGTTTGCTCTCCGCGCGCACCGACCTCGAGCACTCCCCAGCCACATCCAATATTCTCAAGCATTCACTCATCGCCTTCGTCATCTCACACTTTCACTTCACGGCTATCCTGGGAATACATATCATCGTTCGCTTCACGTTCGCTTCACTTTTCCTTCTCTCACGCTGCCGGCACGTTTCTCAGCAGATCACACAATATCAAATCCACCATGGAGTCCTCGGAAGGTCAACTTGCACTGATCAAGGTATGGGCCGACGGCACCAACTTCGAAGTCGACAACTCCAAAACTCCAAAAGCCAACTTTGCGGGTCTTGCAAAGGCGCGAGGATGGGTTGGAGGTGACGCAAATTGGCGGGGGTATTGGCAGGCTTGTTTCAATGAACCCTACCTGTTTGGTCGCTGTGGTCGGTATCTTGCGGTCCAGTCTGGACTAAAGATTTGACGCAGTGTGATACTGACGAACCCAGACGTCTCTGCAACGCCTGTAGCATCTGGCGCTACCTCTGACTTAGTGGTCCGCTCTCGTCGCCGCCTCTCCAACAGCTCGGACAACTCCGTTGCATCCGCCGAGTCTGACTTCTCACTCATCTCAGCCCCCAGTGTTCAGTCTCTTGATACCAACGGCTCCATCATTGGGGGCGTTCTTCTCGGCCTGCAGTCTGTGTCGCTCGAGCCCGCCAACAATGGGTCGCCAGCTACCATTACCGAGACACAGCATCCCATTGCACCAGCCACATTGACTCTGTCCGCGGAAGACATAGCAACAGGAGCACACTCCGGCACCACGAACGACTCGCAATCACACCTCAATGCCAGCCCCTTCTGGTATCAGTACCCCGGCTTCGAGCCCGATCCACGTACTCCCTTCAAGCATGAGCTTGGTCGCCTGTGCAAGCATGTTGGCGCAACGTCGAAGAAGGAGAAGAAGAACCTCCAGACAGAAGCGCTCACTGCCGAGATCAAGTACCATTACGGCGCCCACATGAGCAGGCTTGATCGCTGGCAAGAGCTGTGCGAGGAGGTTGGTATCGAGAAGATCCCCAGTTCTATAACCCAATGCCAGAAGGTAAGTGCATCTGCTTCTCTTCCATTCTTCTCTTAATGGGCTGTTTGTTTTGAGCTGTGCTAACATCCTCTAGGTCCTAAAGCCTGTGTTCGTCAACCTTTTCAATCTCGTCGATCACAGGCGTAATCCAGAGCTCAAGGTGCTGCGCTTCCAGTCCTTTAGCGAGTTCAACAAGTTCACCCGCAACGGTCACGAGTTTCCACGCAACTGCGCGAAGCAGGAGGGCTTCATCAAAGTTCTCTTGAAGAAGATGTGAGGCCTGCATGGTATATGTGCTTCCTTGAGCGAAAGATGCTTCATTGGTCTTTGGCATATTGAACGATGTTTTTAACGATCATTGGATGATATGCCACACATCTGGTTTTTCACATAGCGACGGAGTTTGGGTTTGTTGGGTTCTGATCTAAAACACAGTACAACTGCACGAGAGCTTTACTGGCTTATGAACATGAAGAAGTGTATTCGCAAACTAGTTCGCCCCACATTTTTGTTCCAATGCTTCTTTCACTGCACATAGCTGACACGCAATTCATGCCTCGCACTTGCAGCCTATGCAACCGGAGAACAAAGAGTGCGATCGTGGCAAGCACCGGCATACCGTACATTAGAGATTGTTCTCTTAGATCTAATTGTGATTGTTGCGACAAACTCGATGTCTTCGTGATAATAAGGGTGCCAATGTTGTATGCTCTGATGTTGTGGGCGCCTCCGCGCCGCACAAGCCTTCACTTCACTGCTCACCAACAGTTTGACTGAGCCGCATGAGCCACCCCTTGGCACTATCGATGGCTACATAAACTATCAGTTTGTTGCCTTTCGTGGTCTTCCGGCGCCTCAAGCTACCGCTATTGAACACATTTGGAGCTACTTGCTATAAGCTCAAATGACTTCGCAGCACAACGAGATAAGCGGCGCACGCCGTAGGTTTGAAATGTTGTAGTGGACGAGCAGATTACTGATAGATATTAGAGCATGGCGAACCACTTGCGGGCACAGCACACCATCATGACTTCGACCCAAGCTCAAGCCACGATCCTACGCCTGATCAGAGCGACTCTGGGTCTTCGAGCGCCGACGAGGGCTACTTCGCCTCGCGTGGCATCGAAGTGGATCCCAAAGATAACTTCGACTCCTTGTTCAACCGCCTAGCCATCAAAGAGGGATGGTCGAAGAGCCAGCGCAAGAAGCGTCGCCACGAAGCCATCGCCGGCGAGGTTGATGCTATCTACGGCACTGATACTACGAAGCTGGCAAAGTGGCAAGAGCTGTGTCGTGATGTCAAGATCGAACCCGTTCCCGGTTCTATTTCGAAGTGCAGGAAGGTATGTGAGCATGTTCAAGGGAATAGTGGCTTGTTGCTGACCAGTTCCCAGGCTCTCAGCAAAGTGCATGTCAACTTGGTGAACCTCATCGACCATCGTCGCAACCGTAACGTCCAGCTTATCCTGTTCCCGAACTATCAGGCCTTTCGCGATTGGACACTTGGTGGCAAAACGCGTTGGCAGCGCATCTTTCCGAAGAGGCTTGCGAAACAGGAGGGCTTCATCAAGGCACTTCTGAAGGACTTGAACCTGTAGGAGCAGGGGCTTTTTTTTTTTTTTTTTTTTTTCGAATATCAGTGCAAGTTGTATGTGTGGATGACGAAGTCATCATAAGAATGAGAATGAGGTTTTTCGCTGACGCAGAACGCTCAGTAATGCAAACGGCAGCAAAAGCAATACGTAGTCAAACGACCACCTGAATGTAGTCCTCTTCCTCCTCGACCCCCATCAAGTCCTCCAGGATCTCATCTGCCTGCTTGAGTATGAAGCTCACATGACCTTCTCCTTCCATCATGTGCAAGTTAGAGCCCGGCATCAGGGACCCGGCCTTCTTCGCCATTGCCGCTGGGCAGTTCACGTCCTCAGTGCCATGCCATAGTGTGAGCGAGCACCCAATGTCGCTGTCAATATACAGCTGGCTGAGCTCGAAACCCCACTCACTGCCCTCCAATCTGGCCTCCCAGCTCGTACCTCGGCTGCCATGCGCGAAAGCCTCTCGCGTCATGGCAACAAACGTCGGCCAGTGCATTGGGTCCTTCATCGCAGTCTGATCGCACGCATGGCGGTTCTCAACCTCCCGCTCCAAGAGGTCCTCGAAGACCTGTGGATCTGAGCATCTAGCAGCCTTGCCCATACTCGTGTCAAACATGAACGAAGTCAGACCCGTAAGCCACGGCGCAACCCAGAGCAGCATCCGCGACTGCAACATCATGCCTGCCGTTCCAAACTTGGTAGGGTACATGCCGCTGACGATGCTGACGCCCAACAGCCTCGACTTGGGTATTCTCTTTATGCATGCCAGCGCATATGAGGCCCCTCCGCTGACGCCCAGTATGTAGAACTGCGATATCTTGAGGGCATCTGCGAGGGCGAGCACATCAGCAGGCCAGTCGAGGATCTTGCGGTTCGGTTTGTACGTCGAGAGTCCGATGCCTGGGCGATCCGGGGCTATGAGGCGTATCATATGTTTCGTGCATGCCGAATGCCACAGCTTCCCTTCGAACCGTGAAGAGGGAAAGCCGTGCATGTAGATGACCGTCGTGCGGGGCACAGGGCTGCCGTATGTCGCGTACGACAACTTTCGGCCGTCTTCGAGCTGTACATTCTCATTCTCGAGCACTGTGCTTGTGATCATGGCGACGACGACCGTGGGTCGTTGGTTAGCCGTGACGGCTGTTCAGAACAAAGTACCAACGTTCATGTTAAGGTGAGGGAGCGTGTTCACAACTGCGAAGGCGCTCACCGCGTAGCTGCCGTTATAAGACGCACACGCATCGTGATCCGGAGGCATTGAGCAATATTGCATAGATCGCTGCCCGGGCTGTGTGTTGTACAGGTTGGCGGGGGATTCAAGACCGATGGAGCGACTTCCGTTGCAAGCGCCGCCAATTCTGTCAGCGGGATGGCGCTCCCCAGTGCGACCAGGGTTCGCGCGTCAATTCTCACCTCACTCGCGGGAAGGAATCACAGATGACCTGCTGTGCGTCCTTGCGAGGGCGAGGAATCGCCTCTTGTGTGGACATCGAACTTCAATCCGCCTGCAAGGTGCTCATGAGACTCACGTCCTTCCCCGCTCGGACGCGCGAATCGCTCCTGACACGACGGATCAGCACTCAAAGCGCAACAACGTTTGCTGGCAAGAGCTTCAGGGTCCTCTTTTTCTCCGTGATTGGAAGGGAGGTACGCTGGGAACGACTGCTCTGACGGCTCACCGCTCGTCTTGTCGCCTCAAAGACCGTTGCAACGGCAACGTGGCAGCTTACATCCACGGCGAATGGGACCTAGACTCTGCATTGGAATAGGGACGCATTAAGTCAAGACTGCAGCTCATGGTGACTACAGACCACGTGCACGGGAACGGATTCCGTTGAAAGAGAACTGATCTGTATCACGAATCACCCCACCTGGTTGCTATTGCAGTGAATTCGGCTGTATACACAAAACTGCTGATATTTCAGTAATCAACGGCCAAGTACCTCTCATGAAGATGCTGCCAGATGTGGATATGCCTACCATTTGATTGATGGCTATTCTGATCGTGCTGTTACCGCCTAGCAGCAACGACATTCATTCTTGCACTCATCTATAGTACGGCAACACTGCACGGGTCGCAGAAAGAGACGCTAAGCCATCTGCGATTCAAAGTGAGGATGTGAGGGCGTCGAAAATAAAGCATCTAATACCATTAGGAGACTCATGGGATGGGGGAGCCCTACGCTACCAATTGCATGTCACAACGTTAATATCTATGAACACTGTTCGATGTATTGTAGCCGCCATACGTTGGCGAATGAGATGTGCTCTCCTGCTGTGAGGCAGTGGCTGCTGGTGCACACGTGCTGGCAAGAGTGGGCTCTCATACTGTTCACCTTCACCTCACTATGACTCGGTCGCTGTTTCCTGACTGACGCGCCCCAACGCGTCCCCGCTAAAGCATACTCGAATCTCGTCCGCACTTGCAACCCCTCATCGCGACTGCACGATATGGCCTACCCAGGAGGTAGTCGTTCGGAGCCGAGCGGTATTGACAGTAACAGCGACAGCGATACCGTTGCTTCGGGTCAGTGCTTCGCTGCATTCCTTGAGCTTACGCACGACATCGAGCCCAACATCGATGACCTTACTTCAGCCAACCTCCCATTGCTTTACCAGCCCTCCACTCGAACTTCGCTACTATATCTACGAGCTATGCTTTCACGACAATCATGAACGAGTGCTTACAACAAAGCATTGGCGCAAGTATCATTTCCAGGCAACGCCCTCCGCCGAAGAAATAGCACACTATTCTTACCCAATCTCTACTTAGCGAGCAAGGGATCCATAAAGAAGCAGGCGTCTTCCTCCTCTCACATCTTAATTTCGAGTTCAAAAACGTGCAGCAGACGGTGCAATTCTTGAATAAAGCAACTCGATTCCAGGACCTTAAGCTGGATGTTATCCACAATATCCACAGCTTGTAACAACCCAACACCAACGAGTGCTTTGCAGCTCACCTCTACTTTCACGACAACCGCCTTCTTGTATCAATCGAGCAGAAGACAGTGGAGCGGTCGAACATGTTCACCAACTTCGCCCTCAATATGTTCAAAAACTTTGCGCCATCTTTACCTTTGCTTCTGTGCGCCCTTTAAGGTAAAGTCAGATCGGTAATCGCCCACTAGCCCCTCAGTTTGCACAGCACTCTCAATTGACAAGTTCCTCAAAGGTTTCGATTCCAAATCAGTGCTGTGACTTCAAAATCTCCGGAAGCTTGACTTCGTGGGCTGATCAGGTGCTCAGAGCATTCCCGGCTCTAGGACTTACTATAACAACACGACCTGGAAGGAAGACAACGAAGGTTCCCTACAACCATTGGGAAATATTGCGCAGAAGATCAAAGACTGCTTCAAGGCAGAAATCAGGATGTCAACGTTATCATGTTCATACTCTGAGGCACGGACTGCAAACAAGCGTGGACACTGGAGTGAACGGCATGATCGCTGGCGTACAGGACTCGCGGTTGACCTTGTCAGTAAGCTGGGATGGAGGACCAACAACGGTTGAGATTTCATCTTAATATGAAGATTGTTTGTAAGACGCCTACAGGAGTTTCTAGTACATACATAATTGAGCTCTCGTTATGTATTAGAGCACCCGTGACTCGTCTTGGGTCCCTCGAATATATTTTCTCAGACCCTGAGCAGAGACACAAGTTGAAACCAGAATGCTACTCGATCCCACTAGCTGTCATCGCCCTCACCTCAATCTCAATGTTGACACTCTTGTCCATCTTCCACTCTTCCTTTTCCGCAAGACTGCGCAAGACACTATCAAAGCTATGCTCGAAGTCTGGGCTCGACGGCTTGATCAAGACCGCCTTGCCCTTTCCGTCAGCTAGCTTGTACTTCATAAGCCATAAGTTGGCTTCGATCTGCTGCGCTGCTGATGGAAACTGGGTAGCATCCTCTCGAAATGAGTTCAGCAAACTGCGGAAAGTACGGTATGCACTAAGATATCGTTTGTTTTCGATATCGTCGCCTTCATAATCGATTTTCCATACGAAAGATATGCGCCGAGCTTGTTCGTCTGTGAACTGCAGATTGTTCATGTGGATAACAGGAGCGCGGGGCGTCTGGATTGGCGAGGGGTTGGGTACGCTGCTGGGCGACACTGGTGTTTGCTGTTGCAGTCTAGCCTTCGATGTCAAGCCGCGTGCGTTGCAAAAGAGAGGTGTATCGTCTGTGTCATCGTCGGATAGTGGTATGATGTGCTCACTCATCCTCGGACCCTTGAGAGGCACCTGTCGGTTTCGCTTCACCGAGCCACCAGAAGCAGATTCCTCGCCATTTACTTGTTGTTGCTTGCGTTTGTATCGTGGCTGACCCCCGGAAGGGGTCGTTTTCTCGGAAGCTGGTCGCCGAGCAGATTGAGCGCCTCCAGAGCTCGACCTGCGGTTGGCGATTCTATCTAGCTCTGCCGGATCTAGAGTGCTACGTACGATACTCAGTACGCCGCTACCACTTTCCCTGTCGCGAGTAGCGAGCAAGGCGAAATCATTCACGAAAGGCTTGTTGTCGTCTCGATCTATGCCGTGCTCGTAGGGACGGAAGGATTCCAGTGCTTTGATCGATCGATCGAGTGACTGCGGTAACACGATGCAGAACAGACCAGCCTCATCCGCGCCCTCGAGGGGCATCACCACTACTTTCTATACCGAGTCAGTACACATAACCCTTAGCTCCTACAAATGTTGTCACATACATGATGTGGCCCGAAGCGAATTTCTCTCAGTTGGAGAACACTCGAGTTTTCGCTGAAACATCCGCGACATACTGCCTGACGGTCGCTACACGAGGAATATCGAAGCGGTTCCGGGAATGGAAGGTTGAAGTTCTTGTGGTTCGACTCCAGCTCATGAAAAGAGGGCAAATGGCGGTAGCGAGTGCTTCGACTGGGCAATGATTAGCAGACGGCCAAGTCGACAGAAATTCAAACTCACGACTCCTCCGCGAAGTAACCAATCCATACACCGCGATCGACCAGATCATCGACCGCTTGGAGGTGGCCCTTCTTGTGCGTGTCAAAGCAGTCATACAGGCGTCGTGTCGACATGGTGGTCTGTGTCGTGGCTTTAGTACCCGGGTCTGAGAGATTGTCAGCTTCTCTTGGAGCCTGTTTCTTTGCTTTGTTTGCAGGACTGATGGCGATGGGGTCTAGCGTGAAATGGTTCGATGGCACTGTCAATGAGTTTCGATAAGCGTTCAACGGAGTGAATGCCGCTGACGTTTTTTGCATGTTGGCGACAAGTGGGTTTCTGATCTAGTGATATAATAGCTCTGGCAGGAGTGTTGCCTTTGTACCTTCGACTAACCCCAGAGCCATGTATTGCAGCCTGGAGGCGATAGGTCACTGCGTGCGGCACGGTCCGCGTCTACTCGCATGTTGTATGCAGCATGGTTTCAGAGGCGCACGGCATTACAGCAAGTGAAGCTCTGTAGTGGCTGTGGGCGATCCTTCAGGATATCCTGGTCATGGCTGTACTTACGCGAGGTGTGGTGCTTGCTTCCAAAAGCGCGTATCTCGGGTGAACTAGAACTGGCCGTCTTCGACTCCTTTGTGTTGAAAGCAAATCTAGCTAAACTCCTGCACAAGAATTCAGAATATGATTTCGGTAAGAGGACCAGAGTGTAGACAATCTGTAGGTGTTAGTGATGTCTCGTCTGCAAGGCTGTAACAATGTGGGCTCGTGCGGCTTACGGGAAGACACAAACGCAGTCTGCAACCAATAAGAAACCCGAGCGCTATTCTGTCTCTTTCCTAAGTCATCAAGCCAATTATGCGTGTCGTGGTCTGGGTCATTGATAGCCTCATGCGCGAAGACTGTTTTGGTGAGTATGAGGGCGGTGATGGTCATGCAGGTTTCCGTCCGCAGCCATTTGCAGACTTGAGGCCCTTCACCGCTGCAAAGGATGCAGCTGCATCCTTCCTGGCGATGACGTATGGGCGCTGGCGCGTGGTTTCCTTCGACGCGACCAAGACGCGCTGCACGTGCGCAATTTTTTTACTTCCACCCTCCTCGACCATTCGACCAATCGTCTTGACTCACTACATATACTATACCATCTGCTTGACTCTGTTCCTCATCATGGTAAAGATCAGGGTGGCAGAGATCTTAGAGTCTCTTGGACTGAAAGACCCTGGCATCTCGAGATACCGAACGCGTGCCGTCTTTCACTACGAGCCCATCCTCGGAATGTACAAACTCGAAATACATTCACTGTTTGGTCGGCTCATACACGATGAAGAGATATTTCTCGATCGCACCGATTCAGGCCTCTTTCAGACAGAGTTAGAGGACCTGCTTACTGAGCTGAGTCCTCTGATCCGGCCCGCTCCTGGGCAAGGCCCTAGAGATCATCTCCTGAAGCCAGTTGAAGGTAGCCGCTACATACCAGATCCAATCTACTTTAGAGATAAGGGCATGTAGGTACCCGGCGATTGTTGCACCGAAACAGTGTATCGGTGAAACAGTGTTCATGCTGACAGCTTCCATGATGACGTGTCTCCGCAAGATGATCCTGAGCAAGCATGCAAGACCTGAAATAGACTTGTACACCCTTTTTGAGAAGAGACAAAAAGACACAAACCTCGAGGTTTTCCAGACGTCCGACTTGGGACACCCTCATGCCCACAAGAGACTCACGACCTCAAGACGTACAAATGTAAAGACCGGCAACAGAATCCGAAACAGTCGACAAGGATCGCTTACAGACGAGAATTTTGACTTCTTAGAGACCGCAGGTGACTCTGCTGTGGATTCCGAAGACTCAGTTGCCCGCGCTGTTACATGCAAGCGTGTCAAAGCCGAGAGTACGAGTGCCTCTTTCGAAGTCAGTCTCCGCCTCTTCCATAGCACTTCACCAAAAGGGACTCCTTCTATAGGACCTTTTCCTTCATACGACATCGTATTCACCGATGACGACACATGCTGAGCAGCGCACTGCTTCACCCATATCGATCAACACATCGAATAGGATTGCACTTACATTGAGTTCCACTCACTCGAGGATATGACGTTCGAAAGCAGGATTCGCATCGACACAGATACCGAGGAAGCAGACGGTACATTCGAGCGTGTCGTTACCATGTTACGTGAAGTGCGGAGGTTTCCAGGCGAGCCGTCATACCGTACGGTTGAAGTCGAAATCGATATTGACAGGATTACAGGAAATTGAGCCGTCAGGAATGTGTTGGGGGGCTTGTAGGGCGCAGCGTTCGTTGTCGCCTGAGTATGTAATTCGGTCGGTGCGGCGCAATCGTCCACACTACTCCTGCTCTTCCATCGTCAACACACATATCAGCTCATCGCTTGAAGTTAATGCTTTTTCATTTGCGGCCAGACCCTGAGCTTTCGAGCTTGTAATGACGACCTACGACTCTTGTCCAGCTGTCTCTTCGACTCTCTAGCTTTTTTGGTCCTGTCTTCAGTCGAGCAAATGCCTTCCACTAAGTCTCTGACAAGAGCACCTAGCATTCCAATCTGTATGCTCCGATACGGCAGCTTCTCCAATCGAACTGTTCTTTCAGGATCTCTTTGTACTCTGATGCTTGTCAAACTTTCATTTTCTCCGTTTGGTCAACATGTGCGACATTGCGACGATCGCGGCCCTGAGCGGATCTAGGTAGACGGCCTTCTTGATAATCAGTACAAGAGTGACCTTCTGTCTCGCATCCTTGTGCGAATAATCGCTGCGATACAACAGCCAGGCCCATGGATGCTTGTTCCAGCCCATACACATGGCGCTGAACTTGGGCGATGCGCCTAAACGTCAGTACTTAGCTGCGGCGGCGCCGATCTCGAGCTGTAGGCCTGGTACACGGTGACCGTACTTTCGGTGTAGTGGGCTCGTGTTTCGCGGTAGGGATTGTCAATTGTGACATGTCGACAAAGGCAGAGAGAAAGCTCAACGAGCTCTAGTTGGAGCGGCATCACGATCTATGAACCAGTGGCAATTATGAAGCACTTGGCTCCGACCGTCTTGATCGCGCCCTTCGCCTACGTGCGCCTCAGCCGAGGGTCGTTGGAGCGCTGAGCGCGTTCGAGAATAGGGAGCGGCAGAAACCGGTGAGCAAGTGATGAGACCCACTCGCGTTGATCATTGCGTTTTGTGTCCGTACCTGCGTTCGTGGGTTGTGGCTTCCTTGTTCAGCGGCTCGACGTCTGTCGCAGTGGAACCAGCAGGGACCAGCATCGTGGCTGCGTCATTGCTCAACTCTTCAATCCTTCGCATGCTGGGTCGTTCAACATTAACAACTATCCAAGAACGCGAATTGTCATCGGAACACAGCCGTGTGACTCTGTATCAGGCGATGTCGACGTTTCCAGCCCCCAATATTCCGCGCTCCGAGTTGCGTCCGTACCTAACGAGCAGGGGCAGGCGAGCGACAGCGCCCTCTGCGGCTGTGCCCTGCATTATTAGCACAGCCTACACCCGCATCCATAGCCTGATGTTGCGCACCAATCTTTGCCGGGGTTCATTGATGGACTCCTGCTCACTTCTGAAAGTTTCAAGATTTGTTTCTGGTCAGAGTCGTCACTTCTTGTCTCCAGCTTCCCCGCGCCCCAGGTCGATCATCCGAACGTACGGAACTGAGATCGAGTCAGGCCGCCCGACATTGTCTCAGCTGAACGAGTCAAGAGAGGCTCTGCGCCAACAATCAATTCCCTGATAGACGCAAGCACAAGGGCGTTTTAAATCAACTACAGTCGAACTGCTGGTTCACAATTCGCCCGCTACTTCGTGGCTCGGGTCATCTTTTACGCGAATAAGGTTGTGCTGTTGATGGACTGAGGCCGAAAAGACTAGAAGCGCTATAGGCTGCAAGGCGTTCTTCAGCCGCAAGAAAACACCTTGGAAAGTGAGATATTCCCTCGAGACACCATTAGCGTCTTTTCCAGCACCTCTATACATTGAGGTTGGGATCTACCGTCAGTACAGGCTAGAACCGCAAACGTGGTGGAAAGAGCTGAGCCAAAAAGCAGCAATGGACGAAGTACCGTCTTCGCTTCAGATTAGCTCTCCGAATACTGGAAACCCATCAGTCGATGCAGTCCCTGCCGCGCTCCGAGCGGGATCCCCAGCTACTGAGTGTGGCAATGCGCCGTGGGATGCGCGGCCACCGCTCATACGGAAGAACACGTCGGGATCGGGCAGACTTTCACAAATGTTTCCATCTCGGCCTTCGTCTATACCATCCAGTTCCACAGTCACGGGTGTTACCTCGAGGCGTACCTCCCACCCGTCGCCCCTGCTACCTGCCTCTCAGTCTCGACGAACATCATGGGGTCCAGCGCCTCCTCCACCCCCGACATTTCCTGAGACCACTGCGTACGAACCGTCGGCCAGTCTATTTGATAACCAAGGTGTATCTGCATCCATACGGTCCAGTGGTAGCACCAGACAACTTTTCAGTCGGCTTACGTCATTGAGAGGACGAGGTGTCTATGACCGCCTTAGCGATGAGGATTCCAATGTAAACAAGCGTCGATTACGAAGTCTGGAAGAAAGAGACGAGTCCCTTGATGCTCTTCATGGAAACCCCGGCGCCATCCCGATGCGGCAAATCGATTCTTCCAGCAGACTGCATAACACTGCAAATAACACGGAGCAACAACATGACCTTAGCGAAGCGGGCTACGCTGCTGAATACGAAAGGCTTGAGAGTCAAGCAGGCCTAGGTGCAGGAATGAAGTCCGTATTTGAGAGGCCCTTTACACACGTACCGGCACCAGTAGGACCAGGAAGCTATGCAAGACAGCCACGTGGTCAACCCGCCGCGGATGTCTGCGCCATTCAAGCTCGAAATGCACAAGAAGAAGCAGAAAAGACTGGCGACATTGTTGCTGTTGCAGAGGTACCTGTTGACATCAGCGATTCGTTTGGCGGGTCCGATTTTGAGACGCGGAGTATGCTCACTAGCTCCGCGGATCACGACAAGAGCGAAGCACAGAAGAGCTATTTCTTTCCGAAAGATCCAGACATGCCAACATGGCGCCCGCTGACCATGGGATGGCCGTGGCTTGCAATGCTTACAGTCATTGCTCTTGGGCTTGCTGCTCTCCAAGAGTTTCTGTGTCAGAAATCATTAAGGGACGAAGACGGATTAGCAAAGTTTCGGAAAGCAGACGAGTTAAGCCTCACTGCATTCTTCACCTGGAAATATGCACCGATTATTGCCTTCGTTTTCTATGGTATACTCTGGCAGATGACAGATTTTGAAGTCAAGCGACTCGAGCCATACTACCAACTAAGTCGGAAAACCGGAGCTACGGCTGGAGAATCCCTCAACATGGACTACCTCACTTTTATGAGTTGGTTGGTTCCGTTACGAGCTCTGCGTCACAGACAATACGCAGTCATTTGGAGCTCCTTGGGCACATTGGTCGGTAGCAGTCTGGTCCCTGTACTTCAGTCAGCTTCAATCAAGGTCGATCCTCCCAAAGAGGAGCGGAAGAGCAAGGACTGGAAGTACATTCGCATTGATCCACCATGGTCTCGAGCAGTATCTGGGTGTCTGATATTCGTCGCAATCTGCGGCGCAGCTTTGATGTACGCCATGCGTCGTAGGAGTGGCCTTTTATCGAACCCTCAGGGCATCGCAGGTATCGCAGCCATGGCTACCAGGTACGTACTACTCGACGCAATCAACCCTACAACTTACTACGTACTGATCACGTTGGCAGAAGTCATATTCTTACAGACTTTCATGGGCTCGATGAAGCACCACTTGAGAAGATCCACAAGCAGCTACGTCATCGTCGCTACATCTTACACAAGAGCAGTCTTTGGCAGGGAGAGTATATTCGCAACGCAAAAGAGAAGCTCCACGAGCACAGCACCGATCCGCGACCTCTAATGCTGCGCCTGATTCCTGGTGTTGCATTTGTTACTTATATAGTCTGCTTCACGGCTGCTATTCCGATATTCACATTTGTCGAAGGCACGAATGCCGTAACCGACAGGCTGCCTTTCCTCCTAACCGGCCTTGCAACTATTGTAAGGATCCTTTGGAACACCATGAATTGCGACGTTCGTATGCTACAACCGTTCTACATACTGTCAAAACGAAACGCGCCGGCTCAGACACTGACGCTCGACTACGCTGGCACGAACCCGCTCTTCCTTCCTGTCATCGCGCTTTTCAATCGGCACTGGCTTGTTGCGCTTGTAGCCTTTGGGAGCGTCTTCGCAGAAGTCCTTACAGTATGCGTATCATCTATCAATGTAGATGGTAAGCGCTTCTTTCCTGGCATGGGCGGCGATGATGTCGACGACGAGCACGATGATGATGACAGACACAACCAGGAGCAAACATTCCGCTCCTTCTGGATCTCACTCACGCTCTCAATACTCATCTTATTGTATCTTATCAGCATCGCGATCCTCACATACATGCGACGCTCCCACAAGTTCATGCCCCGCCAGATCGGTACTATGGCCTCTGTGCTTGCCATGATATATCAGTCGAAGATGCTTCTGACCTTCGTTGACACTGAAAAGCTCACTAGCAGCCAGATGACCAAGCATTTGGAGAAGCAGGAAAAGGGGTATGCATTGGGCTGGTTTAAGGGTCGTGATGGCGACCACCACCTGGGCATTGACGAAGAACCCATTCTGGATAGCTATGTGTATGGTGAGAAGTACAGGGATAAGAGGTTGTTGGGTCATCAGATAGGGACTTGGGAGCAGTATTGAGAGCTACGCAACAGATCGCTTGACATGACATGCGACGAAGCTATAAACAAAAAAGAAGCAAATTCCTCTCCGTACAAATGTCTTCTGCCTCATACCGCAGCAACCATCATCTAGCACTCAGCATACAGAGCCTGTGCGAAAAGTGTGTAGGTATCAGCGTGGTTCAAATTCTGCGTCGCGCTCAAGCTGCGAACAAAGTTGTACCCATAACCTCCATAATCGCTGGTACCCTTGACCTGCGTCAAGTGTGTCATCTCGTGCAGCACAGTGGTAGCTTGGTCCTGAGCGTGGCACTGACGGCTCAAAGCTGTCAGTCCGGAGAAGAAAAGAGGGCAGTTGACCATCTGACTGGTCGAGGGGTATGTGTATGCCAACACACCACCGGAACAGGCGCTCAAGATGTCAGAGCAGTAGTATCTGCTGTTGCCCGATGTGGTGGAGCCACACTGCGTGGCGATATTGTTGAAGACCGTGGCGGCAGCGTTCTTGGTCGAGGCAGAGGTCGACTTAAAGTATTCTGTCATCTTCGCATTGTTGGACTGTGCATTGGATGCTGCGGTACGCGCGAGCGATGCGCAGTTAGAGAGCGCGGTGGTGGTCGCACTACGCTGGGAGCCGGTGCAGTCAGACTGCACAGTTGTGCGCTTTGCCAGCTCCTGGTAATCACGACGAACCTTGCCGGCCTGCTCGCCATTAATGGCGGCTTGGACTTTGTTGCTGATGAAGGGGACGGCGCCAGCGATGTCGGTGCTGTTGAGGTTGGCATAGGCGAAAGCGCCTTCGGTGAGAACATCGAAGTCTCCACCAGAGCTCAGGTCGTGAGCAACGGCGATGTCGAAAGAGGCCTCGATGCTCTCGCCAGCAGGGAGGATCTGGAAGGCGGATTCGTCGAGATTGTTGGTGCTGACACGAAGGCGAATGCCATCGAAGGCAACTTTCTCCTTGGCCTTGAAGACCTCTACCTTCTCAACGTGGGTGTCATCGAGGAAGGTGCCGGTCTTGAAAAGCTTGAGATTTTCAGATCCTGTGTTCTTGATGAGAGCCTTGACTGCAGTGTTGCCGGTGAACTCGAGTTCAACGTTGAGAGGCGAGTCCTCGAGGGAGAAACCGGAGGCTAGGGTAGCCAGAGTGGCAAGGGAGAGAGCCTGAACCTTCATGATGAGCGATGTTTGGAAAGGAGTGACTGAGGTCGGAGTACGCTATGAGTGAGCTAAGGACAGGCTGCTCAGAAGGAACCTACACGGTTTTTAAACCTTTAGCAGAAGCGCATTGCACTCCCACGTAAGAGCGGTATCCTACAATTCTTCGTCCGCTATCTAGTCCCTCAAAGGAAGTTCAGATCACCTCAAACAATTCATATTGCTCAGTGCCATACTCCACGTCACTATATCTTCAGGTCTCGGACGACAGTGTCGAAGTAGGAAACTCGCCATGCGCATCGAAACACGCTGTCGTTCGCTGTGTGTCAAGGAAACAGCGGGGTTGCGTCCAGACAGCCGTTAGATCTCTTGAGTCGATCTACCGCACCATGATCGAGTTGAGATTGGCGCAGTGGGAAATGGGGATGGAGTCCTGCCAAGTTCAAGCGAGCTGGGCGGAAACGAAGCCAAGTCTTCCGCGGATGCTGACCTGCCTAAAAGGGCCGCCAAGTGGGAATATGATTAGACCGGGCATCACGGTTCGGCCATTCTTTGCTTGTCTCCACCATCTTGTTTGTTCATACGCGCCGTGGAATGATTAGAGTAGAATCGAGGCGGGCGTGGACAGTGCACCTGCCTCACGCCTGGAGCACGCCTTTGCCCGCCATGCTGGCAACCTGATTCGCCGCCCGAATCATGGAAACCCTTATAAACGCATGGTTCATGTTTCAATCTCCGCATGCTGCAAATGATGAGAAGTCTCGATTGCGAGTAACGGCAAGAAACGGTTCAACGTGTTCGACAGTGTTCCCAACAAACAGGGAATAATCTCTGTTCATGAGCATGGTGCGGGAAAAGACTTCGTCACAAGACTTCTCGGAGTGCATCGTCCAAGCGCGAGATTGGATCTTCTGTATGTTTGGAAGAAAAGATCAGTAACAGAAAATTGTGCAACTTGGAGAATACAATACAAGTATTTGTCATTATTACATACTGGTGAGAATATTGCATTGTACTCAAAGAAGTAGTTCGGTCAGCGTTCCTATTGCGCCAAACATCATTGTGCTGCTGGATCCAAGAAGCCTTCTAGAGTCTCGTAGTTGAGTGGCCTGAACAGCTCGTTACTCAGATCAGCACCTGAGCTACCCAGAAGACCCTCAAAGTTCTCAAAGGCGGCATCAAAGTTCAACCAGTCAGGAGACTGCTCAGCAAAACCAAACGCAGCAGGAATCGGTGCTCGATCAGCACGCTCGCTGCTCGTGGGGTGCTGCCCTGGTGTGAGAGCTGGCATTGGATTGAGTAGATTTGGCATCGGGGAGGGCTGTTGCTGTTGTAGCCTCGGATCTATTGGGTTATCCATATTCTGCGGGGGCCATTGATTGTTCGAGACTGGCATGTGCGGTCCATTGTGTGAAGGTTGAGGCGTCGGTGGTTCGGTCTTCGGCTCATTTGGGCGCAGCTCTGGCGCAGTAGGTGCAGGCGTGTTGACAGCGTTCGTTCTCTGCCCTGCCGCATTGCTAAGAACAGCGCGGCCAATGTCTGCCATCGTGCCTGCAGACCACCATGCATTTCGTAAGCGGTCAAGTAGAAGCACACACTGCTTCAGTTCCTCTGAGGCACGCTTGATGTGCACCTTCAGTCGTCGCGAACGGAAGTGCCTGTACACTACACTGAGCGCGACGGAGAGTGCATATGGTACGAGAGGAAGTGGTGGCAATTGCTCAGGGGACTCGGCAGTGAGCAGGTGAATGACTCGTGTTGCTGAGAGACTCTGACGGACGTATGACGGAGTCGACTTGACTGGCGCGTTGATGGATAGGGACTTATGCGAAGCCATACACATGGTGTGGTGGAAGACTGACAGAAGGCCTTATCTCTATCAGCATTTGTGAAACTCATTCGGACGCACTTAACTTACTCATTATAGGGCCGTCAAGCTTGTCTTCGCCATCACCAACCATTTCTTCAAATCCGAGAAAGTCATCTTCCCATCCTGTCTCGTCTGCAGAGCGACTACCTGGTCTGTAATAGTCAATGACCTTGTCGAGCATCTCCGATATCTGCAGCCAGATACCAAACGGACTTGACCTTTTCTCTGGGTCTGTAGGCAGTTGTCTTAAGCTGTTGTCGCGGTCGTGCATCAAAAGTGGTCTTCCATTCATGCAAGCGTTGATCTTATCAAGACTCCACAGGCACCAGAACACGTCTTCCAGATTGCCTTGCGACTCTGAACTCTGATTTCTCCATTGATGTCCAAACTGCAAGCCGAATGTATGCGCGTGGTGGATGGCTTGGGCCAGGTGCATCGATGCTTGTTCAGCGCCGTCTGGCCCTTCACAGTGGAGCGAGATGAGAGCTAGCACTTGAATAAGCACTACCCGGTTCTTCTCAAGCTTCGCCTCAATGCCAACAATGACGGCCTGATACAACCTCTGAGAGAACTCCCGCGGACTGAGTGGCTGTGTTTCGTTGCCTAAGAGTAAGACTTTCGCAGCATCTGCATGCTTGGACGCGACAATGCAGATTGCTTGCATTAGAAGACGAGGTTCTTGCCCTCGTGAGTACTGTTCGTAAAAGAGATCCTTGTCCACAAGTGGAAGGAGTGGGTGGACAGAAGCGAAGTAGATGTCGAGGAGGACATCTTGACTCCTACGCGGTGGGAGAATATCAACGCCTACTGCATCTAAGTACTGTTGGAGAGCTTTGGAGATCTTCACCTCCGAAGTGTTGGGCGGACCTGTCTCATTGATGTGCACTGAAGCCGACCTTGGCTGGGTCGTTGCTGGTCTCTGATCCCTCTCCTCAACCCATTGGCCGATAGGGGCTATGCTCGGTGACTGCGCAGGATCCCGCTTCGAATGAACTTGTTCTCTCAACACAGCTTCTGGGTTCAAGTAACCTAAGAAATTGGGTGGGGTCTGTGGTGAGCGTGCGCTGTCGGCCGGACTATGAGGCGGCGGCATGGTGGAGTGAGGATGAACATTGACATGATTTCTGACGTCCCCACGGGGAAATCTTGGATCGTGAGGGTGATGGTGTCCAGCTTGAGCATAGGCATGAGGGTCTGAGGTTGGGTTTCCTGCGTCCCGGTCACCGCTTTGGGTAGGGTTTCCGCCTTCATAGGAGCCGCCATTCTCCTCCTCAGCAAACGTGTGGCTGCATCTCTTCTAATAGGGTATCAGCTAGCTGAGACGTGTTTTAGGGCTGGCTGATACTCACTCTGCGCTTCTTGCAGGATTCACAGGCGCGATGGACCCCTGGGCGCAGGTTAGCTGTCTGTCTCATGTGGCGCACTGACAGTGTTCAACGCACGCTTTCGCTTTCGGAAGAACTCGTTGTTCGCCGCAAAGGTGATCATCGTGGACATTTTGATGTGTAGCGACGCGTCTGCGACGTTTGCAACGCGTAAAGATGTACCCGCAAGGCTCCGGGAAGACTTGATGGTTCCAGGTCACGAGCCGCGGCGCAGAATTGAGGAGTCGCCACCCGTGCCTGCCCCCGCACTTTCCAAGGTTCTCCACAGACGTGATTGGCCAAGGCGAGGATTTGGCAGCGCTCTTCCTCCACCATCCAGACTGCATGTGGTGGTGCGATGATGCGTTACCGTCAAAGCTTCGTACGGTAGGAGCATGTCTCCGCCTTTCCTCCCACTTGGTATCTGGCTGATTGTTTTCGAATACATCGATGCTGCCTACGGCATTCTCGATACCGACGCCGACTCTCTTACGATACTCTGGAGTGTTGTTCGCAATGTCTCGCCTTATCTCCGCGACTGTATCGACGAGTACATGGCGCCGAGGAAGCCAGTGCAGCTGATGTCTGGATCAAGAGGGTGCTCTCTTATGTGATTGATTTTGTTTGATACCCCATAGTAATGCAATGCAAGTCTGCGTCCCGACAGGCTTTGATACCCTCATGCTGATGAGTCCCAAAGTATCTCGTCTGACATCTCTCGCGACACTCTGCACATCCTTCAGACCTGCGAATCAATAGCTCCACTACCCTCGGGCTTCTTCTTCTCCTTAGCCTCCTCTTCCCTCAGTCTCGTCCTGACCACCATCAAAGCTTGGCCCAAAAGGTTCTGGCCCCACCGATGCCTATTCGCACCAGCATCCTTTGCCGCGAACCCAACACCCCAAATACGATCCATCGGACTGGCCTCAACGAGTTCTCTTTCTCCAGTCGCTAGTAGCCACTTTCTCATGTTCGCCGCGTCCTCTGACAGCGTAAACTTGTGCATGTTACCCTGCACCACGATATCAAACTTATCTACGCACACGTTAGACTCTGATCCACACCTATGCAGTTGTCTCATGTGCTCTTTTCAACAAAAGAACAGACAAGAGGCTCGCAATGACTTACGCTTGTCCCACGTCCCATTGTCGAAGTTCTTCACCTTCCTCCCGAGCGCCTTGTGCGCCTTGGGATCACTTGTCTCGAGCATGTCCTTGGCCACCTTCTCATCGCCAAAAAGCCGCGCCTTCTGGACCATCATCCACATCTCGCAAGTCGCGTATGTGTCGCCGTCTACCGTGAAACGCGAGTAGTACCATTGGCCCAGAAAACCGGTGCCTTCCTCGAAAGGCTGCCAGAAGTAGACCGGACGTGCAGTGGAGGCTGTGGCCGTAGTTGAAGGGTGAGGGATGGTGTCAACTGGCATTGCGACCGATAGTCTTGTCTTAAGGGCTGTGTGAATAGCGCGGATCGTCCAGGCTATGTGTGTGGCTAGTTGTATGCAGGTGATGTTGCCCGGGTGTGTGAGATGCTGGTGAGGCTGTGCTTTATACTATGGCTGTTTCCTAATGCTTGGTACTTGAAGGGCGACGTTGATATCCATGTATTGCGTGTACCAGAGGTTGATATATTCCTGTACAAAGAAGGCAACTTTCTTTGGTTGTCGCATCGAGTCAGCCAATACGAAAGTGCTGCCTGTGGTGGGTGGGCGGAAGCTACCGCTGAACCGTGGATGAGGAGTCATGACGGAGTAGCGCCCTTCTACGGACACATGGAGGGCGCCATCATCACTTAGCATTGTTTGAAGAAAGCGACAACCTTAACTCTGCGGATGCAAGAATACAAGTAGTGGGAGACACGATGCTTGTTGCTGGTGCAAAGGGTATGCACTCCAATTTCGCCGCTCATGCTAATACAGATTTTGGGCGCGCCCATGCATATGCTTTCCAACAGACATTACAGTATCAACGACCTCCGAATCCGCAATAAAGCGGCTACACGAACTAAAGCATGCCATAAAAATAAAGGTCTGATCTAGATCATACCCTCAATGCCTTGCGAAAGTCGCTCTTCCATGGCCTTGACAAGGACCGGTGGCACAGCCTCATCAGTCGCGCGGACAGTGATGCGAAACATCTGCTCTTCGTTAGTACTTGCCCATGTCCATCGCTCTTTCAAGAACGTACCTGCGTATCAAAGTTGGGTTCCAGCCTCAGCAGACACCCAAACTTACCGCCCTCGCTGGTATGCAAGACTGTCGCACCGACAATGTTCTTTCCGTTTGGATCCACACCCTCGACAATGCCCCACTTGAAGCCTGTGACAACCTTCTTGACGAACGCGAGATCCATAGTTCGACTCTTGTTGACCAGGCCGAAGATGCTCTGCGCTTCGCGCGGAGCACCGCCGATTTGCTTCCAGCGCTTGAAAAAATCCTCTGCGCTGAGTTCTGCGCCTTCCATGTACTTGTGCAGCAGTACGGGTAGTTGCAGTGTGATCCCTTGCATCGCACCGGCGAGCCAAGACACGCGGATGGTTGGAGCATGTGTGAAGACGTGCTTGCAGTCAAACATGATGGTTTGCTGTGTCTGGCCCTCAGGTTGTATTACAGTATCTGGCAGGCCCTTGACATCTGTTTTCAATGTCTCTGCGGAGCGGTTGTCCAATGTAGTAGTGAAGGAGTTCATGGGGAAAGAGGATCTGTTGGTGAAGTAAAAGATCAAGCACCCCAATGATCCGCGGTACTCTGTTCGTAGACCGACTTGCACCTGCTGGTCTTCATAGAGCACTCCTTCGGACCGCAGTAGTAGACGGTTGTAGCCAATCTCCCAATCCGGACTCAGATGAGCAGCGCTGGCGAAGTTTGGTGTGCTGAGCGTCTTGTTTGTGTCCACATTCAAGTCAAGGCCAGCAAGATCACTCGACAAAGAGGCTCCGCCATTGGCACCATTGGATGCAGCAGCCTTATTCTCGCCCTGCACTGGCATCGTCTGGGCCCGCTTGAATCCGGCTGTTGAGTTTTGCCGCGCAAGCCCGATCTCGCCCTGGTTGGCGTCTTTGCCTCCAACAACCCAAGTGCGCTTGTCGCTGGTTGTCGAATGTTTCTGATGTAATCTCGAAAGCAGTGCTGATGTTCTTTCTGGATATGGCGGCATTTCGTCGCAGACCGTCCGTAGCAGATCGTCCGTGGGCATTGTTGCGAGTGCAAGGTACTCGCATGCTCTTTGTTGAAGCTCGGAATCTAACGAGTGTGTATACGCGCGGAACGCTTGTAGAAGCTGAGGCTTGATCTCCGGGAACAAGTTCACAAACTTGACGTAGCAAGACAACAGGATCGCTCGCGTACTAGACGAGCAACCTCGCATCTTTGCACTCATTGCCATGAATTGTTCAATTGGACTGCAACCTTTGCTGTCAGCAATCAGGTGACCAAATTCGCCGAGGATGTAACCTCCAATCTTCACGAGCGTCTCGTGGCAGTCTGCTTTGACATAGGCCAAGATAGTTTGAGCCGCATATACCTGCAACTCCTCGTTGTTGGTTACAATCTGGATGACTCGCTGCCAGACCTCATCGCTGACATGATCTCCAGCCATTGCGATCAAGCGCAGTGTAATATCGACATACCACTGCACGTCTGTGGCATACTTCTCTGTCAAAATGGCAATTTTGAGAACCATCTCCTCTCTTATCGCATAGTCAGCGGATTGGAGGTAGCGCAAAAGCTCACCAACAATGGCCTGCGCGTTCGTCTGGTCGCACATGCTGTAGAGCAGATCCAAGCCTTGTCTTCGCACACTGATGTCCCTATCTCTCAGCGAGCCAATGATGATAGCTTGGTGTTTCTTGATGGGGTCAAGTGTTTCTCCGCGGGCAGCCAGATGTGTCATAGCTTCCAAACCTAGGTACCGTACGTTCGTCTCGCGAGATGCGATGAATTTGCCCAAGCGAGTGGATATTGTCACCATCAAATCCGGCTCGGTGTCTAAGTGAATGACGAGGTTGATCGCCTCAAACAGAACAGCGTTCTGCGCATTGTTCTGTTGTACATTCTTTGGCATCTCCAATGCAGAGTCCATAATCTTTCGTAGTGCTTCGCGAATTAGGTTCCGAACATGCGTATCCTCGGGAGGCGGGTAGTATTGGAGAAGTTTGAGCAGTTTGACGAGGATCCAAGGACACGGAACCTTGTAGTAGTAATATCCCTCGGCGCATTCGTTGTCCACTACTATCCTCTTAAGTCTGTTCGCAGCCTTGACATAGCTTCCCTTGTATTGTTCTGCGTTGTCCTGGACCAGAGCGGTGATCAAGGAAGTCACAGAAAGCGCTACGCCCATGTCAGGATCGTCCATCAACGAGATCATGCGCTCGGCCCATTCATTCTGGACGATCCCAGGGTATTTGCGGTATAGACGGAGGAGGGTCAGAGCGGCCTTCTTCTTGACGAAGGCTTTCGACGCTGGCGAGATCAAGAGCCTATGGACCTCACCACTCAGTGCTTCACCCAATTCCTTGCCTCCTACATTCGCAATAGCATGCAGCGCCAGGCAATTATTAAGCTCATTGTGGTCCATGAGATCCTTCCTGATACTGTTGACAACCAAGTGTATCAGCTCGTGCTGCTCGTGGAGGAACAGGGTGACGGCGAGATAACCAATCTGCTTCTCCGAGTACTTGGTGGCCGAGATGAGGTTGACGGCTTCAAGATGCCCGAAGTCGACGTTCCAGCCGAGGATATAGATGTAGAGAAGCTTGCAAACATATTTCTTCTTCTGGTAGCCGTTCAAGCCACCGTCTCTGAACTTTTGTCTGCCATGTCGCGTCAGCGGTTGTCGAGTCCTCCTATCCAACAGAGTGCACCCACCGGATGTTCGCCAGTTCCTTGTTGATGCGTTTCTCTTCTAGTTCTCGGGCTCGAGCATTGCGCAGGTCTGCAATGAAGGACACCAGTCCACGCATGGTGGGGACATCGCCCGAAGTGTTGCTGCTCCTACTGAACAACCCTCCTTTGCCTGCTGCCGCCATCTTCGCTGACACAGACATTGTCGAGATCGTTTGCGGGCCTTAGCCGCCGAGAGGATGTCCGGACAAACCGGGAAGGATTCGGTGTTGCGTCGAGGTGGACTATGGGGATACCGCGTGCGGCTCGAAGTAGGGGTTACGCAGCCGAGTTGGACGGAAGGATTACGAGAGGCGCGCGATCGCAGAGAGGGTCGGAGGGAGCGGATAGCGAGCACCGTTCATGGATTCTAGAGCAAGAGAGGGTTACGGCTGGTAAGGGGACACGAATAGCGCATGCTGCAGGTGGCCGCTCGTGCAGCAAGATGCAAGATGCGCGCAATGCGGCCGTGGTGGAGTTCGTTCGCGCGGCAGTGTCTAGCGTCCGAGACCCTGCCCAGAACATCTCACAGAAGACTTCGGACAGCCAACCACAGTTCACCAGACCGCCTGGTACAGTGTACGAGCGAAAGATACTATCTGACAGCCACTGGATACGGTCCATGTGCTTGTGCGAGCTGAAGTCTCACTACGGTCGATTCTCGTTCAGGGCAAGGCAGATAGACACGCTACAGACACCAGTTTGTCTCTCCCATATTCACATCAATACTCTGAGAGATACTCAATGATGCATAATATTGGTACACTCAAAGATCCACCCATCAGGGAATCGTAAAACATACACAAGAACGAGACGATGGAATCAACGACCTTGCAGAACCGTGAGAGCGCAATGAGTTATGTCTTTCGATTTCGTTTGAATTGTTTTGGGGTATATACTGCTTTAAAGCAGATAGTAAGTCGTAAACCATTCCTTGACGCCATGATGCCTCCCAATGCTCCACCGACCTTGCAATTGCATGCTTCCTCAGACCAACCCCCCTTCTTCAGACCAGACATTCTGAGTCCAACGCAGATAAGCCTGTAGCTTATTTCTGAGTAGTGAAGTCAGTCTCGAGGTTGCTCGAGCCGTTGTTCTCGCTGCGTCCGCACGTGCACGCGTCTACCCTTCATTAGCCACAATCTTCGACGATCGTTTCGGAAGCCACATACCCTCAGCCCTCTTTCCGCACGCACATGTGTTGGTAGGCATCTTGTTCTCCTCAGCCGCCTTAGCGCAGTCTGCACAAGAGTTGTTAGCAATGGTCACGTGAGTTGCGATGCTGAAAGCCGTAATTACACGAAGGATGTGGGTGGAGGAAGAGAGGCATACTGCACTGGAGAGCAGGCTGCTTGCCGCACGAGCAAGTTGCTTCCTTGGCGCACACGCACTCGCCGTTGTTACGTCCGCAGCAGGCCATTGTCGGTGATGTAGTGGTGGATGAAGACCGAAAGATCGTTTATATGAAAATAGGATTGGCTGGGGAAAGGCTGGTGTGGTGGTGATCGAGTTGTGTTTGGTGATGGTTATATAAGAGCAGACAGTGCCTTCTTTATAGCTTCTGTCACTTGCACAGCTCGATGGTTCCTGGACCCTTCGATACTGACGCTGTGACCTGATGATGCTCGATTAGCCAATCAGAGCGCGCCTGATTACCACCCGCGTCACAGTTTCTCTACGATGCGGAGGCTGAGATCGCCACTTGATTATTCACGTCGAATTGGAACGTTTCTTATTTGCCGGCTGTTTAACGCGCATCGTGTATTGTTGCAAATGAGATTGTTGTGGTTGGTTGTGTATCAACACTTGATCCACTTCTGCACCAGATGGTGAGGATGTGGCGTGTTGCTATCACAGCTCCCGACGGTTGAACCTTGCAGGCAGATGCGTGCAACGATATTAACCCAAGCCTGGATCATTGGACCATTATGCGGCCGAGCTCCTCCTGCAGCGTCCTGATTTGGTCTTTCAGCGATGAGTCGGCATCCACATCCTAACATTGTCAGCACTTGTTCTCGATTGATGTCCGTTGGAGCTTACCCAATTGTTCTGCAACGCTTGGAGCAGGACAACGGCATTTTGGTAGTCACGACCGGAAGAAGATGCAGCCTGTTGTTCAGTTCCACCATCTTTGCCTTCAGCAAACTCCTTGATGGCGTCCAGCAACCCGGCGTCTTCGCGAGCTTCTTCCAGCACCAGCTTCGCCCCTTCGAGTGTTTGCGCCATCAGTCCCAAACCCAATAGCCCTTCCGATCTAGCATCGGCGTAGAATCGTTGACGCACGAGCTTGGCCAACGGTCGAGCGATCAACGGGACCTTCAGCATCTGCTCTCTGACAGCGTCGATATTGTCCTCAGCGCTTGGCCTTCCGAGGAATCGTAGGATCGTGGCAATTGAACGGCTAAGCTCAATTGTTGGGTTCTTCATGGCAGTACTGGGCAATGGCCCTGCAGGCGCAAGTGCTTGGTCAACGAGCTGGTGAAGAATCGTCGATTCGGAAGAAGCCTCGACACCTACGATCGGGTGCGCGTCCGGAATAACGGTCTCACCTACCTTTTCGCAAACAACCTTGATTATGTTATGCAAATTACCTGTCACGAGCTTGCCAACGATGGCTGCTGCCTCGCCGCGTACAGCAGCATCTGTCTGCTTGAGCAGAGCTGTGCAGGTCTGGAGAAGACCAGCATCTGCGAGTAGGGCCCTGTTGACTTCAGGGAAGGCGAGATGCCGCATAAACCCTGCCGCAGCGTAAAGAAGTGCGGGCTTGGAGCTTGATGCTAGAATCTTGGCTAATGGAAGGTGAAGCTCCATAATCCTGACCATGTCTGTGCATACTTCGTCCGACATAGCCAGATTGCCGAGCATGACGCAGGTGCATATTGTGGCTGGTGAGGGCGAGGCATTTAGCTTGGCCCGAATGGTTTCGACAACCTGACTCCTGACGTTGAATCTTTTTACGAACGTATCGGTCGCAGATATTGCTGATACGTTGCCAATCAATTGAGCGGCAAGGATGACATTCGTGCTGTCCGGCGTTGTCTTCTCGGCGCTCTTGGAGATGGCCAACTCTTCGAAGACGGTTTCAACTTCGGTCGTCGTGAGGCGGGACTCGAAGTCCAGCATGAGGGTGATCAAATCTGCAAGCAATTCCGGAGTCGCAGCCTTCGCTTGAAACTCTGGGTCTTGCAAGTAATGGACCAAGATTGCAACATACTCATGGTAGTGGTCTTCATCGTAATCTAGTGTTACCTTGACCAGGTCGCTGAAGGTATCCAGTGACACATCGTCGTTGAACTGGGCTGCCGTGAGCTTCTCGGTGGTCCATGTAAGAAGCTCAGTTACGTAGTCAAGTGCGGCGTCCGGTATCCGGTGGCCAGCAAGGTATCCAGAGAGCGTAAAGTCGAGCCTGATGACAGCAGCTGCGGCTTTAGCCGGATCTATCTAAGTTAGCGTGTAAAATAACTGAGGATTGCCGCAGTCCTACCAAAATCGTTACAGAGATTGAAGAGCACTGCAAGGGCAATGGATGTCAAATCTTCTGATGGTAGGCAGTCGACGAGCTTGGAGATATCTTTGGTGGCGACCTCTCGATTCGTGTCTTGCAGCTGATGTCAGTTGTTCGAACATCAGACTCAGGAGACGTTGAACGCACCATTGTCCGCAACGCAGTTCCCAATAATCCGTAGGTACTGTTTACGCAACGCAAGTGGTATGCTCACATCACCAAGGTTGTATAGTACATAGTCGAGCAGGCCCGTCGTCCGAAAAGGCTCTTGCCATGCCTCTAGTCACAGTTAGACACACTTTGAGACGATGGTAAAGGGGTTTACTTTGTTGCCCAACTGCTGTGCCTAGTAACTGCAATGCTTCCCCTACGGGCTCGCTTCGAGAACTTGTTGAGAACTTGTTGAGTAGTGACTTGAGACATTCATGCGCTTCATCCGAGCCGGCCGGCCCAAGTTCGAGAATTGCTGCTACTTCGTCTGGCAACGACTTCCCGTGATCGTCGACTGTAGACATTGTGTGTTTCCAGAAAGCTGATATGACAAAACTTAAAACCCAGGCAGCGTGTTATGCAAGATTGAGACTCGGAATTGTGCCGACGATTATGTTACAGACTTCGATCCGGGTCAGGTATCGGGAACGCGCTCTCGACTGCACGTGAATGAGGCGTAAAGTGAGTAAGACATCGGTCCGTTCGTGAGGCTGACGTGAAAGTGGCTAGTCTTACCCGAACGGGTAGCGTAGCGATCCCTTAGCGCCTGCCTCGAAGCCTGGAGATCTGGACACTGGCCAACACGACTTCCACGACTTCAAGCACCAAGCTTTACACGCCACTCACCGTATACCCTCCTTAGAACGTCCAAGAGCTCAATTACCGCCAAGATGACACGCGCGCAACAGACCATCAGCATTGCGATGCTCCTGACCTCCGTACGCCGAGCCCCTCCTAAACACGTACCCCTGGACCCATGTCTAACATCGTACAGCTTTACCTCGCGGTATTCATGGAGCTCGTCTCCTTCCCTGAGAAGATTCAGAAGGAAGTTGTTCCTGTGGTAAGCAGCCCACTTAGACAGCAGCAGTGTTCAAGCTAAACATCTACAGATCCCTTTCTGGGCACTCATCTCGTTCGGCGCATACCTTCTCTTTAAGCTTGGCTGGGGAGTTTTCACCTTCAACGACGTACCCGAGGCACATGCGGAGTTGATGGCACAGATCAAGGAGGCACGAACAGATCTCCGGGCACAGGGCGTCGACGTTGGCGCCGACGATTAAGCACCTCAAGACTGGTCGACGGCGTAGGCAAATAATTGCATTGCATTGGAGCATACGGGGGACTCGACGGCGTCTGGATTTGGGTAACGTGCGGAAAGGAGGACGTAATTGCTTCTTAAGGGTATCTGTATGCGCACGCTCTATTCAGGTTGGAATCTCCTCCGCCTTGTGCCGCTGCTTCAGCTTCTTCTCTGTCTTCATAAACTCTCTTATGCCCACGGGGATATCATCGAACAGTTTCTCTTCGCCCGAACCTGCGGTCCAATTCGATTCGCTGCCTCCGCCATCATCGTCCATACTGACAGCAACATGGCTTGGAGAATCCTGCTCTGCAACCATGCTTCCGCTGCCTTGAGCCTCCTCTCTCTTAGCTTGTATTACGGCTCTTGCCTTCGCGCTCTGCTCTGCCCACTCTTCCATCTCGTCACGATACATGTCCCAGACACAGTTCACGCAACCAGACATGCAACAGTTGTCCGGCTCTGACGGCTTTGGCGGTACCTTTATGCCCGCAACCTCTGTGGAAGCAGCGTCAATCTCTATCCGTCGTTCTCTCACACCCGGTTTCGAGCCAAAGACAGTGCGGGCGCGTTCGAGTGTGAGCTCTTTCTGGGACTTCGGAGGGTCTGCAGTTTGCGGGGTAGCCGGAGCCTGGGGAGTTACATCGTTCGAAGCATCGTTTGAGATGGTTGGGGCTTGTGAAGGTTGCTTCTTCAGCATTTCTGCGACCATTAGCAATGCACATCGTGAGTAGATCGAACGCCTACTCACCAGCGTAATAACCTGTGATTGGTCTAGCCTGCTCCCCTTCAGGAGCTATGTAGTACTTGTGTCGCCGCTGTATCCGGTCGCTGCTCTGCAAGCCCACTCTTGCTCTTGTCCACGATTTGGAGCATGAGGCGCACATGTATTGCCGGAGCGCCATTGGGCGCCCTAGTGAGGCCATTGTGTCTGGCGAAAAACAGCGCAGTCGCAAACGTGTAAAAGAGATTTCAATGCTGATATGACATGTTGGAGCTGGCCGCAACAGTTGTGGAAGTCTGACAGTTAGTGGTGGATGCTGGTGAGGTCATTTTGCGCCTGGCCTCGGCAAATGATGCCTCGAAACACCGACGAGACGGCGCGTCAAGGCGCGTCGGAGCAGCCGTGTCAACACCACGCCAAACATTCAATAACCCCGCGCGTCCACGGTCGCATTGCTCCAGACACATATACCGATATGGACGAGCCGCCGCGAAAACGGAGAAAGACCTCGTCCCCTCCGCACCAAGAGTCTACCCCACTGTGGAAGCCACCTCGACGCCCGTCCTTTGCATCGCCTACCAAAGCCAGTCTTGCGCGCAACTACCCCAATCTGCTACCCACTCGTACGCCGCCTAGCGAAGAAGTCCGATCCAGAGAAGAGCAAGCACGAATACGCGCACTCGATGGGACCGGTACCCGGGGCAAAGGGATAGAAGAGGAGGGAGAAGAGGAAGCAGATTTAAGGTCATCGCCGCCTCAGAGAGGACTCGAGGATCAGGAGCGTCCAAGCCGGAGTGTACTATTCTCATCGCCAAGCAAGCGTCCTCTTCGACCAAAGGGCGCTCTCAGACGATCTCCACTGGCGCCGGCACCGTCAGATCAACGAAACCAACTCACTCGCCCAGTGGAAGAGGCTCTAGACGGAGGTGGGCAAAATCAGAAGGTCAAGAAGGCTTCTCTAGATCCTGAAGTTGAAAAGAGGAGACAGGAGAAGACACGACTGCAGCGTGAGCTTGAAGAGCTCGAAGCACAAGTCGCAAGATGCACAAATGAGATTGCAGCTGAACAGCAACGGGATACGAACGACGCACTGCTTCCTACCCAGTGTGCAGACCTCATGTTAGTATATCTGGTTTTGTGCTACGTACCAGGCTCGCTCTAACAATATACCAGCAAATTCATCACGAAAGTCAGCGGTGCAGACGAACAAGATGAAAGGCCGCCACCAATCTCGACCCTTCTCTGCTCATTTCTACCATTTTCTAGCATAACCATCCCACCTCTCAAGCAAAAACAACCAGATAGATCTGTTGCGTCACACCGACCTATCGACCTGCCGGACCCGTTGCCCTACCTTGAGATGTTCACATCCTTCAAGTTTGTCACACAGCTAGGGTTGCCACGAGGCAAGGTCCTCCCCTCCTCGAAACACGTCCATCAAAAGCACACAATCGACGTCAGTGGACCGCAAAAGCTCCTCACGGCGCAGCTAGCCGTCAATGTCGACTGCTTGTCAAACGAGGTCATTGATATGCATATTCTACGCCTGCCAACCTGGGCAGAGCGCGAATTGGGCACATTCGTGCGCTCTAAAGCGAAAGAGAAGAATTTGGGTACCATCTGCTGGGCTATCGACTCATTCTGGGATGTTGCAACAAAACGCGCCGCCTACTGGCATAAGTGCGAGGCAGCATTTGCACGTCTGTTGCCAGGGCGGACAGGTACTGATGCGGAGAATGCACAAGCGTTGAACGCCGAATTTTCTACGATCTCTCGTAAAGACCTCGGTCGTCATCTAGGCCGCGATATGTTGATCTTGCAGGACAAGCACGTTCTACTCAAGATCAATTGGCGTATCGTATTCGATTGGACGGGCGAAGCAGAGTCGAACGTTGATGTGGAATGCGCTGTGCCCGCTGTGTGGAAAGAAGTCGATGCCAGCGACACATTTCGTAGGATCCCAGAGACTTTCGATTCGCTACTACGGACGAAGGGTGCTTTTGAGGCTACGAGGATCATGGTTGCCTTGCTATTCTCGCAGTAGCTGAGAATCACGGCGCTGTTTTGCATATTGTTTGAGATACCCAATGCACCCTTTTGCATATTCCTTCCAGCTGCTAACCGCCTACACATGTGCTAGACGACCCTTGCACCCCAAAGTACAGCGTCGAACCCTGAAGTCGTTGTGTCCCGGAACCTTCAAGTCTCAGCGTTGTCACGTGTAGTTGATATTTTGCCTGATGGGTCTACCGTGGGAGGTACTACCGATGATGGCTACCGTGTCCTTAATGACGACAGGTACAATTCGCTCCTCAACCACAGTTGACCCAAATCATATGATATTCTGCGTCAGGCAGCATTCGATAACAACTACAACAAATATGCTCTCGCTCCTCAGCCCCTCTTCCACAACACCATTCTCCGCCGACTTTACGCATACGGTTTCCAAATTTCAACAAATGCACAGTTCTGAAACCCCAAAACACTCCACGGCCTTCACCATGGACGATCACAAGGACACAAGAATGCGTTGGACGATGTCTTCATAGCTCCTGCGTGACGAAAGATAACCCGTCGATGGGAAGAGATTAGCAACGTTGCTGGAATGATGGCAGAGGAGCAGGATGAGGATGATGCGAGGGTAGACTTTAGACGTTTGAGAAGGAAGCTTCCCGCTGGCTACGAGTGGATGGAGCCGACGGGAGTGGATATGTTCAGTGCTCAGCCGTGTAAGAAGAGGATGAAGAAGGATCACGATGTGAAGTCAGGGTTAAGCAGGAAGGTGTGATAGACGGCACTCTACGTTTGTGACTGTCCATAGGCACACAACACTACCATGGAGCTCATGGCGGGCGTGACAATGGGAGTCTTCAAGCCTTTCTTGTGCATCTCAATAGTTTAAATCAAGATGAGCACTCTTCTGATGTCGAAAGTCCAAAACCCTCTCTTGAAGTTGCTGGAACGATCTGCGAAAACATCATACCTCAAAATGCTTCAGATAGCAACACGATCGTGTTGCTTTGCTTTACTCAATACTCTACAGTTGTGTGATTGATGATGCGAGTTGAAGATGATCAGGCTGACAGCATGAAGACGCGCACAGTCCACACTCGAATGCCTTCTACAGCAACCCGAATCCGTGATAACGCACAAGACAAGCCTCCGATGAAGGTTGCCTTCGGCCTGTATTACAAAGTATGCGGGCGCTCCAAGCGGCAAAAAGCAGACAACACACGTTTTGCAAGATTGCCTGAGTAACGGCTCCTGCCTGCATCCCAAAAGCAAAGTCGCCGTGCGACCAAATTCCCTGTGGTGTTTGCAGCGACTGGATCCACAAGCTCAGACCGGCTTTGCAGCAGCCGGCCCATTTGGTGAGCATGCTGTGCGCTGGCAGTTGGCGCCTGTCGTGCCACGTCTGGGGAACATCGCACTAGAACTGCGTTAGGAACGCGGCTAAAGCCGTCACACCTGAGAGCGATATCGTGTGAGGTTCGGAGCGAGAATCGCGGTGTGACACGCAAAAGTGGCGATTGTGGGATTGTGAGGTTGAGGCTGCAGACTGTTGTGTAAGAGTCAGGCTGCGAGGTAGGAGGATGGAAGCTGAGCTGCGGTCGGACCTCTGGGCACGTGGAAGCGTTGAGTCAGGGTCGTGCAAGCGTTTGAATCATTCTCATGCGTGGGTCGTGCCTCTGCTGTTTTGCTGTTGTGCATTTTGTATATGTGGTCATGTTGGCATCAGTTGTCCTATTGGAGACACTCAAACAATTGACTTCTGCCGTTTACTGCACGCCTCGGTAGACAAGTCGATGGCTCTTATCACATCAACGACTGATTTGACTGATGCGGCAAAGGCGCGAAGACAGATGAAGCCGTACAACCGTGCGTCACGCTTCGTGCTTAACCACTGGATGCACGATGGAAGTCTCGGAAGACGACCGACGAAAAGAAATCATAGGTGCATAGGCGATGGTTGAAAAAGTGGCCGCAGCGCAACGGCCGTCGAGGCTGGGGCGGTTTTCGAACCCGACCTGAGGGAGAAGGAACCCTTGTGGCACCGTGATACCGTTACACAGGCAGGCAGCCACGAAGCTTGACAGGGTGGACGAAGCCCAGACGTGGTGACCCAAAGGGAACGGTTTGTATTTGTCGAGCAGCGTCTTATACGCAGCGCTTCGGTATCCACATTCGCGTTTGATGTTCAGGCTGTGTGAGTGCGAACCGCTATATGGAGGATGTTTGTGGGACGCGTTTGAAGATCTCAGGGTTGAGGGTTCAGTGCTGCGGACGCCTACCAAAAGCAACGACTTAAAGCAAAGTACTGCATGTTTCCGCAATAAGAAGGGAGTGAAAGACACGTGAGCCCATCGGCTGTTGAGAAGTATGCGAGAAAAGAAAATCGATATCGCTAGATCGACAAGCCTCACATCGGGACCAAGGTACAGCCTCGCGAACGTGAAAACGATTTTGGCATGCCTTTGCCCTGCCACCAACTGAGCCAGTGAACGGACAAGCTCTTGCGCATCAACCGAGAATAGCCTGCGTGGCGCAAATGACATCTCGTGGGCGCTGTGCACGAGAACGGAGAAGGCTGATGCGGATGTGAGGGATTTCTTTGGCAAGGGCAAGCGCAGCTGCATGCAGAGATCGTGATGCTTGCCACCTGTCGCTTTCTCCGGCTAGCGGGACCTTGGCTTTATGAACACCATCAACGCCAGCAAACGCCTTTGTCCGCACTCGGCTACACTGCAACAAGCGCGTTTACAACTGGCGTGGCCTGACCGGAAGAGGGCACGCCCTGAAGATGCTTTCTTTGTAATGCGGAGTCCTGCCGGAGTATCGTTCAATAGTGATGCACCGTAGCGGTGCTTTTTGTCGAGCAGCAGGGATGGTTTAACTGTCAATGACGCTGTGCTTCGGTTAAGCATACACTTTTCCTTACTTGTCTGGGCATGGTTACACGGCAGTTATGGGAGCTGAAGCTTGGAAGACGTTGAAGTATTACCCGAGAATGAAAGTCAGCCGAGTCGTAGTCTGTTGGGCTCGGTTTCTTGCAATTGGCAACCGCAAGACATTAGGTATGTTTGTGTTTAGTGAACTTGGGTTGGTCAGGGATCAGTCGGTGCGCAGCAGCTGAACAGGCGCTATCAGACCGGCAAGCCCGTCCTATACTCTCGTTGAACATGATCGAGCAAAGGATGTACATTTACTGCATTCATACAATGGAAGTTTTAGCCAAATGATCCTTCGATATCGTTCTGCCGGGGCCTGATTGAATAGAGCCTAGAGTGATCTCGATGTGCAGAGAGGGCGTGATCCTTCACACCTGTAAAGTGAAGCTACTGCAGGTTATACCATCAGCACATATGGATATGCAGGCTTCGGGCTTGGTGAGACCGGTGACTTGCTGCTGGATCCCGACTTACCCAAACCGTCCTTGTCATACGTCCATGTGAAGTCCAGCCACTCAGCCTAGTGGAGTGAGTGGACTGAAAATGGTGGCTATGGTTGGCCAGTGACTGCTTTCCGCGTCGACCCAGGTTGGTTCCTAGGCGGACCGCCCGACGATGCAGGCTGATTTGACGACTGGCCATTGATAACGAGACGATCGAGCAATGTTGAGCTCACGAAGACGCCATAGAACGTAGAATGATAGTTGTGTTGTGCAGCCAACAACTGTCGTTGTGGCGCTGTTGTATCTTTTTGATTTGAGTCTGATTTGCGCATGGCGAGGTTGACACCCTCTTCGTTGAGCTAGCTACGGTACAGTGTGGGCTGTGCCCTGGTATCTTCGAGTAAATAGCGAAATGTCGTGACGGACAAACCCCGTCAAGAACCCATGTCTTGTTTCAACTCCGTGTAAATGCGTGATTGTGCCAACTCCCCTTCGTTTTTAAACAGGAAAAGAAAATGTGTGTACAGGGGAAGGGGTGCCGGACCATCAAGGTACGACTCCCAGAGTTAAAACGTATTTTGCTGGTGGAAAGTCTAGATCTGGACGTGGAGTCCGGGGGCTCTATTTGGAAACATCGAGCCTGTGAACGCCAACCATAGAAACAAGAACACCGCTATCATGGCATCGTGGCTTTTGGAAATCCGGAATGAAAGAAGAACGTCGTAGAAGCGTATTCGGCGTGAAATGACCCAGAAAAGCGCTCTAGTGAACGTGGACCGGTGCAGCCATCATGGAAGGCTGGAAAGACACATGCTTGACCAGGTTGGCAGCATGGATGAAAGGCTGGAACCAAGTGTTGGTAGGAGCGGGGGGAGAAACGTATTGTTGCTGAGGAACTCGGGAGGAGAATTTCTGCTGAGGGGCGGGATAGACGTTTTGGTAAGAAGAGGTAGAGGACGAGGACGACGCTGATGAGCATGCAGAGAACACAGAGTCGTTGTCCGAGTTTGAGCTACCAGTAGACGTGGAGTGCTGAGGGTAGAAAGCCGGGGCGTACACGGCGCCTGGAAGAGGAGCCATAGAGGGAACAGCAGGAGCCTGGTAGCAATCGTAGTACGGGCTGAGAGGAGGAGAGGGCAGAGGAGTCGAAACTGCGGACTTAGTGGCTGTGAAGGCCGAGCAGTTGAGGATCATCTGCCTGATCTCAGGAATGGTAGCTCTCTTTGCAGGGTTGAAGTCAAAAATGCGCCTGAGGATGGCATCAAGCTCCAAAGAAATGGGGAGGATGGTCCTCAGGAACTTTGGGTCCTTCATGAAGGCGCGGAAAGTGCTATCCTCAGAAGAAGCACGCTTCCAAGGGTTGCGTCCGCAGGTGAGGTTGACAAGGATGACTCCAAGGCTCCAGATATCGTTGGGTGCCGAGGCGTAGCAGGAGTAAGCCTTAGGCGCCGCAGTCTGGCATTCTAGCAAAATTAGTATGCGCACGAAGTCCGAGATGGCAGTCTAAACCTACCAGGAGACATGTAGAAGGTGGAGCCACATCCAAAGTCGGAGGTAACGTGATCAGTGGTGGCCAGTCCAAAATCAGCAAGCTTGCAGGTCATGCCTTGGTCGGTGACCAAGACGTTCTCCGGCTTCAAATCCCTGTGGTAGATTCCAATAGAGTGGCAGTATTCAACAGCATCCAGAATTTGGAGGAAAGCACGCTTAGCCCAGTCATCGTTACCAACGAACTTGCCTTGCTCAGTGATGTTGGAGAACAAGTCACCTTCCGGGCAGTACTCCATGACAACGTATGTGCAATCAGGGGCGTCCATGATCTTGACCAGAGAAACAACGTTGGGGTGTGCGCTAGCCTGGTGATGAAGTTGGATCTCGCGCTGCTGGAACTTGCGCTGGCGAGGCTCAAGACCGATCTTGTTAAGCGCCTTTACAGCATAGGGAATGTTGGTCTGGATGTCCACGGCAGTGTAGACGACTCCATAAGCTCCAACTCCGAGGATGCCGGTAAGTTGGAGCCTACCAGCGAGAACTTGACCTAGTCGATCTTCCGGCGCACAGAGTCCATTTTGGGTGGGAGATGCAGGAGGCGACGGGTACATGCTGTGAGTGAGAGTGTGGGAAAGTCCTCCTAGGTCCAGTGAAGGCCTCGAGGACGAAGGTATGAATCCGAGGAGAAAAGGATCCAAAGGTTTTTGAGTACTGGCAGTAAAGCAGTAACGTATAGTTTTCCAAACACGGTTAGGTCAGGTGACCAGGAACAGAAAGGCTGGGAGAGAAAGGTGGTGGTAGGTGTTGGGAGGGTAGGAAGAACAACGATGTCAAACGTTGAGCTTTGGCAAGGAACGTCAAGGAGAGAGTAGTAGTAGTGTGTTCGAGCCGGTGAAGGTGACGATCGGGTATGAGGCGGGATATGATGTATATTCTATCAGCACGGCTGGGCAGCAGTGATAAAGATTGCCTTCGCAAGAGGACCCTGTCAGCTATTGGCTCATAAGACGCCCCGGTTTTCTGTTAATAGGGAAGGATGGGCCTGGGAGCGGCGCTATGACGAAGAAGGATGGGCCTACAGGCCGCCTGCAGTCCATCAGCGATGCATGCCATGGCCGGCACGCAGACGGGCGCCCACTAAAACCAAGAGGTTGCACTAGCGCGCAGGGAGGCAAAAGTGAGGGAGGGCAGTGTGAGCCATCCTTACCGTGTGCGTACTAGTGGTGTCCGTCATGCAGCCACCGAGCAGCCGGGGCCTTGTCCTTGATTCACCTGAATCATGCCTCTGGATCCGCAACTCGCCGGGCGGCTGTGTGCTGCAGCAAATCAGCGCACCGTCAGCAAGGACACGGTGACACACCCACGACTGTTCAACACACGCGCAGTCTGGGGTTCGATGCTCGAATTGCAGCAGCTTCGAGGCACCAGGGCACCGCAGCAGCAGACCATGCGCCAGACGGCCAAGCGGACCCGCGGAGTGTGTGGCGGCAGTGCCCTGGGCCACTGTGCTTTGCCCTCTCCACAAGCGCTCGTCAGCACGCAGCGAGGACACATCTCAAAGGGCAAACAGCAGATCTTGCTCAAGCCTCGCGTTGCACACGACGCTGGCTCCCATGATTCGTTGCCCCTGACGAGCGTCTACGGACACCAACAGTCGAAAACAACCGCGCCTCACCCTAACCAGAAGGCTGAGGATCGAAATCATGCCGCAGCCGGCTAGTCTTGCTTAGAGACGTGGTCAAGTCCGCGAAAGCTTACGACGTCTCGTACAGAGCGCGAGCGCACGGCCGGCGTTCGATAGCTTTCGCTGGCTCCGTGTTCGTGTGTGCTATGACGCATCCGGCCTGTGCAGTCGACGATCTTGCGACGCCTGCGGCGCAGCTCTGGAACTCGAAATCTCTGTTTGATCTCCTGCCAGCAGAGTGTTGGCCCGACAGACTGTCCTGAAAGGACAGCGTTGATGACTGTCGCGCGCCCAAGGCTGGTTTGGGTTTCGTGTTGGTGGAGCACCACCCTCTTCGGTGCTTTCCAGCATCTTGTCCTCCAATTTTGTTCCCGCTCTTGTTGAACAAGGGCACGCTGGCTCGAACATTTCGAGCGCCAAAAAGCGTTGGCGATGACACATGGCAGTTGGGGCCCGATTGGCACGCATCCACCACACGTCGAGCCTTGTCGCGCCGGAGGTCGCCCTACTTCTGCCTAATCGCTCATTGGCCTTCCAATATATTGTCAATCGCCGCTGACTAACGGCCCTGCCCATCCATGTGCGTGCGCCTGCACTTGATTAGCTGGCACCCGCCAGTGGCGCGCCAGAAGGCACTGTGTTTTCGAGAGCTTCACGCCTGGCGAATGAGGTCGGAGATTATTGCAGCAATGCGGCCAATCACAATATCCCGTGTGGGTGAAGCCAACCACTCCATCCACTTGTTTCGAGCAGGCGGCCATCTTGTGACTTGGGAGTCACCGCCTCGTCCTCGAGTCGCAGTCCACTCACACCGGCAGCGCTGTCTGATTCGTAGGACTGGCGATTGCGCAACCTTGGTAGGGCGACCTTTCTGAGATCTGTCTTGCCGCAGGCAGGCAGCAGCAGCTGGCCTCTTCAGTCATAATGAGGATGTTGATGGCGCCCAGGATCGAGCAACCAACGGGCTTCCACTCGTATCGCCTGCCCGTTAGCAGGGTAAAAGGCCGCGCTTGTCCGCAGAGGGACCGTCTCAGCTAGGGTAGGGGGCCAGATTGCGAGACATGCGCAAGCGACGCAGCCATCGAAGAACCTGCATCGTTTTTCTCTTCATTTTCTGCTGTCCGGCGTCATCCGTGCATGAGCACAGATCAGCCAAGCTGGGCTTCCCGCAGGCTAAAGTTGCGAACGGGAGTCTGTGAGCGAAGGGGACCGACGATCACATCTGAGCGAAATTGCTACCGGCAACTTCTGTCACGCTGGCGTATGCATCATACCATGACCGGCACTGGTGTGAAGGCTACGACTGAACATTGCTGTCGAGGTCGAGGCCAACTGATTGACTGCCCAGCGAGTGGTTCATTCATTGTTGGTTGGCCTGACGACGGAATCCTACTGGAAGAGTACTTGCAGTTCTCATCAAACCAAACCCCAATAGCCGCCCGATGCTGCACTCAAGCGGCGCAAGTCAACATTCCATTTACTGCGTGAGGTCTTTGTTGTTGGCGGCTGCTTGACTGCCGCTACCCAGGTGATTGCACGCCTCAGATGCGTCGATTCAGGGCCTGCATACACCGGTGGGTAACGGGCTGGGTAGGCGTTCTCCACAAGGGCTCAGCGGAGTTGTCGCTGTCAGATCATAACCTTCACCGCCGGTTTACTTGTCGTGCTTGTCGGGAGTTGGCACAGGCCAGCCCCCTTCACTCTCGGGCTCATTGCGGCTATCACCCTCCGATTTTCGAAGACTGGTGATCGAATGTTATCGATATGCCCCTCCATATGCCCCGCTGCCGCCTCGCTGCACGTCTTCAAGCCCTAAAGATCATCGTTCGAGCAAGGACTCAAAGGACTGCTCCAATCAAGCAAGCCGCATGCCATGCAGCGCGCCATCCCGATCTCTAGCACACGCAACGTGGCGCTGTTAGGACCCGTCTGCCCTTGCCTCCGACAACGCCATCATCCAACGATCATCTGTGGTGCGGCAGATCAAGCATATCTCGCTGCGCATCCAGACCTCAGGGTTCCACATGAATGGCAAAAAAGTTCGGTGAGTGATGCAACTGCGCTCCCGTTACCGCGCCAGACGTATGCTGCGTCGAATTCATGCATGCACTGCGGAGTACGAGTATCTTCGTTCAACATGCTCAACAAAAGTCGGTCAACGATTTCAAGAGCAACCTCATGCTTTCAAGATCCAACCAGACTCGAAGTGCCGATGTTCACTCTCGTGGCTTACAGCATTTGGCGCGGAACGAGGACGACCAGACCACACGGGTTTCGCACTTCTTTACTTGAGACGCATAGATCAGCCCGCCGAAACTGTATCGGTACGGTAGACTACCATCTCACATGGATCTCGCGACGTCTTGCCCTGGGCTGATAGCTTGGCGAGCAGATGGCAAGTCTCGCGAGTTCATGTTCAAACATTTCATGCATATCCCTACCATTCTTCAGATCTAGGTAAGGCGAAGAAACACTGAAGGATTCGGTGTGCATCGCATGAACGACTGTCACCCCGTAAACAATTCTGAGGCATCTCCAGATTCGGGCACCTTGAGCATTCAAGAACGTTTGGTGTTGATGTCGGATCTTCGACCGTCTAGGCGCCGCCATGTCTCCATGCGAGCCGTGAGACAACCCCCTTCGCTCGAAGTGACTCTCGTGACGACCGCGTGGTAAGTTCGGCAAGTGGTCTCACCATCAGGTACTAAGTTCCTACACATCGCTGACCGCCGAAACCTTTCTTTCATGCTTTCAGCCACTATCGCTTGCAGTCGTTCGTCAATCCGGTTCGCAGCGCCTTGACTCGATCCATTTTCCGAGTGCCAGGATAGTTGCGGGGTTAGTTCGTTGCTGAAGAATCCGTCGGTGAAATGGGAGATGGATGACGAGACGAGCCTGCATCACGTGCGTTGTCAATATCGACACAACGAGTCGAGGTCCACTGCTATTTTCTGTCTTGCGCTGTCTATCACCGGCGATGTGGAGAACCAGTTTCCTTGCTCTAAAGAAGATCACAATCACCCATTAGAGCCGAAAACAGCCCAAGAACAAGCGTTTACTACAGTAAGATCTTGTAACATGTCTGAATCTGCAGAATCTCAATATCGACATAAGTACACTTCAATGTCATTGCGTTGCTATTGCGAACCTCTTTCGCTGAGAAGAACTGTCCGCAAGAGTGACTGCAACAAGGCAACATTCATCGACAGATGGGAATCATCGCGCTGATGATGGAATCAAAATTCGAGGGCAATGAATTTTCTCCTCTGACACATGGTGGCGACCAGGCCTTCACAGTCATCACAGACCTAGCCGCCTACAGCAAACACTGGTATCTGGGGTTACAAACATGGCCAGTCTGCTCTTCAGGTATCACAGCAATCGGCCGCACAGTGACTCACCCGCCTTACCATCAACACTACGACCAGCGCGCGCCAGGTCTCGCCCGCAAAACCCGCCGACCAAGGGACGTGGTGCTGCTCAGAGTACCACGGAACCCGTACAGCCGCCTCGTCTTAGCCGCTTCATCTTTCCGCTCCGCTGGCCGCCTGTCGATATGACCGCCTGTCAGACTACACGTCAGGTCGCCCATTGATCCGCCATGAGTCGCAGTTCATGCAGCTCATGTCTGTCAGCGCGAAACGAAAGGTGAAACACAATAAGCGGGTGCGTGTTGGTGGTGCGGCGCAGCACGGCGCACCGCGGCGGATGCTGATGTCACGGGCGGCTGTGTTGGGCGCCTGGGTTGGATAAGGCGGGCGCCTCGTGGAATGCCTGGAGGTGCTTGGATGAGTGCGTGGTAGGTTCATGAGAGCTGAATAGAGAAATAAGAGTGTGTTGTTGGTGAGGCTGGGAATGAGGGATACGATGAAGGTGTGTGTTTGTCATTGCCATGCTTTCCAGCAACGCCTTGTCGTCGCACGACACCATGGCGCAGATATGGCAACATTAATAGGTAGCGCAGTCACTACACCAAACCGCTTACATTTATATGAGAAGTCACCCATCAGACATTATGATTCCCTGTGACTATCGTTGGCTCGCTCCAGTTGTCCGCATCCCCGGCATCTCCTCTTCTTTGAATGACTGTCGTCTCGCTCCTAGCACCTCCGCTGAGTCCTTCATTATTTCTCCACCCTTCGCCAAATCGATACACAATCCACGGCACCGGCGCCACGACCAACGCGACGATAGCGAGCAAAGAAGACATCCACCCTACATCCAGCCTCTCAAACATCTTGGTTGAGAACAAAGGTGCCAGCCCACCAAGTATCGATCTCAGCAGGGTGCTTGCCGCTGTCCCGGAAGCGGAGTGTACTGGGTAAGCATCAATGATGTATGTGCCAGTGAAGAGCTATGTCTTGTTAGTACACAGTAGCAACAGACGCATCGACGCAGACAAACTTACGATAGCGCTCATCGCTCCAGCACCGAAGATACAGGTGCCCAGCATCGGCACCGCAACATGCACTCTGTTCTGCGCAGTCCACGCGTATAAGAACAAGCCACTGCTGACCAGCGGCCAGAAGAAGCACATTGGCAGCAGCCTGATTTCTGGCCTGTTGTCGCCTTTCGAGTTTCTCCTGTTGACCACAGCGTCCGAGGTCTTTGCGGCAGCAATCATACCTATCAATGCACCCAGTGCAGTGCCGAGATATGCAAGGCCTATGTTTTTAGGCTCCCAAGCATATGTAATGAGGAAAGTCCTGGGAATTATTGTGTAGAGGATGTATATCCAACCATATCCAATAGCTGTAAGTCCGCTTGTCAGCAAGATGGTCTTTGAGAGAACAAACATGCGCAGAGGCATGAGCATCGCTGTCCCGAGTACCTTCCACATGGAGGTATTCGAATTGAAGTTGTATCTTGATCTGAACGAGCCATCCTTTACACGTTTCTGCCTCCGCAGCCGTGTGGCTTTCCCGCGCAGCAGAACGGGCTCATACGTCTCGCTCAAGCCAGCAAAGTTCAGAACCGTGATCACAATTCCGATACCACTAGCGATGTAGAATACCCACCGCCATCCCCAAGCAGCGTTGATATACGACCCTGCCGTAGGACTGACGGAGGGACCAAGATTGTAGCCTATAGCGACTAGTGCAATGATTGCACCACGTTTCTTTGGTGGAAACATGTCGGCGATGGAACTGGGTGCGAGTGCGAATACGGCACTACCTCCCATGCCAGCGAAAAGTCGTGCGACTGCGAGAGTGCCCAAAGAGTTTGTTGTACCGCATAGAAGTGTCGAAATACTGAAAAGTGTATTGCAAAGGTGATATAGAGGCACTCTGCCAAATATCTCTGAGAGCGGTGAGATCAGAAGTGGTCCAATGGCGTAACCAAGAACGTAGATGCTCAGCACGAAGGAAGGTAAATAGAGATCTGTAGCTTTGAATTCTTTCGTCAGGTCAGGAATGGCAGGCGCAAAGACTGAAGACGTAAAGGGGCTGTGCATTCGTCAGTGGACAACAAGACTATGTGGTTGTTAGTTGAAGCTGACTTACGAGACGATGCACATCAGGAAGATGCAGCTGACGTTCAAACTCTTCTTCCATGTTGGCCAATGAAGCGGGTTTTGCGGATCAAGATCATGATCCCATTCGACAAAGAGAGCGTTCTTCTTTGGTTCGTCAAGGTCCGTCTTGTCAATTGGCAGATCGAAGGTGCTATGATAATAGATGCTAGGTAGTTCCTCACTGCGATAGAGCCTTTCAATATCTCGGTGGAGGGTGGAGCATCTGTCTCGATCGATGTGCGTCTGAACCTTACCAGGGATAGATCGAAGATAGGCTCCTGCTAAAGATGGTAGCGGGCGAAGTGGATGTCGCGGAGAAACGCTGCGTTCTTCCATCTTTGTAGACGCTTTTGCTGATGACGAGTGGGATCGTGGAGATAGAGCAAAAGTTCAAGTACCTGCTGCCCTTGTGTCCATAAAAACTGTCGTCGTGATACGTGAAGGGCTGGGTCCTTCACGTATCAAACGCCTCAGGAACAGCACGCGTCGTCTCTTGTAACCGCGCTGGTGATATACAAGAGAGTGGCGTGAGTGTGCAAAAGTCCGTTTATGAACAACATTTTAGTAAGTCACCATATACAATTTGCTATCATACTCAAGTGGTACCACATACAACTAACCGATACACTGGTATACCAAAACGAATGACGCCCGCTAATAGCAGTCTACAATCAGGAACCCGGCCAGAAATAATAACATGTTGAACGATCGTGAAAAAAGAGCAATATGTAAGAATCGTCGAAACTGAAACAATCACAAAGCTGAAGTGGTCCATGGATGCTCCCTGTGTTTAACAAGGCTGTAGGTAGTTGGACGGGACAAGACCAGGCCTGCCGTCCTTACCAACAACCTCTGCCTCCCACCACCCGTCGTCTTGAAGTCGCAACACGGCGAGGATGTCACCTTTCGAGAAGGCAAGCTCTTCTGGAATCTGTGCTGTGTATGTATACATTGCACGGGCTGTGGCTAGGTTAGTGATGGCCAATCGCAATCGAAAGTCAATGCCACTTACAGTAGTTCAAAATGATTCGTCCATCGCGATTGTAGTTCTTGGGCTCCGCCAGACTCTTGCTGCGCACTCTGGATTCAGCCCTTACTGAGCTACCACTGCCACCTCCACCTCCACCATAGTACGAGCTTTGCGGTCGACCTCGAACACTGCCACTGTAAACGGACCCGTCCCCTCGTTCACTGCCAGCCATAGACCTCGCCGCCGCACTGTGCGAGCTAGGAGGTCGATCGTCCATATTGCGGAACGCAGGCTGCGGGCTAACAGCTCGTGAGCTAGGAGCAGCTCGGGACCCAGGTCGTGACTGCGCATAAGCTGGTTGTGGAGGCTGTGGCGAAGCTGCTCGGGGCATAGAACTCATCGCCGGAGAAGCGCCTCGAGTCGAAGAGTACGAGTTACGGCCAACTGGAGTGCCATAAGCCTGCGCTGGAGCAGTAGCAGTCTGTGCGCGAGGTCGACCACCAGCAGTCGAAGCTGCGTAGGGGTTTGGCGAGACCGATCGGTTGTAATTAGCAGCTGGGGCAGGCGACTGCTGCTGTTGTCGCTGAGCAGGGCGGTACGTGGTTGGCGACGCCGGCACTTGCCCATGTGACGCTCGTTGTTGACCCGTGTACACACTAGGTCTGGGACTAGTAGCGCGGTTTGGTGCAGGCGAGGTCGCTCTTGGAATCTCTTGTTGAGAATTGCCGCGAGCCGCAGGTCGAGACCCTGCATTGCCATTGAATACATTTGCCTTCTGGTTGACATACATCTCTGTTGTCTTTTGCATTTGGCGTGCTGTATGCGCCGGCTTGGGAGCGCCAAGACGAGACATCGGTGGCTGCTCATAGGATGGTGGAGGTGTGCCTCGCTTTGCAGCATTGACATTGACATTAGTCAATGGTGTAGGAGCACCTCCTGGCAATTTAGATCCAACGGAGGGTGTGGCAGGAGGGTGTGGTGTTGCCAGGCCTGCAAACTTGTCAGCGGACACGCGTAGGGTGCCCTGTTTTGTAACGCCTCTGAGCTCCTCAAGAGCAGCAGCAATTGGATCCAGCTCCTCCAACGGAGATTGCTCCTGCTCCTGCTTTTTCTTCTTATCTGGCGAGGCTACATCGAAGACGTTGTTCCCAACGTTCAGCTGGAAGTTAGCACGAGGGTCCACTGGCTCAGGACTGGCAGATCGCGTAGCATCTTGGACCATAGGTTGACGATTGATTCTACCAAGCGGTCGAGTTGGGCTGACGTTTTCGTTGGTGGTCTGTCGTGATGCTGGAGCCCATGTGTTGCGGCTTGTCGGCGTTACAGAAGCAGGAGTCTCGATCTCTGGCCTGCTCTTTCTGCGGCCAAATGGACTGTTAAAGAAGCCTCGTTTCTTCTGAAAAGAGTTCTCATCGATAGGACTTTGCTCAGGGAAAGATGGTGGCATTGGCTTGCCTGGAGAAGCAGAACCGCTAGGTGGCTCAACGCTGGAGAATGAGTTCAGATCCGAGTGATCGCTGTGCGAGTCTCGACTTTGGGGTCGCATCATAGGGCTTGGGACGGTGTTTCGATCAGACGGTGCTGCAGGCCGGCAGAATTGAGTCATTCCATCTGCTGGGTAGTCGTTGTATGATGCCGGGCTCTGTTGGTACTGTTGACGTGCTTGTTGCTGTGCTTGCACCAGCCGAGGATCAGGCTGCACTGTTCGAGAAGCAGTGGATGGTCGTGGCGTCTGCTGCTGCGACTCAGGCTGTCGCGGCGATGGGATATTGATCTGATCCTGAGAGATAGCGATCGGTTGCGTATCCTGCTGCAGGCCGAGCTCCTTAGCCAAAGGATTGTTAGGGTCATGGTGTGATTCGAAGACCGAGATTGGCGGCGATGAGGCACGGTACGATGGATTCATAGTCCTTGCAAACTGCGCAACTGAGTAGTTCTCATCGTCCGACACCTGTGACGACGTTTCAGCGTCTCCACGGCAGAAGTTGATGAACTTTGGCGGATCTGGTATCTCCTGGCCTGTGCCGCTTTCGGTGATGAAGTTTGTAATGTCCTTCTCAACGTCGCAGTCTTCGAGCGATAGACGCATCTTTTCGCAGGACGCATCGTCACTGACACAGACTGTCGAAGCGATGTTGGCGAAATTCCACAGGCTGCTCTTTGTGTAGTCAATGCGCTCTTCTTCGAGATCTTGGAATTTCTGCACTTGTCAGCAACATTGTCCACTTCATTCGGAGCCAAGCTTACGTCGCAAGCCGCCTTCCAGTCCCTATTCCAACGACCGGTGGTCTCTTCTAGCACCTTTACTGCGGCCTCGTACTCGGCGCTTGTGGTCGACAGGTTGATCTGCGTCTTCTCCAACCTGGCCTTGTTCTTTCGCTCCTCTTGACCCATGACCATATGCGCCTGCGCAAGAAAGCCCTTGATCTTCAAACAGTCCTGCTCGTACCGGTCGCGTGCTTTGTTGACCGTGGCCGTCTGTTGCATCTTTAGCTTCAAGAGCTTCTCGATGCCGTTTTGCACAATCTTCCGGCGTTCCTTCATCCCTCCAGCGAAGGCCTGTAGCGGTTCTTCGAGCTCAGTGTGCATTTGTTGCGCGACGCTCTGGTGGGCTTTGCCCATGCACTCGACCTCGGCCCGTATGACATCGCAGGACATTCGTAGCGTGCCGGTCTCCGAGGAACCCAGGGGCTTTCGAGAGAGCTGCAGCAGCTTCTTGGAGTAGTCCTCTTCGATCGCTGCCCGTGCGGCATAGAAGGCTTTTAATTCGTCGTTGGTGACTTTGGCAAAGTGCATGCGGTCGAGCAAGGGCCCAACACCAGCGTCATCTTTGCCCCAGAAGTTGTTGGCAACTAGAGGCTGTCAGCAGACATTCCACGGGTATCTATACAGCTACCATACACGAGAGAGACACCGAAGGCACCTCGGAGGTCGGTGTGCCTGGCATCGTGCCGGCTGTTTACTTGGAGGAGCGGGTGCTCAATATGGCAGCGGGGGATACACAGCAACAACGAGCGTCGCAAAAATGCTGGAGTATCATATATGGGGTAACGATGGTGCCACAAGGTGCTGCGACCAGGTAGGCGTGGTAAGGGTGCGGGCCTGTACCCTGATGATGTTTTGGTTGCGCGTTTCCCCGGGCGACGCGGGCGGGAAGGAGCGCTAGACGCGCGCTCAGCCCTACCACCTCGCGATGACGAACGTGTGCTGCCGTGAGACGACGACTCGTGCGGCTCTATACCTCGAGAGCCATTAGCTTCCTGTACGCATGAGCTGTTCTGTGGATATGGCTTGCTGGCAGCGAAGGTGCATTGTCTCAGGGTCCTCGGCGGCTATCACTGGTGCATGTCAGGACCTGGAGCTTGAAACCCTCTTTGGCGCCGGTACTACCGAACCGCAGTTTGCCAAAGAGTAGCGACATGGATGTCTCTGTGTCTCGAAAGAGAAGGTTCTCTGTATTGAACGAGTGTTTGACGACTTCCCGTCAGGCTACTACAGGGAAGCATAGACATGCTGTCCGATATCGATCCACAATGGTCTTGATTCCACGGCAAAAAGAAGACGATGATGAGTTGCAAGGTAATACTGCCTCGAGTTCAAGCTATCTGCTCGTGCAATGCGTCCATCAGGATGAGGAGGACTCGAGCACTCATCACGAACTTGGAAATGTGGGGTACCTATGGACGCGGCAACCACCTGCAACGCCGGCAAACTGCAGCATCGATACTGGAGTCGGTCAATGTTTGCACAGACACGTGATCACGACTGTTTGAAGTGTTGAGGGAAGCCTCGCAGTGAACAAATCGCTCTTAGATGAATGTGCCAGTGTGGTGTTTCGATGTCGCCTAGGTAGCTGGTAGCTGGCAAGTGCGGCCAATGCCAAGCCGTCTCTTGCTGCAATTGACCTACTATCACAACTTCACTTCCAACACCCCATCCCGCCTCATCGCCGCTTCCACCCCCGCCCGTTCGCCCTCGCGCTGCTCATGGAAATACCACTTCGATGAGCCAGCAACACCCCTGGGGCGCCCCGAGACACAACCAGAGCACCCGTCTGACGCCTATCTCTACCAGCGCTGCCCACGACCAGCGCAACACGCCCTCACCTAGCGGCTCGCGTCAACCCTATTCACCTGCCGCGTCCAGCTTCCCTTCTCTGCCCTCGGCATCGTCGCGCCTTGTAGGTAGCCGCAAGTCGTCGGCCGCGTCCTCGACCTCATCCGCGCCTTTTGCAGCCGCAGGACAGCAGCTCCCAGCCAGCCAGCTGCTGTCCTCTCGGTCCAGGACCAACACAAACCAGCCCGCACTCTCAGCTGCCCCCGGCGTAGCATCGTCAAACAGCAGCGCAGGAGGCTCGAAGCTTGTACGCGCCTCGCCCTCATCGAGCACAGTGGGCTCGCCCAGCACGGCGACCAACCCCGCCTCTGGTCCCTCGTCACAGAACCTCTCGCGTATAGTCATCGCGCAAGTCTTTCTGCTGCTTAGCCAGTTCGGACCTGTTAAGGACGAGAAGGATCGTTCCAAGTGGGATACACAGACAGAGCAGATCAGGAAGGTGCGTCGTCGGCTTCGTTTGTACACGTCTCCACTTCATGATGCTAATCCTATACTAGCTGATCGACTCGAACGGCATGGAGGTGTTTTCGAAATACTTCCGGCGCGTGCTGCAGAACAATGCCGCGCAAGTCTTTGGCACGGGTGGTCGAAACACCGACCCCAATGGCAGCTATCAGATTCTCGTCACAGAGGTGCAAAAGCTGCGAACAGACCCAGAGCAGGCAGACAAGATCGCAGAGTCAATAAGCTCCAGCGAAGGCGACTTGTTCCGCGACTTCGACCTATCCAGCTTTGTCTCGCACTTCAAATTGGATCCTTTATCGTTGGCCATGCTCGCACTAGCATGCAGGAAGACTGATCTTAGGCCGAAGGGTGAGTATGCAACCTCTTCACTGCGCTACTTGCTAACCACCACCTGTAGCCGACGCACTTCTTTCGAGTCTTGGAAATGACCTCTTGATAGCCATCGCGCAGCCAAGTCAGAACGACGACACGAACCCAGATTACATCGCGACGCTTGTCGAACGCCTCCTGCAGGATCCACCACAAGGATGGGACGAAGACAAGAAAATGAACCTCACCTACGCAGTGCAGGTTCGGTACCAGAGCTTGCATATGCAAGTCCCTCGCCAGGTCGACGCAAAGCTCATCCTCGCTGAGCTTACAGACGGGTCACGGAACCCTCTGGTGAAGTTGGTACAACGCGCTGGACCGCAGGGTACAGCTACGTTGGAGGCCAGCAAGGAGCTGCTTGCATCTGCTGAAACTAGGGATATAGGCTATCAGCAAGTGGCCTCGGTGGTGTTGTATCTGGCCATCTCTTCAGGATACAATGTCAAGAACTTTGTTGCAGCACTGCGGGGGCACCGCGCTGGACAGCGACTGGACTGGCAGGATGTCGTACACGCTTTCGACCAACCGCAGCTACGCATAGACAAGTCCGCGTTCCTCGCCATTTACAACGCGCTGCTTCCTATTGCACAAGAGAACGAGAGCTTCGATGTCCAGTTACTCTGGGGTGGAAGATGGCAGTGCGATATAACGCAACTCTACTTCCTGCTGTGCTATCTACAGTGCACACCGGAGGAGCTCGATGTGTCTCAGATACCACGATTGAGGGCTTCCTACTCCTTGCAGACGTTCGAGGGTGCTTCTGAGGATGTCAAAGCATTTGCAGAGCAAGCCGTCAAACACCCCTTCGTGTCGCTCGATGCTACAGCTGCGCTTTTTACCATGATCTTCCAAACGTCGGAGACCTATCACTTTGCACAGACAATGGGAATACCAGACCTTGTCATCAACCCTCACACGGCTGAGTTTCTTGTTGCAGCAGCAGCAGTACCGAAGCCCTGGGGTGCCCTCCAAGAACAGGCTCTGAAGCAGCTATTTGATCCGTACTTCCACAAGAAGTTGCCGATCTATAACTTCGTTCTCTACGGCCTTTGGCAGCAGGACCTTCAATGGCTTGTCGACCGTTTCGTCGATGCGTACAATGCCGACCCAATGTCTCTTACCCTCATTCTGGAGCATGCCGAAGCCAACAACTGGTCTGAAATTCTGATTCGCAGTAACACTGACATCAGCTTAGACATGGCGGCACAGGCGCACGCACGTGGGAAGTTCGAGATTGAGCCCTGGTTGCAGCAGACCATTGAGCAAGCAGGCCTTCTCTTCCGACGGATTCTCACCAACTTTCTTACTCAGCGAGCCTCGGACGAGATGCAGCGAGTGCGAGAGGACGGAAATTCTCTGAGTTTGCCTCTCGCTGTCAAGACTGTCTATCCGCTACTCTGGTTCCTCGCTGAATGCGGACTGCCCGAACATGAGCTCCTGCCTCTCCAGCGTAACTGCATCCAAGCCTACCCGCGACTCATTAACTATGGCGAAGGTGTGGATGACATAATTGATTCCAATGGCCAGAACGGCAACGCACTCCCAGCCGATGCGGACACAAAGATGCAAGAGCACTTCAAGAACATGTACAGTGGCGACAGCCACGTCAGCGACATCATTTCCGTGCTCAAGAAGTACAAGGAGTCTCGTGATCCAGCAGAGCAGGAACTGTTTGCTTGCATGATCCACGGGCTCTTTGATGAGTACAACTGCTTTGGCGAATACCCGCTGGAGGCGTTGGCGACCACAGCCGTCCTATTTGGTGGAATCATCAACTTCAATCTCCTCTCCAGGATCGCACTCCAAGTTGGGTTGGCCATGGTACTGGAAGCCGTGCAAGAGTACCGACCTGAAGATAGCATGTACAAGTTCGGTCTCCAGGCTCTGCTCCACTTCTCAAACCGTTTATCCGAATGGCCCAACTATTGCGACCAACTGCTTATCGTACCCGGTCTTCAAGGTACCGAGATCTTCGCCAAAGCCGAGGAAGTTGTTGGACAGCAAGGTGGAGAAGTCAACGGCGATGGGCATAACAGCATGGGACTTCCTAACGGAAACGGCCTTGAAGATGCACTTCAGCAAGAGTCCGCTGTAGCAAAATTCTCTTGCCTACACGTTGACCTTCCGCTCCATCCTGACTTGTACGAAGACCCAGACGAGGATGTACAGGACAAGGTGCTTTTCGTTCTGAACAATGTATCAGAGCGCAATCTACGCGACAAGATCAACGACCTCACGGAAGCTATCGAAGAAAGGCATCACCAATGGTTCGCCAATTACCTTGTCGAGGAGCGTGCGAAGATGCAGCCCAACTTCCAACAATTGTATCTGGATATGTTGGAGCTATTGAACAACCGTACCCTCTGGGCTGAGGTCCTCCGCGAAACATATGTCAGCGTCGTGCGCATGCTCAACAGTGATGGATCCCTCGGTTCGACAGAGCGAACCCACCTGAAGAACCTGGGATCATGGCTTGGATCTTTAACGATTGCCCGCGATCAGCCAGTCAAGTTCCGTAACATTTCCTTCAAGGACTTGTTGACTGAAGGCTATGACACCGAGCGACTTCTGCTCGTCATCCCCTTTACCTGCAAGGTGTTGGTACAGGCCGCCAAATCTACGGTGTTTCAACCTCCCAATCCGTGGTTGATGGAGATTCTCGGTGTGCTGATGGAGCTCTATCATTTCGCCGATCTTAAACTGAATCAGAAGTTTGAGATAGAGGTTCTTTGTAAGGGCCTGGACCTCGATCACAAGACGATAGAACCGACCAACAGTATCCGAGCTCGACCTCAAGCCGATGAGGAGTTCCTTAACCCGATGGTGACCGATGGACTTGATGCGTTTGGCGACCTGTCAATCATGAGCTTGAACCGCGCTCGTGGTCCGAGCGAGCGCTTCTCTTCGGCAGCAATCACCGCAGCGTTGCCCGACTTCACAAACCAATTGCAGTACCCCCCATCTGGTAACAACGCTGTGCCACCAGCACAGATCAAGAAGATCTTCCTCACTGCTGTCAATCAGGCTATTCAGGAGATCATAGCTCCTGTTGTTGAGCGATCGGTCACGATTGCTGCCATCTCTACGTCTCAGCTTATCAGCAAGGACTTTGCAATGGAGCCGGATGAGGAGAAACTGCGGACTGCAGCACACACTGTTGTTAAAGCATTGTCTGGTGCCCTGGCCTTAGTGACGTGTAAGGAGCCGCTGCGCATGAGCATCCAGAACAACATCCGAATTATGGCGCGCGACCTTCCAGAACAGACCCTTCCCGAGGGACACGTGGTCATGTTCGTGAACGACAACCTCGATTTAGTCTGCAACACTGTGGAACAAGCAGCTGAGATGTCTTCCTTGGCTGAAATCGATATGCAGGTCGAGGAAGCCGTTCGCATGCGCAGGATGTTCCGCAACACTCGACCGAATGAGCCTTTCAAGGATGCAAATATCAGCCCATGGGCCTTCTACATTCCTGAGCCGTACAAGCAAACAGCTGGTGGGCTGAATAGAGAGCAGCTCGCAATCTATGAGGATTTCGGACGACAAGCCCGAGGACTTCCGCATACAAACAGCATCTCACAGGACAGCGGACGTCAGGTTCCTGATGTCCTCCAAGACCAGTTCGCCGCGGTACCGAACCTGCCGACTCCTGGTGCCGCACCTGCTGAGCCACGTCAACCTACACAGCAGCCTCGACTCCAGAACCTTCAATCTGCTCACGTACCCCAGACACAACAGCAACTGAATGGCTACATGGATGCTGCTGGACCTGCGGGAGGTCAAAGAAGCGTTGAGGAGCTCCTGGTGGAGCTCACACAAGTTATCAAAGATGCTCCTGAGGAGCGCATCAGTGAGCTACAGCCAGGCAGCAGCCCCATTCACCGCGTCTTCGACCAGCTCATCTCAAGCATTGAGTTCGCTGGTCCCAACAAGGACTCTTGGGCCTTCCGCATTGCCGGACAAGTGACCAACCATCTCTTTTCCGACTCGCTACAACGTTTGGAGGTGGAGGTTATGGCGCACTTGCTCAGCCATCTTTGCCAGCTGTCTGTACAGACCTCGCGTCAAGTGTTGATCTGGCTTGCAACGCTGCACGATGATGACCGCATTTTCAAGGCCACCGTCATGGTCGCCCTGATGGAAGTTGGACTTATGGACATGCATCGCCTCAACACCACTATCGCCAAAGCTCTCCAGGAGAGGCGCGTTGCTGCAGTCGAGATGCTCTCAACTTTGCTCGAGGAGTTGCTCCTCAATGAGCATCCCAGTGCTTTCCGAGCCGATTTCGCTTTGTCCATCGACGCTCTCACCAGCTGGTTGGCAGAAGATCCGTCCTTGGAAGTAGGAAAGCAGGTCATCGGTAATCTGCAAGCGTCCACCGCCGAGGCTTCTTTGACACCCCCTACTACTGGACACAAAGATCAGCTGGAGTACATCTTCGACGAATGGGTCCACCTGCAGCTTCCTGAGACTCCAAAGAAGACGATTGGCGCTTTCATCTATCAGCTTCACAAGCAGGATATCATGCAAAGCCAGGAGACATCGATTGAGTTCATTCGTACCTGCATCGACGCCTCTGTCACTGCCTACGAGCAGGAACAATCTCTACCGTTCGGCGCCGGTACCCTTGACACGGCTACCGTAAAGATCGATGCGCTTGGTAAGCTGATCGTGGACCTCGTTGTCTATCAAGACGAACGCGAGGGCGGCGCCAAGGACTCCAAATCCAAGTATCTTGACCAGATGCTAGTCGTCACCGTCTTGGTACTGTGCAACCACCACAACACCCGAGGCGATGCTTTCAACCAGAAGGTCTTCTTCCGCCTGTTCTCCACCATTTTCTTCCGCCTGAACGAGGCGACTAAAGAGGAGACTCTGATGGAGCACAAGGCTGATTTGTTCCTCTGCGTTGCAAGGGCCCTACTCATCTTGCAGCCGAGTCACTTCCAGAGGTTTACATTCTCATGGCTCACCCTTGTCGCTCACCGCATCTTCATCCCGGCGATGCTTGAGGGCGGCCAATCAGACGAGCGCTGGGACGTCTACGCTCGTCTCATGGAGACTCTGCTAGTCTTCACCGGACAGCTTGTTAAGCCTACAGGGGAGACCATCATGGCACAGAACTTCTACCGCGGAGTCTTGCGCGTTCTGCTTGTGATCCACCACGATTATCCCGAGTTCCTTGTCGAAAACCATTTCCGTCTGTGCAACAGTATACCTATGCACTGCACTCAGCTACGAAACCTGATCGTCAGCGCATATCCCTCCACAATTCTGGAGATGCCAGATCCTTTCACAGCTGGGCTAAAGGTCGACCGTCTCGAGAACAACCTGCAAGCCCCCGTCATCCGAACTGACATCGTTGAGATCCTCTCTAAGGCAGGTATCAAGTCTAATGTCGACAATCTCCTAAAGGCCATGGAGCCCAAGGCTCAGGACGTCCGCAAGGTCTGCGATGCCATTTACTTCCCACAGGCTAAAGACAGCGGATTTGAGTTGGTGCCCACTACTGCTGATCCAGCTCTCATCCACGCGCTCGTTCTCTACATTGGTGTTGCGACGTTGGGCACTGAAGCAGCTAAGGCTCCGCTTTTCGACGAAGATAGTGCAGCCGCCAGGTTGATGGCGAGACTGGTGAAGGAGTTCCATCCGGAAGCGAAGTTCCACTTCATCAGCGCAATCGCCAATCAGCTTCGTTACCCGAACACCCACACACACTTCTTCAGCTACGCTTTGTTACACCTCTTCGGTCCTCCTAACGATGACGAGGAAGTGCTTGAGATCCAGCAAACCATCACAAGGGTGCTTCTGGAGCGCCTGTTAGTGCATCGTCCTCACCCATGGGGACTCATCATTACTTTGCTCGAGATTCTGAAGAATCGTACATACGCATTCTGGGATCTGCCATTCGTCAAGGCAGCACCTGAAGTAAGTTAGCGTCGTGTCAGAACCGTTCGACGCAGTAACACTAACCCGTCTTGCAGGTCGAGCGTCTACTCAACGCTTTGTTCACTCATGCTCAGCAGAGCCCTAGGCCGCTAGCTTAGTTCGCTAGCCACCCCCACGGCCTACCCCCGAGTTGCTTCACAGCGCAACGCGGCTCGGTTCGCCATTCATAGTTCACGTTTTTGGCTTGCTCAGATAGCAGACCTTACGTTTCGTGCTTGTTGCATTTGCGTGCGTAAGGGGTTCAATTCTTTCTTGCATGATTGAGGAGCTTTGTCCTTCAACCGATCTAATACTTTCGACGAATGTACATCTGGAGGTCATGTCGTCTATACGCTACGGTTTCACGACTCTTTGGGCTGGCTGGCACAGAAGGAACGTAATGACTATCGTATGCGGATGGACCTACGGAAAAAGGCAGGTGTTAGGCTTTATTTGGCGGTTCAAAAAGCATGGAGTCACAATGGTGGGAATTTCATTATTTCTGATCACGAAGATGGGGCCTATGAAATTCGTGTAAATTAGCATTGTTTTGGCGAATTTCGGGATCTGGTGGACAACGCTGGCATACGGTCGGCGTGTTGTCGATACTGTAGGATATTGAGTCGAATGATTTCCATGTTCTCCTCCCGCAATCTTCGTCGTCTCTCTTCTCTCTACAGGCTCTTCAGGCGCTTGCAGAGTCCTTTCCTGTCCCTGCTGATATACCGTCGGTGTTGTAGTTACCGCAGCTTCCTCTTAAGTGATATGCGCGTGTTCCTTAGGCGTGCAATTTGCCGTACCTCTCATGCTGCAAAGAAAACTGGCTATAACGTAGAAGTAATTATAGCTAACAGAGTTATTATTGTACTGCAGATGGTATACAGATATACTCTAACTACCTCAGGTGTTTCTAAAAATTCTACTCTTACGGCCGGTTTTCTTTGCAACTTGACAGCGTGCCCAGCAACATCATGCTTCGAGTCGTCGCCCTTCGCTCGCTCACGAGGTTCAAGAGCCTTTCCTTCGTTGTTGCATGCCAACCTCATAACACGCCAAACAACACGGAGATGCCGTCTTCGAGCAACGTGCAAACTTTCCAAAGCGATCACCGTGTGCCAACCTCTATCGCGGTCTCTCGGTTGCATGGCGCACGCTGCCCAGTATGCTCAGGACTCGACAAACTGTCATGGACTCGTGAACAATTCGTGGTCGGCGATAGGATATGCACTAAGCGGACGCTCGTCTCTTCGAAGCCGTGCTGCCATGGCTGCCGGGTAGTCATAGAAATCTTTCAAGATGACCTCGACCACATGGATTAGCTGTCAGCAGGAGGTGCAGAAGAAACACGGCAGTGGCGTGCTCCTAGTTGAGCGTGGGCGTCCTCACCAAGGGCGGTCTTCTTTGTGGGATGCAGACAGAGTCTATACTGTAGCTAGCCCTGAAGGTTTAGACTGCACCTTCACGAGATGATTGTGCGGGCCAGTTGTTGTCGGTCATACTGTTGATTAAAGTAGAGAAAAATGCTTATTAGGTACACCTAAATTCTTTGCCTTCAGACGAGAAGGTCTGTATGCTTGTGTTGGACTACAAAGAGTGACGTAATTAGCAAATGGTATATAGCGATGCAAATAACAACATATCGCTCAGAAACCCCTGATAAATGCACATCCGCAACGCCAGAACCCAAAGAGCTGCTTCATTTCGCGTATCCCAAGACATGTATCGGTTCCGCCTCAACAAAGTCACTTTCTCCCTTACTGTACTCTGTGTTGGCCTTGCTAGCTCGAGCGGTGCGTGTAGGCTCGTAATCATCGCGCCCGATGTTCTCCCTCGAGTCAACACTTCCCAGTGGTTTCATGCCATACACATCGTCTCCTCTGGGACTCGGCTGCGGTCTCTCCGTTATGACGATATCGTGTCCCTCTTCAACGCTTTTCGAAGACAAACCAAAATTAAAGCCCCCGGTAGAAGGACGTTGCGTGGACGCTGTCGTACGCGATGGGAGTTGTTTCGTGTTCGAGGGCGCGTAGGGGACGTAGCTCTCGTCGTAGGTTCCGTAGTCGTAGTCGGAGTCAAAGGAGGGGAACAGCATACGGAACAATCCTTTAGTGGCTGGAGCGCAGGCCGTGATAACATGGACAGCTGGTTCGGCAATGGAGATGACAACACCAATGTCCCACGTTCGATCGAGGTTGGTGGGTGCAAAGCGGTAGTAGTACACGATGAATCGGCCGACTGACACTCCAGTAGCACTAAGGATGCGTGAGTATAACCGAGGCACGACCAGATTCTTAAAGAAGACTTACATCCAACCCAGGCTCATGACAAGCACGACCAGTGTCTTGGTTTTGACGCTCATCTGCAGGTTCCACACCATGATACTGGGAATCGGTATGATGATGAGGTCCATGAAGATGCTGAGGGCGCAGCTCGCAAGGACAAAGGTTCGAGAATCAAAGCATGTCCCACCCTTGACTGTGACTTTACCATTGGCGTCGTACTGGTCCATCTCAGGACGAAGCCATGTGTATTGCACAGGGTTGCACTGCAGAGTGTTTCCCAATGAAGCTGCGACTGTGTAGCCAACATTAAGCCAGACTGTAGGGTTGATGTCAGTATTGTAGCTTGGCCTGATAGCGAACCCATCGAAGACTTACAGACGACATGTAAAGTGTATCGTATTCTTCGACGATAGTCCTTCATCCGGAACAGAAACAGGATAATACTTGCTCTGATGGCACACATCAATGGATGATAGAACATTTGCACCGCAAAGCTCCACTTCAGCGCGGTAATCTTTTCTGCAACAGTCTGCTTAGGAAGATCGTAGACATGATACCCGGTACCGCTCACTAAGACATCTGTACGAGTCAGCATACGCAGAAACTTTAAGCCTTCAAGATACATACATTTGTAGATGGTCAAAGTCTGCCCCAGCAACAGCAGTGTTGACAGCAAGATCAAGTAGTCATCCCACCCGAAGTTGCGACTTAGATACCTCGAGTACGTTCGCAGTATGACAAAGATTGTGGAAATGACCGGAAACGCGCATATCATTGCAAGAGCTTCATTTTGACGGCTTGCGACCATACTGGTGACGATCTGCAGAGAGGCCGATGCTTAAAAACCAGTGGATGCGCAATTGAGCTCGATGGTGACTGACATATGGGCGCAAGTCGTCACACTTGCCCAACGGGATCAACGGCGAACTGGCTCTCAACTCTGGAGTGAGGCTGTACAATGATTGTGTAAGTATACTGTGTGGGCTAGGTGATGTGTTAGTGACGACGGCCCTTCGCTGTAGACGCACCCTCTTACCTCTATCACTCTGTAGTTCCACCTCAATTGACCGCGAGGGCTTGCAGAGAGGGTATCACTCACTGGTGGGCCACGCCATGGTAGCAACAGGCGGGCATACGGCATATCTTTCGGTCGCGACGCGGCCATTTGCGGGAGTCCCACCCTCTCGATACGTACCCTTCAGGGATGCGAACATCGTTTTGGTCTTGGTGAGGCTGCTTAGGGCTGTTGTGGTAATGCAAGTGTTGATCCGTCAAACGCCATGCTGGGCTGACCTGTCAGAACAGGGCGAACCGACTCAGGGCCACCCCAAATAAGGCCGAGCCGCGTCGAAAAGAGGTCAGAGCGGTAAACAAACTCTGTCACCAACTGATCGCGCATCCGGTTTTTCTCAGAACTATTATTGATGATGCCCAAGGCTCGTGGCTTTGAGGCAGGTGGTAGCTGAAGATTGGGTCGAGGTACGGGCCGCAGGGGTGAACCTCGCCGATCACATCACGAGCGCGCAGAAACAGGAGCTTCCTTCCCTCTCTTTCACGTGGTCGCAGAAACTAGATATAGCCACCAAGATTCGAGAAACACTAGAGACCTTTGACAATGGTTTAAATAATCTTTGTGGACTGATAGGTCTTCTGAAGCCTGCAATCTGTTGTGTGGTTACGTCCGATTTTTCGCAATACAAAAGCCTCCATCATCCACGTCTATCATTGCATATCACTTCCGCGTGCAGATCGAAGTGGCACGCTCTCAATGCTGTGGCCAGCAGTCTTGCATTGTCGCGATGATATGCAATGCCGCAACCCTGTTGACATTTGCATCCTCGCATGATTCTCTGCACTCGCCTTAGGGAACGTGCCCTGTCACTTACGGAGTATTTGCTCCTGCACACTTCACTGGCCGAAAGGGACGACGATCACCAACGCACGAGTCAAGACACCAACTCTCCGACGGCTTTTAACCCGTTCTGTAATCGTGCCGACCGCGGGGAACATCTGCCGTGCCCTGACTTCTCTTGGCTGTAGACCTTCACGGGCGCCGCAATTCGAGCTTACTCGTGTTTCGATAAGATCGTCTGTCAGACAGAGCGACATGCAGACCCTCGCATTAGCTTACGACATGCCGAGAGCGGGTCACCTGTGTAGCAATTTACCATTCAGCGCCCCTTAAGTGAGCGACAGAACCATGGGCGGCCCTTCTCATCGTCACTGCCAAACGGTGCGGGTAGCGGGTACCTGCAAAGACATCCGGAGCCGTCGCGTTGGTAAGAGATCAGAGTTCAGCTACCCATTGATCGACTTACAGGCTAACGAACAACTGCCAGACACTGCTGATCTCAACCAAGGCGAGACACTACCATGGCTCCATCTACTATCTGGTTCACGGCTCTCTTGGCTGCGACAACAAACGCTTCGCCGTTGCTGACTAGCCGGGACCTCAGCGTGCTTGTGAAGGCCGATCTTGAAGGGGTGCCTTCATCTGTCAAGAATCTTTTCCTCCAAGGCTCCAACACCACCGTTCCCAGGAATGAAACCCGCTGCAAGGTCTACCCAGGAGATGCTGCGTGGCCGTCAGATGAGGCATGGTCCCAGCTGAACGAACTGACTGGCAAACGCTTGCTCTCGAGACCTACACCTCTTGCTGCAGTCTGCTATCCTGCGCATCCAGATTACGATGCCGAGCAGTGCGCCACCTACTCAGCAACATGGACCCAGTCATACACACACATGCATGACCCGATTGAGATCATGTCTCCGGTCGCGCAGGGTATGACTTGCACGCCACCAGTCATCTTTGACAGTCACAATTGCACACGGGGCGGATTCCCTGCTTATGTTGTAAATGCCACCGAGCCGAAGCACGTTCAGCTTGCCGTCAACTTCGCAAGGAACTCAGGCGTCAGACTTGTTGTCAAGAACACCGGCCATGACTTCCTGGGTAAGAGCGGTGGCAAGGACGCCCTTAGCATCTGGACACACTACATGAAGGATATTGAGTACATCGAGGAACATGCGGACGAGAAGCTTGGCTACACCGGACCCGCGTTCAAGGCCGGGACTGGTGTTCAAGCTTTTGAGATCTACAAGGCTGCAGACGAGAAGGGCCGTGTCGTTGTCGGCGGAGAGGGAGAGACAGTCGGTGTCATGGGGGGATACATTCAAGGAGGCGGCCACTCCCCACTGACCGGGCTCTACGGCACTGGCGCGGATAATGTGCTTGCTTTCGAGGTCGTCACTGCTGATGGCGAATTCGTCGTTGCAAACTCGACATCGCACACTGACCTCTTCTGGGCCCTCCGCGGTGGAGGCGGCAGCACCTTTGGCGTCGCAACTTCCGTCACTGTCAAAGCTCATCCCGATGTTCCCGTCACAGCATCGCGCTTCAGCTTCTCCTCGAAGCAAACCAGCAACGAGACCTTCTGGTCCGCAATCCGATCCTACCTCGACATCAACATCCAAAACGCCGATGCGGGGACGTACACGTACTGGATGATCATCCCCTCGAACGGCTCCTTCACATTCCAGTTCTCGCCCTTCTTCGCCCCGAACAAGACGCTCGAAGAAGCCACCACGCTCCTGCAACCCTGGTTCAACAAACTCGACGCCCTGAACATCACCTACGCGCCCAACCTCACTTACTTCGACACATACTACTCGGCCTGGCGATCTTCGTTCCCGCTCGAGTCGGTGCAGAAAGCCAACGTAGCAACGGGCTCGCGCCTCTTCCCACGGGCCAACTTCGAGACGCCAGCGAAGAAGCAGGAGCTATTCGAGCACCTGCGGGCCTCGAGCGAGAAAGGCCGCGTGCAAGTGCACTTCAACATGCAGTGCAAGTCGTCGGTCGACAACGCCGTGAACTCGGCCTGGCGCCCCCTCGTCTCCTTCTCCATGCAGTCCGTGCGCTGGGGCCTCAACGCCACAGCCGCAGAGATCCTCAAGACGAGGACAGACTTCCAGAACATCGATATGCAGGCCTGGCGCGATATCTCGCCCGGCGCGGGGAGCTACCTCGCTGAGGCTGATCGGCTGGAACCGGACTTTGGACAGGCGTTTTGGGGCGACAAGTACCCGCGCTTGCTTGCGTTGAAGGGGGAGTTGGATCCGCATGATGTTTTCTTCGCGACGACGGGCGTGGGGAGCGAGAGGTGGAGGGTGGAGAGTGTGGATGGGCTGCCGAATGAGAACGGGAAGCTGTGTCGTGTTTCGTAGGCCATTGTCGCTCAGTCGAACTCTTCTAATCTACCCCGTTTCGAATCTGCAGTAGTATCTATCCCACATGCTCCGCTTACTCTCTAACAAAGCTTGCGAGCTCACTTTGTCCAGTCCTTCGTCGCTTCTTCCGGACGACTCAGAGAGGTGCAATGCGAAATTCATGCGAGATGCGAGATGCGAGATGCGAGATGTGATACACGAACGAAGGTGACTCGAAGAACAGCACGTGAACCACAGAAGAATTTCATTCCATGTTCCAGCCACGACTATCTCTCATGCAACATGCTTCCTATTCCGCCTCGAATGCGCGCACACGTAGACTGATATCATACTTTTAGCACTCACAACTTTTCCAAAAGAGCGCTCCACCAATGATCGTTTTGCAAATGGAATAAAACGCCGGCTCAGACCCAAGAATATACACAGAAGGCAATGTACAAGTGAAGGAAGGACAGAGGACTGAGGTGTTAGCTTAGCGACCCGATCTCTCCTTGGTCTGCGCTCTGCGCTTCTTTTGTGTCTCTGTTCATTGTTAGTGCTGTCGTGAGATATATCAAGGAGTAGGGTGACGTACCTTCGTCGTACACCAGGAACTCGTGCAGAGCACTTCCTGTTGGGACCATGGGCAGGACGGGAACCTTCTGGTCGGTAACGACCTCGAGGAGAGCGGGGCCGTCAGACTCGATGAGCCACTTGAGGCTGTCCTCGAGGTCCTCGATCTTGGCGCAGCGCTTGGCCTGGACACCCATTGCGTCGCCGAGCTTGACGAAGTCGGCGTTGCGCTGATGTGTGTGCGAGAAGCGGTCTTCGAAGAAGAGAGTCTGCCACTGCGTGACCATGCCCTGCTCCTCGTTGTTCAGGACGATGACCTTGCAGCCGATGTTGAACTCGGCGGCGGTCGACAGCTCGGTCAGAGTCATGGAGAACGACGAGTCGCCATCGATGTCGATGACAAGGCAGTCGGGGCGAGCGACCTTGGCACCGATGGCCGCGGGGAGACCGTAGCCCATGGTACCAAGACCTCCAGATGTGATCATGGTGCGCGGGTGTGTCCACCTGAAGTGCTGTGCAGCCCACATCTGATGCTGCCCGACACCGGTTGTGATGACAGTCTTGTCCTTCATGTGTGCAGTCAGGTCAGACAGCTTCTCGATGACAGTCTGTGGCTTGATCATGCCGTTCTCGCCCTCCTTCTCGTACGCCCAGGGGAAGCGCTTCTTCCAGTCAGCGATCTGAGCGAACCACTCTGGCCTGTCCTTGACAATGTTGACGAGGGGCAGCATCTGGGTCAGGCTGGAACCAACGTCGCCGGCAACGGCCTCGGTGGCCTGGATGACCTTGTTGATGTTCTTGGGCATGATCTCGAAGTGAACAATACCACCACGGCCCTCTGCTGCGGCGGCCTTGGCGGCGGGCGCAAACTTGGCCACGGCTCCGGTGATACGGTCGTCGAAACGGGCACCAAGAGCAAGGATCAGGTCGGCTTCCTGCATGGCCATGTTGGCGTAGGCGGAACCGTGCATACCCAGCATGTGCAGAGACTTGGGGTCAAGCTCGTCATAGCCACCAAGACCCTGGAGGGTAGTGGTCACGGGGATGTTGGCCTTCTCGGAAAGCTCCTTGAGAAGCTCAGGTCCGTTGGGTGTCTGGAGGATACCCTGTCCAGCGTAGATGACAGGCTTCTTGGCGATGTTGATCAGGTCAGCAGCTCTCCTGATGGAAGCCTCGAGCTGCTTCTTGGAGACCTCCCTTGCGGCCAGGGTGGCGGCGCTTGTGGAAGGCGGGAGGGTGCTGGAGATGGGAATGGGACGGTTGAGGGTACCACCGGTGACATCCTTGGGCAGATCAACAAGAACGGGACCGGGACGACCGCTGGTAGCAATCTCGAAGGCCTCGTTGATCCTCTTGGGCAGCTCGGCGATGTTCTTGACCATGACGTTCCATTTTGTGCATGCTCGCGTGATGCCGATGGTGTCAGCCTCCTGGAAGGCATCGGAGCCGATCATGTTGGTGACGACCTGTCCGGAGAAAACCACCATGGGGGTTCCGTCCATGAGGGCGTCCTGCATGGGTGTGACGACGTTGGTGGCGCCGGGGCCCGAGGTGACGAGAACAACGCCAGGCTTGCCGCTGGCGCGGGCATAGCCCTCAGCCATGTGGCCGGCGCCCTGCTCGTGTCTGGGCAGGATGAAGTCGAAGTGCGGGGACTGGTAGATGGCGTCGAAGACGGGGAGAATGGCGCCGCCGGGGTATCCAACTGGTCGGGGTTAGCTGTGCGGAACAAAGACATGGCATCCCAGGACTCGGGCGCGGACTCACAGATGTGCTTGACGCCCTGGCGCAGCATCATCTCGTGGAAGATCTGGCCGCCCGTCATGCCGACAAACGAGTGGTCCATCTCGGGGGTGCGGTAGGGCTTCAATGGCTGGACGCTGCCATAGTCCTCGCGGTTGAAGGCGGGCGCGGGGCGGGCGCGCGACTGTGTCTGCGAGGCGGCGGCAGCGGTGCTCTGTGTCCTGACATCCTCCTTGACGGCTTTTGTGGCAGCTGCTTGGACTGGCCGGGTCAGCGGCGACGATTGTGCTCGCACAGCCGAAGTGGAAAAAGTGCGTGTGCCCTTGATGGCCGCGATGGCGCGGCTCCGTGACTGCTGCATGGCGGAAAGGCGCGTCCGGCTAAGCCTGTGTGTGCAATCGCTGGAGAGGAGAGGGCGATTGGCAGTGCGTGAGGCGTGGATGGGGTGCGAATGGGAAGGGAAGAGGCCCAGAAAGTTTGCTGCTCGAGGAGTCAATGGCGCCTCCAGACTAAAAGGCCCGGCTGCGAGGCGAGGCATTCAGCATGACGCCGGCGCTGATTGGCCGCGGCCGTGACCGTCGAGCCACTCAAGCGAGCTTCGGAGGTGCTCAGGTGTGGGGAAAGCGATCACGGAGCGACGTGTCCAGCGCGGACTGCCGTGCCTTATCCCCGACGAACACCGCGCTTGCGTGCACCGCACTACGAGACTATGAGACCATGAGCCTCAACCCCCAGCGCAGCACCACCCATGGCCGCTCCCCCTCCGGACGCGTCGCCCTGACCCGGCGCATGACCAAGGGCCCCCTCGACGCCGACGATGCCCTCGACGGCCTCCAGGACGCGCCCACCAGCACCCACGGCACCAACAGCGCCCACAGCACCCACACCAGCACGCCCTCGCGCCTGCTCTCGCCCTCGCGCTCGCCCATAGTCTCGCCGCCGCCCGAAGCCAGCGGGCACGGCATCCAGGAGAACCTCTCCCTCGACGTGTCGTTCCTGCAGGACCCCTCGGCCTACCACGTGCTCCCCATCACCGCCCCGCGCCCTTCCAGCACGCCCTCAACACCCCTCGGTCGCCGCCCCCATCGACTCGCTGCTGATATCCGGCCACTACCGCCTCGCCGCCATCGCCGCAGCCCGCAACATCGTCTCCGCCGCCGCGCCCACCGACTACCCCACGCTCTTCCACCTCGTGCACATCCGCCTGGCATGTCTGTGCTTGATCAGCGAGCACGCCCTCGCCGCCCAGGAAGCAAAGGTCCTGGGCGATCTGAACAGTGCCTTCTATCGCCATCCGTTGACCAACGCGCATCTTGTGCCCTGGGAGCTGCGTCTGCTGGTCGTGCGCTTGACCGCCCTGGGCTACGGCGAGTGGAGGAAGGGCATCATGGGCTACTACGAGTTGGCGCGCGAGTGTCGCGAGAGCATCCTCCGCGCGACAGAAGAGTCCGAGAGGGTGCTCTGGAGGCACAGACTGAGAGATTGCGGGATCCGGGTCGCGAACACCCTGGTGGAAATGGGCGATTTGGAGGGTGCAGGGCGGCATCTAGGCACCCTGTCTGAGAGCACCGCAGACGCAGACTCAACCGAGACGAGAGACGTGCTGGTCATGGAAGCCCTGGTCTGGCTGAGAGTCGGCGACCTGGCAAGCGCGCGGCGCTGTCTCGCTCAGGCCTCTGACGCCGCGAGCGACGCGCTCCTCGACGGCGCTCTTGCCGCGCTGGTGCAGCTTGCCGACTCGGACTACGAAGCCGCCGCGTCCTCGTTCCGCGCTCTACACGACCAGCATCCCGAAGACGCTATGATCGCCCAGAATCTGGCCGTGTGTCTGCTGTACACGGGGCACATTCCCGATGCCAAGCATCTGCTGTCCAACTTGGTAGACAAGAGCCCACCCTTCCATTCTCTCGTGTTCAATCTGAGCACCGTGTTCGAGCTGTGCACAGAGCGAAACAGGGACAAGAAAGCCGAGATAGCGGACAAGCTAGCGAGCAGAAAGGACGGTGGGGGCGTTGGCTGGGAGCGAAGTACTCTCGAGTTCAAGCTGTAGTCGCAGCGCGACTAGGTACCTTGCTACGAATCACGACTCCTCAAAACACCCCGACTAATACCCACCATGTGATCATGTACGAAGAATAGATTGACATGATCTACAATATTCATGATGCTACCTTGGCGGAGCTGTATATCAACGACTGCTTGCACGCAGTATCCACCTGTCATACTCTCACAATTGAACAAACGGTGTACAGCACCGAACAAGTCCAGGTACTCACATCCAAGCCGCCCAATTTTTCGAGTCTCTTCCAAAGCGCCAAAAGTAGCAGATGCCGGCCCAGTTTTAAGTGTGGCGCCGCGTGGTATAATTTGTGTCAAGATGAGATGCCGACGGAGAGAAAAGCTATGCGTGACCGTGCATGTTCCAGAACGAGACAAATCTGCGGCGCTGCGTTTGCAATGGGACCTACAATCAAAGTAAAGTGTGGCTTTGCTCAACCAAATGCGCTCTGCATTCGTATTTCCCAAAGTCACAACTCTTCGTCTTCCTCCATCTTCGATTCCACCGTCGTCGTCGGGATCGTGCCCTCTGAGTTTCCTCGCTCTTTCTGTGCACCCAAGAGCGCTTGGCCTAGGCTCTTGCGCACGTTCTCATCGAACCCCGGCAATGATGCGCGGTGCTTCTTGAACGGCGAAGCAATACTGCCCTCGGTGTCGGCGGTTGCAGCGGCGGAAGAAGAGCCTTCGGCGGCCGAGTTGCCTGGCCCAGGCGTGCCAGGGACAGGTGACCCAGATGATGAGTCGCCTGCAGGTGGACCGCGTGCTAGGGGCTCAGCAGAATGTTGTCGCTTCAGCTGTCGTCCTGTTAGTCGGTGAAATTAGAAACAACTTTACGAACAAACCTTAATCTTGCGCACACCCTCAGCGAGTTCACCCTGCTTGACCGCATCCTCTGGCGAAAGCATGCCCTTGTCCACCACGACGTCTTTGTCATCGTCGATCTCGTCAGGCCGAGCGTCGTCCTCGTCGTCCGCATCACTGTCCATGGCGTCTTCACTCTTTTGCTTAGCCTTTGGTGACTGCATCTCGCGGTAGCCGCCAAAGTTCTTTGTGCCCTTGGCAGCGTCCAAAGGCTTCAGACTGCCGAAGTCTAGTCCTGATTTCCGTCGAGTTGCGGGCGAGGCTACAGTGTTCTTCTTCTCGGTCGTCTCGAGGATGCCCATCTTCCGCAATTGACCTAGCCATGTTAGTTCTGAGTGGTCCTCAAGATTGGAACTACTTACGTTCTCCGCGGTACAAGAATGTGAAAACGGCGTATGGCTTGTCTGGGGGATCGATACCCGTCACGGTCTGCGTGCTGATCGACTTGGGGTCCAGCGTCTTAGGCTTAGCGAAACTTGTGGTATGGTCAATATCCTCGCCATCACCGCCGTTCGGGTCATCGTCGTCATGAGCGTCAAACTGCGGCGAGTACTCTCCACGCTTGATCTCGCCAGATGCCAGCACGCGAAACAAGGCGACCTTGATCTGGCCTGCGGCTTCCGGCATAGGAGGCTCGTCGTCTGAGTCCGAGTCTGATGTGAAGAAATCTTCGTTCCCTGACAGCGCTTCGACCGGTGCATCTTTCTCGTCGCCGTAGCGCAAGACGCCGTTCCGTGTTGGCTTGCTCTCGTCCTCGTCGCTGCTGCCGCGCGCCTCTCTCCTCTTCCTGCGCTTCTTTTCCAGGCGCTGCTTTCTCCGCTCGATCTTGGCAGCAACGTTCTTGTCGGAGCCTTCGAGATCGAGGCCGTTGAGCCAGCGCTCGAGCCCGACTTCGCGGAACAAGAACTCGCGTTCAGCCAATCCTCCTCCTTCTGACTCGGGTACACTGACCCAGCGCGAGTTCACCCATGTCTCTTCGCCGCGCCGTAACAGCGTGGCCACCTCCTCCTTTGCGCGGCCGTCGAAGTAGATGTAGGCGGCGATGGTCTCGTTCGGCGAGGTGGTCAGCGGCTTGTAAGGAGCTATGGAAGCGCCGTACTTGCCCCGCTCGCTGGTGAAGCCGGGCAGGCCGCCCACGATCTTGGGCTTGGGATTGGGCTCTTCGGACGTGGGCTTCGGCGCCGAGTACGGGACATGGAGCCCGGGCGTGAGCAACGTGATGGAGATGGCAAAGGTGGACTGCTCGGGCTTGGTCGCACCGGGCGGGACTTTTGCGGGCGGCACGGGGATGTACGACGTAATTCTGTGGAATTTGCTCTGCTTCTGTATCGAGTGCTCTGAGAGCGGCCCGTTGGGCGTGTGGATGCTCACGGCGAGCCCCAGGAAGCAGGGCATGGCGGGCTATAGATAGCGGTCACCCGTTGCCTGCGGGGGGGGAGATGACCGCGGGGATGGTGCGGAGCTGCTCGTCGCTGCGAGGCCTCGGCTCGCCTCAGATATATTGCTCTTGCTCTGCCTCTGCCGATAGAGGAAGTTGCACAGGCGGCGAGCGAAATTTCGGTGTGGTGTGGGGTACGGTAGATTTGGGTGCTTGTGTTTATTGCGGTGAACCAAGTAGGCCGAGATGAGCTCGGAGCGAGAAGAGGGACGATGCTCCCAGAATGCAGCCAATCACGTAAAGTCCGCAGAGCCGCGCGCGCATCTGCACCACGCAGTCAATTACAGGTTCGGGCGAGAGTGAGTGTCGTCTCTGGTGAGGTAAGGTGAGGTCACGAAAGGTGAACCATGTTGATCGCGGGAGCGTTGTCTGGTCACTTGATTGGGCGCCTTCGCGACGTGAGCAAGATAAAGGTTCATTGACACCCCGCGTCATGTCAACAAACACCAAGAACTTGTCGACCAAGAACTTGTCACAAACTGCCTGAAAGCCAACCACAAACCTCCGATAGTCAAAGGACAGGAAATAGCCAGTGCCCAGTGATGGCACCAGTAGTAATGGCCCATCTTTCCGAGACTACGACTGCGTGTTGTAACCAGACTTCCTTTGTGCATCGACGTGCGTTCGACATGTCTCACTGCCTATCTTATCTCCAGCTGCGCCTCGCCCAATAATTATGAAATGCATCGTCTAGTCTAGGGTATCATGTACAAATCAACGCTACATTACTCTCCATCAGATGCAAACATGTCTTCAGCCCTCGGTCGTAAGCGCTTCGCCCGCGCGGCTGCTGTCTCGCCTGGTATCTCGGGCTCTGCTGCAGCTGCATTGATTACCGCTGTTGGCTCCATGGCCTTCTCATCTAACCCAGCGGGCAACACTGCATCAGGCACCGCCTGAGGTGTACCATCATTCGAGCCATCAAGTGCGGTGATGTCCTCCCCGTCCTCCTGATCAATATCCATCCTGTCATCCTCGTTCTCGTCCACTTTCGTGCTGGTAGTGGTTTTCGCAACGACCTTCCGCTTGTTCCTCTTCTCTGCCAGTTTTCTCTCTTGCTCGGCCTGCTCCTTCTGTCTTTCTTGCGCATTGAAAGCTTCATCCAGGTGCTCCAGTGCAGGCTTGTCGAACAGATGCTCGTCTTTCCAGACGGTGAGAATACTGTTCACCTCGTCGCGATACGTCTTTTCTGTCATACGTCCCATTTCGAGTTGCGCAGGCAGCCTTTGGAGATGCTCAAACGCCTTGCGTTCGACGAGCTGCGTGCCGATAGCTAGTCGGTATTTGTATGATGCTCCAGACTCTCTTGATGTAGTAAGAAGAACGTCAGAGATGATGCGGAGGGCGTTGAGGGTAGCTTGTCTCGAATCGGTACGTCTGCGCTCTTCTCGACCCTCTGCATCACCTAGACGCCTTCTTGTATTGGTCTCAGTCATCTGGAAGGGCTCGATAAGATTTGAGATGAGAATGTGGATGACCTCGTCCATCCCCTGGGACGCATGCTCGACAGCAAATACAGAGATGGCGGCTATGTCGTCTGCAAGAATGCTTCCAGGCGGCAGCGAAGTGAGCAGCCAGAGGAACATCGCTCTTGATCGGAGATTCATAATACCGTGACCGTTGTCGACTCGCCCAGGATAATTGTCACCCACGGGCAGCTGTCTTTGTTGCGGCTTCTCCTCATCTTCATCATCGTCAGATTCTTCGTAGTCGGCATCGAATGCTCCCAGATGGTTGGCGAACTCGTCTGCAAGCGGATCTGTTGGTCCCTGCCACATGCCTTGACGAGCAAAGATTTCAGAGTTCGGTGTGTCGCATACGATCTGGTGCATCCGCCATCTGTAGTATCGATTCACGGGGTGCTTCTGATCGAAAAGCCAGGCAAAGCGTTCTTCTTCTTGGACTTGCGGGTCGTTCATCAGACCAGCCTCAAACTCCACACCGCCATTGATAACGCCCTCGATGGTCATATGCACGAGGCGCAGTGTTGCCACATCTGGAGGCTGGTTGGCGGTAACGACCAGGCGTTCAGTGTCCTCACGGGGACGGTCTCTATCCCTAGCTCCGCCTCCGAGGTCTGGTGGAGGAGCATACCCTTTAGCTACCTCCGGCGCCTGCCATCGAGCGCCGAACGGCTCTGTGCGCTGTTCTGTACCAACTACACGTCCGCCAAGATATCTGTCCAGATGCAAGTAATAACCTTTTCCCAAGTATTTCTTATCATTCAGCTTATTCATGGCATCGTCAAGATCGCGGGCGTTCGCTTCCTTGTCGAAAATGACCTTCATTGTCGCACTCGGTCGTCCTTTTGCAGCCGGACCATGTGGAGGGATCCTTTCGACCTTTGTCACTTTCAGTGACGGGAAATCCGCAAACAGCTCTTCAACTCGTTTCGCATCCATTGCCGGAGGCAGGTTTGACGCCTTCGCAACCACCGTTGTGTAGAGATTTTCTTTCTGCTTGGCGCCATCGAGGCTGCCTGGGCCCGTAGAAGGTACCCCGCCGAATCGTGGTTGCGTGGGGGGGTTTAGGCGTCCGGGGCCTGCGCTTCTGAACTCGTCAAGAGGGTCGGCTTCGAGGGTTCCAGGTCCGCTCTTCATGTTGCGTTGTCGCCCTGTAAAATGCCTCTTACTGCCTGTCGGAACAAAGACCTCCTCCTCTTCCTGCCGTTCCGGTTCACCAAGGACCTTGCTGCCGGCGCCGTGCTCCTCCTCGAACTCGGCCATGACCTTGTCCAACGCATTTTTCTCCTCTTGCGCCTTCTCCTCCTCTTCTGCCTTGGCCTTTGCGTTCAATTGAGCCTTGTTGCCTTTAGCCGCACCCAGAGAGAACTTGAACGCCATGGTGGGAGTGTGAGCCGCGAGCTGTCGCTGCGTACTTGTAAAGGTGCGGGAGGCAAGCTGGGGTCGCGAGCGGCGATCATTTTAGCGCGTCTTCCTCGCTCCAACGTCGTCAGGCCTTAAACAACGAACTCGACACAACCTTGGTCGCCTCCGAGCCAAAACATGTCCTCCGCACAGGACGTTCAGTCTTTGCTGAGATTCTTATCGCAAGATGCAAAAATACCGCTCGCTCAGGCTATGGGGAAAGTCAAGGATCTTCAAGCTGCGAAACTCATTATGCGTAAGCACGTGAGAGCGTAAAAGCGCGACGAGTCAGTTCTGACAACGCGCGTACAGCTGAGTTCATCGCCAAATCAAACATTGAAACCATAAAATTCATCTTCGAAGATGAGAAGATCGCGCGACAGATCCTGAACGCCGCTAAACGGGTATCAAAGAAGCGATCGATAAGTGATGCTTCTGGTTCAGCATCAGCACCGACGCCGTCGTCAAAGAAGATCAAACCACTATATGGGGAGCCTCTGAGTCCCTCCGAGATTGAAGCTTCTTTGGCACTTCCAGAAGCGATCCATAACGAAGATGTCCTGAGATCAAAGGTCATCTTTACCAATCGAGCACCGCTGGTTCTGGCATTTACGGTGGCGCTATTGAAGTACACTATGCCTGACCAGCCGTTATCAAGTAGACTCAGCCTCGCACAAGCAGTTGTCAGTATGAACAGCAAGACCAAGGCAGTTCATATTGGCATTGACAGTGGCAAGACTGCAGAAGACGAGGGCTGGGGGGAAGGACAACCTGTCATCCGCATCATGAACAGGGAGGTCCGAGTGATGAAACGCTGGGGCTACGAATGGGAAGATCCGCCAGCACAAGGGAGTGTCAAGAAAGAGAATTTGACACAGCTCACCGTGAAAGAAGAAGAGTCGACAGAAGACATCCCAGTGGGCAGCGACGAGCCAGCGAAAGCGAAGGAGCCCGCGCTGTGGGGCATTGATCTGGAGGCCCTCAAGAGAGCTAACAGCGGGCCCAACACACACAAAGGCTCGAGCCAACTACCCATACACACCGCTCAGGGTGCACGAGCATATCTGCTCAAGTCGTTCGAAACACCAAAGGCTGCTTCTACAGATACAGAAGCTGCCTCTGTCAAGCGTACCGCTGCTTCACTGACAGAAGAGAAGAAACAAAATCTCGGAATGCTGCTGGGCGCCCTTGATATCTTGTACCAATCGTGGGCCCAGGTCCTAAGTATAGAAGACCTCGATAGGAGAGCTTGGGGCTGGTACGTGCGTGTTCGTCCGGAAGTTGCTTCTGGACAGGCTGGCTGGGGCGGGAAGGGCACAGTAAAGCTGTCAGACATTCTCGAACTGAGGCGGCCAGCAGATTGATCAATGTTGAGCAGTAAGAGAGAGCGAATGGGTTGCCTGAACTCGGCGAGCGAATAATTCTGGTGGTGTGTCGTGATGTTCGTCTATATTGAGCCTGCTCAAGCAGTGTCCTCATTCTGAGGATTACTGACTACAGCGGGTATCTTCATCGAACTCGGATCTAACGAATCGAGAGCTCGGAGATCCTTGATCGTAGGCACCTTGATATCGTGCGACCCATCTCCTGTCTTGACATGTTCGTGGACGACCAGTATGTCCTTGTTCTTAAAGGGCTTCTTCACCTGCTCTTCCCGGTCTAATCTCAGCGCCTTCCAACCCGCTTTGTTCGCACCAACGACATCATGCTCGAGCGAGTCGCCAATGTACAGCTTCTCCCAGTCTTGGACATTCGATTCGTCGCCTCTACTGGCCAAGGTCTCTTGAAATGACTTGACAGCCGCATCGAAGATCTCGCGCTGCGGCTTCTCGACACCAACGTCGTAGCTGAGCACAACGAAACTGATGTCGTCTTCAGATGCAGCGTCAGCTTCGCGCTCATCTGGGGTTCCAACTCGCCTTGGGCCGACTTTGAGACCGAAGGACTCCAAGATGCCGGGCACTCGATCGTCAGAGTTGGTGATGATGCCGACTACTGTCTTATTCCAGGGCCAGAGCTTAGCATCATTGGTAGATGCTCTGGTGCGTAGCATTTGAAAGAAGGGTAGGACGTCGGGGAAGATATCGTAGCCTTCTTTGGTTGAATAGCGACGCAGTAAATCATCTACCAACGGCTTTGGAACGTCTTGACCCGGTTGCAGCCATTGCTTGAATGTATTGTTGATGACCTGGATGCTGTCAGACGGTATTTGAGGATCTCTCATGTTGCGTAAGAAGCGGGCTACACAAAAGAAGAGATTATAACCTCCAAAGCTTCTATTTGGTTGTCAAAAACGCACCGATAAGCTCTGACTACCTCCTATACCTTTAAAGAAACACTGCTCTTACAGCCCACTCTTACTACAACGTAAGAGGAAGATGTCTTTGAGGTGGAGAACATGCATTGACTTACATTTCGCCACCACTTTTCAGCACCGAGGCCAGTGGCCTTGCCGTAATTTGGATGGCTGTTTGAGGCTTCCTTAAATGCTCTCCTGAACTCTCGGCCAACACTCGCAGCTGGGTCTTTGCCATCGCACTTCACTCCGTGTCTGATGGCAGCCTCAGCATACGCTCTTGGAATAGGAACATTAGGCTGGAACAGCGTCCCAAATGCATCAAAGCACAGCAGCAAGTTCTTTTTCGAACACTGAACTCGTGTTGGAAACATGATGTTGTCGTATAAATATGCAAAGGCGACTTGAAAGGGGTAGGCGTGGATGGAGGCGCTAGTGCAGGAGCTTCCAATGAACACGAAGCTCTCTCCGCGATCCTGACACCACAGCACCACCAACTATTGTCGCTCTCTCACCAATTGCACACCGCAACCATGGCTCCGATCGCGCAGAAGAAGGACAAATACTCCGTCCTCCTCCCCACATACAACGAGCGCCGCAACCTGCCCATAATAGCATGGCTGCTCAACAAGACGTTCACGGAGAAGTGCGTACCCCTGCACCCCTCCCACAGCCGCACACATTCAGAGCAACACAACTGACACCTCGTACTAGCAACCTTGACTGGGAACTCATCATTGTGGACGACGGCTCACCGGACGGAACGCAAGAAGTCGCGGCGCAGCTCCAGAAAGTGTACACAGAGAAGCACATCCAGATCCGGGCGCGTGCTGGGAAGCTAGGTCTGGGGACCGCGTACGTCCATGGCCTGCAGTTCGCGACGGGCAACTTCGTCATCATCATGGACGCCGATTTCAGCCACCACCCCAAGTTCATCCCGCGCATGATCGCGCTCCAGAAGACCAAGAACTACGACATTGTCACCGGCACCCGCTATGCTGGCGATGGCGGCGTCTACGGATGGGACCTCAAGCGCAAGTTTGTGTCCCGCGGCGCGAACCTGTTTGCCGATACCGTGCTTAGGCCCGGCGTCAGCGATCTCACGGGCTCGTTCAGGCTGTACAAGAAGGAGGTGCTGCAGAAGGTCATCCGCAGCACGGAGAGCAAGGGGTACACGTTCCAGATGGAGATGATGGTGCGAGCGAAGGCCATGGGTTGCACCGTAGCCGAAGTGCCCATCTCATTCGTCGACCGTCTGTACGGCGAGAGCAAGCTCGGTGGAGACGAGATTGTGGAATATGCCAAGGGCGTGCTGAATCTGTGGCTGAAGGTCTGAGGAGATTGCATGGCGTCGGCGTTGGACGGGATCATGGGCATTTGGGGCCTGAAGGCTGCTGGTTCATGATATCCACGGCTGTAGGGAGATGATTACTTGGGCTTTGCGTACATCTACTACTGCCTTTAACTATAACAATTCACTTCGTTTCCTTTGTTATCTCATAGTTCCAACGCACAGCGAGGGGTAATGCAGCGCGAGTCGTCTTCTGTGTGTCACTTCTCTACACAGTCTCCCTTCCCAGCCCCACCAGACTCCCTCGGCGTCTGAAACTCCTCTTCGCTCTCCAGATCCTCCTTCCCCACAGGATGGCTCGTAAGCGCCGCACTCCGGCTCGCCGAAAGCGGCATATCGTACAACGACTTCATTACCGAGTCCTTCCTCGGCTGCGCCTGCACCGAATGGTACGGATCTCCAATGACCGGCAGATGTCCCGGACTCCCTAGCCCACCCTCGTCTTCCGTCCCTGCAGCAGCAGGCAGACACCGCTCGGCTGTCTCAGTGACAGGAAGATGGCCTTGCCCCGTGGTAGCGTCAACGTTGTGCTTCGCCGCCTCGTGCTGAGTGGGAGAAGCGGGTTTGGACAGCAGCAAGGCCGAGATGGAGCGCTTTGCGTGCTTTTTGGCCGCGGGCTCGGACTCGGTGGGGCGCGGCGAGAGGGCCTGGAGCGGTGGTGTGGTGCTGGGCGTTGTGGTCGTGGCGACTCTACGTGATGGTGCACTCCCCCGAGAGCCGATGGACATAAAACGCCGCAGCCTCGTGGGTTTTTGCGAGGGTCGAGGGGTTGCGGGGTGTTCCTGGACGGTCTCGAGGGCTGGCTTGCTGTCGCTGGCGCCATCGAAGTTCATTGTTGTAGCGTACCGTGATGTTGTGAATGGTGAATCGACTAGGAGATTAGTGCTGGGAGGTAAGTGTTCGTGGAGCGTGAGGTCGTGCTCATTGCTCGTGGTTGCATGTGGCTATGCGCATGCTCTTACTTGCTTGTCAAGGTCGGGCAGCCATGACTGCCGCAAGCGAGGGTGAGCAGGAATGAGCAATTCCATCGTGGGCCAAGTGGGTAATAGCTCCTGTGAAAGGTGCGTATATAGATGCCGAAGCACGTGCCTGTAAGAGTGATGTAAGTAGCATTTGGCGGGCAGATATAATGATCAATGTCAGAGAGGAATGTGGTATGCGTAGTACGAATATCTGCTGTCAGTGAGCCCTAAGACGGGTGTTCGGGTCGCGACTTCTGACGTCGGGCGTGTTGGTATCCCTGTGGGCAAACAGCAGCAACGTACGGTCGTGCGTTCGATGCAAGGGCTTTGCTGTGTACGTGTTCGTGGCTGCAAAGGGGCATCGCGTAGTTGTAATGCGTTTTCCAGATATCGTGATCCGTGAGATGCCCGGTCTTTTACGCTACATGGACCTGTGCTCGTAAGCAGCGCCTCCAAATCGCAACAAGTGCACGTCAGCATGCATGTTGAGGTATCGTTTCATTCAGGAGCAAGTCCCAGTTCGTTGATTTCCTGGTTATCATGTCTCCTCGCATATCTTCCCCAGTCACGGCGCCTCGCAGCACCGGACTAACGCATCCATGCCCTCATGATGACCATGTGAAAAGCCGATCCATTCGTGAAGAACTCCGGAACCGAAGGAAAATGCCAACGCGCCACTTCTCCCCAAAGCGACCGTTTATCGCAGGCGGCGGGCCTCACGCTCGGACTCGAGAAGGCAGAGGATGTCGTTCTCGCGGACTGCGCATAGTTAGTATGCAGGCTGCTGGCGGAGAAGGTGGGGTTGCGTACCAGCGCCCTTGACGTTACGGATGATGGAACGGGTCTGGTCGTCCATGAACTCGACACGGCACTGGGTGACACCACCACGGGAGCCTATGTCGCCGTTAGCCTGCGTTCTACGCATTTCTTCTGTGCCCCGAGTTGCGCGCCGTGCAGCACTGCAACCGTGCATCTGCCTCCTCCTGTTCTTCTTCTTCTTTCTGCGCTGCCTCAGTGCGGGGATCGCGTACCGGTACGTCCAAGGACACGAGTGACCTTGACGAGCTTGACGGGGGCCTTAGCGGTATCCATTGTGTGAGATTGTGTGTTCGACGGGGGACGGTCGTTCGGTGTGGATTTGCGCGGCGTGGAGGTTAAGCTGGTCGTTGGTAAATTCGTGCGGTGGAATATTCGGGTAACTGACTGTGTGGTGGGCCGTGCCTGCCGTTAGTGTGTGGTCGCGCCTGCCCTTGGCTTGAGAGTCACGTGAAAGGTCCTCGAACTTCACTCAAGCGCTGTGTAGCCAATGCTGCTCATCTTCCCAAATGCACTTTGTGAGACGCTGTGCAGCCCATGCTTACTTGCAATGCGCAGATGCTCCCTTATACTGCGTAAGCGGTGAGTCACAGCACAGAAGACACTGTAGTCACCAGAGCTATTATCTAGTGGTAGACTGTACACAGACAGACTTTAATTACCTTCTATGTTCTTGAGACCTCGGGAGTTCTGGTCTTACAGCCTACTTTTTGTGCAATGTGCAGAAGCTTTCAGCTCTGCGAAGTCAATGTGACATGCAGAAAATCTCGATGAAGGTAGCGGAGGCCGCCAGTTTGACCGCAATCCACGCTTCTGCTACAGACCTACCGCATTAGGCAATTATCCTCATGAACATGCTGGGGACAACACAGTCGCATAAACAAGGGTGGACGGCGCACTCTGGAAGTAATCAAATCATTATTGGGCATCCGAGATACGATCACAGGTATCTACGGAGTGGCTTTTTGCTGCACCAACCATTTCCTCGTCTAACCATCAGATCTCAATCGAGGCATAGTAGGGAGTCGGGAAGAGCGCTCAGTCGAGGAGTCGCGCCATTTGCCTGCCTGATTTGCTGACACCGACCGGGGCTCTCTGGATCGCAAACGCGGCCTTCTCGGTGAAGCATCGCGGGTCCGCCGCCTGACAGAAGTTACTAGCCTCCTTACAAGTCTTCGTCGGTGTTCAGCGATGGGCCTGATCGAGGACGAGGCATCGTCGTCGATAGCCTTTCTCTCAATCTCTTCATGCTCTTCTTCGTCAAGCTCATCGCATTCAAGTCCGCTCTGAGTGTCAGTCAGTAAGAAATTTCGTCCAAACTCTTGCGCATGATTTCTCAGACTTCGATCGGTAGCGGGGACAAGTCCCTTACTCGCTGCAGCCAAGTCTCGCTCGCACCAAAAGCAGGGTCCATAAGGTCATTGTGTTTAGTGCCTTCGACGTTTTGGATTCTTGTACCTATAGCTGTTGCGACTCGGCAGATACGGCGCATGCAAATTCTCCTTTCCGCAGGGTTCGGCCGTCAGTTGATGCGACATCCAGAAGCTGTCGAGCCACATCTTCTTGCCTTTCTCGCAAACTATAGTGTCTGTCTGCGCATGGAATGTATCGACTATCCACATCCTGCAGACGCCGTCTACATAGTCCTTCTCGTCGATCATCTTCAACACCAAGGGTACGGCATAGTCAAAGCCCGACCAAAAGACACTGGACGAGCACCAAATGAAAGAGCGAGGCTTCCGCAGAGACAGTTGCACGTCCGCCTTGATACCGTCCATACACTCAGCGAACAGAAACGCAGTGATATGCCTGCGGAGTTCCCCAACCACAAGACCATCGTCGAGTGACAACTCAACTGCTTCGTCGTGCGAGAATAGTGAAGTTCCTTGTGTTCGCATGCTCAATCTTGTTGGTGTCAAAGGTACGGGAGCCGGTGCCGATACAGAGGGCTAGCTTGAGCTCGACCGGTGTGTTGTGTCTCGGATGCCTTGCACAAAGCCGCTGCTAAGCCCAGCTTGATGAGTGACATTGTCGTTCACGAACTTGTCGACAACAGATGCAGGAAGTAGATCGGTGGCTCGCAGTTGATAGATCTTGGAGTGTGAGTGGTAAAGAGAATAACAGCATTTCTATCGGAATCGCCATAGTCCTCATACGAAACTCGAAATGGGATATGCCGACCCATGTCAGGGTTGGGTAGAAGGATATAGCTCTTGTGAAAACGAACGACGCAGAGAAAGTCGAGAACGGACATGATGGGTAAGGAGAAGGGCGGCGAGCCACCGTCAGTACTGGTGACGACGAGGCAACGATACGGTGGAGAAACCTGTAGGAATGATCTGAATGGGTGTGACAAACACGAAACGTTTTTTGGCAGGATGTCTTAGGAAACGATGACTGATTGGCATGGCAGGAAAGCAACCGCGACGAGTTTGACACGAAGAAAAAGTTCTTGACAAGGTGAAAGAAGATGACTCTCGACTGGACATGGTCTCACGAACTATTGCCTTGTGCTTTCATAATCGACATGGTCGTCTTCGATGCAAGTTGGGCCTGCTGATCCTTGCGCCATCGCAACTGCCGGAACAACGACATGTCAGCACGTATCTGAACGCAAATCATCAATCGCCCTCTCGAAGCGGATTTGGGTGTGGGATCGACCAAGTCTGGATGCATGACCCCTCAGGGTTGTCTGGTACGCACGAGCTGACAGCTGTGCGGCTTCTCCAGATGCTGACAGTCAACCGATGAGAGCCCCGCGTGGGTGGGGTAGTCGGTGCTCGCGTGTTGTTCGCTGCCTCTGTTTAGCGGAGTCTCGTGCCGAACCAAGGACGAATGGCTCTGCCAGGGCAATGACCGAGGCGGTGCTAGAGAGATGGCGGGCGGTTGTGTGCGTAATTCTGTAATGTGAGACGGTTCCTGGAGTCGGTCGTGTGTGGCGTCTTATCTTTGGCCAAGGCACGACAAGCTCAGAGCTCGATTGCACCTAGTGGCTGGCTGCAGCCCGCGTCGTTTGTCTCATAACCGGAACCTCCACGACTCAGAGTGCGCGCGACAGCACAGTGAATGCTGGCCTGGCATGTGAGATCGCGCGCAACGTTCGATTTCCCCACACCGAGTTGAGTCGGCCCGCCATACATCTCGTTTCCGATCTCCAAACCTTGAAAGCCTCCGGTCAGAGCCAGTGAACGTCATCCCGCCGGCGTCCCCTCAACAGAGGCTTGCAAGCTCCCGCGAGTGCTCCCAGCTTCTGTCTGCTGCATGAGCCTCCTGTAGCCTGCGACTGCCTGGCACGCTTGTCGTCTACCCCAGACTCTTTCTCGAGTTCCGTGAGGAAACAGCGATAGCGATAGTCAACAGCTACACCCCCGTCGGGCTGCATTGTCCTTGTGACGCCTGCTATCTCCCATCACCACCACCACGCCGTCGATAGCCCACTCGCTAATCCTGCCGCGAACGACGTTATCCCAGTTCGCACAGACTACGAGACACTGCAATCAGGTGTTTGGGCACCACCGGCCCACCTTATATAACCCCGGCGCGTCCCGCCTGACGACCAGACTCGACCCATATTGTTACTTCTGAGCGCTGCACACCGACCTCAACATGGGCAACAGCCAGGGCAAAGAATCACAACCGCCCTCGCGAGGCGGGCACGTGCGTCGATCGAGTGCCCAGGCAGCGGCGGTGTCGCCCACAGGTGCCTCGGGGCCCAGCGGATCGTCACACGAGAGGTCAGGCAGTGGTGTAGGGCTGTATAGTGCAAGAAGCGGAAGAGGGAGCAGACCGGATCTGTCTTTCCTTGGCATTGGCGGAAGCAGCAACACCGAGCGCGATCCTGCTTTAGAGCCACGGCGCGAGACGAAGGCTGAGCGGGAAGCCCGCAAGCTGGAGAAGGAGCGCGTGCTGAGGGCGCAGGAGCGCGAACGGAGCATCAAGGAAGAGGGCGTCGATGGCGCCTTCTTGGTCACACTAGGCACATACACTGGGCCTGAAGACTTCAGCAAGCCAGTGGTGCGCCAATTGCAGGTATGCACAAGCCATTCGTCTTGACTTCTTGCTCAGCCTAACAATCACTAGATCGAGCGACGCCTGGCCCCCTTCTGGAAGGGCCTTGATGACCACTCAGACACCTGGACTGAGCATCAGCTTGTGGCTGTTGCAAACGGCCTCCCACTGCCTGCTCCTGACGAGATCCCACCAGAAGACCCGCCTCGACCGACCAATCGCCTCGGCCCTGCATGGAACCCGCGCTCGTCCGATCCCAACATCAACAGCCTCACGGTCCCCATGGGCGCTCGCTCCATATCGCAGAACTCAGACCGCTCTGGCGCCCTCTCGCCTTCACACCCTGCCTTCTCTCTTCCGTCCCCTGCCTCTCCGATTGCGCAGAACACTCAGAGCACCAGCTCGTCGTCTCCATTCTTCCGGGGACGAGCCAAAACACTGGCTTCTCTCGCCAGCGGTTCGCGCAATGCTTCACAGACCGAGATGGCTCCCCAGGAGCTGCAGCTGCCTAAAGACCCATATGTCAACGGACAGCGAGTAGAGGTCTTCTTGTACAAGAATGCATCCGAGTGTCCTATCTGCTTCCTGTACTACCCACCATACCTCAACAAGACCAGGTGCTGCGACCAACCGATATGCTCGGAATGTTTTGTGCAAATCAAACGACCCGATCCCCACCCCCCTGAGCATCATGGAGAAGAGCCGCCCGCGAGCGAAGAGCCACAAGAGGAAATTCAGCTGGTTTCAGAACCTGCGGCATGTCCGTTTTGTGTACAGCCCGAATTCGGTGTTACATACGAACCACCGCCTTTCAGGCGTGGATTGATCTACGCGCATCAGACACAAAGCATGCACAGTGCGACTTCTGCAATGTCCTCAACGACCTCTGTCAATTCTTCAAGTGTCACATCTCCCGGAGGCAGGAGGAGAGCCACGTCGCTTGCGGTGGACGATAAGACGGTCATCACAACAGACATGGTGCGACCTGACTGGGCAAAGAAGCTGGCAGATGCCAAGTCACATGCCCTTCGAAGAGCAGCTGCAGCAACAGCCCTACACAACGCTGCTTACATGATGGGCAACGTCCAATCACCAGAAAGTCGTGGGTTCGGTCTTGGTAGGCGGCGACGTACCATGTTCGGCACAGATAGTGGCGCCAGCAGCGGTGTAGGTACACCTCGAAGGGAAGGAGACGCATCGTCGGGTCGTGGAGAAAGTTCTGGAGATCCTTTCTCAGGAAGACACAGCTCGAGACGTGGAGGAGGTAATAGACTCGACGACCTTGAGGAGCTCATGATGATGGAAGCCATTCGCCTGAGTCTGGCAGCAGAGGAGGAGCGCAAAAGAAAGGACGATAAAGAGGCTGCCAAAGAGGCTAAGAAGGAGGAGAAGAAGAAAGCCAAGGAGAACAAGAAGGTGGCTAAAGCACAACGCAACATCGGAAGTGGCTTCCATCCCGTCAACATTGATGGCCTCGACGACACCGCGAGTAGTTCGTCAGCAGCAGGCAAGGGCAAGGCAGTGGACCGGTCAGGCGGTTCAGTCGGCTTCAATCCGATGAACGAGCCAACATCGACTATCAATGCGCCTTCGTCAAAGGAATCTTTAAAAGAGGATGCGCAGAAGCATCTACAGGATAGCCGCGCTCAGATCCAAGGGAACAGCTCAAGCAACTTGGCACCGTCTGATGCTCTGCTGGACGGAGATTCGCCATCACACCGATCAGTCCTACGCAACTTGTCGAACGACTCCTCGTCTGCCTCATCCTACTCCGAGTCTGTAAAGGAAGCGGCGCGCGACGATAGTCAGACCAACCTTGCGCCTGGCTCTTCCTACGAGCCAAGTCCTAGCGCATCTGGACTCAATCTTAGCCGCGACGAGACACCACCAGGGGCCTTGTCTAGTACTGAGCCCATGTTCAACTTTAGCGCCCTCCGAGAGACTCTCAGCCATGATGACGACAAAGCTGAGAATGGTACCCAGTTCATCGAAGATGTCAGCGAGTCAAAGCCTGCTTCCGCACAAGTTCCGCTGACTCTCGACGGCGCAGGGCCCTCCTCAAGCCTGGCTCCTGAGTCTTCCGAGGCGGCAGAGCCTCTTACTGAGAGCACTGTCACACTAAAGGCTTCCGAGTACTCAAGTGCTTCGAAAACTGACGTTGATGATGACGAGATCGAGTCTGCACCACCAGTCCAGCCGGTGTCCGAGAACCACACCTATGATCAAAAGCATATCGGGGAGGTTGGGCTGCGAGACCATAACGGTCTCAGCCATCAAGCCACCCAGTAAACAGTCCTTTACCCTCCTCATTTCTTATATCTTATTTCACTGCATTTCGAACCGGCGTTAACGGGGCAGTAGGCAAGTGGTTCGTGTACTCATTGGCAGCCTTTTCGTCATACTCGGCATTGTTATGGCTGTGCTTGCAATCATCATTCTGGAGCTGGCCCTTTTCATTTCTATTATTTACTTCGTTCTTTCTGGGGTGCTTGTGAGCATCTGACAGGCGTGTGGAATCGTCGGCTAAGGTTGGAATTTGCATGCATGCGACTATGTGTAGATGAATGAGCGAAGTAAACAACAGGTACATCGTGGTAGTATTGAATCGATCGCTCAGTAAAGGTCGACATCGATCGACACCTACAAATGTGTTACACTATCTCCGCGACTGACGTGTGGGTGCTCACTAGACTAGACTACGGCACCAAGGTGTTTGGTACGGATAAAGCTTCCCAACAGCTTTCTCCGATTGAATCAGTTCATCTCAACCGCTGATGCTCTGAGGCCGCCTGGTAGGGCTAGATTACCTCAGCCACACGAACATCTCCCATCCATCACCGCTGTGGTCACATCCTCTCCTAACCTCCTCATTCAACCCTCTTTGAGTGCAATCACATGAGCCCGGAAGTAGACTTCGAACCTCAGATGTGTATGCCGCTCGTCCTGCACGGCGTCGGAGTATGAGATGGCTTCTCGACCATCAACAGTACCGCTAGTGGCAGTACGTAGCTGCGTCCGGAAGCCGAGACCAAGCAGCTGGCGCAGGACAGCCCATCCTGCCACTGAGGCAAATGACCGAGCTTATCGAGCAACGATCCAGCCTTTCAAAGCATACTCCAGGCTCTGTCGACCACAAATCTGCCTTGCATTCGGCCTCGCTTTCATCCTGACATCGTCTCGACGTCAAGATCGCGTGTCATTTCGTTCGTCCCTCTCCACAAACAACGAGCTCAGGACACGCTCAGAACATCTTGCTCCGGATGTCCTTGTACAGCAGCACCGCGGCGGGCTGCTGCTTTGCAAATAACTGGCTCATGACGTCCGTCGAAGCGCGCAGCATTGCGACAGGGCGGCCCGGACTGAGCAGGTCGAGCAGCGTGAGCGTCCAGCAGGTTAGCTGGATGAAGAGGAGGATGGCGATGCAGGTACGGAAGGCGTCTGATTTCGGCATGATGAGTTCAGGACGATTTTGTTTCGTTTCGTCGGGTGGGTGGAGCTTCAAGAAGGTAAAGTGAATGAGAGGCTCAATGTTGGAAGGAGGAGGTATCCGACGTATGTCCCACCGTATTGATATCGGTGGTTTCGAAAGTGGACACGGGGAATATGGGGTCCTGGTCGGGCCCGTAGCACATCTCAAATGACAACTTAATATATCGAGGGATTCCCATGTCGTCCCACGGTTCGCCCTCATTTACCTTAATTAAGAATATAGCCGCCGCCTAGCAACTGTCACACACACAATTTCTCCACAAACCTACATAAAGCGGTCACCACCCCCCAGCCTTGCGCAGCACTTAGCGACCAGAATCACGTTAGGTTTGTTGCGCGTGGCAAGATTCCTGTGCGGGTATGCGTCGTAGTGGAGTCGCGGGCGTGCGGCGGTGTGAATTGTGTGTTGTTCTGGGGTCGCCTGTCCAGCTGGCTGGCACGGCTGGGTTCCGCGGTTCGAGCCATCGTGGATCAGGTTAGAGGCGAGGCTAGGTGAGGTTGGGAGGAACGTCTGGATGCGCGATGATCTTTGCAACTCCGAAGGTGTTGGGTGACGGCGCGTTTGGTGAGATGCAAGAACGGAGCTCGGTGTGATGGTTCGCAAGTGCTGATGGGGACCTGAAACATGGCTGATCGTTTCTGGGAAGGGCCGAGTGCGGAAAGCCGAAGCTCTCATTCTCTGACAATACTCTCGCGAGCTCTCGTGTTGCATCTCATGTCGTGGCAAAAGCTGAATACAACATCTGAGATTCAGGAACACCGGAGGTCTTCAACAAGGACTTGAACAACTTTTGTAGACCTTTACAACTTCTGGTGATCACATTCTACCGTGTGGCTACACCCAGCTTTTTCTGCAACATAAGAATCGGCTCACAATCGCGCCACACTGACAGGTGCAACACAAAGAACAGCTTTGACAAAGGCCCAGGAGCTGTCTGAAGTTGTATAAGAGGCTACTTGATTGAGGAAAGCATTTAGGGGCATGATATGAAGCCTTGAACATTTACTATATAGTACATGCAACTCCTATCTGCTGCTATGAACTTACGCCTGTGAATACCTCCACGCTAGCAGTTGTAACAACGTAGACGCCGACAAACAACAGCCATGTCGACCGGGATATATACCCATACTTAGACCCGGTCTGTTATCCATCAGGACTCCTCAGGCTCCTTCTTGATCTCTGATTTGATCCTAGGCAGCGCGGACAGGTTGACTTGCAAGCGCCTTGGTTCAAACGCTGTAGTAGATCGAGCATCCCTGCTAGGATCCAAGCTCACACCAGCCACCAAATACTCCTCTTTCGATTTCACACGAGAGCCTTGGGTTCTGAAGCTGCCGAGAAGGGCTAGTCGCGCATCTGGATGTTCTTGCAGGGCCACATCCCATTCTTCCAACGTGCCTTTGACCAGCGCTTGATTGGTGAAGTTCTGAGTGAGCACATCGAGGTAGAGCAATCGCAGCAGGGAGTTGGTGGTAGTCTTGGCGCACACGTATTGCACCATGGAGGTTGTCAATGGTCGATGGTTGTCCGAACCAACATACCGCGAATATATGTGCGACATAGCGAGGTTTTGGAATATAGGTACCTTCAGCCTATCTCCCAAGACCCAGGCATCGATGCTGTCAGTCTCGTAAGCGGCACGAGAGCCGTGCTGTGGGTCATAGGCGCCGTAGTACATCCAGTGTACATATGTTGCAAATCCTGTCGGTTCGCAACCATTCAGCTGGGTAGAAAGCATGCTGGAGGCATTTGCTGCGTTCTGGAGAGTGGTCTTGATGAATGGCGAGAAGTGTGACATGAGAGCTTGTGGGAGGTACCAGGTCTTCGACTGCAAGATTCCCTTCACTTGCACTTTAACAGCTGGCCCTTCTAGGCTAAAGACCGTCAGTCTTGATGGAGACTCTGATGAGGGCACACTTACAGCGTGGGAGCTGCCTTCTTGTGGGTGGGTGGACTATTGCTATCGTTCCAACCCGCAATGTGAGCTGTCGGTGTCTTCTCTTTCGGTAGAAGAGCTGGGCGTTTCGCAGGGGGTTCAGCGACCGTCCCAGCAGCAGAGACTTCCCCCGGTGCCAGAGTTGCATCGTTGTTCTAGGATAATATCAGCCCATAATCGTCGACCTCTCGGTATTATGAAGCCGGTCTTTGCCAAGCCGGTCCCCAGTAGATCTTTGTATCCAACATAATATGCTGCGAAAATGCGCAAGTGTAGGGGGGGGAGAGGCATGGAGGTACTCACGGCGGCTGGTCGCGTAGGTTGAACATTCCGTGTGCCTGGAGTTGACGCCACTGCTTGCTGCTCTCGCTCTAGAGGCCGCTTTGAGGGTACGACAGACTGTGCAGCCGGTGCCAGTGGTGTCAGAGGTCGATTTGAACTGCTTTTTTGGGCTCCAAACTGATTGATCCCCGCAGACATAGGTACTGCGATCGCTTGAGAGGCTGCATAGACGTGCGGTACGTTTGGCTGAGGGAAGGACGCGTAGTGGTCATCTGAGTATGAGCCCTCGCAAGTAGGGTAAGGACGAATGTTGGTTGCCCATACCATGTCGTGTCGATTGATCGGATGGTGCATATGTACCTTGTAATAGGCAGCACCGTTGTTGCCAACATAAGGCCCACCTTGGATCGTGCTTCGGTACCATTGAACATCAGACAGCAGGACCTCGCAGTATGCGTTTCTGTAGAAGGTTATCCTATGATATGGTCAGTGGACGAGGACAGAAGTAAGGTGACAGCTTACGGGACCATGTTGGCTGTGGAGGTTACTGCCGCCGGGCAGCGGAGCTTTTGTTATGATGAAGCTCGTGGGAGTGACGGTGTTGTGAGGCCGAAAGTGATGCGGAGCTCTGCAGACAGGACGTGATTGCAAGGCGGAGAGAGGAGATGGTCGGATGCGCTGCCCAGTTGAACAATTTGGAAGCCACGTATGACACGAGCGAGACGCGCCGTGATGGTGAAGTGAGGTGAGGTGAGAGCAGCCCGAGGATTTTGAGCAGGAGCGACGCCAACAACCCCACAGCTAGCGACGAACGACGACACAAGGCGAACGCCACATTAAAGGCCCTTCGAGCTCACTCTTTCATCTTATTGGCCTGAACTAGCTCTTCTCCTCCTTAACATCCTCCTTGATCTTCGCATCCCCTTTCGCAGGTCTCTCTCCAAAGATGTCACTCCCAACCCTCACCTCATCACTGCCCATCCTTATCGCGCCCTCAAAATCCGCACTCATGCCCATACTCAACTCCAGTTTCTCCTGCTCCCACCCCAGCTCCTTTGCAACCTTATCCCTTGTATCCCTCAGACAGACAAAATCCTCATTCTCGTTCTCAGCCGTAGTCTCCCTACTCCTCGCAATAGCGCCAATCGTCATCAACCCAAACAGCTCCAGATTCGGACACTTGTCAATCACATGCCTACACAAGTCGGTCGTCTCGGCGGGCTCAACGCCCGACTTTGCTTCCTCGCCGCTGGTATTCACTTGCACCATGACGCGTAGCTTCTCGGCGCTGTCATCCGTGTCGCGCAGCGCTTTGCGCCCTTTCTCAAGCTCGTTGGCTTTCTTAGCGCTGTCCACGCTGCTGACGCACCAGAGATTGGGGATCTGCTCCGCCAGTTGCTTGCATTTGTTCGATTGCAGACCGCCGATCATGTGCCAGCGGATGGAGCGGGGCAGAATCTTGGACTTCTCGATGAGTTCTTGGACGTAGTTTTCGCCGAAGTGGGTTTGTAGTGGGTTCGAGGGCTGGTGCAGGGCGAGGATGTCGTTGGCGGGCTTCAGCTTTGAGACGGCTATGAGGCGGACCTGGGGTCATGAGTTTATTGAATAGCACTGCGCTGAGGTAGGGAGTTACGTTTTGCCCGCTCTTACTGGCGGCATTGATGCGCGATGTGATGCTCGCGATATTCTCGCTGAGTTGCTTCGCGCGTTGCGGGTTGACGTGCATTTCTTCGGCCATGGTGGTTGTGAGAGTCCAAGAAGTCGCGTGTGACGCGGGGAGCTTCCGTGCAGCAGCGACGTCAGTCGCGCTTTCAGCCCTACGCGTAGGGTTCCACCGAAAGTCTCGAAGCACTCCGTGCGCAGAAGAGAGCGGAATTTCTAGCACTTTCACCTCTGCAAACGACATCTTTTTGAACTTGCCCAATGAGGAAGGTTGACGTCGTCAATTTGCATGAGTAGAGTAGGCCAGTCCCTGCAACAAAGTATCAAACCGCCCTTGTAAAGCAATGATAGGTTCAATGATGCTCGCAAACAGTGCAGTGATACCTCTCTCATTCTCCAAGAATCGAATTTCCAAAAAGTCGCCCGCTATGCTCTATGCAATCGCTAATATGTTGGTCCAGAAGGGTATCCTCAAAATCAATCTCTCCAAAACCTCGTGCCTCTGACATCCCCCTCCTGTCCTCGATCCTGCAGCGACTCTCAAATCGACGTGCTCGCTTCTCCAAAGCTGTTACCTCTTCCGCCCCTCCCACCACGCCTTGTCCTTCTCATTCCTATGCGGCATAGTCTCCCTGATCTCCGTCTCGCCCCCATCATACACACTAGTCCTGGGCCTGCTCCTCGCCCTCCCATTCCTTTCCACCACACTTCTCCTCCTCGAACTCCGCGCATCCGCCTTCTCATCCATGGGAAACGTGCTGCGCGGCGTCATAGGATCTCTCATCGTGTCTCTCCGCCTCTTGCTAGCGACGCTGGCAGCGCCGGGCGTCGTGGGCGCTCTGGAGCTCATATCTGCACTCATGGGCCGCTGGGAGCGGCGTTTCGAGTCGCGGGTTTTGGTGGGCGGCGGGCGCTTGATGTAGTCGTACGTATCTAGGTCCTTGCGGGCGAGTTCTCGTTCCAGGCGCCAGAGCGGCGCTTCGGGGAGGATCTTGACCGCGTCTGTGTCCCGCCACTTGATGCGCCAGTAGATTTCTGGGTCGGAGGCGCGCTCACGGTTCGGCCCGTAGTCGACGATGAGCTTGTAGCTATCGGTCAGCGCGCGGGCTTCGTAGTCGCCGCGGTCCAGTTGTCCAGGGCCTTGGAGGCGGAAGCGAGTGCGTACGGAGGGGTGGATGTATTCGTTTGTTTGGCGCAAGGGGCGGTCTGTTGAGCGGCCGGTGAAGGGGTCGACGGCGTGGTATTGGCCTGGTGTGCGGATCTATATCAATATCGATCAGTAAGCTGTCGAACAGTTCGTAATGCGACGAGGGCTGGTAACGCACCGTCCGTCCACCAACAGCCATAACGCCCTTCTGCTCATTATATATCTTCCCAAAACTCCACGGCCTGATTCCCTGTCCGATCTCCTTGTAGTAGTCCTCATTTAGCGCATCCTGCTCGAACAAAAATTCCTCCCGCATCTCCAAAAACGGCTCCAGCTGGCTCATCATCCACGCAAGCGTAATATTCGCGAGTTGCATATCATCATACCCGCCGCCGACATTCGCATGCACGCCGGGAAACCAGACTTGCCTTAGCGTCGTGCGATTGCCTTCGGGCTTCTCCCACACAGCTGGCGAGAAAGAAGATCTGTTTTCGTCGAGGGCGAGCGCCTGAAACGCGTTCTCCACACAGTTGCTGAGCTTCGTATCGTAGAACGACGTCGCGCGCGACTGTCTGTTCTGCAGCCCGGCACGCTGGAGAAGCCCTATACGCGGAATGCCGAGACTGCCAACTGTATCCCAGACCGCAACAGCTTTAATCGGGATATCAAGCCTTGTCAACCCGCGGCGTTCCAGCTCTTCCGCATACCGGGGATCACTCGCGCTGGGTTTGCGGGGAAATGGGATATCCGGGTGTTTTGGCACATAGCTCGAGTCTCGTCTATGCTGGCAATCCTCATATACTTCTGGTAGGTCGTTGAGGCCCTTTTTGGTGAGCAAGCCTATCTCGCCGATTAGGCCTGCAATGCTACGCGCTGTGAAGGCGCCGCGCGAGAAGCCGATGAGGAAGATTTCATCGCCGTGGTGGTAATTATTTGCTAAGAATGCGTATGCTTCGCGGACGTTTTCCGGAAGGCCTTTCCCGGTGGTGCCGGAAATGAGTTTGTATAAAGGCCCGCCTTCGGTTCCTACGCCGGAGGTGTAGTTGACGATTTGCGGGATGCCATCTTGGCTGACTGACTTAATGGCTCGAGATATCCGGGTAACGTTACTTGGGATTGCGAGGTCGCCGTTCTTCTCTCCGTCATCTGAGTTCAGCCATGTCCCGTCACAAGCAACGATGAGTCTCTTGAACATGCCTCTGCCCCCGCTCAATCCTGGAGTGTCCATGACCGGTCCGTTTCGGCTCCGTACACTCCTGGCACCAATGCTCCGTGCTCGGCTGACAGGTCGAACGGGCATATCGATGATAATCGGCGTCCGTGGACTCGACAGCAGTTCGCCATCGACAACAATCGGTCCTGGAGGAGGCGCCCGCATGCTAGGCGCCCGGCTTCGACTCCTTGCTCGTGATGGCGCCACCGACATCTCGAGGCTCTTACTATGTCTTCGCTTGGGTGTGAAGTTAGAAGAGGCGCTGGACGGAGACGAGGGCTCGTAGCCCGACTCCCAGTCGCTGCTGGAGGAGGCCACGTTAGGTGATTGAGCCACGCGCAGATGTGGCCGATTATCCTGTGGAGAAGGGGAAATGATGCTGGTGGCTGATTTGCAGTCTGGTGATGCCGTGCTTCGCGCACCGGCCTGCAATCGTGGTTGGCTTTGTGCGCAGCGGCGAGCTGATTAAAGTCGCAAACAATATGAAAACTCCAACAACGTGTGCTCAATGCGAAAATACTGTGTCGTTCCAATGCCCAAAACGTCCTACTCTTTCAGGAGGCTGTCGCGTCGTGAATTAGTTGGCCCTCTCAGCCGTCGTAAGCTCGAGAATCTCAAGTCCCGTTCAGCCTCGCGAGACCCTTGCAACCGCGGGAGTCTGCAGCAACGTTGTTGAGTGCGATTCGCCAATCTCACTCGTCACTCTTGCATACGCCGTGAGCGAAACAGAATCAAGGAGAGACCGACTGCGCGCATGCGCGCTCTTACATGCGTGGTTGGGCTGTCTTTTCTTGAAATTCGCTGGCTGGCGGCGCCCGAGTATTGGACTCGCTTGCTGATCTGAGCGCTCGGTTTCCCAACCTCCTCATGCGAACTCTTGTTCGCAACAGCAGTTTGTATCACGGGGTAGAGAACAAGAGTTCTGATCAGAGTCACATCATGGAAGCATAGAGTCACGCATTTTTGCAAACGCTGCGCTGGCTGTACCCCACTATCCAACATGAAACAAAGTGAAGCTGCGCGGACAGCTGGCAGAGCTTCTCCATACTGAGACTGACCGCCATCTCCAGCACTTCCGCACTCGCCAAGCGCGTTCCCGTATCCACCTGGGATCGCCCGACCATCAGGCACGATTCGCGGCTCAGGCTTGGGCTCCAGTTAAAACAGCCGGTGAGGACCCAGAGCCGCATGCATAAGTGACTTTTGGCGGCATGCAGCCCTCACTTAACGGGTGATGAATCCATGTGGGGAAGACCCATCTAACGTGCAGCAAAGTCCTTAGCGACTCTGGCGGTCGAGAACATCAAGCGGAGCAGACAGTCGAAACAATGGCAACTGCGAAGGTATCAACTGTTTTTCCAATTTGGAGATGACTTTTATCTAGATGGTCCATATCTTCTTCGCGCGTGAATTTGGTCGAAGCCCCTCGCGACAGCTCGCGATACGCAACTCCATGATAAACATACATGCGCCGAGTAACAACCGGTGCCTCAGAACAAAATTGACATATCCAGTCAAACCCGTACACTCGAACACGACAACTATCGTACAGTATCCTAAGGACTCCCACATGGCAGGTGGGGCGCCTCCACTGAACTCCATTGCTGTATGAAAAACAAGCCAGGGTGTATGATGCAACACAAACGATTGACGTAGAAATCCTCTACGAATTAAGACGCCTGCGAGATAAACAGCAAGAAAATGGAAATGACTAGATGAGAGGAAATAATAAACACGTAACCCATGGATGAGACGGATGGTGGGTAGGAAAGTCGTCAAAATCGTGTGCTGGAATGGATGGCGGTGTAGTCGCGGATGGCCTAATAGCCACCAAACATCTCCTCGAGCTCGTCGAGCTCAATGTGTTCCGGGCTCCGCATATCTGACCAGCTCCAGTCAATGTCGGCGATCTCGAGTTTTACCTCGTGGGGCTTGAACATTGGTGGGGGCATCTCCAGATGGAAGGTCTGCGACTTCAGCGCGGGGCTGTCGACTGAGAAGTCGAAGGAGGAACTCGCCATGTGGCCGAAGAGAGCAGCAGCAGCCTCTGAGTTCTTGCGCGCAGCAAGCTCTTCTGTCTCCTCGATTGACTGGGCAACGTCGTCCATGCTGACGTCCGAGCTTTGTGTGGGCTCCGCAGACATGCTCGCAGAACGCTCGCGCTCGGCCTCAGCGCGTTTGCGCTCCTGTTGCAGGAACGAGGCAGTGAGGGTAAACTCGCGCTCCTCTTTCTCGAGAGGAGGGGACTGCGCGCGGCGGTTGTGGGAGATATTCGCGATTGTAGGAGGGTGCACTTGGCTAGAAAAGGGATCCGCGCTGCCGCTCTCATCGTAGTCAGACAGGTCCAGCTCTGGCGAGGGAGACATGCGGGCTCTCGCGCGCGCATCCATATCCTCTTCCTCAGAAGCACCCGATGACAGGGACGGTGTGACGATGCGTGGCATGACTGCGCCGTTTGAGGCGTCAGCAGGGATCGGCTGGTGAGGGGTGGTGGTGAGGAAGTAGTAGACGCGCTTGGGGTGTGTGCCGACGAGCTTCTTGTCGAGGGGACATCTCGAGAGCGCGGTCCAGTTGCGCTTAAGGTAGGTAGCCAATCGCGAGGAGATGATAGCGGCAGGGTTCGCAGAGCTGTCAAACGTCAGTATGATTGGGCTGGAAGTCGGCGCAGGGGAGAATAATCTTGGTGCGTACCTCTCAACGATGGGGGTGGTGGGCGACAGCACTGTCGCAAGCTCCTTCAAAAGGTGGGGGCGGTTGCCGGTCTTCTCAAGCTGCTCGATGACGCCGACAACGATCTCGTCATCTATGCCTTGTGTGTCGACCTTGGCCTGTCCGGAGCCGCTGCCTGGTGAGGGTGGCGGAGTGTCGACCACGCGCCCTGAGCTCTTCGGTCGCTGTGCATCGAAGTCGCGTAGAGGGAGTGTATTTGACGGCGATGTGAGCGACAATGTGCTGGACCCCGAGTGGGAGCGCTTCTGCTTCTTCGTGGGTTGCTGCATGTCGGTGGTCGAAGGCGGTGAGCGCGCAGACCGAGGCGCTCCAGGAATGGCTATGCCCAGGGACGGCAGCGAGAGAGATTTCCGGCGGGTGTTGTAGCCCATATTGTGTGTCGGCGGCGATGCAGAGTCGCGGAGAGGGATGGAAGGCGAGGCCTCAGAAAAACAGGAAAATTATTGCGGCTGGAGACGAAAGGCAGCAGAAAGTGTTGTTGCTGCGCGAGGCCAGGGGTGACGATTGGCTCGCGGAATGCACGACCAAGCTGCAGCCTGTACGTGACTGGCTGCGACAGCGAGGATGCAAGGTAGCGTGCGACGCTGCTGCGTGCACCGCAGTGGTGATGTATTCGCGAAGGGGGAGAATTAAGGTGAACAAGGTGATGGGCGACGAGGGCCGTGAAGTTGCAGTCCGGCGGCACTCTTCTGACGACTGACGACACACGCCTCCTGAGCGGTGGCTGCGTAACTGGGCGACGGGCGGCTGGTTGCCTCAAGCACAGTCCAGCAACAGCAGTTCAGCGGTGGCAGAGCGAGACAGTCAAGTTCGCAACCGACAACACCACGAAAGTCACAGCGCAGATGGAATGCAAGTGCAAGTGTGTTGAACAGGTGAATGGTCCCTGAGAGAGTTCAAGGGGAGATGAGAGGGGAGGGGTGCGATGAAGGGAAGGAACGGAGGGCAGGTGGAGCACTGGTGAAGAAAGTGCGACTAGGCTGCCTAGTGAAGCCGTGCGTCGACGTAGGGTGAATGTGTACGGGCGACTTCAGGGATGTTGCTTTCGGTCCGCCAGACTTATGACAGCATGCTAACTTTAGAGCCGTTTTGGCTTCCTTTTGGAGCCGTTTTTTGCTTTGCTGGCGCCGGACTGCGAGGGCTAGAGTGCGCTGCTGTTGCTGCTGTCCACGCCGTGGCTGCCAGATGGCTGCGTGCAGGTCGCACCCGCGCTTTTCTCCATCAAGATGGCCTCACCGGACGCCGCTTCCAACGTCTTGCGCGTGGTGAGCGGCCAACCATAGGCCAGCCAATCCCAAGCTGCCGGCAGACGACAGGGAGCATTCTTTTCTCTCTTTGTTCACCAACAGAGTCACCGCGGAACAAGAAGCAGGTGGAGCGCATTGTACATACATGGTACGTACTCAGATCTACGGGCACCCACAGTGCGAGATGAGGCCCATCCTTGCAGTGGGGAGCGACGTCGTCCCGGGCGACGGCCGCTGTCCAGCGCCAGCGCAGCCAGACGTCAAGCAGCTCTGGAGCTCCCTCACCTCCTTCTGTGACCTCATGCTCCGCGATGCTCATCTAACATGTGCCAATCCTTGCCACCTGCATGCCGTCTGCACCAGGGCGGGCCGTCAGTTGCTGTCTTCGAGCTGACCGCCTCACCTCCCCTACCTGTGCAGCACATTGCGCAAACGGCCTTCACGCGACTGGAGCACATCTGAAGCTTCGTGCATATCATTTTCCCAGCAGCCTGCACAGGTCTAGCCCGGAACCGCTGGCTGCATGTCTTAGCCGCACCCACTCTGTAGGGATGTTCCTTGGGCGGTCAGCTAGACGTTTGGAGGAAGGCGATCCAGAAATTTTTCTTGCCGTGAACCATGTTTTTGGCCGAACTGATGCGCAGAGACTTTTTTCATAGCCAGTCGCAGCGGGGGCGATTCAATTAATTGATCGATGCTGCGCAGACGCCCACAGCTGACCAAAGAGATTCGTGCTGCGCAATGCCAGATAGCCCTTCTGGAACTGTTGTTTCACTACCACTCCACCCGCATCGCTTCTTCCGCGACGCACGCGACGTGCCACCACGTCCGGCGATTGGCAGGGACCTGCAGCTTTGTGCTAGCCCACGCAGCGTCACTTATGTGGGGAGCGCCGAACTTTTGCTCGGATGCGCTACGCCGCTCCCCAAACGACACGGAACATGGGAAGAATCGGGAAGCTGCGTCTGCTCACCGCGATCTTGGTTCTTGACTCTTGATGCCCCGTTGCAAAGAGCGGTGTTTGCTGTGTTTGCATATACGCCGAGTCAGTCCAGCTGCGCGTAATGCATGTCAGCGCCATCACGCACGCAGACACTTGATGATTACAGGCTGTGAGCTCATCGTCGCCAGAGGTGCGTTATCAGCCTGGAGCTTGACGCGCAAGCTATCGATAGGCGCTGCTCAAACCTTTGACGATTCGCCGCCCGCATTTGGGGTAGGTTGATATTTATTACCGAATTCGTCGATGGCGAACTTCAACGAGCTCGCTTGACTTGCTGATTGTACCCAATGCTCGGTAACATCTCAGATCGACCCCTCCTCACAACAGCACTCGCCTCAAGTTGACGTCGACTCAACGTCGACTACCACTTCGGCAACGAGCAAGCGCTGCGTCGAGAACTCTATTCTTACAGCCAAGCCTCCATCTCCCAGATGCAATCTATCGATTCGCGGTTGTCTGCATGTCACCCCGCATCCCTAACGTCGTGGATGGATGTGGTCAACGTGACACAACAAAGACGACATCTCATCTCCACAACGACCACCACGGTTTTTGTGTCACCGAGGACTCGCTCTTCGGCACAAGCGGCTGCTCACTCTGTGCAGCTGCTGTCGCAACTTCGGCTATCTTCTTCCGCAGACCCTTCCGGGGCTTCAGCTCTAACCACCATGTTGTGCCGAAGTTGTACCTTTTGATGTTCACGACTTCAAGTCCGCTATCCTCTACGATCTTCCCAATGTCTTTGTTCCACCAGCACCCGTGCTCGTCGGCGTGGGCCGGTGCAGTCTTGTCTAGCAAACTGTTGAGCCAGTCGTAATGCGACTTGCCGTGCTCCAGGAGTAGTATCTGTCCATCCTCGTTGGTGCTCGCCTCGATGTTCTGCAGCAGCTTCACGGGCTCCGGCGTCGAGCAGAGACCCATTGTCTCAATCACTGTGTCGTAACCGTCCTGGGCGTCAAATGGCGGTGTGATAGGATCTAGAGCGGATTGCCTCTTGAAGAAGACCCGGCTGAAGTACTCCTTGTGTGTGTCGTTCCACTTTCGCCGCGCGACCTCCAGCATGGGCGCGCTGCTGTCGAGCAAGGTCACAGTTGCGCATTGCTTCGTGTTGTAGTAGGCTATGTTCCTGCCTGTCCCTACGGCGACCTCCAGTACATGGCCTCGCGCGAGCTTGGCCAGCTTCTTGCGCTTCGAAGTGAGCAGGAGCAGTGTTTCCGAGGTATCGACCTTCTCGTCGTAGCCCTCAGCCTCCTTATCAAAGCGATCTGTGAGGTCCGCTGGCAGATCCTTGATGTCGGTATCACGCGTCAATGAGACATACAGCATCACGCCGTACATTCCCAGTCCGAATGCGACCAGCCCAACTCCAAACATGGGCCATTGTCTCCACCTCCGCAGCTTTGCCTGGTGCTGTGCTGATGCCAATTGCTCGTCTGAGAGCTTCTGTAGGTCTCGCAACTTCGGCCGCGCAGCCCAAACTTTCCGGATCGCTTCCTCTGGTGTTTGCTTGGGATCTGGTTTCGACAGGTCGTATGGCGACTGTATCGGTGCTCGTCTGTTCAGAGGCAGCGCGCGTCTGACCGGCACCGCTTTCGTTGTGGGTAACGCCCGCGGCGGCTTCGGTATCTTGGCCATGGTGCGTGTCCTGGGTATCAAGAACTTGGGCGCGGGCAGACTTCGAGATTGGAGCTATCCAGATTCTCGGGTCGAGTAGTCCGAGCTCCCTCCAGACCGCGCCACACCAGGAGGCTGAAGCCGTCAACCGCCTTTTGCCGCCGACGACATCGGAGTCGGAGTCAGCCCACTTCCTGAAATTTGTCTAGCAAGACTCCGCAATATGGACTTGGCTGAACTGACCTTGCAATAAACGTTGTTCTTCTTCATTGCTGCTTGTGTGTGCGTGCATTTTAGTGTCGTGTTGTGCAATGTCTTCCTCAGCCTCTTCGTCGTCCGCCCGCAAGGTCCCCAAGTCGGTCATCATTGTCGGAAGCGGTGCCTTTGGTCTCTCCACAGCATGGGCGCTTTGCAAGAACCCTGAATTCACATACACCTCGATCACCATTGTAGATCGCCAAACGTTCCCGACGCCTGATGGCTCCAGTGTATGTCAAATTCTCTTGTTTCGAACTACTTAAACTCGCACGCGACCACGCAGCGCAACACGTCCCAGATAGGCAACATGACTGACGACACCACAACAGATTGATACCTCACGCATCATTCGCCCCGACTACGCCTCGGCGCCGTACAATCGCCTCGCGAACATTGCTCAGGATCGATGGCGCACCGACTTTGCACCTGAGGAGTACCACGAAACCGGTCTCGCCTTGACAGCATGGGGCAAAGAACAGAAGTACGTGCAGACGGCACTGGAGAACGTCCGCAGAATCGGCACAGACAAGATCGAAGTCACCGACTCGCCTGAGGAGATTGGCCGGGCCGCAGGCCTCGAGGGCAACGACGCCTGGGGCAATGGCAGCACGGGCTACGTGAACTGGAGCTCCGGCTGGGCCAACGCAGAGGGCGCCATGATCTGGCTGCGCGAGAAGGTCGAAAAGATGAACCGCGTCAACTTCGTCGTGAACGGCGTCAAGAAACTCCTCATCGACCACAACACAAACACAGTCTCTGGCGTGCGTCTCACCGACGACTCAGAACTCACTGCAGACCTCACCATCCTGGCCGCCGGCGCCTGGACAGCGTCCCTCATCGACCTGCGCGGCATCTGTAAAGCCACCGGCCAGGTCATCTGCTACATGCCCATCAGCGACTCCGAGCAGGCGCGGCTGGGCTCCAACCCGACCATCCTGAACCTCTCGCACGGCCTGTTCATCATCCCGCCGTCAGCCAACCTGCTCAAAGTCGCTCGTCACGGCCACGGCTACATCAACCCAACCACAATCCCGCACCCCGAGAGCTCCAACCCAGACGACACAATCACAATAAGCCTGCCCCGCACCGCCGTGGACGACCCGCATCAGGCCGTCCCAGAAGAGGGCCAGCGCGACTTGCGCGCCTTCCTCACTGCGGTCCACCCCTCCATCTCCGTGCCCAGCCGGCCCTTCACCAAGAGCAAGATCTGCTGGTACACAGACACGCGCGACGGCGACTTCCTGATCGACTACCATCCCAAGTACAGCGGTTTGTTTGTCGCGACCGGCGGGAGCGGACACGGGTTCAAGTTCTTGCCTGTCATTGGGGATGCCATCTTGGAGTGTGTTCTGGGCCGCACGCCCAAGGACTTTGTCGGCAAGTGGGAGTGGCCCAAGGAGAGGCTGGATGAGGACAAGTGGCCTGGTGATGGGTCGAGGGGTGGGCCGGTCGGGCTGGTGCTTGCGGAGGAGATGGCGAAGACCAAGGGCAAGTTGTGAGAGTGTGGAGAGGCGCTTTGCATCTTGCAGTTTGAGCGAATGAAGACGAAGAGGCAGTAATGTCTGCATTGTATACTAGAAGTTGGTCCATATTTCAGCGATCATCGCAGCTCGGTTGTCAAGAGTATCACTATTCCACTAGTCTATCGTGACTCTGAATGGGCGTCTGTACTAGCACCAGTGTTGTTTGCAATAATCTGTAGGGCACCAAATTGTGGCTTTGACGGCTCCTATGAATTTGCGAGCCGCAGAATCTGTTCGATCCGCTACTTGAAGCTCTGAATCCGAGTCAACCTCATTAGTGGCTTTCCTGAGGATCATACGTTGCTGGGCAGATTGGTGAAAAGGCCCAAGTCAGCGAGGCTTCGCCAGACAGAGGAAGTTCCGCACCAGCGAGCGTGTCTGTTGACGGATCATAGAAAACATGTGCAGATGATGAAGTCTAAATATTTTTCATATCAGTGTGGCCTTGATGAGTATACCACTATTCTACATAAATACCCTAGCGCCGATACAGCGCACGCTGATGCTATTTTGAAAGATTCCGTCCAATTCGACATTACACAATGAAACCGGGCAGCCTCCGGAGCCACATCCGGGACGATAGAAGGCAGGGAGAAGACTCGTGCCATGCATCGCTGATAATCGTCTATCCTTTCTCACTCGCGCTTGTAGTTTTGATAGGTTGGGCTCTGCGCTCTGTAAGGGTTGTTCGAGCCACTAGGTCCCGCTGCGCCGTAGGGCGACCTGCCCTCCTCTTCTTGCTCCCGTTCGCGCTCCTCTGCCGTCATGGCTACTCGGGGCCGGCTATTGGACCTTGGCGGCGGTGCCATGGTCTGAAACTGGTACTCTTCGATTTGACCGGTCGAGATCGATGTGGGAGAGCTAGGCGCTATGCTGCGGTGCACCGACTGCCTTGGCTGAAGAGGCTGTGGCGGAGAAGCATATTGGTTGTTGTAGCCAGACTGGGAAGGGTTCACCGCAAGAGGAAGCGGTGGCGGTCTGCTAAAGTCATTTGATGGTCGAGTGGCGTACGGGGAGAGAGTGGCGCCACCCTTGCGCTTGCCAGCAGTGCTGGCCTTGTGCAGCAAGCTCTTGACCTCGTCGAGATCAGGTCGAGCATCGGTGCTTGGCCGTCCGAGGGTGCTAACATCGTCACGAGTGTTCCAGGTGTCATCGCGGACGGTGTCGACTCCCGGCCTACGGTTGGTCAAGGAGTTGATCGCAAAGTCCTCGCTCTGAACACCAACGCCGAGGTAGTCGTTGCCAGTGGACTTCCCCTTGTCGTTGAGGTCCTCAGGCTTGTTCAAAGGTACCATGCGTGCCTTGTCGGCGTTCATCTTGTACGCCTCGTACGCCTCACGTGCCTCAGCGGGTGGAACAGCAACGGACCACGATGGCTTGTCAGCCGAACCCAATGCGGCATCCCCACCAGCAGGACCGTTGATAGGAACTTTGCGTAGAGCAACAACCAATGCGCACATAAACTTCGATCGGCGAGATGCGCGCAGAGACTCGTTTGACCAGTTCATCTTGTGGCGGATCTCAACGCGGAGCTCGAGCTTGTTCATCTCAGCAATGCTGACAACCTCGATGTCGGTATCAGGGTGGAATTCGCGGCTGTTGAGAGGATCGCGGAGGAAATTCTGCATCTCAAGCTTGAGAAGATTGATATCCTCGAAGGAAGTACCGAAGTCGCAGAACACAGAGACCTGCTCGCGCATGGCCCTGCTTCGTGTGATATTTTCTACCCAGAGCGAGTTCAACACAATGTTGGGTATTTGAACCGTCTTGCCATTAGTAACGCGCTTGAAGACCGTGTAGAGGAGAGCAATGTGTTCAACGGTAAGCTGCTCAGTGGTGATGTCGACGCGGTCACCGATGTCGTAAGGGTGCTTTGCGAACAAGAAGATGCAAGAACCGAGAATCTCCTGAGCAGTAGTGGCGAAGACAAAGGACAGAGACAGAAGTGCGGTGGCCGATGTAGTCAGGGTACCGACAAAGCTGGGGCTGAGGAAGGCGACAAAAACGAAGATACAAACGATGAAGACGATGGTGAACAGCAAGCCGTCAAGCGCGCCGATAGCAGCGTCGACATCGTGCATGCTGCTGTTAATAGCCTTGCGCTGCCTGGCAATCTCGGTGACAGTGAGAATCATCTCGTCCAAACTGATGTCGCCGTTGCCATCGCGGTCGAGAGCTGCGAAACACTCCTCGGCTTCTTCTGCACGTCCAGGGCCCATGACCTCAATCAAGTCTTCGTCGTACAGCTCATTCTTGCCTTCGACGACGAAAGACATCCAGATTCGTTTGGCTAGAGCCTCAGCCGAGCGGTTCCTTTCGAGGGCGGTGAGAACAATGGAGTGCGCGGAGTTGACGTCGAAAACCTTCTTGCCGGTGATCTCAGATGCGATGTTACCAAATACAGAGGTGATCTTGTCTCCGATGCGTCCAGCATCGCGGCCGACTTCGCGAACGAGCTTCATAGGCGTACGTGTGCCGGAGCGTCCTTTCTTAGAAGTACCCTTCTTACTGCCTGGAATGAGATCGATGAGTGTCTCCTGGATGGTGTAGTCTTCCTCAGCAAACTCGTTGCAGTAGGCTGGGAATAGAGCCCGAGATGCATCGTAGAGAATTCCCAACAGATAAATGTTACGCTTCGACTCCTGGATCTTCTGATCGAACTGCTTGCGGTGGTAGCTGATGCTGATCAACTGGATCAAGACGCGCTCGGCGAGAATAATTACTGTGCAGACTAGCAGGGCGAGAAGCACGGACTGCATCTTTGGGTACCATGCGGGGGTCTTGTCGTTTGGGTCCGGATGTGCGTCCTTGTATCTCTGGGTCACAACAACAAGCTATGAACTGGTTAGCATGATTCACAACAATCCGATATGGCACTCACTCCCGGGAACGTAGCCTGGTTGACGATCATCCAGAAAACAAAAGATAGAGGTTTCTCGACCGCGCGAAGAAGCAGAGCGTACTTCTTTACTCCGGGACTGACGACGCCAATGAGGAACTCGAACACGTTTGGAAGGAAGTGGGCGACGATTTTCATGGCCCAGAAACTTAGCCAGACTAGTCAAACTGTTAGCAAAAGCATAAAAGGAAGCGCGTTGCGGGGGCTTACTGATCTCAATCCAGATCCAAAATCTCCTCTGATCAGTACCACCAATATCTCCTTTGATGGTTCTCGTTTGGGACAGAATGATAGGAATTGCCAAGCAAAGAGCGACCGGTGCGACATAGATCATGTAGCGAGTGACGATGCTGAAGTTGAGGATCTTGGTGTAGAGGCGACCCATCTTGTTGAGAGCGGTTTTCTCCTGTCCAGCAACCACACGAGGAGGCAGCGGCGCACCAGTCCTCTCATCAATTGGCGCCCGCTGCCTACGTCCTCTCGTGGACAAGCCATGGAACATGCCGCTCTTCTCCGACTGCTTCTCGTCTGACGTGGGCGACGGTGTGTGACTAACCACCGTCTGCAGTGGTATATCGTTGGCGTTGTGGGCCATGTTGTTGTCGTCGTCTCTGACCGCGTTGAGTGGTTGAAAACCGTGGTTGGAAAGACGGAACGACCTCTGCGAAGGTGACCGTGCAGAATGTGCTGGCATAAGTGAAATCTACAAGTGGACGTAGCAGGCGTTGCCTTCACCGCGTGAGCGAGTGTCGCGGAGCAGAGTGAAACGGGCCCGAGTAGCTGTGGGCTGAAAGAATGGAAGGGAGAGTCGCGGTGGAATGTGCGTCAAGCACGATGCTTTGCGCCGTCGGAGGCGGTGGTACAAAGGTACAGTGCAAACACGACCGATGACGAATGAGGCGGTCTTGAAGCGAGGACCGGCCGCGGATTCGTAGCGTACCTAAAGGAAAATAGGGAACAAGGAAACGAGGGTCCAGCTCTCCAGACACACGATATATACAGTTGCGCGAAGTGAGCACACGAGAGAACGGGTGAAGCAGAGAATTTATTCAGGAGGACGAATGCTCTCAAAAGCACCGCGTCGTTGGTCCCCAGACCCTGGACGGTGGCTTCTCTCCCCTGCAGAATTGCGGCCGGCTCAAACGCGCTAATTGCCGTTCAAGCGAATCATGGTGATCCTGGCTTGCGTCGCCAAACTCAAAGGGGAACGCCTACGTCGCTGATCGATGAGCCGCCTCTTTGCAAGTCCAGCGGTCGGGCACGGCGTGGAGCTCGAATGATTACGAAAGGCACCATGGCAGCTTGTCTACCAGAAAACCCTGGATTTGTGCAACAGAGAGCACTCTGAATCTCCGACCCACCGAAAGGCGAAGCATCGCGAGTGGATGACGATCCCTGATGTACATCCGATCTGGACTCGCTCCCCGAAATACATTTATCGATAAGCTTCTGCTGCTGGCATGAATGTTGGGACCTCCCCTCGAGCAGTGGGGATTCGGTGTGTCCTCCGCTCCACAGTGATGCGCCTGTTGCAACGCGGGAGCAGACATCCACTGGCTTGACGTTCACGGCGAGCGATCTGTCATCGATTCCACAAGGGCTCTCCACAGATGATGAGCTTGTCTGATACCCTCAGGCCTTCGATATGAGACAGCGAACAGACCACAACACCTGACGATGTGGCACACGAGTCGGCGCCACCAAATTGCCACAGAACAAACCGCAAGGCACCCAATGCTCAAAAGGCCTTGCACGTTGGGTCATGTCCTCGGTCGCTGCGCTGCATGCTTTCGGTCGCCGTTGGGGCGTTCAATTTTCCATGGCGCCGCGTACTCCCACTCCCGAACCGGCAGCAAAAAGCGTGGCGCACGCACATAGCCAACTCGCCAACCAAAAGGGGTAATCACGGTTTTTGGCAGTTCTATTTTCGGCAGACACAGCCGTACCATCAAAAGTCTCCATGGCAAGTGCAATCGTCCGAATGACGACGGTAGGGCTATTGATAGCTTGCACGAAGACGACTGTTTCGCTGGCGATGGAAGAGCGTGTAGAGCAACACACGAACGTCATTTCCTTTTTGAGTAGCTCTTACTCGCCAAACATACTTTTGCCGATCTGATTCCCAGGGTCCCTTTGGGACGCGTTCCCCACCACTTCTCCACACATTCCCACTCCGAAGGCATTGGACCTCGGAAGGTCACGATACGTACGTCACGGCCTGCGCAGCTAAGATGCCGTTGTCGGTTTTGTGCATCATCTCTCAGCCCGCGGCCGCATCAAGAGTAAGGTTTCCAGCTCAACGGTCGATTGTAGTTGGACATACACACACTCTGTGAAATCCAATAGACAAAGAGAAAGCTGACGGTTCCGTCGCGACTCATTGACTCGGGTTGCCTGAATATCGTCAATTGGGATCTACCTACATATCCTGTGTTGTGCAAGAGTTGCATCTAACCGAGCAGCATCGTATTCAAATCCTGCTTTTTCCTGGCGGATACGGGCCCGCTGTCACGACAGTTGTCTGGTAACGATCTACAGCACATCTCCCGCAAGATCACACACGAGCCTTCTACTGTCGTGTTGCAAACACAAGCTACAATCTAAAGCACCGCAGTCTCCTGAAGACGTAACCTGTCGCAAAAGATTCGGATATAGATACCAATTCCCTTATCCATTGGACTATGAGGCCGCTAAGCTTACACCAGCCATCTTCAGCTGCTCCTTCCAGTAAACTTGGTTTCTGAGCCTCTCCCACAAGTACCAAAGCGGCGACGATACACCGATCCCTGATTTCACCTCCTCGCACTCGCCAGATTACTCATGCAGCATTCCAACTCCATTAACTTACTCTACACCTACCCTCAGACTAGTCGACCAGCGCGGCTCATCCGAATCCTCCAACCTCTTTATCAACAGCGTTCTTGTGTCTACACTCGCGTAGTAAGATTTCATCGTGTCGTACTGCTTGTTTGCAACCGAAAGAAGCAGGGTGTCCAAGAAGACGGAGCGGTTGCCTGAAGCATGTTGTCACTTTGCGGTCGAGTACGCCTCGCCCCTACTGAATCCGCTCTGTTGCGGGCTTCGCTCATCCTGGAGGCCTAAAGACGTGGCCCCTTTGAGCAAAATTGTGTGACTGCTGATCTAGGTGCTTGGATAACCCCAGGTCACAATACAGTCAATCTGTGGAGAGCTTGATAGCAACGATCAAGGCGAAATGTCACAGTGTCCGATGATACGTCATGTTATTCACATCGGTCAGATCCACAGCCAAGTACGGCACATATATGCACAGTGTGCTTGATCACATTTCCCAATTACCACTGCACCTTCACACATTGTACACAATGCCGACTGTCTACAGCTATATAAGTATCTAGCCAGACTGCCCATACAATCCACATTCGAATATACTTTACGAGTACAACAGTATCAACTAACGAAACACTATCAATCACTACCAATCATAATCACTAAAATGTGCACTTACACAAAGACGACTTACAGCTGCGGCTGCACATCTGAGAGCCAAGTCTCGCCTTGCGCATACGCGCCTAACTTTGGCGGGGATTGCAAGACTACGGAACGGTTCGATAAGAAGGTCGATTACAAGTGCTCGAAGTGTCAGCGCCGGGGAGCTATAGGAGGTTCGTTGTCGTACTATTGATCCAAGGACGTAGACGTCTCAGTTTCTAATCTTGAGACGCTATCAACGAGATTCGAATTCTTGCGAGGTTGCTATGTGTTTTCGCTGTCGTGATGCATTCTTCTGCTCTTTGGGTTGCTTCTGTAGAGTTTATCGAAGAGGCAGTCTCGTCCCAAACACGCACCAAGCTGAGTCGCACTGACAATGCTTGCCTCTTCTCTTTGCTGTTTTGGATTTTGTCAAAAATCTTGTAGCTCAATCTCTGCGTACTCGAGGTCTGAGCCTAATCTCACCTCTCCGTCCTCTGGCGGCGTAAAGTCTTCATCAAATAAGTCGGCATCTGTGCCCTCTCCACCCAATACACCAGTTAGATCGAATTGGCCGTCGTCGTACTCTTCGTCGTTGTTGGCTTTCTCTTGCAGTCGTGTGGTCCTGGTAATGTCGTTGTCCGACGCAACAAAATCGGGATCAAGATCGATGATCTAACTGCCCTCACGAGTCACTCTAGGCTGTGCTAAGGCCGAGAGAGCGGAGTTTGAAGGAGCTTGCACCTAGACCATTGGAAGCCTACTATCGTCGGTTGGTAGTACAGGAGTCTATTGGGCTATGCGGGTTTGCTGGTTTTTCCCAATCCTTTCGTGTTCACCGATCCTTTCGGTTTTGGCTAATTTGGTGCCAACTTATACGACGCTCATGCACGATGGCAGGTGGTATGTCGCAACAACAGCGACAGTTATTGGGTCGATAGGCGGGTAGCTTGGACTGTCTTGGTTGTCATGTATGCGCTTGCCTATCTTAGCACTACTGCGAATATGTCTTTGCCTAACCTGATATTTGCCTAATCGCCCCTGCGAAACAGGAGAATTGCAGCTAGTTAAGCACTACAGAAGCAGACAGAGCGCAACATCTAATTAGTAGATCGGAAATGCCTGTAATCAGCTATCATGGGAACATAAAGCTAACGTAAGTCGGTAGACGGAGAAGGAAGTAGATTGGTTTATGCTCATAAGCTAACAAGACACTAAGGAAGGTTATGGTGTAAAGGGTAGAAGATAGAAGGTAGGATGTACAAGAGAAGGGGTGTGATAAGATAGACACTAAGTAAGCAAGATCCTGCTGCAGGAGCGTCTCCAAAGCCCAAACCGCTCCCGTACGCCCAGGCTGACATGCATCAACTTCGGCTCCCCTCTTGCGCACAACCTCGACTTCCAACAACATCTCAGCCTTACCCTACAGACTCTAATTCTCAAGCACGACTACACCTTACAAAGTCTGACATCTGCCATCATGGACATCTCAGCCTCCTCAAGCATCACGCCTGATGCTCCGGTGACCAGGATCGCAACTTTCCGCTTCCACCCACACGTCACCGCCGCTCAGAAGGCTGACCGCGCCCGTGCTTTCCTGGGACTGTATGCGCAGCATCCGGAGCTCATCCTGGAGAAACCAAAGGGCGGTAGACCTCTTGATACGCCGTTGGAGTTGACGGGCGTCAAGAGGGAGAAGGAATGGGATTTAGGATTTGTTGTTGTGTTCAAGGACGAGGCTGCAAGGCTCGCGTTTGATAGTGATCCGGGACATGAGAGTCTGAAGTTAAGTATGATGACAGAAGACGCGTAAACATCGAGCTGATTGTTGAGCAGAACGAGACTGATCCATTACTTGCGCAAGTCTTTGTGTATGACTTTGTCAAGGAGGAGAATCTGGGGTGGTGATATCTTCCAACGAACCCTGGCCCTTTCTGACTATCACGAATCATCCATGATTTGAAGACTGTCGTCTAGCAGAGTGTTCAAGGGGCACGAAACTCGCTACTCAATTGTTTCTTCGCAATTTGTTTCCTCTCCCCCTCCAATCCACCCAAATCCTCAGTATGACGTGCACAACCAGCAAGTTCACGGAGACTCTGGTGGCACTTACGTTGATCTGGTGTTCTAGTAATCTTTATGGAACGTCGTTACAGACGGTCTGCCTTAGCACAGATAGATTGTCTTAGTTCAAAATCAACCTATCCTTGTTAAGGACTGTAGTCCGTACCTGCACTGATCCCTCTTACGCTTAACCTGATCGGTTCTAATGTAGATGTAGGGAATGGTCTTCAAAATGTCCTGGCCTCCTGGTACATTCGTCTCTTGGTTAGCACCAACCTTCACCTATCTGATGGTTGTGGGGAACCGACATAAATATGTCCCGACTGCTGTCGTCGTGATTGTTGCAGCAGGCTGGATTTGATCGACCGCGACGCGTCAAGAACGCGTTCCTTCCAGTAGGCTCTACTAAGCCATGTTGTGCCGTAGACATTCATACGCTGTCTCGTGATGCGCGTACTTTGCCCTATCCCTTCCACTTCAACACCGCAACATTCCACTAAAAGAGTGTTGAGATCACTGTATGTGCTTTATGCCGTCTTAATGACTCCTTGCTCAGTACGCCCTTACAGGTTATGTGAGTTCTTCTCCTTATTACGTCGCAACACCGTTATCATGTCTGGTACTCTTCAGGGCATGGGTGTATCCCCTAAGATGATTGCAGAGCACCTCTTGATCAAGGCGGCAATGTTCCCCAAACAAGATCCTGAACGCTATAGCCCAATAAAGGAGCTTTGCACTGAAGACCTCTGGAATGTTGCGTCATGCTTTGAGAAGGATCTGCTTCCTTGAGACTACGTAAAGGCATACGTCAAGATGCTCGTAGAGGCGAGTGAACACGACGAGACAATACTCGTTTATGGTCCGACGTATAATCGCTCGGCTATAGCTGCCACTGATATCTGACAGATGACTTCCTGCTTGACGTATTCAAATATTCCTCAACGAAAGGCAAGAGAGAGGCAGGTTACTCGGAGCATGCCCCTACCGCGAAGCCTCCAGCCCGACAGTCAGAAAGAGCATCAGGAGGGCTTCACCGACAAGGTGCCTCGCTGAATCGAGTCGCCCTGGATCGCCCCAGCCCAAAGTCCGAAAGAGATGCAAAGCATGTGAGGCCGCAGATGGAGGTTTACATGCGTGGTGTTTGACGCTTCAACGGCTTGGACCCGATCAAGTACACCCGACTGGCAACCCTCAACCACGACCCCCGAACGCACATCTCACAACGTCTAGACGATGGCTACGCAACGGACCGATACTTCAAGGACATTTACAACCAGATGATGGAGAGCCCCGCCAAACATTATCGCAAGGACGACTGCGCGTCCAAGAGTAGATACTGCCCAGGAGACGGAGAATTTCGGAGTCTGACGAGGAGTCAGTACGCTTGCACTAACTGTTGCAAGTTCAAGCAGTTTTACATTAGGCTATACCAAGATAGCAAGGACAGCGTATATAGCCTTGCGATCCATCCCGTGCCACGAGTTGGAGGCGATGCCCAGGTACACCCAGGGGAGGAGCTTCGTGACTGGATCGACGGAGACATTGCGGCCTTCAATAATACAGAGTGCTAAGCTAGCTTCCCAATCTTTTCTCTTCGAAGAGTCAAAGCAATGCGATACCGTAATACACTCTCACAAGCTCGTGATAACATTCAATACCCATTGCATACAGCTACGGCTATGAAAGAGGAGACGACTTTGCAGAACACAAGATCCCAACATTCGTTTCACTTGACAATCGTATCGTTTTCAACATGCCACGCAGTGGCTGCAACTGCTGTAATATTGATTCAGTGTGTTGGGCAAGAATTACCTGACGCCTCGCAGTATTACTGATGGTAATCTTCTCGACGCCCATTTCGGAACGAGAAGCTGCCTTATGGAAACCGCGGCGATCAAGCGAGGTCGAGGCTTTAGTGACGTTGATGTAGAATTCTGGTTGGTAGCAGGGTTGTCTGCAGCCGATGGAAGAGTCCAGTCTGAATGAGCAAACAGCAACCTGGGTGCGCAACAGTCACATGGGGTTTCAATTACATCGTCGTGTGGATCAGGAGCGCCGATTCGCGAGATCCTTCCCCCGCATTTAATCTGATTTACGAGTACCAAGCCTTTGATGCCGGCGGTTGAATTGTGCTTTTAGAGAGCCACTAATCTTCGGCAGTGACAACGTTCGATCTATATGCCATTGAAACGCTAGCGCTCCGATGTACCTCCACATCTGCCGAACATGAACACTCTGTGTGACAGCTGTAAACCAGATTCTACCTCAAGCGCCCGGAAGCTCCCATGCAAGATCCCTGGACCATAAACAAACAGCAACACAATTATGGCCCGATTGGGGACCTTCATTAAGGTTTTTAAGAGTGTGGGGTTGTTTCAACTATCAAGATATATGAACAGCGCCAATATGGCCGCTGTTGTCGCCGAAGGGTGGCTAAACAGAAAGTATAAGAGTAGGTTGTGAGTAGTTCACCGTGAGTTGTCATCACCATCACTGCACTACTCTCTGCTGCCACTCGTCCATACCACAGCCAACATGAAGTACGCTGCTGTCCTCGCCTTCGCGGCGCTCTGCTTCGACGGTGTCATCGCTTCTCCCATCGACGTTGAAGCTCGTCAGAATGTAAACATACCTCTCATAGGCATATATGGTAGCAAATCATTGACCGCACGGTAGGGAGGCAGTGGTACTGGACCGTACGGTCCTGGCACGTACAAGACAGATAACTCTCTCCGCGACCACACCATCTACTACCCTACCAAGAGCACAGGTAACACCAAGATGCCGGTGCTGATCTGGGGCAATGGTGCCTGCAGCAACCAAGGTCGATCCAATCAAGCTCTCCTCGAGCAAGTCGCCAGCTACGGTTTCTTGGCCATTGCTGAGGGCGCACCGAACGGCGGAGGCAGTTCGAACTCGCAGACCATGAAGGCAGCTATCGATTGGGTGTCATCGAACGCCGGCAAGGGTTCGTACGCGAACGTTGATGCGAGCAAGATCATGGCTGCTGGCTTCTCCTGTGGCGGTACGGAAGCGATGGACAACGTCTGGGACAGTCGCGTGGATACAATTGGTATTATCAGCTCTGGACTTTTGTCCAACTACACTGCTGCAAGCGCCTGGAGGAAGCCAGTGCTTCTTGTGCTTGGTGGTAGTGGTGACATCGCGTACCAGAATGTAAGTCTCGAAGTGTTTCGTTGAAACTAAGATCAGTGAGCTGATGTTGCCATTAGGGTGAGCGTGACTACAGGAATATGGCATCTGGTGTCCCTGTCTGGAAGGGTAACATTCCTGTCGGCCACGGCGGTACCCTGGGTGATGCTAACGGTGGCCGATTCGGCAAAGCCATCCTCAACTGGTTGCTGTGGACCATGAAGGGTGACACCAACGCTGCCAAATACTTCACCGGAGGCTCTTCTGCTGATGGCTGGCAAGTCGAGAGCAAGAGCCTCAATTTGCTGAAACCTTTCTAGAGGAGCAGTGCGGATCATTTCATGTAGATAATGTTCTAGTGCACCGTATGAAATACTTCCAAGATTCCTTACAGAGAAGACTTATGGAACACAGTGCACCAATGCCAATTTATCCTATAGCTGACTATCTCCTAAGACTGACATCTCATCATTAATCAACTTATCATGTAATACAACTGTCCCGACTTACTTGACTCACTCTTGTTGGCCCTGATTGGGGTACAAGTGCTGGAAAAGTGGCTGCACATCGGTCCCATGCACGGTAGTGCGTTCTTACGCAGCTTCTTCATCGTCGCTTATTATTATTGCACGCTTGACCATCTCGACATTTGATAAAACGTCAAATCCAATGCACCTGACCCCTTCGTGCTCAACAGGTTTGTTCAATCCGATAAATAGCTTGAGAAGTTCTTGCCTGCGCTATCCGGCTTGCTTAGGGACGAAGGGATAGTGAAGCTTAAGCTAATCTGCTCACCACCTAAGTCACCTTGTGGTACTGCTTCTTATCCTGTTTACATAGGATCTTTATGATTTGTCTAGCTGTACCTGGAAGGTTCCGATAATTCTTGGATCTTGGTGGTTACGAGGACCTTCTGCTCCGACATGAGAGAGCATATAGATCTGTACTGGCATGCAATCATTTTATAAATATAAAACTTGGGTAACGATTTCACATACGACCATAGGACGTTGAAAACAAGGCTTCCCGTTCGCTCAGCCCTATTTAAGCAACGTACCGGCGGATTAGTAGTTAGGTGGGTGACCACTAGCGAATACCCGCTGTTGTATGTTTTTGCTCTTTGCTTTCCTTACACAACCCAGGTCTCTCTTCTTCTTAAGTTTCATGCTCCGGCAGACCGTAGTCAACCATGTTCGCTTGACTGTGCGTTCGTTTTTAGCTGCGCGGTGCATGGCATGTTTCCGTGTGAAAGAAGATCGGACTGGGCACACGATTTGTAAGTATTAGCAAACCATCCTCTACATACCCACTCAAGTGTTGTTTGAGTCGTAACAATCGAGAGTTATCGATGTACCATATAGAAATACTATCATCGTAAGGTCCGTAAGACCAAGGTCATCAGAAATCCAACATGCAATGTCCCGCTCCTGCTCCCGAACTCCATATGCGCCGGTGTATGGACAGCTCTCTTTCTATCTTCTAATTCCTCAACGCGCGCAGACGCTCGGTGAAGGCATCCTCCTCTTGCTCTGTAGGGCCAACCTTGGTCTTAGGTGCCTCCTGGAGATCTGACTGCAGCTCAACGCCAGCCTTGTCGGCAGCCTGTGCCATCATGCGGTCAACGTCTTCTTGTGGTGTGCCGACAGCGGTTGCGGAGGAGGTGACGTCCTGGTAGAGCTCGGTTGCTGAGTCGACATTCTCGAACTGCTTTTCGAAATCGACCATAACGGCAGCGATCTGTGTGCTCGTCAGTGACTATTTTCATACCCTGCCTCTCTCTCTCATCTATTCGGCAACATGTATATCGTACCCTCTCAGGACTCATCGATTTCATAGCCACGTCCAAGCTGCGGTTGACCTTCATCATATTGCCTGTGATCTGGCGCATAGTAACGGCAGTCTGAACACGGCCGGCGACGGCATCGACTCGTGAGGCTAGCTGCAGGAGGTTGAGCTTTTCGTTCTGCTTGCGGACGGCATTCTGGGCGTAGATGCGAGCGATATCGTTGTGGCCTTGCTTCATAGCCTAGAGAGGGTACGAGTAAGTCAAGGTTCTACGGACTGTGCCCAAATATTGCGCACCTTCTCCAGCTTTGCCTTCTCTTGCGCCTCCTCCTTTCCTGCCTTGAGCGACTGGCGGTTCAGCGACTTGGCTGTGAACTGTGAACATCAGTATGCAGGTACGGCTGGGCCGAGGTAGACGCGCTGGCGGACCTTGAGATTGAAGAGTGCATTTTCAAGGCCGGACATAGTGGCGGTTAGTTCTATGTATGAAGTTGTGGTGTGAGGTCAAATGCAGGGGAGAGCTGCGTGGTGGTGCAAGTGATAGGCAGAAGGTGGGTTGCGGCTGACGGCGTTCGTGGGGTTGGCGCGAGCGAACGTCACCGCCCCGCGCAGCCTTGCACAGCATGCTTCACCAATTACGACTACTTCTACCACCAAGAACAGACATGTGGTGCACTTCGAGAGCTCTTGAGTACAACTGCACGAATTGATGCAGCTTCGGTGGGCTTTTGCCATGTGGTATTATGCTGGCCGTCTTGCAGCTTCTTGGAAGAAGAACTGCGGCCCGTGGATGCCGTCTGAATGCCCTTCATTGTGCCCCATCTAATGTCCCAAACGCCGTCCAGAGACCTGTGTGGTCAACGCCCCCAACGCCTCGCAGCCTGTATAGCATTATTCATTAAAGCGCTGTCTCCTAAGACGGCGCCGAGTTGAACTTGTCGGTGGCCGAGCGGAACAGCTCTTCCTGTGCGCGAATGAGTTCCTCCTCGGTCATGCCGCTCTGCTCGATCTTGGTCTGCTTCTTCTCGCGGTTCTGTGACAGGTTAGTGTCAAAGCAAACTTGAGAAGCTAGATTGACGCGCACCTGTTGCTGCTTCTTGTAGTCTTGCGCGACTTCGAGAATCGCGGGCACGTATTCGCCAAAGTCCAGCTCTTCGAGCGCTGCCTTGACATGCTCGCAGGCTATTGTCTTCTTCGCATCCTTCTCGGCGATCTCATTTGCTTCAGATGATATGAGCGTGATAAACTCGACGCAGCATTCTATGAGCAAGTCGCGTGAATCTTTCGCAAAGGTCATGCCGGGTTCCGTCGCCAGGATGTCTTGCACAATCTTCTGCACGGTCGCTGGACGCGTTAGTTGCCTGAATCGATCCCGTAGTTCAACATGAAACACACCTTTTGGCAGCGACAGGTCATCGTTGCCGCCAAACTCGCGGTCGGACATGGTGGGCGTTTGCGCAGTATTTCGGTTGTCTCGAAACGCAGCGCGCCGCCTCGCGGACCTTGACTTTTATGTATACAAAGAAGGCGCGCCGCGCATGGCAGGAACAAAGTTGCTCCCTCTCCGGCCGACCGTCCAATCAACGGCTGGCCATGCACCTCGACGCCAATGCCATTCGTGACACCCTTGAACATGAGCACCGGACCTGGTGCTGGGGATGACCGGTTTGGGAAATGCAGAAATCATTTTGGGGACTCGAGATTCCAGTCTTTCCGGTCTGGGTCTTCTCCATTCCCCAGGGCAGCTCGTCCGGGCACATCAGCTGCTCGAAACAGCACATCACATGAAAGTCACTCGAGTCACTCGAGTCGCTCCCCTTCCAATGACGATAGATTCCGCCCTGCAGCTTATCAGCCCAGGGTCCTCACGGCCGCAATGCCCGCGGCGGCACATGCAGCTCACCATCGGTGCATCAAGCGTGTGGATCAATGCGCTGTTTCTTGTAACGACAGTTCCCGCAAGACGCGCAGGGAGATTGGGCAATACCTCGTGGATACCACTTCATTCCACTTGGTGCACCTCATCAGTCGTGAGGTCGTCCGCTGCCCACTTGATTAAGGACTGATACGGCGGAGTGGAGCCGCACACCGGCAGCACCGAGCAGTTCGCTCAGCGATTGGCACGCTTCACCAGGGTCGTCTCGCTCGCCGATCCACGACGCCGGTGCGCGCCCACTTTTTCGTCATCGTGCTGCGTCCCCTTGGCGCGAGGGAGGGCACTTCTCCTGCTTGGGTTTGCTTGGGTGGCAGAAAAGACGAGCGAAACGCGACCCTGCTGGCCGGTCGACGTGCTTGTCGCCGAGCACAGACTTAAACACACTGCGAATGGTGTCGACAGATGACAGTAGTGGCGGTGAAATCATGCCAGGCAAACTGTGCCGGTGCGTGCCCTGTCGAATGCAGCAGCCAGGGTCGCGGCCGGTTGCGTGCTGCAATCGCTGATGCGTGCTCGATACTGTCAGTGCGCCGGTGAATGCGCTGCCCTGGCTCGTGTCCTCGAGGTCATGATTTTGTGTTGAGGTGAATGAGCGGCACTGCACTTGCCTATCTTGCGCAGTCACCGCGGCGTCTGGCTATCTCACTGACCATATCAGCATCAACTCGCGCAGAGTATGTCGCACAGCTGCCAGTCATTCAATCATTGCCCAGCGCGCGCGCCGCCGATATTATACAGTCCTCAGGCGCTGCTCGCCGTGGTGTGCAATCCCCAACGGCTCCCGAGCTTCCGCCCTACGCATCAAGTTAGCTGTTAGCCCTGCTAGCTTTGTTAGGTCCCTCTTGTTGCTGGCCCACGCAGCAAGTCCCAAAGGTACCCAGTCCAAGTACCGCGCTGTTCACCGCCGCCGCGCTGAGCCCTGGAAGAACTCGGGTGTCTTTCTTCGCGCGACGCTCGTGCAGGCCCGATAGAAGCCTTAGCAGAGTTTTCTCATTTCATTGCTGCGGCTAACGCTGTTTTAGCGCAGCGAGCCAGGTTCAGTTGATTATCTATTACATATGACTTCACGCCCGCAACACATGGACCTGGTCACCTCGTCTCCCGCGACTTCAAGCGTACGTACTGCCAGCACAGCATCCACCGCCAGCACATCGCGAGCCAGTCTCCGGGCAACAACCACCACCATTCCGTCCAGTGCTGCTGCCGTCGATGCTCGTCCAGCTCGACCCGGACTAGTATCCCGCGCTTCTGAACTCTCTCCCACCAAGGCCTCGCGACCCCGCCGTCACCTGTCAACAAAGTCCTCGAGTGCAGTGCCCACGCTGTCCACCCTGAACGCGAGCAACAACGAGAAATCCGCACCCACCACCACCACCAAAAAGCCCGCTGCCCGCCCTCCGCCCAAGTTTGGCAAAATGACCTCGTCCAACAGTGGCGCTCCCTCGGCCGCAGCCGACCTGCTGCGGCAAGCAATGGGCAACCAGAGGTAAGCCGCTCTTGTGTTCTTTGTGCGTTTTATTGCAATTCGCCGAGCAGCCGTAAGGGTGTGCAAAGGCTCGCAGGGCAGTTGCGGCCACGCTTAGCTCAGCATCGGCGGACAGCCAGTAGCGCAGCTGCTGAATGCCGATGTCAATGTTACACACCCTCTGCCCTGGGTCAGCTTTTTGCCGCAGCACCTTTCTCTCTCAGCAGCACTGTCGTCTCGCCCTTCCTCGAAGCCAGCCGTGCACTCGAACACGACTGCCCACACTGCAGCAATAATGCCGGCCCACAACGCCTTACTAACGCCGCATAGAGCAGCGACCCACGATGACGACGGCCACGATCAGATCGGCTCCACCAGCTCAACTCCACCTGGTGCCTCAACACCGCGCCCCGACCCCACTGATAAACGACTGCCGGGTATCCTGCACAGCTACTTTGGCCAGGTTCGTGATTCCCTCTTGCCCCAGAGCAAATCTTCGTTGTCAAAAAGTTCCAACCCCGCACCTGCTTCTTCAGACGCCGCTTCGATGGAACCCAAAGAGAAAGACAGCACAGAAAAGGCCACCCCTCATCAGACTATGCTGCCTAGCCCTGCGCTCAGTGCATCTTCTCGAACCCCCTCAGCTTCGCAGTTGAATGGTGAAACAGAGAAGCTAACAGAAGGCGACTTTTCGTCGCCGCAGAATCAGGCTACCCCTCCTCAAACTCCTCGCACACGCTCACAAGAAGGCAAGCCGCCAACATCGAGCTTGTCCCGCACCTCACTTGCGTCGAATAACTCAAGAGAGTCGAAGGGGTCAAACAAGTCGGATAAGGATGCAGCCGTTGTAGGAGCTCCCAAGGGGAAGCTTGCTGTGACCATCACAGAAGGACGAGACCTACGTGAAAGCACAGATCCCTACTGCGTCATCCAGTTCCAGTGGGCCGAGTACATTTCAGATGGACCGAAGCACGACGACACCAAGGGCCGCCGTGGTCCCATGCAGATGAGGAGGACTGAGAGCGAGATGCAAAAGCCCATGGCTATTCCTATGAAGAGCCGTCAGAGCAGCAACAGCGGCCACAGTTCCGATGCTAGAGACGATACCTTCGAGGAGACAACTAACCCCACGTGGGAGCATGAGGCCGAATTGTACGTTCCCCGCAAATTTTGCACCAATGCACATACTGACGAACACAGTGACGTTGTCGGTGACCACGCTGAGGTTGACATCTCCGTATATGACCGAGCGAACGGCGAGGCTTTCCTTGGTCACGTCCGCTTCTGTCCCAACCTGATCGAGTACGACCAGCCATATGATGGCTGGTTCGCCCTCGAGCCCCGTGAGGGCGAGAGTGCCAAGGTTACTGGCGAGATTCATCTCAAGCTTGACTTTCATAGGATCGAGAAGAAGTCGTACGGTCCCGAGGACTTCGAAATCCTGAAGCTCATTGGCAAGGGCACTTTCGGTCAGGTCTTCCAGGTTCGCAAGCGTGACACCAAGCGAATCTACGCCATGAAGGTTCTTTCAAAGAAGGTCATCGTTCAGAAGAAAGAAGTAGCACACACTCTTGGCGAACGCAACATTCTCGTCCGGACTGCAATGGCTGACTCTTCCTTCATCGTTGGCTTGAAGTTCTCCTTCCAGACACCGTCTGACCTCTACCTGGTCACTGACTACATGTCCGGAGGTGAACTCTTCTGGCATCTCCAGAGGGAAGGTCGTTTCCAGGAGGCTCGTGCAAAGTTCTACATCGCCGAGCTGATCTTGGCTCTGCAGCATTTGCACGAGCACAACATCGTGTACCGTGATTTGAAGCCAGAGAATATCCTGCTCGATGCCAATGGCCATATTGCACTTTGCGATTTCGGTCTCTCCAAGGCCAACCTCACCGAGAACGCAACCACAAACACATTCTGCGGTACTACCGAGTACCTGGCGCCTGAGGTACTTCTGGACGAGCACGGTTACACAAAGATGGTCGACTTCTGGTCTCTTGGTGTGCTAGTCTTTGAGATGTGCTGCGGCTGGAGTCCCTTTTACGCAGAAGATACCCAGCAGATGTACAAGAATATTGCATTCGGAAAGGTTAGGTTCCCCAGGGATGCATTGAGCACCGAAGGTCGCAACTTCGTAAAGGGTCTTCTGAACAGGAACCCGAAGCACAGACTTGGCGCCACCCGAGATGCGTTGGAGCTGAAGGAGCACCCGTTTTTTGCTGATATCGACTGGGACGCTCTTTCTAAGAAGAACGTTGTGCCACCCTTCAAGCCCAAGCTTAAGGGAGAGCTGGACGTCTCCAACTTTGACCCCGAGTTTACAAACGCACTTAACGGTAACGGATCTTTGAACGCTCGCGCTGCTGCATTGGCGTCTGGTGTCAACCCTGCTTCTACGCCGCTGTCACCCACAATGCAGGCCAACTTTGCGGGCTTCACATTTACCGGCGAAAGCACCATGGAGCAGCAATTTGGCGGCAGTAGGACTCACAACGAGCACGACCGCATGGAAGAAGACGAGAAGGACGACATCAACTGGGACAAGCCAGCTGGCCGAGGAGACAGAATGTCCGGCGTCATCCCCAGCAACAACGAGCACGATATATTCAATCACGGCCAGATGGACGTCTAAATGAATATCCTCATTCGAAGGCTGGTCCCGACAAAAGTTTCAGCAGCGCTGTTATGAGCCCTACGAACAATCATCGGGTGGTAGGGCCGCATCATCGACCCCTCGCTCGTCTTTGTTCTGGATACCCACGCCTATCCTCCTACGAAGGCCGCAAATTGCGCTCATGGCCTGTCGCATATCTTTTCGTTTTGCACGTAGGCTTTTGCCGTACGTTTATCATCACATTTTCAGCGCGCGCATAAACGACATCGAGTGCCATATCGGAGCACCGTTATATGTGGTTTGTGTGACCGACCTTGGAATCTACATACCACCTACAAACCTGAACGTTCGTTCGTGTTACAAACAGGAGACTACACGATCGGGTATGCCTCAGAGGTACGACCTTGCTTGGGATGCTGGACATGGATATTCATTTCTTGGGCTTGCCTTCATTGCATTGCGTGGGGTGCTTTCGCGGAGCATTGTGTTTGTTTTGTGGTCATTCACTATCGCTGGCGTATGGTCTGTTCGTTGTGCATCACGTATGTTTCTATCGCGCGCTTCGAGCATGTTTGAGTTTGGGTCATCGCATCGTCTTCAATGTCAATGAGTGGGCTGGATAAGGGTCAAATAAGGCTGGCACTCTGTACATATGAACTGCACAAATACGATTACCAGGAACTACGGTAATGGTAATGAAACAATATGTCAACTACTCTGTCTCAGTATTGTGCATTCCACCAGTATCTTGCAGTTGTCTTCTGACTGTTGTGCCGACTTCGGCTACATGGGTTGGTCGTCTTCGAGGGTACCTGGTTTGCCTAGGCCGTCTTTGGTATGGACAGTTGCGAGATGGTGAATCGACATCGACCTCGGCAAACCTCTGGAGCTCTGAGGAACTTGGAACCTTGATTGCCGCCCCGCTTACACCTCAAACTTCTCAAAGCTTACGTACCTGAGTTTCATATACCATCAATCTACAATCGCGTTGCATTCGATTCATATTATAAAACCTTCACCATGAGCGAAAAGGCAGGACCTGGTGTCGGCTTTGAGTTTCCCAGCTACGAGGTTTCATGGCTGAAGCGTGACCTGCTGCTTTTCGCAGCGAGCATCGGCGCTACATATCCTGACGAGTTGCACTTTCTCTATGTAAGCCACATATGGCAACATATGGCAATACAGCGTGTATGCTGACAACTACCTAGGAACTGCACCCTAAGTTCGCAGCGTTCCCCACATACCCCATTATCCTGCCTTTCAAGCACACCGATCAGGAAGTGATCGACTTCTACGCTCGCTCCAACGCTGAGCCCATTGCTGGCGTACCAAAGTTCGACACCAAGCATGTCCTCGACGGCGAGCGCAAGCTCGAGTTCCTCAAGCCAATCCCTGCATCCAGCGCGGGCCGCAAGTTCGAGATTAGGAGTAAGGTACTCGGTGTCTATGATAAGGGCAAGCCCGGCACAGTTGTCGAGACAGAGCAGAGGCTCGTAGATGCTGAAACCGGCGAGACATACAGCAGAGCTGTTGGTAGTGGCTTCTACGTTGGTCAGGGAGGATGGGGAGGTCCTAAGGGTAAGCGTCTTGCTCACACACCCACCCACCGTACAGCAAACTAACACTTGTGCAGGCCCCAAAGTCCCCAGCTACCCACCGCCCGAACGCGCGCCAGACGCAACTCGCATCGTCCAGACTACGATGGAGACCGCACACATCTACCGCCTGAATGGCGACTACAATCCCCTTCATGCCGACCCCGAGCCCGGAAAGAAGATGGGCTTCGGCGGGCCCATCATACACGGCCTGTTCAGCTGGAACTCGTCTGCACACGCCATCCTGCAGGCGTTCGGTGCAAGCAAGCCAGAGAACCTCAAGGAGTTCCAGGCCCGTTTTGCGGCGCCGGTCAAGCCTGCTGATAAGCTCGTCATCGAGATGTGGAGGACTGGGGAGAAGGTCGATAACGGGTTCGAGGAGATCAGGTTTATCGTGCGCGTGGAGGGTGGAAAGACGGTGTTGACGAATGGAAGGGCAATCGTCAAGGTTGAAGGCCAGATCAAGTCTAAGCTGTAGATGTTGTGCGAACAGTTCCAGCGAAATAGAAATGCTTCATCTATCAAGGCTTCGTAAAGTTACTCTGCCATATCGGCACTTGTGGCAGCACCAGACGTCATTGCTGAGAAGCGGAGCCCCCTCGCCAGTGCAGTTAGATCCCCCGCATCACTGACCGATATCTTATCAGATCAGATGAAGGTGCAGCATCAAGTGCACTTCAATATCTGGCTACATGCCTCGGAAACTGAAACACTCCAGACGAAGACCAACACCAGCTGTGTTCGGCAAATACGGCACTAGTAACGACTGGGTCCTGCCTAAGGAAGCAAGGGACGATGCTTTCTCGGTTTCAACTGAGTTTGCGCTGAATTAGGGGTTCAACGTCCGTCACTACGATCTGGCCAGCTCTCTTACACAAACCCATCGTTCACAAGGATGAGATAGCCACCACGTCTTTTGGCCCAGTATAGCTCAGTATCTGTTGGCGCATGCCTTGTATTACAATCGTGCGCAACATGTTGTTCTCTCTCCCGTCCTCCCTCGCGGCCCTGACATACCTCCTCTCGGTAACCCCAACCCTCGCCTACAAGCCGCTCTCGGACAGCTTCCTCAAAGCTATCCCCTCGCCAGGCGACCTGTTCGACCACCAGACCGGGCCCCTCCTCGCACCCATCCTTGTTCCCCGTGTCCCCGGCACCGCAGGCCAAACGACCGCTCAACAACACTTCGTCTCGTATTTCCAGCGAGAGCTCCCGAAATGGGAGATCTCATGGCAGAACAGTACGGCCACGACCCCAACATCCCGCGGCAAAGAGCTGCCCTTCCAGAACCTGATTTTCAAGCGCGAGCCTCCCTGGGTCAAGCCGGGGCAGGCGAATTTGCTCACGCTGGTTGCGCATTATGATAGCAAGATTGCGCCGAAGGGGTTTATTGGCGCGACGGACTCGGCGGCTCCGTGTGCGATGCTGATGTGGGTTGCGAAGGTTGTGGACGGGTATGTGCAGCGGATGTATGACGAGATGCAAGAGCTGCAGGAGGGCGGGACGGTGGAGATGGATATGGGGATCCAGATCCTTCTACTAGACGGAGAAGAAGCCTTCCAATCGTGGACGGACACAGACAGTCTATACGGCGCAAGGTACGTACACTCTCCTGCGTCGCACCGGGCGCAACACCACAAGAGTCTGCATGCTGACGATCCGCTACAGGAGCCTCGCAACAGAATGGGCAGGCATCCGCAACCCGCCCTCTTCAAAGTTTTACCAGTACCGCACACCCCTCAGCCAGATCTCGCTGTTCGTGCTGCTCGACCTCCTTGGCAGCGCCAGCCCAACCGTTCCCTCTTACTTCCCCACAACGCACTGGGCCTACCGCCACCTCTCGTCCGTTGAATCGCGCCTCCGAGATCTCAATCTCCTCGAATCCTCGCCCCAAACGCCCTTCTTACCCGACGTTAACATGACAATGGCGGGTTGGGGAGGTATATCAGATGACCACCTGCCGTTTATACATCAGGGTGTGGAAGTGCTGCATGTTATTCCTAGTCCGTTTCCAAAGGTCTGGCATACCATACAGGATGATGGGAAGCACTTGGATGGAAAGACGGTGAAGGACTGGGCGAGGATCGTGGCCGGGTTTGTGTTGGAGTGGCTGGATATGATGGAGGTGTGGGATGGGGATGAGGAAGGTGCTGGGAATGGGAGTAGAAATGGAACGTTGAGAGGGTAACGTTGAATACAAGGAATGCATATAGTGGACATACCACGAGTAACTCTTTCCAGAGGCTTGCTTTGACGACGACGAGGTGAAGAGGGAGCCATAGTAAGTGAGATTCGCACAGCTTGAGAGGCACCGGATGGTGCTGAGACCTCTCACAACCTGCAGGTGCCAACTAACAGTACTCTGTAGCAATGATCCCAGCAGCCCTCTCCGCAATCCCATATACCGCCGTCTGGATATTCGCGCTGATCATAATCGGAATTACACTCGCATCCACAACTCTCAGGTTCTTCACCCCGTACACCTTCAAATCTGGATCAACGACCCCTCCATCCTCCTCAGGCAACATAGCACATGTCCCCAACGGATGGTAAAACGTGCTCACATTCTCCTTGACATATGCTTCCCACTGTTCATCTGTCTGCGTGTCGAAGCCCGGGTCGTATTCCTTGACCCAGAGCTCCTTGAAGGGGCTCGTTGTGCCCATCTTGCGGAGATACTTAGCGGCCTCCTTGGTGGCTTCAAGATCGAATGCATTGCTGATATAACGCGGGTCAATAACAGGTGCTGCAGAGGCATTGGCGCTGCTGATGTGCACTGAGCCGCGGGCAAAGGGGTGCATAACGCCTGCTAGAAGAGTTGCGTACTTCTTGCCATATCCGGATGTGGTGTTTGCTGGATAGCCGCGGGTACCAATGTAGCCATCGCTGAAGACTACTTGGAGGTCTGGTGAGCGCGAGGTCGGATCTGAGAGAACGGAAAGCTTCATGCGGTCGATGGCGTTGGATGTGTCAGCGACGGACTTTGCGAGTTGTAGTAGTCTGCTGTTGTTGCCAGCTGTTGTTTGCCATTTCAAGAAGCCATAACAGCTGCCGCTGTATTGATAGAGGGACGTCTCGCCTCGATGCCACAGATCTAGTTCGATCGCGGCACGAGTCTGGTTGAAGCGCAGGATGTCCAGGCCAGTAATGTTTGGTTGAAGCTCGTAAGTTGTCTGGATGCGCAGGTGGTCTTGAAGGTTCTCACCCACTCCAGAAAGGTCGATTTTCTGCTTGATACCGGCTTTCTGGAGAATATCCTTGCGACCTATACCTGAGAGCTCCAGTATCTTCGGCGAAAGTAGGCTTCCGGCTGAGAGAACGACCTCCTTTCTGGCGTTGATCGTTCTTCCATCCGAGAGCTCGATACCAATCGCTGTAGTCCCATTAAGTTTGACCTTGCGTACGTTCGTGTTTGGCAGGATGATGAGGTTGCGTCCAGCTCTTGGGAGGTAGTCAACTGAGTAAGAGCGAGTGTGATTGGAGAGGCGATGTGTAGCTGGTTGGTACATTGTCCCAAGGCTGTCGCCATTCAGCGATTCTAGGTTTTGCTGCAGACCCAACGATTCCAATGCTGGAATGCAAGCTTGCACATGGGGTGGTGGTTTCTCGATGAGCGCGGTGTTGACAGGACCGCCATAGCTGACACCATCTTCACCGTACTGTGCTATGCCGTCTACTCGTTGAAAGTTCTCCGCTCGCAGCATGGCAGCATACATGCTCTCCCAATTCCATCCGGAGTTTCCAAGCTCTTCCCATGCATCATACTCGCGGCTACTGGCACGATTCCAGATGAGCAGATTCAGGGCGCTTGAACCGCCTAGTACCTTACCACGGTTGTGAGTGATCGACCTGTTGTTGGCTGCTGGTTGAGGAACTGTTGTCAGACTCCAATCGTACCCCGAACCAAAAGTCGACCCTCTTAGGCCTGGGATGTAGATTCTGCTTTCGTTGCGGCCATCTTGACCAGCTTCGACCACTAAAATGCAGTCGCCTGGGAGTTCTCGGCTTAGACGTGTGGCTACGACTAGTCCGGCTGTTCCTCCGCCGACAACGATCTGTGTCCGTCAATAAGGCTTGACAGCGTGTGAAAGAATGTGAGAATCGTACGAAGTCGTAGCTGTCAGCATTTGCTTGACACAATGCGCTTGCCAAAGGCAGCAATCCCACCAGGAACGCTCTGATGCCGTACATGTCGGATCTTGGGGATTTGCAAGGGGGTCAGCTGTGCCGCAGCTCCGTGGGTCTGAGGCGCTGGAGTATTTCGGGGTCAATGGAACAGCTTTGCTGTATCTCTGCACTGCGAGCAGTTCAGCATATGAATGGCAGACATCCTCGATATGCAATTTCAGCTGCATGTTTACGTAGATATGAGACAGGGATCAATGTGCATTTCAGGCGACCTACAGACGAAGGCTGTATCCTCCAGTCGGAGCGCATCCGCATATGATGATTGCACTCATTGCACGGCTCGTATGCAACGAGCGCATCGGCCAATCTGTCCCGAGGTGGACATGTCGAAGATTGGGAAGAGTTGGGCTTTGGAAGGCTGGGGAAAGAGGAAGACGTTTGACGTCACCAGCCAACATCAAACCCTGTTGGGGTTTGAGGATGTCTTTGATAACACTGTCGCCGTTTGATCACATTCAGTTGAACACTGTGCCTGCAAAATCTTTGTGTATGACCTGTGTCCGCCAGGCGACGGACTCAGCCGTTCCTGCGCCGCAAAACCCTTGCTGTTCCACCAGATTCAGCAAGAGTGGAGATGATCCTTCGACGCCCCTTAACCGATTTGGTGACCGTTTCACATCAGCATGAAAGTGTCCATAACCCGCAATGATAACTCAATGTCGACGGCACATCCTTCTCACATCGCGTTGCGATGTTCCCGCTCCACGCTCGCCAACAGGGCGGTAGCGATGGCGACAAAGGCCCTATACTAATTGTCGTCTCATTGTATTCACTACAATCGCGTTCATTACCAATGTACTCCGTCTATCGGTCCGTCAAGCGCGCCGAGCGCTGGGGACCGACGACTATACCATCGCGGCAGCCATGGTACTCACTATCGTCGAGGCTGCTTTGATCATACAGGCTGTCGCCCATGGCAAAGGGGATCGTACTGTATACCTCGACCAACGCCAGATCGAGTACATCAGCATGTTTAGTTGGATCGCGCAAATGTTTCTGTTCCCGGCGATGGCTCTTGTCAAGACGTCCGTTTGTGTGCTCATGACGAGACTGCACACGTCTCAGAAGCTGAAATGGATCCCTCGAGCTGTCATTACTCTGCTGACATTGACCAACCTGGAGGTAGTCATCGTTTTATTGGCCCAGTGTAGACCCGTCAGTGCATCATGGCGACCGCTTTCTGGGGTGTGTTGGCCAACGAATGTCCGAATCTACTCGATCTACTTGCGAGTTAGTGAGCCAACCTCAACCGCTACGAAGGACCCCTAATGACTAGTTCTAAGCTTTGTCTGTTGCAACTGATATCATTTGTTCGCTGCTGCCAATTATGATCCTGTGGAACGTCGACATGCCGCATCCAAGAAAAGTTTCAATCTGCGCTCTGATGGCGCTGGGACTCATGTGGGTATCTAGGGACCAAACAGACAGCGGCCAGAATGTTGAGCTTATGACAGTTGCACAGCGTGCTCAGCAGTAAGAGCTCGATCGTTCAGTTGGAGTTCTAAAGACGTTTCCTGTACGCTCAAGTCCAATCATATCCACATATCCCAATACTGATAGAACATAACTCAGATGCATATTCGATTGCCGGAATTTGGGCAATGTAAGTTCTCCTCGTCGCGTTTGACAAGACGCATCTCATCAAAACAGGAGCGAATTTGGCCTCGGTGTCATTGCCTCAAATCTTTGTCTGTCACGTTCCATCTACTATCACTTCGCGGGATATCGTGACGCAGTAGAGACCATTAAATACCCAAAACCAATAAGACGCACTCTAGCAGCACGGCTATCTCAGAAACTTCGAACGTCTCAAGACTCAGCACAGCAAACCGCTCTGAGAGATACCATATTCATGGCCGACAGCGAATTCGGAATTGTATCACCACAACGAAGCACCTTCCGAACACCAAGAGTACGGATCCGTCAATCTTCCGCTAAGAAATGAATCCACTTAAGGCATGTTGCGCTGGCTAGCACTGCAGCGCGAGTTTGCCCGCCCAGTCTTCGTCTCGACAAAGACAACAAAGGCTCAACGGACCGCGCGTGTGGAAGAACGCAATCATCAACCATTTAGTGGGCTCAGTTGGTTTTACGGCAGTCATGAACAGCGCCCCTGGCTACTTGTTACCATCCGCTCAAGATGTACACGCTCACAAGCAGGGACCATACAACGACGCTTCGTGAGTGACATCAAACCATGTGGACGAAGGTACATATAACTGGCTATCTGCACCGTCTCCTGGATCTTGGTCTAGGAACACTGTCATCAACAGCTACGCTTCAGCGCAACCACGACCATTATTGACATCCTTCTTATCTTCATGTTGGCATGCATTGCCGTACACTCTTGCCACCTCCTGCTACTGGAATACGCTAAAGTAGGATTACCATCATTTGTGGCACATCATCGATACATATGGCGCATGCCGGTAGCGTCACTCGCACTCTCGCTCATTATCTCACTCGTCCAGACCTTGCGGAAGCCACATCAAGCAGAACTCTACCACGAGGCATACAATATTAACCCTGACGTCGGCGGTATTGATGTGATTCAAGGTCTGTTTCTCTCGTCGTTGTTTCTGTTCATGGTGTCGATTCCTGGTCACTGGAGAGCGGTGCCATTGGGAGCGAAAGAATTCCGAGATGCGCAAACGGCTAGTGAGTTTATCATATTGTGTATATGGAGAGCTGTCCTGATTAGCCTGGTACCATTGTATTTGACAATCAATCTACTGAAGCCTAACAAGGGAATTAGCCTCCGTTATCTAGTTTTCGCTTCTTTTGCTCTGGTGCAGGCAGCATCACCTTTCAGCATCACAGTAAGGAGTTTTGCCGAATCCAGAAAGAACCTTGTCAGTGAGTAGGGCCAGAGCGCCGCCCCCATCGTTGCCACAGTACCCATGTCACATGTTGGGTACACTCTTGTTACTCTGTTCAGTCAAGATGCAACGGAGCGTTGACTTTCCGTTTGCAAGATCGATGAAGAACACCCTTCAGCAAAATACCGTTGCGAACTGTAGACGAACATCTGGTGGGTGGGATGCAGCTGCTCCGTCACAATGAGCTGAACTTGAGTAAGGAAGACCAAGACGCTCTCCGGTAAGAGGCTTTGGATGCTATCAAGATGAATGATATTAGGTACACCGTTGACTGCTTGGATCGTGGAGCGCCCGCCAGCCGCCGTAGAGTAACAGCAGAGAATATCCTATTCATATACTGTTGTAGCTATGTCGACCCATGTTGTAGAGTTCTGTGCATTAATGAATAACGGTTATCTTGGTTCGAACCTCCAATGAGAAGTGTGACAGATCCTTACTGTGATCCTTTATACGCCTCCAACACCCCCTCCTTCACCCCAGGGTTCGCCGGCAACCACGCATCGCCCACCCTAAAGCCCTCAGGAAATGGATCTTCGGGATCAAGCACGACCTGCTTGAAGCTCGTGATCCACCCTCGCCCCTTCACAGTTGGCACAACGGCCTCGTAATCTCCCACTTTTGCCGTCCTCACAATGCGTCCGATAAACTCGGTATCTATCGGACTTTTGTTCACCCAGCTTTCGCCAACCTCCAGTAACCCTCGAGCGTGCAAGACAGCCATACGCGCACACGTTCCTGTTCCACACGGACTCCTGTCGAAACGGCCTGGCGAGACAACGGTGGCATTCTTCGTGACTTTCCCTCGCTCTTCCTGCACCAGAGGGTTTGTGAACACAACGTTAGTGACACCTCTTATCGCCGAGTTCTCTGGGTGTACAGGAGTGTATTGTTCGCGCACAGCAGCTTTGATCTTCTCTCCCAGTCTTACGAGCTCGGCACCGTTCTTGTAGTGATCCTCGAGATTGTGCCTCACGGACGCGACATCGATAAAGGCGAACATCATACCGCCGTATGCTACATCGACCATAACGGTGCCAAGATCTGGAACCTCGATAGGAACATCGAGCCCGAATACAAAGGCAGGCGCATTCTCGAACTCCACACTCTGGCATTTCCCACCCCGGCACTCTGCTTTGACAGTGACAAGCCCCGCTGCAGTATCAAGCTTCAACTCCGTGACCGGCTCCTTCATCTGCACCATACCCGTCTCTAGCAGCGCGGTGACAGTACAAATCGTATTGCTGCCAGACATGGGGACGAACTCCTCGCTTTCCATAATAAGAAAGCCTGCGTCCGCTTCCGGATGACATGGCGGCATGACGATGTTGGTGCACATGGATACGCGACCGCGCGGTTCGTTAAGCACCAGGTTACGGATGTTGTCGTTCTTCTCCCACATGTGAATCATCTTGTCGTACATGGTTGCGCCGGGGACGTCGAGGATGCCGCCGACGATGACGTCGCCGACTTCGCCCTCGGCGTGGACGCCGATGATGTCGAGTTTGCGGGAGAAGTGCATTGTTGGCGGTGTTTGAGTATGAGGAGGTGGTGCGGCCAGATGTAAGGATGTGAATGAAACCCAATGTTGCGGAAAGGCGTGCCGCCTTGGGTAAGTTCCTCCGTGTACTAGTGTCAGGCGTGCAGTGCTGATTACTCCATGGGATTGCAGGTCGTAAAGGTTGGACTATCGTTGAGTGATGGATCGGGTGTTTCCACACTTGATCTTACAGCCCGTCAAGCCGAGTATTGTAGTAAACGCATCGCTTCAATGCTTTGGAGAAGGCCGGTGAACCCAATCTTCCATAGTTTTGCCGGCTTTAAAGTGCAGCGCGACATGCTTCATGCGAGCGTCAACAGACTCCAAATCTATCTGACAGAAACCGCACCACAGTGCGAGAGGGTTTATGAGGGCGACCGGCCGTTCCCATGCGGGGGGTGCTTTTGCCATTGCCTTTTGTTCCAATGAGGCATTCTTTAAGTGGTAATACCGAATGTGGCTTATTAGTGATGATCTGCTTGGATAAGTGCGCTCGTGAAGGGGTCTGGCCGCGCACTTGGAAACTTCATGCTGCTCGAGATGATCTGCACTTTCAAATGGCTTGGAGCAGAAATCGCAGGTCGAACCTGAATCCTGAATACCATCTGCCATACATATCCACTCAGTTGCCCGATGGCCGTGAACCGCAGCCTCGTGAACTCTCCAGGATCTCGGTTGATAAGCTGAGTATGAGCAGACGGTACATTGATACGTCTTGCGGGAGGGCTCCATTCTCTCTCCGATTTGAGTTGGCCCATCATCTGATCTTGCTATTCTGGACGTTGTTGGCCACTTCCGGCGTCCACGCCTACCAGAGTCATCATGAGGCCTCAGTGGAAGACTTCGGACTCCGGTACTCGAGTGTTGTAGTTCTTTAAGCAGGCGTGGATCATTAGTTGGTGAACTCACCGTTCTTCGCAGAAAGTGCAAGCAATGAAACACATCTTGATGGGACAGTCCCGAGGCAGACACGAGGGCCTTCTTCTGCGTCACATCGGGATATGGGTTCTGAAGATTATTTAGGAACCATTCTTGGATCACATAAGACCCTCTTCCTGCACGCCTACTGTGGGGATCGATCTCACCGATCCTCATTTCACTCAGATATCTGCGTACCAATCGCCTGTTGCGACCGGTTGAAGCAGCTAGTTCGTCCAGTTCGGTCTCTGTCGGCCAAGAAGGCCACTCATGATCGAGAATCCACTGCTTGATGGGCCACAAACTCAGTTTCATCCGGCGCGGCTCACCGTCCTTCGCTGTTCCAGGCTGACTGCTGTAACATCTCAAGAACGTTCGATCTGTGCTCAGAATGGAGCGCACTGAAGATCATCGTTAGTCACCTAATGCACAGCGAAGAAGAAGCTTTAGCTTTAGCTTCTCAAGTGCATCGCTGGGTGTCATCGAGTGAGAGAACCGCGAGCTATAGCTAATGACATCTTGAGGGAAGAGGCGAGTAATGCATCTAGTCGAGAGGATTCAACTTACTAGGAAGGCCGCTCCATTGTGTACGGCTTGCGATGCTCAGTAGAGTCATGTTGGAGTTGGATACAATTTCGCAGCTAGGAAGGCTCGTTTTGCGTCCGTCTCGCAAAGTAGAGAAGCAAGTGATGGTGAAGGTGTTAAGATCTCAATGCCACCAAACAACGTCTAGACGCGTCGCGCTTGCTAGCCGAGACCCGCGACCGTGCGCAAATTCACCAGCCACAGCTTAACAGATACAGGATCGCATTGACTCGCGACTCACCAGGACGAAGCCAAAGTGAACCGAGTGTGCCACTACTTTTGCTGGATGAATTGTCACAAGAACCTATTCGGTTCTTTTAGTTTGGTGACATACTACTTCTACGTTCCATCTTCTGTACACACCCTATGGCTGACCCGGCCACACAGCATCCGCAATGCTCCTCACGAGCTGCAGCTTCTTGCGCATATCCTCATAGCCCAACGAGTTGCCCTCCGCGTGCGATGCAAACCCGCACTGCGGGCTGACACAGCACTGCTGAATTGCATCCTCGCGAGACTGCCCGGTGCCCTTTGCAATCCAGTCAGCAGCCTGGTTGACACGAGCAATCATCTCATCCTTGTTCTCAAGCTCAGGGAACTTCGAAGTGATGACGCCGAGAACAACGTTCTTGTTCTTGGGCAGGTGCGCGAGAGGCTCGAAGCCTCCGGCGCGGGGTGTGTCGTATTCGAGATAGTAGGTGTCGACGTTCAGATCCTGCTAATGTGAGCAACAGGGTCTGCTATGTAGCGTTGAGTTCGCGTACCTGAAACAGCTTCTTGGCGATATTGTCGTAGGCGCCTTCTGAGAAGTGACGGCTCCCGACGTAGTTGCCTCTGCACAGGTGGATACCGAGGTGCATGTCCGATGGGCGCTCGAAGCACTTGTTGTAGAACTTGACGTACGAGTCGAACATCTCGTCGGCTGTCTTGCTGTTCTCCTTGTCTGCAGCCCAGCCTTCCAGCATGTCCTTCGAACAGAAGTACGCCAGGTTGGGGTCGTCGATCTGGATGTTCCTGATACCTTGCGAGTGCAAGATCTTCAGCTCCTCCTGGTATGCCTTTGCAACATCCTCAAAGTACTCCTCGTCATTCGCATACACCTCCTTGGGGAAGCTGCGCCCATTCAAATAGCGGAAGTGGTACCAGCTGGGGGAGATCAGAGTGATTTTGATGTTCTTCCACTCGCTCTCGGGAAGCAAACTCTTCATGAGATCGACCTCGTACTGGTTGCTCGACTTGCCGGTGTGGCTGATCTTGTCAACGCAGACAGTGACGTGGTTGGGAACCTCCTTGGCTTCCATGAAAGACTTGACATCAGGTGCGTAGGGACGGAAGATGCCAGCATCGTAGCCCTTCAGAACACCAAGTTGAAGCTCCTTCATGCCGTTTAGGGTCTCGAAGAAGGTGCCCCAGAACATGTGCCTTCATAATGTCAGCTGGAGAAGCCAGTACATGAAGTATGCCACTGACCTAGTGTATTCTCCACTGGACACAACCTTGAGACCGCAGTCCTGCTGGAACTTCACAACCTCCGCAACCGCCTTCTTCTCGAGGGGAACCAAGTCCTCTGGCTTCGCCCTTCCTGCGGCAACATCGTACCTCTTCTCAACGAGCTCCTGGGGACGGAGAAGAGAGCCTACGTGCTCGGCACGGAAAGGTGGGCTTCTCTTGGGGGACGACATGTTTAGTTGCAATTTGTGATGTCAGGAGAAAGGAGTCGGTTCAGACGAAAGCTGCTACAAGCCTTGCCCCTCTCTAGGTGCCCCGCATGCACCCTGAATCGGGCGCTCATCCTGATCTGTGGAGCATTTCAGCCTTGACACTCAAGCTCGGGTGCCGCGCTCGGGTAAAGGAGATGGGCAACTCAGAAAGCCTTCGATTGGAGGAGGCAATGCTGCAACGGCGCTGTGGGACGTGGGATGCTGACTTCCGCATATTGAGCTATGGTGGGGCTTCCAGGCCGACATTTGTATGCAGCATCCTATGCCCCACATCTCTTCGGCAGACACCTCCTGTCGGCTCGTACTCCATCTTCGTTGTGCACGGCAATCGTGTGCGATCACGTATGTTGCTTGCCGATACCGCTTGACAAACGAGACAAAGCTGCTGGCCACTTGCTCCCACATCATCGTCGTAGAGTTTACTACGTCACTGTACCACGACCAACACCGCAAGATGCGCTTGTTCCTGTGTTGCGGCGTATATATACATGTACCGTTCACAAAGAAAGAAGAGCTTACACACATACCTGGCACTGCCGCGCACGAGCTGGGTCAGCAAACAGCAATTGACCCTCGAACAGGCCAGGCGCGAGATTCGAAGACATAAGTGGAAGCAGAACACCACGCCAAGCCTCACTCGACGATGACGACAGCACACACATTGTACGGATATAATGCAGATTGCAAGGGTCTTTCCTGTCAGCAACGAATGAATGGCCTGCATTATCCGCGGCGAAGCATTAACGCCGCTGTCGGGCAGAGCTACCCCGCCAAGCGGGATGCATACAAATGTCGCAACATCTCGCGCCATTGAGGCTCTCAAACGTCTTTTCGACTTCCCAAACCACTCTACCCTTCTTCAGACAATCTAAACATCGACAACAACACTCACAATGACTCGCGTTCTGCTTACTGGAGCAAGTGGTTTCATCGCTGCACACACTTTGGACATTCTCCTTGAGCGTGGCCATTCAGTCGTGGGCACAGTCCGCTCACAAGAGAAGGCCGATAAGATCAAGGCGCAATACAAGGGAAAGTACGAAGATAAGCTCAGCTTTGCCATTGTTCCGGATATTGCACAGCCCGGAGCTTTCGATGAGGCCGTCAAGTCAGACCCTCCATTCGAGGCCGTCCTACACACGGCCAGTCCGTTCCACTTCAACGTCACCGATGTCCAGAAGGTAAGATCTTCGTAGGTACTGTCGAAGCTATCGCTGACCTTTGTAGGACCTCCTCGACCCCGCAGTCATTGGTACAACCGGCATTCTCAAGTCCATCAAGAAGAGCGCGCCATCAGTAAAGCATGTCGTCATCACATCCTCGTTCGCCGCCATCATCCAGGCCGACAAGGGCTTCTGGCCGGGCCACGAGTACTCAGAGGCCGACTGGAACCCCATTACCTCCGAGCAAGCGACCGAGAACCCCATGCTCGGCTACCGAGCAAGTAAGACCTTCGCCGAGAAGGCAGCCTGGGAGTTCCTCGAGAAGGAGAAGCCCAACTTCACCATCTCCACCATCAATCCCCCGATGGTATTCGGGCCCATCGTCCACGCGCTCGACAGCCTCGACAACCTGAACACATCAAACGAGCGCATCCGCAATGCTGTGCAGGGCAAGTTCAAGGACGAGATCCCTCCCTCGGGCGTGCACTTCTGGGTCGACGTGTAAGTTTCCTCAAGCCAGAAAAGATAAGTATAGTAAACTAAGGAGTACAGTCGAGATGTCGCAGAGGCACACGTGAGCGCGTTCGAGAAGCCCGATGCTGCGAACAAGCGCTTCTTCGTGACTGCTGGCTACTTCTCCAACAAGGAGATCACTCAGATCATCAAGAAGAACTTCCCACAGTACAAGGATCTGCCCAGCGACTCGACGCCCGGCGGTGACTACCCTGAGGGCACACCGGACAAGGGCCTGTACACATACAACAACAAGCGCTCGATTGAGGTGCTAGGCTTGAAGTACAAGTCGCTGGAGCAGTCCATTGTTGACTCGGTGAAGTCCTTCCAGGCGAAGGGTTTGTAGGTACACAGTGTCACGAAGGCTGTTGGAAGGCGAGATGCGGATGGAGATAGCATTGATAGACTGTAAACTACGTCTAGATGATGTGGATCGTCAAGAACATCGTTCAAAACCTGTGACAGAGCATGTTAGCGTATGTTGCCAAATGTCGATAGACAACAGTGAGATGTGGAGGGTAATCAGCCTGTTGAGCTTGAAATTTTTTGAACTTCATCGCCGTTTGGCTCGGAAGTTATCGTTTGAAGTAGTTGATCATCATAATGCGGGAGAACAAGAAGGTTGTGTACTTACATTTGGGTATCGCTCAGCAGGTCGCACGCTTGAACGCTTCAAAGGTAGTCAAATCCATAGTGAATGCAGGCGCTGGAGCTTCGCACCGGTGCGCGAGCGACACCAGTATAGAGTCTCATGCGCAAACGCAGCATGTGAAGCTAGGCCATCGTTGCAGCCGCTGTTACGACGCCCAGCCACGTGGTGTCTTCGAATCGTATCATACCGGGCTAGGTTTCCCCAACGTCTAGGGAAAGCGAAGGTCTTGCCTTAAATCAATTTCATACGCTTCTCAGGTGACATGGTGGTGTGCAGTGTGGAGTTGAAAGGAGGAGAAAGTGTGTCGAAGAAGAAAAGTGTCAGACCGGATAAAATAAGCTACCGTCGTCCGTGGTCGCTGCTGCCCCACCAGACCAGCCGTCGCCAACAAGACGGCCTTCTGACTGTGCCCAAACAAGCCCAACTTTTGACAACGCCAGCCCCTCAGCCTTTTTGCGCAGCCTCAGCAATACCCTTCTCTGTCAAATTCCACCGCTTCGAGCTTCAAATTCAGCAAGATGTGTATGTTATTTGTACCCCGCATCGAGCATGCCACAGACTGACAGCAAGAAGCTTTCGAAGAAGTCGGCAGTATGTACTCCGCAAACCACGACGCAAACGCATTTGAACAGCTAGACCTGTGCGCTGCATAATGAACTGCGGCTGATTCCGAACAGAGCAGTTCGTCGAGTACTATTACAAGACGTTCGATGAGAACCGCGCTGCTCTCGCCCCGCTCTACGTATGCGCACTACACGCACGACTTAGGGGACGCAATGGCTGATAGCTCCGGATAGCGCGACCACTCCATGCTTACATTCGAGGCCTCTGGTATCCTCGGCGCAGCGGCCATCGTTGAGAAGCTCCAGGTGAATATGGTTCCAGGCTGAAGGCAGACTTGGCTGACATGCGCAGAACCTGCCCTTCCAGCAGGTCCAGCACCGCACCGACACTCTCGATGCCCAGCCCTCCGGCCAGAACGGCGTTCTCGTCCTAGTTACCGGCGCACTCCTCGTACGTACATGAAGAACCGCTGGGGCGACACGACTAACAGCACCAGGTCGAGGGTTCAGAGAGGCCCATGAGCTTCACCCAGGCATTCCACCTCCAGCAGGACGGTGGCAGCTACTACGTCCTTAACGACGTTTTCCGCCTCGTATACCCTGCCGCGTAAATGTCAGCCTAGCGGTTGAGACGATTGACGACGACATTTTGTTTTGGAGCATTTTCGCGGGGACGGCATGGCAAGGGGTAGGAAACGGTGGAGGAACAATTGCTTGACACGGTCGTGGGCATGGGCATTGGATGCTGTGTCGACGACGGTCTTGGGACACTGACGATATGTAGCACCGCTAGATTGGCTGCAATGCATGTGCGTTTACACAACCATCCTTCTTCAGCCTCTCGGCTCGTCCCGCGAGGATGTCCGCTGTTCTCATCCGAATTGGAAACCTTTTCCGGTCATGTGATGCGTCATGCTGGTGGGGATGAGACCTTAGCCGCAGATGAGCTGTCTTCTCCGCGCCCGCGTTCCATTGCCGAAGCTCCAGATCGGAGCTTTAACATCATCGCCATGGTTTCTTTCCGCGGCAACTCTCCACGCGCTTTCTTTCCACTTACCTCTCTGACTTGCTTTGATTGTTCACCCCCAAAAGTTTCCTGAGTATTCAATCTGCAATTAGCGTCTCTTACCTCACAATGGCATTCGTGCAGAAAGGTCTCAAGAACATACTCCAAAAGAACCCCAATGATGTGGTCATCCTCTCAGCACTGCGAACGCCCGTAACACGGGCGAAGAAGGGAGGCCTGCGCGATGCCTACGACCACGAGTTGCTCGGCGCGGTACATCACACCGTCATACCAACAGGACAATGCTAACGACGTCAAGGTCCTCAAAGCCACGATCCAGAAGTTTCCCAACCTTGACCCTGCGAAGATAGACGATATCTGCGTCGGCACGGTGCTCGCAGAGCTCGGCGGCTCAAAGGCCGGACGTATGGCAGCGAACCACGTCGGCATCCCTACCACCACATCCTTCAGCACCGTGAATCGGGCGTGCGCATCGGGCCTGAGCGCTATCACAAGCATAGCGAACAGCATTGCGGTGGGTCAGATCGATGTCGGCATCGCAGGCGGCATGGAGAGCATGACACGCAACTACGGGTCGCGCGCGATCCCGACAGAGCTGTGGCCCGAGATGAAAGACAGTCCCGTCAAGGAAGCGCGAGAGTGCGTAATGAACATGGGCATCACATCGGAGAACGTAGCCGCGCGGTACGGCGTCAGCCGCAGCGACCAAGATGCCTTCGCGCTGTCATCCCAACAGCGCGCCGCCCATGCGCAGAAGAGCGGCTTCTTCGACTCGGAAATCGTACCCGTGACAACGCGCTGGATCGAGCCCGAAACCCCCGAGAACGCACAGAGCGTCACCGTCACAAAAGACGACGGCATCCGGCCCACCACCACGCTCGAGAAGCTCAGCGCCATGAAGCCAGCGTTCAAGAGCGATGGCACGTCCACCGCAGGAAACTCAAGCCAAGTCTCCGATGGCGCGTCCGCGGCGCTGATGATGCGCCGCAGCGCCGCCGCACAGCTCGGTCTGAGCGACGCCATCATTGGGAAGTGGGCCGGCACGCAGGTCGTCGGGTGCGCGCCGGACGAGATGGGCGTTGGGCCTGCGCTGGTGATTCCCAAATTGCTCGATTATGTCGGTGTTAGCAAGGAGGAAGTCGATGTCTGGGAGATCAACGAGGCGTTCGCCTCGCAGGCGCTGCATTGCATCAGGGTCTTGGGGCTGGATGGCAATATGGATAAGATCAACCCGAACGGTGGTGCTATTGCGCTGGGGCACCCGCTGGGTGCGACGAGTGGGCGGATGCTGGCGACTATGCTGCATGAGATGGGGAGGAATGGGATGCAGGTTGGTGTTATGTCCAAGTGCATTGGGACGGGGATGGGCATGGCTAGCCTGTTTGTTAGGGAGTAGACAGGTAATGGAACCAAGAGGTGAACCTAGTTGAAGGAAGATATACCAAATGTTCAGACTTTTGTCTATGGTTGGAAAACCTGGGTATCTGATAATCCTGAACTCCACCCAATGCAACGCTATTCATTCTCAGTCGTCGTCGGCACTCTTGCCTTTGCTCTTTTTCTTCGCGCTGCGTGATGCAAGCAGTTCGTCCAGATAACTTGTCGGCTTAGCTCTGCTCTTCTTGACGCGCTTCTTCGGCTTCAGGTCAATATCGTCGTCTGAGTCGTGTTTCGGTTGTTCTGTCTGTCCTTCTGCCTCTTCGGCGGCATCATCTTGTGGAACTTCTGGCTTATCGCCTTCCATGGTCTGTTTGGTTGCAGCTTGGACACCGCTCTTCTTTTGGGCGACGCTGTTGTTTCGTTTCCCTCGCGAAGCAATGGTCGCAGCTCTGCTCTCCTCTTCGTCGTCGCTCTCTTCAACCTTCTTCTCCTCCTTTTTCTGCTGCTGCTGCTGCTGCCATGCTGGTTGCTGGCGCGCGCTGGCTCGTTCTGCTTCTTGCTTTGCGGCCAGGTGAGCTTTTGCGCGCTTCTTGCCGATTAGTTGTTCGAGAAGCTTGTCGTTTGACGTTGGTGCTCGTCTTGTGAAGGTTCCATCTGCTATATCTTTGGGGATCGCGCCACCTACGCCCAATCTGATGGAATTAGCTCAGTCGTTGTGATCGCCAGATGAGATCGCACCTGTCGTGCCCAAAGTCGACTTGCTTGAGGTCTGCATCATCATCCTTGGTGTCTTCTGAAACGTGACTCGTGGAAGGTGTGCTTGGTGCATCGCCCATCCATGAGCTTAACAACTTTGAACTTTTTGCGCTCGCGAGACTGAACTTGTTGCCCAGCACGTCGTCGAAGTTGTCTTTCTTTGCCATTGCGGTCCTAGCTCTTTTGTTGGGTGGTGTATTATTGTACCTCTTCTACCCGATCTCTGTATGAGGTAACTTCCCGGCCGGCGCAGAAGAAGATTAATCGGGACCCTCTCAAAACCTCCGTGACAAAAACGTCCGTGCGCCTAGCATCTGCACGTCGACCTGAGACGTCCAGCATAGCAACCTCAGCTCCATCCCCTCCTCTCCATACACACAGAGACGAGCGCGTGTCACCTCCCACAGACACCATGTACAATATCGCCCGCGCCAGTCGGCCGATGGCCAGCGCCGTCCGCGCAGCCTACGTGAGTGCGCGAGAGCTGCGGATGGGCCAAACAGCCTCTGCCGCCAGCCTGCATTGCGATTGGGGACGCAGCTAACAAGGGAGACAGACACCGCTGAGGCAGTCGACCGTCCAGCAGAAGCGCTGCCTGTCGATACACGAATACCGCTCCGCTGCGCTGCTCGAGCAGGTACGCTAGCCCTAACCCTGAGCCACGAGCTCTGTCGCAACTAGAGGAGGATGCTAACACGCCCAGTACGGCGTCGGCGTGCCCAAGGGCGGTGTCGCGACCAACGCTGCTGAGGCCGAGAAGATCGCCCAGGACATCGGCGGTGACGATGCTGTCATCAAGGCCCAGGTCCTCGCTGGTGGCCGTGGAAAGGGCACCTTTGACAACGGCTTCAAGGGCGGCGTGCGCGTCGTCTACAGGTACGGGCTATGGTCTGTGGGCGTACACAAGGGAATACTGACGCTTCAAGCCCCCGCGAGGCCTCCATCCTTGCCGACCAGATGATCGGCCACAAGCTCATCACCAAGCAGACCGGAGCCGCAGGTCGTCTCTGCAACGCCGTCTACATCGTCGAGCGCAAGTTCGCTCGCCGCGAGTTCTACCTGGCCATCCTCATGGACCGCGCCAGCCAGGGCCCCGTCATCGTCGCCTCGAGCCAGGGTGGCATGGACATCGAGACCGTCGCCAAGGAGCACCCCGAGGCCATCATCACTACCCCGATCGACATCCACGTCGGCGTCACTGACGACATCGCCCGCAACATCGCGACCGAGCTCGGCTTCTCCGAGCAGTGCATCGAGGACGCCAAGAACACCATCCAGAACCTGTACAAGGTCTTCACCGAGCGCGATGCCACCCAGATCGAGATCAACCCGCTCTCCGAGACCACCGACCACCAGGTCCTGGCCATGGATGCCAAGCTCGGCTTCGACGACAACGCCGACTTCCGTCAGAAGGAGGTCTTCGAGTGGCGCGACGTCACCCAGGAGGACCCCGACGAGGTCAAGGCCGCCAAGGTCGGGCTCAACTTCATCAAGCTCGACGGCGACATTGGCTGCCTGGTCAACGGTGCCGGTCTGGCCATGGCCACCATGGACATCATCAAGCTGAACGGTGGCGCGCCCGCCAACTTCTTGGATGTCGGAGGAGGTGCCACCCCTGAGGCTATCCGCCAGGCGTTCGACTTGATCACCTCGGACCCCAAGGTCACTGCCATCTTCGTCAACATCTTCGGTGGTATCGTCCGCTGCGACGCTATCGCCAAGGGTCTGATCCAGGTCGTCGAGAGCATGAACCTGAAGACTCCCGTCATTGCTCGTCTGCAGGGTACCAACATGGAGGCGGCGCACAAGCTGGTAAGTCGAGCGAAATGTGGATGAGGCCGCAGGCCTCATCCACTGCTTTATATCAACCCTGTCTCTCGGAGAATACGCGCTAACAATCCCCAGCTCAACGACTCTGGTCTCAAGATCTTCTCCATCGATGACCTGCAGGCCGCCGCCGAGAAGTCGGTGCAGTTCTCCAAGGTTGTCAAGATGGCCCGCGACATCGACGTCGGCGTCGAGTTCACCCTCGGTATTTAAGCTCCTTCTCTTGGCAGCTCAGATCCCTCACACCTACCTCCCACACCCTGAATCTACTCGATTGAGAGCCCGGCATGCAGTGACATGATGGTGCATTGCCATGTTGATGCATTGCCATGCACGGGCTGTTGTATCATTGTATAGTCCGAAAGTATTACCCATGTTTTAGTGCAACGAGCGCGTGTTAAGCGCCGGTTTACATAAATGCATGATGTTCAAGTCTCAACCTCTGCTTTTGCCTGGGCCTGCTTCTGGCCCTGTTCTGTTTGAATCCATGCGAATGTGCGGTGTTAAGCCTTGCGATGCGAGTTAAACCCCGTGCTGCGTTCCGTTACCATCGAGTCTAGCTGTCGCGACTTTCTAGAAGATTAGCTGACGCTTTTTGATGATCACCACTAGGCCTGTAGCGCATACTTCGACCAACCGCGAAGGACGGAGACAGGAGGCGGGACATAGCGGCGACTTTAGGATTATTTCGACGCAGTGAATATCCACAGCAACCAGAAGAAAACAGACATGATTGAGAAGCTGTTGAGTTTCAGTAAGCGGTATATATCTAGATTCAACGTGGCTCAAGAGCATGATCCGCATCGTTGACCATTTTCGTTTCCTCAGGAAACGTCGGGGATGTTTAATTGCGACACACGCATGCAGAGTAGCAATGCTGAGCGTGTGATGATGTCGGTTTCTTGGAGTGGGGTTTTGCACAAAGCACACAGACATCGTCGTTGACGAATTTAGTTCTGACCTGGACAAAGACCCGATCTTCCTTGACGTTTGGATGTGCACACTTGCTGTGAGGCAGTTGCAGAGAACTTGCACGCGCACACATAGCTCTGATATCTTATACGTAAGTCCGGAACAGACAACTCCATACACCAACCCAACCCATCCGTTATTTTGGAATGAGTGATAGAAGAACAGTCGATCTATAGTCCGTTACAAAGATGCTTCGCGCGACAGACACCCGAGCACAAAATCATGCTGTAATCTTCACGGGTTTCTTGTAGCAGAGACAGGGGAGCCATAAGTTGCTTTCTAAGTTGACTTTTGAGACTTAGGCACCAAACAGTTCCTAGGACTGTCGTGCGTTCTCTTGTTAGGAGCAGAAAAAGACAGTATATCTCTCTTCAGTGTTGCTTTTGGAAAAAAGGGACAGAGTATGGTGCGGTAATGAGGAGAGAACCGTGGATTATGCAAGCTGTGTAGCTTACTAGTCGACCTGAGAAGGCGGAGAAGGGAGGGCGCTTGCAAAGCATTGATTTTGACCTTTTGACATGCATGCATGTTGCTGGCGTGCAATGCGATTCTTTGCACACAGAACATGGACTGAAAGCCATGTAGTTTCAGAAGGTAGAAGGGAGATCATGGATTCCATACCCCAGTGTCCTTGGATGGGATGAAAGGAGAAAAACTGGAACTCCATGTGCATCAGGTTAACTTCTTTTGAGATAGGTGAAGGGCAGAAGACATGTGTCAAAATTTCATGGATTTTAGAGATACAGACAGGTCATAGAATCTTGCCAGCGGAGTCTTGAAGTACAGAGGCCAGCGTGGAGATGACTGTATAACGGTAGACCAAAGAACACATATTATATGTACCAGGTCCTTGCAAAACTGGGTCCAACGTCATGCATGTTCTTGTCCGGGTAAACATCTACTTCCAAACATAAGCGCGTAGCCATACAGCTGCACAGGTAAGAGAAAATTCATACTCCATACCGTTGTCACGGGATTTCTGAAATAATATGATGGAGCCGCGCACTTCATGGAACTATCTTGAACGTATTGGAGGACATGGAGAAGAGACAAATGCGCCTCAAACTTCGGGAAGCAAACGACAAGACATAGAGGTGTGGGCTTGAGTTTTGGATCAGCAGAAGCAGTCGTCTTAAGATCAGGTGATATTTGTATATCGCGGACAGAGGAGCTATAGCAAAGAATCAACATCTTTGATAGTGAACCTGTAATGGTGGAAGCGAAAACAGTTACTCCATGTCTTGCATCATGGGAGTTTCCATGGATCGAACACAGAGTCTACGGACAGAGTGGTGGGTGCTTTTGAAAAGTAGAATCAAAGGTTCCATGTGACGTGGCTACCCTTTGTTTCGAAGGCCAGATACCAACAACTACATGCAGACTCGTGGATGTCTTTTTCGGCAAAGACAGAAGCAGATAGACATGTTTTGTTTAGGTGTCTATTTTCGACTCCAGAATTTGGTGTGATAAGGAAAAGGCTACTCCGTGCCTCAGAAGCGGACTATATCGTTTGACACGGGATTGAGGATGTACCCTTGGTGACATGCACTCTGTTGTTCTTGGCTTGAATAGACTGGACACAAATCCACGCATGTGAGCAACCAGAATAATAGATGGCGACCCGAGTTCGTAGTTCCTTCTACTATCAACATAGTCCAGGAGTTGAACGAGAAAGGTTATATCTCAAGGGTAAAAGCAAGGATTTTCATAAGCGGAATTGCAGTTGACTGGGAGCAAACAACGACACGGCTGGTCGTCAGCATATTGAACGGCAAAGACGCGTACGCTCAATTGACGCTTGGCTTCTGGATTCTGAAGAACAGACAGAAATCTCATGTTAAGTATATGAGATCGTTTTGGAGCCGAGACAGGCGAGTGGTGATGAGAAGTAAGGTAGCACATAATGGACGGACTTCCATACCCAGACGGGGGGGCTGAGAGACAAACGGTCGATATGGTTCAGGAGCCATTTTGGTATTAATTCAAATGCAATAGGATGCAGAAGATCTTGCAAAGTGTATGTTGAGGTAGTGTGCCGGGTGGTATTACTTGTGAACAGTGGAGCCGACGATAGATTGAAAGCGGTATATTGTATCCAAGAGCTGTATTAGCCAAGCAACTATTCTTCAAGGGTACTATGCGATGAGTGTGCAGGGAATGTAGTGACTGGGTTGGACGGATCAGCTGACTACGATTCTGTCAGAATGACACCCAAGCATGGATCAGGCACTTACTGCGGACCATCGCTTGGACGATGACGAAAGAATCGGTCCGAGGTAGAGGACGCTGAGGTCTATTAAGCTCGATGCCTTGCTCCACGTCTAACACGATGTTAGTACAAGACGAGACTATGGAAGGGACGACCCGGAAAGGTGAGAGCAGAAGTGCTTACCATGGTCTTCGACTCGACGGCTTCTGCATTTGTAGAGACGCCACAGCAAGATGCCGAGTGGCACACATGTAGCCAATAGCGTGACGAAGGCGATGATAGCTTCGACAGACCAAGGCATGGTAGCTGCTGGATTCGAGAGTTCGATAGTGAACAAAAAAACAAGGACGCCATCTTGCTGAAATTAAGTAGCTCGAGTTACGATTGTGTGAGAAGCACGGCACGAGTCAAAGAGGCGCAGAAGCATTTTGTGAGTCTGTTACAATTCTGTATTGCGATTCTGTTCACGGCTCCTCATTGGCTGCATGGCTTTACGATTCTGTAAAGGAGCGAGGCGAATCCTTGCGCGCGGGGCCAAGATTGCGGTTTTGTATCGTTGGCTATCTCCTGGAGTCTGCATACGTCCCTTACCGGTATGACGGAACGTAGTAGGCAGATCGTGGCCGTGCTCGCGTTTTTGCGATTGTGTACGGGCGAGGCTGAGACTGTGACCGCGGAAACAAAGGTTTACGATTCTGTAGCCGCTGCTGATTGGAGTGATGCGGGGAGGTGGGGCAACAGCCAGCGTCACCCTGCGCCAACGCAGATACCTTCAGCGGCCATTTTCAGCTCACAAACTTGCAGAATCGCAGAACCAATCTCGTGCATCGATAGTCTTCCTGGTCTTCGCATGATGCGGTCGACGCTAGATGCGCCGCAATGCAACGGTGAGGCAGCCGTTTCAGCCTTGCCAGCCTATGCAGCTGCAGTATAAAGACGCGCCGTGATCCAGTCTCACTCGAGCGTCATCAAGTGCATCGTTCACTCCATCTTCCAGTCTGTCGTCTGATTCATCGTTGAATTCAATATGTCCAAGAGAATTGTCAAGTCGTCGAAGAAGCCCCGGGAAAACCCTCGCGGGCGAAAAATTGCCGAGGCGGACTGGGACAAGCATCGTGACAAGATCCTGCACCTCTGGCTCAAAGATGGTGACGAAGGGAGGACGTTGGACGAGATTGTAGATATCATGACCAGGGACCATGGATTTGTTGCGACGTAAGTTTCGCAAAAAGCACAGTCGTTTGTTTGAATGCTTATTAGATTTACAGAACTGCTCAATATCATAACCGCATTGTCAAGAAGTGGCTCATTCGGAGGAACATCACCAAGAGGGATTGGCACAAACTCTTTTGCGAAGACCAACTGCGAAGACAAGCGGGTAAAAGCACGACTTTTCGGTTCAACAACCGCTTGATCCCCGCCGAAACAAAGGAGAGAGAATGGGCACGTTATGCATTCTCTGCAGAGTCTGAGATTCCGGGTAGGTTGTTCTGGAGGACTCCAGTGATGTATGTTTCACTGACGATAGCAGATCTGAGTCCGCTACCTAATGCTTTCGAGTTCGAAGACGACAACATACCAAATACCTCCTACCTCGACGAGCACAACCTCAACAATATTGCAACAATCATGGTCATGACACGCTCACCCACACAAACTAACATCATCCCCTCATCAGCTCTGGATCTCAGTGGCGTTCGGCCGTTTTCTTGGGGCCTGAGGATGAATTGGAAGATACTGACTCAGGCTATGGGTACCGATAACCAGATCATCCGCCCTTGGGAGCCAGATCGCAACCGACTAAGCGCCATGTTCTACCCTCGATATCGGGCTTCTAACACTGTTACTTCAGTAGGAGGAACCCTAAGCCTTCAACACCTCATCTCGTCCGTTATAAACGGTATTGGGTGTGCTGCGATCCCAAAACCTATCGGCGTCTATGTATGGCTGGCCAGCCTACCCAGAAAACACGTCCTGGATATCCTCTGGTCGCTTCCCGCTGAGACTGTTGAGATCATATGCCAGAGGATCCGTAACGCGGCTGCAGCTGCAGGTCTCATGGGTGAAATCGAGTGTGTGCTTGATCTCGAGCAGACCCTACGCAAGACTAGAGCATTAACAGCGGATGAAGTGGCAGCTTGGTTTCGTAAATTGCCGACCCTATGCGAATTTGCCGTTGCAGAGACTTTGGTGAGATACGCAACCCAATCGACTCGTGATCCAGGTCTGATCTTACGACACGTTCTCGGTATCATACCGTTGAGGCGAACCCCGGATCGACAGCGTTTGATGTGGATACTTCTTGAAGCCGGAGCAATACCTACAGTGGACTGCTTTTTCGAAGTGAAAGAGGATGCCCTGAGTCTGGACAGACTTCTCCTACTTGGACATAACGACATCCTTCACTGGGTGAAAGCCGGATTACTCGATAGCTTCGTGTCTAAGTATTACTTACCTAATGGAGCATGCACGAAGGCCATCGCATGGGTTCTGTCCAAACTCCGGGAGTCGAATTACCGACGACAAACAGAAGGCAAATGGACCGACGACGAGGTATCCATTGTCCACAGCTCTCTTTCGAAGGCCTTCAGAACTTCCCTGAAACACTCACTGCGATATCATTTGGAGATTATCTTCGAATTTTGCTGTCAGCTGAACTTCCAACCAACATTCTCCCAGGCTGATTGGGAGCTGAACCAAAAAGTCCTACTCACATGCCATGCCGGAGATTTTTCAGCCGCCATCACTGTCTCAAAGCTTCTCCCCTCAAATACTCCGTATTGCCCAAAGGGGATGCCAACCGATTTGCGTACAGCCATTCTATCGAATGACTGCCGCCTGGTTTCCACTTTTCTCGAAAGGGCAGCTCATAGATTCGATGAAGAAAATTTAGAAGTTGCTCTACGTGCGGGCAGTGATGAAGTTGCAGCCTTGATTGCATCACAAGGAGCTTGCGATGAAACCGCAATCTCAAGGGTATTATTGAGTGGGAGAACGCGTGTTGCGGACCTCATTACGACTTCACATTCACACCTGGTCGACGCGTTGCAGGATACGCATTCGAAGAGCGACTTCACAAATCTGGAGGATTGGATGCATCGCAGCCGGAAGCATGAAGGATGCACTCTTTTTCCTTGCAACATATTCGGACGAGATGCGCTGGCAGTCCAACTTTTTCTACGTGTTCTAAGTTATCGCGCGATCCATCGGCGCGACATCGAGCTGCTTGATTGGCTTTGTAGGCAAGGCCTAGCGCTTGGAAGTCTTTGCGTTGGTGACGGAATTATGACTGTTCCCCGCTTACGAGACAAGCTCGTCGATCGATGGTCTGAAAGCGAATACGGTTGCATGCTTCCTTCACTTCTCGAGGTTGTTGCTGGGCAAGAGGATCCAGTCATGTTGCAGTATTTCATGTCTGCCAGTCCGGCGCAGGGAAACTCACGCGCATTGCTACACGCAGTGAAAGCCGGGGCACACATGGCTATAGGTGAACTGCTTCGGTACGAAGAACGTCACAGTATGGATACGAAGCGCACACAATATGGCTGTGCTGCCCTGCGAGTTGCGATCCGAAACCACAACTACACTCTTGTCAAGATGCTAGCCAAAGTTACGGACATACATGGTCTCGAGCACGTCAATGAGAAAGAGGACGTTTTAGATTGGCTGGACCCTCTTGGTGAAGCTGTTCTTCGAGATGATCTCGACGCAGTCGAAATATTGCTCAATCACGGAGGTGACCCCGATGCAGTAGTTGCTTTCGAGGGTCTCCAGCAACATACTCCACGAACGTCCAACAACAGCGTTCTGTACCGGATGACACCCTTGTTGGTGGCTATCGATCTAGGGAGCTGTGCTATGGTAGAATATCTTTTGGTGCATGGAGCGAGCATTGACCGAGACCTGGACATGGGGTTGCTGAGGACACCGTTACAAAGAGCTGCTGAGATTGGTGACTTCGATATGGTCCAATGCCTGATCGAGAAGGGAGCCACTCTCGACACCATACCCGCATACGGCGGCGGTACCGCGCTTCAATTGGCTGCTATGAGTGGTCACGTCGGCATTGCAACGTTGTTGATCGAGCACGGGGCTGATGTCAACTACCTTCCTGCGAGAGGTCCCGGACGAATGGCCTTCGAAGCCGCTGCAGAGTGGTGTCGTCCAGATATGATGTACCTGCTTGTGCAGCATGGCGTCCAACTCGATCTGGAAGTGGTCGGGGAATTTGAAGAGGAATTCAAAACTGATGATCCAAAGGATGTGGATATAGGCATTGAGTACCGATGGCGTACTGTGCGGAAGGTGCAAACCCAATACGAACGTGCGATCAAGTTTGCAGAAGAGCGGGACGAATACGCATCGAAAAGGATCGTGCAGAACTTGTGGGATAAGTTTTGCGGCCAGCAGATGCCAGTTTTCCTTGACTTCGAGGCATAAGCTCAATTGCTCCTGTCGTCTAACTAGCTTCTTCGCACACTCTTCATGTAGTTTCCATTGCTGTTCTGCAAAGATGTATTCTGTTGTCGCTGACAAAGAGGCAAGATTTCAACCAACACATACAGGGAAGTGCAGTGTAACCAAAACATTATAGAGGCGACATTACGCAACGCTCTGCTTTCGGTGGACGAATTCAGAAGCGCACGTGACAGTTGTTCTGTCAACTTCAGACACCATTGTGTTTTCAGACAGATGCTTTTGGTTTAGATCAGGAGAACCAAACATGACGCCGCGCATGAAGACTTCCCGAATACACGGACCCAGGCGTATGCAAAAAAGGAGGTAGAGAGCATGGCTAACACGCTCATGTACCTGCCCAACACACCGCAGCTTCCGAGAGAGGCACGGAACGGGCATACCGTCTTTGGATCTCAAGTATGAGACGCTTCCTCTGCTAACGCTCCAGAGTATGAGATAATCCCGCATTGAGAACTCGCAGACAGAGAAGGTAACATGTATCAGTCATACCAGCGTTGCGAGGTGCTGGCGCAAGCGCGCGTCGGAGAACAGCTTTAGTTTTCGAGATTCTAGGGTGAAGTCTCGCTAACTTTGGAGTAGAGAAGTAAATAAGGGCGGGGTGGTAATTGATTTCGGTTAGGGGGTGAGAGGTGAGTTGTAGAACGGAAGCAGTGAACGACGTTGGGTCTCCATATTGGGCTGCCAGTGGGTATCATATGCTTCGAAAATCAAGTGCGCAGCTCAGTCTTTCTGCACGTCTTCAGTCGTCTCCTCTGCCGCCTCAGGCTTCGCCTCAGCCTCCGCCTCAGGAACCTGCGCCTCAGCTCTACTGCTCCCTTTACCACCGTCTTCTGCATCCATGCCCAGCTCCATGCCAAGCTCATCCAAGAACCTCTCCGCCTTCCCCTTACTCCTCTTCTCGCGCATAAGCCTCTTCTTCTCCTCGACCATCCTCTTCCTCTCCTCGAGCTTATCTTTCCTCTCCTTCCTGACCCTTTCCGTCTCCTTGCGCTCCTTCTCGAGGTTACCCATCTGCTTCTGTCTCTCGACCTCATCCTGGTCAAAATACATGAACCCCGTTCCTCTCGTCCTGGCCTCCTGTCTGCCATCGAAATGCACTTCAGGCGGAGGCGTAAGCTCCTTGTCCCTCTTCGCCGCTAGTTCGGCCATCTGCTGCGCAATCGTCTCATCGGGATTAAACGCATTAGTCTGCACGGTATCGCCGTATATAATCTGCTCCGGGGCTTCAGGCCGTGCCGTAAACCGATCCGGCGCATCGTTCGCAAGCGTTCTCTTTCTCCTCTCCTCCCGCAGCGCCTCGGCCCGCGTCCCCTTCCGCGTCCGCCCAAACTCATCGACGTACTCGACCTCATCCTCGTCGGCGCTGCCGTCTTCGCTGTCCGACGACGACGCGTTCCCAGCGCCCTCCCTCTGGGCCTGTGCATCCGCCCACTTCTGGTCGAAGTCCACGCCGTACCGGTCGTCGATGTCTTCCACGTCCCCCCGTTTCAGCGCGTTGTAGAGCCGCGCTTTCTCCTCCATGCGCCGCTGTGTGCGCTTCCAGTGCGACGCATCTTCGTCTTTCTCGTCGGCGGTGCGGGTGCGGTGTTTCTGGGTTGCGAGATTCGCGTCGTCGAGGTCGGCGAGCGCGCGTTTCTTTACGTTTTTGTTGTGCGTCGTGAAGATGTCTTGTCTGTCTTTGTGGCGCGGGCGCGCGGGCGCGGGCTTATCGGCACCAGAGGAGGCTTTGATGAGGTTCGATAGCGTCGAGGAGAAGGCGACGGTGCTGCTGCTGGAAATTTCCTTGCGCTTGCTGCGCGCCGTATTCTTGGCGCCGTAGAGGTGGGCGTCTTTGCCGGAGAGGTGGTTGCTGGACATGCTGTTGGTGGGCACGTTGTTATTGGAGTGTTTGGGGAGACGCGACGCGGATGGGCGATGTCGGACCTGGCGTTGCATCATCGCGAGACGGCCCCGCTACCCCACGTCGAAAGATGCGAATCGGCCGCCGAGCGGCTCCGCAAGACGTGCATGGCTGATGACTGAACTTTTGAAGCTTTACGTAGCTTGACTTTTCTTCACCGAAGCTGGATAGAGCCAATTGACACCGCAGCCACCATGTCTCCTCCCCGTCAAGTCTTCATTGCTGTCATTGGTACGTACTGCTCTATTCACTCTACTTTGGACGAACAGTACTGACTCTCTCCAGGCGCCGGCGGCGTAGGAAAGTGCTTCCTGAACCAGCTCACAGGCCTCGCACAGCGCCTCTCCCAATCGCCCTCCTCGCCCTACTACCTCTCTCTGATCTGGCTATCCACATCCAAGAAGGCCATCTACCACTCCGACTACAAGTCGCTCTCCAACTGGGAGTCGGAGCTGCAAAACAACGCCAAGGCGACCCTGCCGCTGCCCCAGCTGCAGGACTACCTCGTCAAGGCGCCTGGCAAGGTCGTCCTCGTCGACAACACCAGCAACCAGGATGTCGCCGACGCGTACCCCAGCTTCCTCAAGAAGGGCATCAGCATCGTGACACCCAACAAGAAAGCCTTCAGCGGCAACCTGCAGCTCTTCAAGGACATCTTCGGCGCTGCGTCGAACGGCTCAGGCGGCGGTGGATACATCTTCCACGAGTCGTCCGTAGGCGCGGGACTGCCCGTGATCAGCACATTGAAGGACCTCGTCGAGACGGGCGACAAGGTGACCAAGATCGAGGGCGTGTTTTCAGGCACCATGAGCTTCCTGTTCAACAGCTTCCAGCCCACAGCCGGCGGCGGAGGCAAGTTCAGTGCCGAGGTCACGAGCGCAAAGGAGAAGGGCTACACCGAGCCCGACGCTCGCGACGACCTCAACGGCCTGGACGTCGCGCGCAAACTCACCATTCTGGCGCGTCTCGCGGGGCTGAATGTCGAGTCCCCGACGTCCTTCCCCGTGCAGTCTCTGATCCCCAAGGAGCTCGAGTCGTGCGCCTCGGGCGACGAGTTCCTGTCAAAGCTGCCCGAGTTCGACTCGCGCATGGACGACCTGAAGCAGGAGGCCGAGAAGGAGGGCAAGGTAGTGCGGTTCGTGGGATCCGTAGACGTGCCCAGCAACGCGGTCAAGGTCGGGCTGGAGAAGTTCGACAAGAGCCACCCCATTGCTGCGCTGAAGGGCAGCGACAACATCATCGCGTTCTACACCGAGAGGTACGGCGCCAACCCCTTGATCATCCAGGGCGCGGGCGCGGGTGGCGAGGTCACCGCTATGGGCGTTACCGCGGATCTCGTCAAGGTTCTGAGACTGCTGCAGTAGGATGAGGCGCGCATTGCTGTCAGCGCGGCACGACTGTAACGATAGAAATGAATCAAGACTTCCCGCTATGCTGAGTTGTGGCTTCTGGACGACATGCGAAGTGGTGTAGATCGAGGCGATGCTAGAAACGCGAGCAGCTGAAAGAAGCACAGTTATAGATTCCCACGACGGAACTTGACATGGAGCCAAGTCACGACGTACAGCCGTCAATGGAGCCTCAGAGAGGATACTGCTGGTACGTCGACCTCATGTAGGTCAGTCACTTGAGGACTAACTTAATCCTCGGCCAGCCAACATGAGAAACCATGCTCGACTGACCAGCCTCAGCGGTCCTTGGTCTGGTCACAGACAGATGTCAAGAGCATATGCAGACGTAGCATCCGTGGGAAAGCAGCATTTGCAACCTCCCGAACTGCAGAGGAGGCAGCTACAACTCACCAATTCCGCAACAAGAGCGCCCGGGCCAGAATTATCTCGTCTTAGCTCCCCTTCTTTGGCCATCAAGCCGCCCTCTCTCTTACACAGCGTACTTATCTTGGCTCAACTCACCATATGAATGGGATACGGACACGCCCGGTCTGCAAGCACGGAAAGACAGAAATCCGCCCTCTCCTCACCTCCATCTCAACTCTCCAGTGCACGTCACCACGGCACTGCACTGCCGCGCTCACCGACTCGAACGCATGTCGTACCCACCAACTGCCTTCACCTCCACTGTGACGCGACTCTGCCGGCCAGGAGCGGGCTGTGGGTGTGTCGAGACGATGGCCCACCTGCGGTCCGGTGTAGATCCACATGCACAGCCAAAAAAGCCAGGAAGTACGAGTCTGGGGAATGTGGCTAGTATAGAGGGACTGCTGACGTGGCTGAGCTGCCGAGTGCACAGGTGTGGCTCACTGCATGCATCGCGATATGAGGGTGGAGGGGCATGTGTGCCGAGTTCCGCAAAATCCGGAGGCCTCGAAGGGTCTGTTGCTGGGCTTGAGTGAGTTCACGAGGCGACGTGTCTCTGCGAGGTCGAAGGACTTTCGTTGCCTGGTTGTGTTGATGCCAGGCTGAGTTGGTCTTGATGCATGCTAAAGAGGGGAGATGTGCCAAGGCCGATGGAATCCTCCCGCTTCTTGCCCATGCTTAACAACTGGAAGATCGATGACCTGCTTAGAGTCTGCATTTGCGTTCTGACAGCCGACATTCCACGCTGTATCTTCTGACGGATAGTCTCACGTGTTCCCTGCTGTCTCTTGCGCACACTCAAGGCTTAGCTCCGCTTGGCTGATTATTGTACACTGTGCAACGTGTCCAACACATGGCGCCCCAGTTTCAGGATCAGCACTCCCGAACGTCGTTCTGAGGGTGTGTTGACCATGGGGCCGGCACCGCACTGATCTTGGAACCGTTACACTGTTCAGGGTAATCTGCTTCGTGACGGGCGCGAGTGGTCAAAGACGCGGTCCTGGTGCTAGACTGCTTGGGCCCGCTTGTTTAATTCACATGATGTCGTCTCGAAACGCTGCTCGCGTGACGATGAGGGCAAGTGGTGGTGAGGTGGGTTGATGGAGCGGGGTGAAGCAATTCACTGCTTGGCGTATCCTTGGCGGCGGAGCAATTGGACGAGGGGATTAGCGTGGGTGACGAAGCGAGACGTTGCATGATGGCGTTGAGGCTGTGCCAGGTCTGTCGATATGGGCTGCATGAGAGCGCAGCCAGCGCAATGTCGTGCGCGTTCTTGCGCATGAACTTATCGTTATGATGGTGTTTGAGATGATGTGGTAAGGTGATGGTGAGGTTACTGCCAGCTGATCTTCGGGTAATGTGCGACCGTTGTCCTACAAAACTGAATAAACATAGCAAAGTTTAGTCATGTTCGTATCTTAAGGGTACTCAGAGGTGCCTGTTTTAGTCCGCTGTCGTCCGCTGGGAGTCATGATAGGTCATGGCTGAGGTGCATGCGTGGTCGCAGGAGTAGTCTTACCAAGCGCCGAGACGATGCACCGAGTGCAGTGTCAGGATCGCGATTCGTGACGTCTGTGTCGCAACAAGCATATACTGTAAGGGACAGCAAGATGCAGCCTTCGGGTTTGTTGCTCTTACAGACGGCTAAGTTTGGGCTGCAATGTTGGAGCGTGCACGTCTAGGGCGCTCAGGAGAACGGGGGATCTCAGGTTGCAGGACTGTTCGCAGATGAATGATCGTCGGCGAGATTGTCGCAGTGGCCTCACTCATGTGATGAATCCTGTGATAGACACAGCTTGCGGTCGAGAAAGAAGGTGCATTCGATCCACGAGACAATGACTTCACCCGACAGTGTGACCGCTGAGCACCGTTTCGGACCTTTCCTTGCAAGTTAAGAGATCAGCATGGTTCTTCCGCGCAGGATCCTTCGGTATGCCGACAGCTTCGCTACCGAGATTGGTACAGGCAGCCTCTATATTAACCACGTTTTTCAGGCGGGAGACGCATGAAAAGCAAGAGGGGGCAGCAGCGCAGTCCGCAGTGTGCGCCCGCGGACGGACGTGCGAGGATGGCGTCGAGAAACATGTTTGATGGAAGGTTCGGCATTACTTTCTAGCTGCCTTCCACAGCATTCACTGGTCGTAAAGGCGCAGCGTGCTCGAGTCAATTCGACACTTCGGAACCGTGGGGAGACGATCCCCGGCAGAGGTCGCCCTGTCCGAGGCGCCTGGCAAAATAGACACCCTGGCCGCACGCAGATTGCAGCTGTCTTTGGTCGTCAGAGCGCGGGCGCTGTGTCAGGACGACAGGTCTGCTTGTTGCACAGGGGCGCTGATGAAGGGACACGGTGCGGCGTTGTCGCCTGATACAAAGCCGTCTCTGCCAATGAGCGACACCACGTTCACGCAGCGAAGGGGCGCCCAGGTGCGAGCACGAACAGAACAACAAACGATCTGGGAGCGGTGAGACGTGGTTTGCTTGTCCACCTGCGATGCGCGTCCCAGACGACTGGCACGGATCTGCTCAGGGGCGTGGATGGGCTTGTCACTAGTTGTCATCAACTTTTGGTGCGCCGTTAGCTTGAGCTCCGTGTGCGTCGTCCCGCCGCCGCGGACGGGGATGCTGATGAACGAATCCATGTCTAAGCCGTGTCGGGCAATGGAGAAGTCAAGTCATGGCACGGCGCACGCGTGGCTGTTAGAGACTGCCAATCTCCTCTCCGCCCGCGCTAGACCTGCTCCCCATGTCAGTAGCAGAAGGCCTGTCGTACGCTTCGCAGCCCAGCGCCGCGGTGCATAATAAATAAAGTCTGCCTGCTGTGCGACCACCGCTGTCCAGCTCACGACTCCCGTCGCACGATTATTGCTATTCCAGCGCCCTCGCACTAGATAAGGCTGACCTCACCACCACCTGCAGCGCCTGCCTGATCTACTGCAACTCTATTTGACCGCCCCCGCTGCTCATCATCGTGTAAGCCAGGCATCACCAAGACACCACCAACAGCAAATCGTCATCCTTCCACCAGCTTCTGCTCTCCGCTATTATCCAAGGAAGCACTATTCTCCCCTTCGACTAGAAAGGCAAGGGGTCTCCTGCTTCCAGCCTATCAGCGCTCATCTCTTGGCATACCGCAAACACCCACTGCGCAAGCTTCTACACTCATAAGTGCAAGCCTGCCGCCTACTGGAAAACCACCCAGCAAACCACCTCAACTTTGGTCGACTGCACTCCTACGCGACCATCACCCCGCTTTTACATCCTTCAGTGTGGCTGTGAAGACTAGTAACTAGTCTACCCAAGATCGTCGCCACCACCAAGCTTTTGTCTTGTGACATCTGTCGTCAAATCCCTCAACCAGAAATCACGCATACACATACATAGACACCACATCTCCCACTACGACGTCGTCTCTACTCTAAGAAACCACACCACGCAAGCGCACTTACATCGACACCACCTGAACCACCACCACCATGTGCGTTACGGAACTTTGCGTCACCAAGCAGACCTGCCAGCATCGCTGGTACCATCTCGTCCGACCATGCGCGCCCACCATGGATCTGGCGGCCTGCCCCAAGAAACTGGGTATTTCTGGATGGGAAGTCAAGGTCGACCACTGCCCCTACTGCCAGGGCCATGCAACCAACTCCGAGTACCGTCTGATCGGCGACGGCCCCGCTCCTCCCGTTGGATCCCTCTCTGGTCTTGCACGCGCACACTCATCCAGTCTTCACGCAGCTCGCCGCGATGAGCGCCTGCAGCTCATCACATCCAGGAGCGACAGTGTTACCAGCGTTGGCAGCAAGAGCAGCATAGTCACAGCAGCATCAGAGAAGAACCGCGCCATGAACGCAAGACTCGACTCCTACTTCTTCCCATCTGAGGGCTCTCCGGTCTCCCCGTTCCCCAGGTCAGTCCGCGAAGCTGGTGACGAGAGCTCAAATGAGAGCTCCAGCGACACCTCCAGCAACGACCAAGGGAGCCTACGACACCAGTCCATGTCCAACGAGCCCTACAAGGTTGGCATGCTCTCGCGCATCGGTCGTAAGACCAAGCGCTTCTCGATGTTCAAGTGAGCATTCTCCATGTGTTGAACACCCAAGTCACGTCATGTTCGATGCACAGCCTGCGCCCAGCAACGCCCAGCAACCGTCGAATAGTTGACGTCGAGGCTTACCATCATTGCGGGCCTAGACCGACTCCGCTCGACGGCCAAACCCACCGGAGCCGGGAGCCGGGCTCCGCGGGTCTTGTAAACGAAAACGAACATCCAGACTTCGGTCCGATCTCGTGAGACATGGCCTTCACGAAAGCATCGTCGAAGCATCGTCGACACCGTTAGTCACATCACACCATCCTCCTTCAGCGCAGCGGCATTCTCCACTTCTACACTGTTCTTACTACGCTCGAGTCGCCTAGCACGACGCTGATGCGCTTGTTTTTCTTCAGATACCCACCTTGTTTGTTTGGCTGCGCGCAGTCACATGCCATGTCTAGCTTCATCTCTACTTCGGCGTTTTTACAAGAGAGTCACAATGGTTGCAGCATTGGGCTGCGACAGCAAGGGCAACCTTTGCATCGCGCATTCTTCCGGACAACGTTTCCGTTCTTGATTTAGAGTTACGTTTGAGCGGTTCTTAGGGTGTTCTTTGCGGCGCACGGCCGCGTTGGGCTGCAACAGACCAAGTTTGTTGTTACGAAGTTTCAGGACGTGCAGCCATGCGCACGACGGGGCCGCAGGGCACACGGGCGTTACGAAGCGTTGCCATTGCGATGCTATGACCAAAAGCCAGTGCGGCGCATACCTTGACATCCATAGCAATACATTTTTTCCACCACCTACTCCACTGCTCCCTTGCACAGCGTACTGAAAACGCATTCTCTTCCACCGCTCTCTCCACAGTGCGAGATCTAGATACACAGGAGTACTCACTATCGTGCGATTGCACACCGCCATCTGCGTCTCCCTGTCGCCTCGCTCCACGACCTCGCCTCGCAGGCGTTAGCCGCGACCCACTCAGACTTGCTAGTTCCACCTCGTGATGCAGCAGCTGCATAGTGTCTGTCCTCGCCAAGATATGCCGGCACGCGTTCCGCTCCGCTCCGGCATGGGTACTTATCCGTGGCAGCCGAGTCGGTGTGAAAGTTAGGGTCACGTGTGTTTGCGATTCCTCGAGCCAGCCGAGTCTACGAGTATACCCGAACGACATGCTAGCCGAGGTGCGAGCTCATCTGCCTGATACAACTCTTGCAGGGTGCAGTGTCCTGCCTTATTGTTGACAAAGTGTAGATTAGGTTTGAGACGAGTGCGGTCTGCAACACGTCATACGCAGAATCTCGGCCATCCTACATCCTGCATCCACCTTGCAGTCCCAAGCACGAACTCATCAGAAGTCCAAACAAGCACACCAAGCCTCCCTACATGCTCGCTACACTCTGGGCAACGTACCTGTCACAAAGCCCACCACAACGGCGATCAAAAGAGGCTCGGAGCACGTTCTGACGCGCTGATCGACGGTCGCGGAAAGTACCAGCCAAAACAAAGTGGTGGACGAGCTTAAGACAAGCACACCAAGCAAATCTCGGCGGCGTGCAGCGACCCAAGACAGTGGCGCGTAAAGAGCAGCCGTTGTGAAGGCGCAGAAAGGGGTGATGTGCAACGTGTCGATCCGTGCTGAATCACTCTGCGCAACACTGGGAGACATACACAGTGGCCACCGAACCTGGGCCCCATCGCGAGCTCAGGTGAGGACCATGGCTATCCTGCTTAGGGATTTCATGTCTGCGCAGCTTCTCCGGCATCACAGATGCACGGTAGAGCGATCAAAGTGACTACATTGGTAGATACGCAACATAACGGAGTCTACTACAGCATCACCCAGCGTAGCGGAGATCCCCGCCTGCTCAACGGTGTTGAGCATGCAAAGGGGCGCACAGTCACGTCACCGCATCCAGCGTTGCGGGCGGAATGTGTGCGAGTGCGTTCCTTGACCGTGGTCACGAAAGCACTCAAGCATCACGCCACATGATCAGCCGCCTTGGTACGGACCTTGGTGAAGCTTGTTGGCATTCGCCGTTGCACTGCCCTTCACGCGCACAGGCATGTGCCTCCTCGTGATGCGCAGTGGTCAGTGACTAGTCTCACCAGGGCGAGCACAACCTGATGATCAAGCATCACCAAGCCTCACACTGTAACCTTGCTGATCTCTTGTATCATGTGACGTGCGTACGTTCGGGACGCAGATCGACATAAAAGCCGGCGTTCCCCAGGACGTTGATCGACATGGTCCTGGCTCGACGATCTGGATCAGCGCGATTAGAGTTCAAGAACAATACAAGCTTTGATCGGTGCATTGCGTTCGAGAGTTTAGAGCTTGTTTGACAGATAAGGGGATGTACCAAAAAGCTGGAACTATTGTGAGTTCTGTTGATGTTAAGCCTCTCCTACAGATGACACTCGGGGCACTCAACCGACTCTCAGATTCCGACACGTCTTACATAGTAACGCAAGTCCTTGTGATATTTATCTTCACCCGCCAATTTCTTCAACGGAAACACTGCGAGGACTAACGTTGCGTTCATGGAGACGAACCTGATGCATAGAAGACGTCTGGAGGCACATGACTCGTAGGCATACCTCTCGGTGGCTGGTCTCTCAGAGCCTGTCGTAGGAATCGGTATGCTCGTAAGCCCTTTTGAAGGACAGGCATCTCCCTGGAAGTATTCCACTGGTCTCGAAAACGTATCGTTGAGTCTTTCCAACCAACCTGGCACAGTAAGGCAATCGTTGTGGACTTCTCTGAGTATATGCAAGAACATGGACCCGCGAGGGATACAACGTTTGAACTTCCCATTGTTCCCCCTCACACCATCACTATCGATCCATCGGTAGACGTCTCTGTGCTCGAATTCCTCGAGAACGTCTCGATACAGTGCGTCGTCTACCTCCAGGGTAGGGACAGGTTGGGCCGCACTGCTAGATGAAGCGCCTAGATTAGGTGAGCTATTGATAGCTCTGGATGTGTTGAGCATTTATGTACAAGGTACGGTACCTACATCTTTGGTTGCTTGCCCATTGAAATTCGAACTTGAATGTGCTTGACCAGTATCTTCCGAGGTGTTCAAGATATCTCCGATGCGCATTCCCACATGTTCATCGCGCGGCAATGCCGACCCCGTGCGACGTGCAGTCTCAACAGCCTGGGGCTGGGCTGATGTTTCTCGACTCCGAGGTGTTGAAGCAGGAGCCACGGTATCAGGGGGTGCGAAGGCCGAGTTCCTCATAGAAACAGCGGAATCTGTGTGACGAACCGGTCAATTGGAGGGTTTTGTTGGCGGAGGGAATGCATACCTTCGTCTTGGGGTGTGTCTGGCAGCCTGGGGCCGTAAAAAGTGAAGTCTTCTTCGTCGACGGCAGCCGGAGACACTATGGGATCGTTGACGTTTGATGCCATCGTAAGAATGTTGAGTGATAGTGCGTTAAATATGTGGACGTCTGAGAAGTTGGCTGGCGCACAAAGCGCTAGTGCTTGGTATGATATCGGGGCAACGGCGATTGCACGCAGGATTCTGAAGGCAGTCACGTTGCCCGCCTGGGCTTGCATCTTGGGAAGGAGCAACGCTGAATCGCTATGCATGCAGCTACATTGGATAATACGTGGTGTTCTGCCATGAGCTCACTTCTTCTTTCCACCCTGATATGTGATATCGTACTGAAAGAAGCTGTCCCATATACTACCTCTCCGCGCACCAACTAGTTGTTTGACCGGGCTCGTCGCTGGACTGCCCGCTCGTGTATCGGGTAGACCTCCAACTCGCTGCTTGGCAGGTGAAGCATTCGGTGATCGCGCTGTGGCGGCATGGCTCATGACATTAGACGGGACAGGCATAGAGACATAGTCTGGTCGCTTCTGACGAGCTCTGGTGGTATCCTGTACAGGGTCAGCCTCAAGTCAGTACGCAAGGGGAGCTTAGACGTACCACACCAGCAAGTCTAAGGTCCCCAGAGCTGGTCTTGCCGCACATTTACACCGTTCTGATCTTCCTCCGCACCAGCAGTGTTCGTCGATGTCTCGCGCAAATGGCTCGGTCCGTGTGTTGCTGCTGGACTCACACCTCGTGCTGCCACTGGACTGGCACCTCGCGTTGCTGCGGTCGAATTGGCTCCTGACTCGATAGCCTCAGAAGAGCTAAGCCGCTCAGCTGATGGTCGGCCGCCAACGGCAGGTATACTTTTCTTGCTGGTACCGCTACTGCGTCGGCTGTCAAGGGATTTGCCAAGCTGGATGGCTGGATCGGCTGACGATTTCTTCTTAGTCCATTGCATATCTGCTTGACCAACAACCAAGCTGCTAGTCGCGGTCGTTGCACTCTTTAGACCTGGAGTTCCTGGTGCCATAGGCTTCTCCTCTGTGGCGTCGAGAAGGTACCAACGAAGACCATCAGAAAGCTCGAAGGGGTTGTCGTCCTCAATAGACACTGCATTGCTCGAAGCAATTGAGCGTCCATCCAGAGAAGCTCGCGGTCCATCCAATGTCTTCGAGAGATCTACCACACGCTCTTCGATCTTGGAGATACGAGCTACCAACCATTCCTTGCCATGAAGACGGTGCGAATCTTGTTCGCGAAGGAAGAAGTGTGGTGCGCCAACGTTGAAAGCTGCCCAAGGACGATGCGCGTTGTTGCGAGTAGGTAGGAACAGTGCCAAATCGCCTTCCTTGAAAGAGCGGTACGCAATCTTCTCGTGGCTGTCAGCCTGGAAGCGGTGTGACTTGTCGCGGTAGGCGCGTGCCTCCTTCTGCCACTTCCTGGCGGTGTGCTCCATGTCACGCATTCGCTTGGCGACAGCTTCGCTGAACGTCTCCATGCTGAAGAGGTCCAGCTTGGTGATGAGCTCCTTGTAGCGTTGATCTTCCTCATCAGCACTTGTCGAGTCGGTCCATTGTAAGAACGAAAGGTCGCCATTGTCTTCGAGGAAGCGCTTCAGTGGCGTTGGCGACTGCGCTGTGGTACTGCGGCCAAGATCGCCGGTAGTGCCTCCCATGACGGAGCTGTTGCTCATCTTGGATGCACGTTGGAGAGCCATCTCGCCATCCTCATGCGTAATCATGAAACCGAGGGCCTCCAACAACCGCACAAGGCGTTCATGCGATGTGTACAGGCGCTGGCTGAGCTCCCTTGCGCGACTTAAGCGCTGCTGCGAGCGGGACGAATCAAACTCCTCATGCTTGAGCACCTCGTTGCTGAGTCGCATGATCTCAACATCGAGGCTGTTGGAGTGCGACTTCTGCTCTGCCAGTTCGACTTGTAGGCGCCCGATCTTTGCCTCTTCCTCTTCGACTCGCTTGCGCAAAGCCTCTGAGCCGGTTTCACCCTCTGCAAACTTCCTTCGGAGGTCGTGAAGGTGGGTACGCTCCTCATCCAGTTCAGCGCTAATCAAGATAGCTTTGACTTTTTCGGTCTCGAGCTGTTCGCGAGCAGATGCAAGATCTTGTTCGTACTTGCTGATCTTAGTGTTGAGCGTGTGCTCTTGCTCTTGTGCTCGATTACGTGTGTTCTCGTTCTCTGATCGAGCCATTGCGACTGCCTCCTCGAGCTCCTTCTGATGGTTGAAAGAGCGGCTCGCCAGGCCTTCGAGCCGTTCTAGCAATGCAGCGTGGTCGCTCGGTGTTTCCGTATTTGGCGCCAGGTGGCCGAAAACAGTCTTCAGAGACTCAAACTGCTCAGCATGCGTGGCCTGTTGGTCGTCCAGCTGGGCTTGTAGGTTCCCAAGCGTTTCATTCGCTTGTGCGAGCTGTTCGGTGGCTTGCGCAACCTGCTCAGAAGCCTCATTCTGAATCCTCTCAAACTCAGATGTAAGCTCGTGTACCCTGGCATCGATCTCGCTCCTTGCGTTGTCACGACTTCCCAGAATACGATCCAGCTCATCTTCAGCCTCCTCAATCTTGGCCTTGTGTGCTTGAATCTCTTCTTCGAGCGATCTACGCTCGTCGCCGAACTCCTTCTGCTGAGCTTTCATATTCTCCATGATATTCTCTTTGGTGGACACTGCTTCCTCTTTGGCAGATGTGGCTTCTTCGACTTGTCGCCGCAGGTCAGCCTCAGCATCCTTGTGAGTCTGTGCTTCCTTCTCGAGCTTGGTACGAGCCTCCTTCTCAGTTGCAAGCTGTTGCTCGAGTCGAGTGATACGACGCTTGTCTACATCGCCCTGTGCAGACAGTCGTCGTGACGATATCGACGAACGCCGAGAGAGCTCTTCGTATGGCTTTGGCGAGGCAGTCTCAATTGTTGGGGTCGAGGGGTCACCTGGACTCTGAAAGCCTGGTGGTGGTGCTCCAGCCCCGACAATCGAGAGCCTGCTATTCTGATTGGAACGATGCAACAGGTCTTCGAGTCTTCGTACTCGACTCTTGTTTGCCTTGAGCTCGTCATCCAGCTTCGCGTTGGCTTCTCTAAGCACGCGCAGCTCGTCATCGCCTCGAACCATAAGCTGAGAGCCCTTCCCAAATGCAGGCTCATAAACGCTGCCCATTTTGAAGTTCTTTGCACGCTTGATTTGCTGCTTTGTTGGTCTATCAAGGTCCTTGATAGCTTGAGCGAGAGCCTCGGCCTCGGTACTCTGACCATCCAGGCTCTGTAAAATCTGAAGGTACTGCTTGAGATCATCTCTAGCAACCTCGGGCCAGACGGTCTTCTCTGGTTGTACGTTCATCTCAAAACCCAGTGCACCACCTTGTACAGCTTCGACATTAACGACATCCGCGATTGGTTTTAGCCACCTCTTGCGTCGGCGCTCTTCCTCTTCCTGAAACGTTGCCATTTCCTCAGCCAGTGCAGATGTGTCCTTTTCTATCCTCTCAGCCCATTCGCGTCTTCGCACTGCTTCGACTAGCAGTGTACCGTATATATAAGGAAGTCGACCGACAAGAGAGATCAGCTCGAACGCTGCGACGCCTTCCTGCGGTATACTGATCGACTCGAGCTCTGCGTTCAAGCCTGAGATAACAAACTCTATGTTGGCGATTCCCTGCATGCTCTCCACTGAGTTCCTAATTGCGGTGTTCTTCTGCTCCACCGATCTTCGCACAAGATCACTCATTTCGACACTATATTCGCTTATTGCTGGCAGGAAGTTCCTTGTATGCAGCAGGGCCATCTTTGATACCTGTGCCACCGACTTGGGGTCGCTCGTGAGGCCCATGACATGTTCGTAGTCCGACGCGACCTTCTTCGCAACCGCATCGATTTCATTGTATAAGCGCACCGGCTCTTCCGAATCGTCAACGAGCGATCGACTCTGGCTTTGGCCCACAACACTTAGTAGCTCGTTATAATCGGCCCCGATCTTTTCCAGCTGCGTGCTCATGCCAGCCATGCGCTTGCCGAACGCATCTCTGACGCGCTTGCTTATTCCTGTGCCTTTCTTGACAGCCTCAACGTCCATGAATTCCTGCAGTGTTGCGCTCGGATTGGGAGAAGCCTTGCGCGATGACTGCGCAGCCTGAGGAGAGCGCAGCTCCTTCGACAAAAAGCGCACAAACTCGACCTTCGCAGGTATCGAGCCCAGTTGACCGAAGTCGGCGTCCAGACGCTTTAGGTTGTCGCTGGCCTCCTTCTCTACGCTGTCAAACCATTCCTTCGCAGCCTGGTACTTCTGCTCCAACCCTCGAATATGCGAATCATGGTTCCCTACGGCGACCTGTGTCCCCTTCTCTATTATTGCCTGCTCCGAGAAGTGCTTCGAGGCTGTGACGGACATGGCGTGCGATTTCTCGAGGACGGCAAAGGCCCAGTCGCGGCGGGCTTGGAATAGCGATCGCCATGATTGCATGTCCGTGTTGTTCGCGAGGAACTTCGGCGGGTCTTCCGGCGTGAAGGCATCTGGGAGCGGTGTGGATGGGATGGATCGCTGGGAGCCGTTCGAGAGGTCGCGGCTGTATACGAATATGTCTTTCTCGGTGAGCAGCGCTTGAAGTTTGACATGTTTTCCGGCAGGCGTCAGCAATATTTGGAGCTCAGATGGGATATCCGTAGCTCTTGCGATCCAGTGCTTGAGCGCATCGACGGATGCGAATGCAACAGGATCAGCGTCAATGCGCTGGCCCGTATGAGCTACAGCAATCTGCAGCGACATTCGACAAACTCTCCTGCTGCTCAGTGGAAAACATGCAGCAGGTGTGAGAGGCAGGAGGAAAGTAAAGGTTCATGGTACCATCACGAATGTCGACCTGCCAAGCAGGCAGGTCGCGCAGGGATTCGGTGCACGGCCGGCGCCATGCATCATTCACGCGCGCGATAAGTGAGAGTCACATGTGCTGCTCGGGTCATTCACTTGCGCACAATATACTTTGCGATCACGATAGGATGGCGAACAAAGCTGATACTGTTATGGCGGACGCAAACGCCAAGTCACCGGATTTGGGCGACATTGGTGATTTGCTTCAGACAAACCACAGCGACGCGTTCGTGTTTACCGAGACCGAGAAGCGAGCCCTCGAGCTCTATGACCAGCTTCGAGAGCTTGAGTTGCAACAGAGCTTACTACGGGCGCAAGAAACAGGCGCGTCACATCGTTTTACAAGTTCGAGGCTCAAGGCTGACACAAGTGCAGCACACGTGCCTAATGTCTCAAGTCTTCCAGATGATGACTTGCAAGAGCAGCTGATCGCGGCCGAGCGCGAGGCTATGGAAGCAAAGGCAGAGTACGAATTGCGCAATAAAATCACCCACAATGTCCTCGTCACAAATCCGGTACTCAAAGCTGTCCACGGGGGTGGTGAGACCGGTTTTGCTGAGAAGTGAGTTGTTGACTTGTCCCGCGAACACTGGACTAACATTGAGAAGACGCCTACTCCGGCTGATCACAGAGAATGACACCGTAGCTATGGTGCAAGGCCGCTTGGCTTCCAGGCTTGCTTCTTCCACACGTGCTCTGGTCACAGCAGAACAGGCAAACATTGTTGCAAACCAGAAGAACCGCGAACTGTCCAAGATTATGCTGGCTTTGGCAGAGGCAATGGAGACGCAGTCAGCGGAAGATATCGAGGATCCAAAACTGCGCGAGCAGATCAGAAGTGTTGAGAAGGAACTGAAAGAATCGAGGAGAAGAATGAAGACACTTAAAGGCATCCTTTCGGCGATGATCGTTGGCAGCGGCATCAACTGGGCGGCAGACGAAAGCCTGACCGAGCTGGTGCTGGACGATGAGGATGATTGAAAGCTCACAAGACTGGAGACGGCGGAAGGCCATATCGAACTGGTCCCTATCAACGGCACATCTCAATGTCACTTGCGGCTTGCTGCTGCTGGTACGACGCATGTTTCTGATGCTCGTCAAGAACATGCGGTGATGATAGCTGAGCGTTTGCAACCGCTTCTACCTAGGTAGACGCCTATTGCAAGAAGTGATCGGCTTAGGGGCGCGAGGGCTAGAGCGAGGCGCGTTGCAGACGAGCTGTGAGGGGCACTGTAGAAAGACAGTGCTGAGAAGGGCGAGCGAGTACTATGACGTAGTTGTTGACAAACAGCCATCGGAGCTTTGAAGCTAGAACTTGAGAGCTGGAAACAATCCCTTTTCAAATTCAGCGCACCGCCGCGAAAGATGGGAGATGCAATATTGTTCTGTGGACGAGCTGATGGCTTTGGCTGACTGTTGCTTCCATTGTTAAATCTCGATGCCACCCGTGAGGCAAGGTGGAGCGTGACGCAAGACGCAGCGCCTGCTTTAACGGCGCTGCGGCGTCGATCAATGAGCTCACCACAACAGCTTGCATCGCAGATTTATATTGGACTTCGTATGGCAGCACCAATATTTGACGAAGAATGCGAATGCTTCTCGCTCTTCTTTAGCTCTCTTAGCGCATGTCGAAAGCGCAGTAGACCCAGGTCTCGCCCAAGCTTGCAAGTCACGGGCACTGCGCAGCGAGACAGCCAGCCGTCTTCATTGCTGGAAGCGGACCGGGCGCATGAAACTCGGCTCACAGGCAACGGCAAAGCCGCAAAAGAGCACTTGCTGCGGGGTCAGGGAAACAAGCTGACGGCCGGGCCAGCCTCCAAGCGGCCTCTGGAGAACGTCGAAGATTGCAGGCAACCCCTTTCGGTCGGCGTGCGCGGTGGGCTGGTAGGCGGGTGAGCGAGTAACATCAACCAGCCAACAACCAAAATGATATCAAGGGCGGCTTTGCGCAGCATTGACCAGTCGCAGCGCGTATCGACTGCAGCGCGCAGTTTTCCTGCTCTAAACCGGCCAGGCAAGGTTGAATCCGACCAGCCGCGCCCAAGATGCTGCACGTCGTACATCGCCTTGCGCAGTGCTGAAACCTCGCAGAGGTCGCTGAAGTAGACAAAAGTGCAATGGTGATGCATAATCTGCCTGACAATACGCTGGAGACGGTCAGAAACACTCGCTTTGGCTCTAGAAGCTTCGCCGATATCGTTTGCAGCCCGTGTGCTGCTGCGAAGCACCCGGCGTTGTTAGAGGGGCTTGCGGTACGCGGCTGCCATAACATCAGAGGTCGCTTACATAACGCCGCTTGGCACCTGTTGCGGGTTTTGAGGGTAGCAGCTGCCGCCCTCATACTGTGTGAGCGTCTCTCATACAAATCCCTCTCCATACAAACTGCTTCCACCGCAGAACACGACTTTGGTGAGTCTCGCTTGCACTATATCACATCAATTTGGTCTCCAACACAACCACGCACCTCTATACTATTTTGTGCGCGTTTACTGGCCTCAATTCGCGTCTCCGCAGCTTGTCCTGCCTTCTTTTCAGTGCAATTCGAGCCTCGTCGCGTTGCATTCCTGTTCATCACCGTCGCGCTGCACAGCAACAGCACGCATGCTAACCACCATACAGACTTCAGTCACCCCATTGAAATCTACCAATCTCAAAACTTTCAGTAAGTTCTCTCAGCTTCTATCCTCGCAGAATCACGCTTCTCACGACGCATCGCGGTGTTTTGCGATCGCGTCACTTTGCACGCGCCGCCAGGTGCTGCTGCGCGCATGTCACTCATGTACTCCCACCACCGACCAACGTCGGTACTGGTGGTTCCACTTTCATTCACTTCGTCATTGCGCCATTCCATTGACGCACATGTTCAACTGCCTGCGCATTCCATCATCTTCCACGACCGCCTGCTAACGCACTGTGCAGCACAACAACATGCCTAAGGGGGAGAAGGTAACTCGCGGCAAGGGCAAGAAGGCCGATGCTGGCAAGAAGAAGAAGGGTAAGATCACGTGTATTCACGTATGTGCGCAGTTATTGACACATGACAGACCCCAACGCTCCCAAGCGCGGTCTCTCCGCCTACATGTTCTTCGCCAACGAGCAGCGCGACAAGGTCCGCGAGGAGAACCCCGGCATCAAGTTCGGTGAGTCAATCTCCATCAGCTTCTTCGTCGCATATGCTAACTTGTTGCAGGCGAGGTCGGCAAGATGCTTGGTGAGAAGTGGAAGGCTCTCTCTGAAAAGCAGCGCACTCCTTATGAGGCCAAGGCCGCCGCTGACAAGAAGCGTTACGAGGAGGAGAAGGCTGCTTACCAGGTATGTTCCGCACGTGCGCGACAGGAATTCTGCTAACATTTCTTAGGAGAAGGCCGATGAGGAGGAGGAGGAGGAGGAGTCCGAGTAGAGAAGGCTTCCCTCACTCACACTCTTCTCAGTCTAATCTGTACTCACGTGCTTCGTCTTTCTGTGCTTTGGTTAGGTGGTATGGTGTCACAGGCGGCTCACGGATCGATTATTTCACATGGTTCATCTTAATGGTTCTATGTGGAAGCTGCTAGCGATCCGGTTCATTTGACGAACTGCCGCAGTACAGCTTCACCAAGGCAGACATAGCTTCGGTACTCGTCTATGATGTATGGCGTTCTCTCCATCGAGGGCGCGGAAGGCATCACGAAGCTCATGATCTTTGTACAATAGTCAACTGCGGTTTCAACATCTTTGTCACACTCTTCTGCGCCGTGCTTGTGTGACTTCACGAACGGAACGATCTGGACCTCTTTAGTCTCACACTTTGCTCGACTCACACGGCTCTGTATTACGATGAGAGCGGTATCATGTCACAGCATCCAGACTACTTGAGACGCGCTGCACCCAGCTCCATGGCATATTGGTGTGTCCTTGAGTGCGGTTTGGCGCGTACGCGTAGCGCTACTCATGCCTCGGTACATCAGATCCCAGCCCTATCGTCAGATACGAAGCACAGTGACTGCTCACTTCGTACACCAATTGAAATTTTCTCCAATCTGAGAAACAGCACTAGACCTCCTACATCCTCCCACCCCTGATACAAGTTCAGCGTTGTTTTGGCAATGAATCTCCAGAGACCCTTTGTTTGGTGGGGCTTGACTGGACGCCACTTTACTAAGTTCATGTGAGGAAGCGCTCTCATGTTGCCGAAGAGGCCGGACACAAGCTTCGAGATTTAGAAAAATGGGAGATAGTCAATGTTTATCCACGCACTGTTCCTGTGCGGATGAACTTTCTCATGGCTACAATAATTTTGCTGCTGAATCCGACTTTTCCTGCAACGTAAGAGGAAGCGGTGAATCCGAGCCTCGCATCACGGTCACTTGTTCACCCAGCATGTAGGTTAAACAAACTACCGCCTTGCTTATAAAGCGCACTATACAGCTCTCAGAGCTGGAAAAAGAGCCCAGTTGGTATTTTCATTGGTATATATATTACAGCTTGTTACAAGCTAATAATCAGAACGCAAAGCATCCGTTGTGCAGTGGTTAGCATATCTGCTTCCCATTTCGGTAAAAGCAGGGGGTCGCGGGTTCGAACCCCGCCGGATGCAGTTTTTGCTTTTTTGAACGTCTGGGTCTTTTTTATGTCTTTTTTATGTCTTTTTTATGTCTTTTTGCTCGACTACCCTTACGGTCCTGCAGTTTTTGGCGATGGAGAGCTGTTTTTTGTTCTTGCGTTGCGTAAGAGATAGACTACCGCACAGAGGAGATTGTAGCCTCCAGAGCTTCTTTCGCATACCTATCAACTTTGACTGCCTCGTTCGTATACTTTCGAGGTTCCTGCTCTCGCAGCCCATTCTTATGGCAATATAAGAGCCGGCGTGTTTGCTGGGGGCGCTGTCGAAGAGCTTATGAGAGCAAGGGAGCCTCAAGAAGAAACGAGATGTCCCGGTTTCACTGTTCATGTTTAGAAGCTTCGGTGTAAGTGTCGCGTGAAAAGCGTGGGGAAAACGAGTACAGGTTTCTCACGTAAGGAAACTCATGGAAGGTCATTCATGCGAGCTAATTCGTGAGTACGAGCGTAGTGGAGCAGTCAAGGGCAAGCTGACAGCAACTTTGAGCCGGAACGTAAAGCTTCGACCAGAACAAGATCAATGAATCCACCTTTGAGCAGAATGAGCTTTGCAATCGTGTTCGTGTAATAACCCAAACACCTTGCTATGCTACAACGGCTGCAGCGGGTCTCCAGCCTTGAGCCAAGCTGCAAGCTAGCACGCCTCCATTTTTCGGAATGACCTGTCTGCAATATGCGCAATATGCTCGCATCAGCTCCGCTCGACAGCTCCAGCCAGGATCATTCTCTCTGTAACACCACCATCAAACCCATTATCCCCAGCATGACCTGCTTCAGCCATGGGTGCTCGCTCAACAGGATCGTAACGTAGCCCACGAACGGAATGAAACCAACGACGCTACCAATGACGTCCTCCTTGCGGTTCAAGAAAGATTGGCCCTGCGCGTAGAGCTCGGTGTCGTCTGCGAGGTTGTTATCGCCCTTGGTGAGCAGATGGAGGGGTGTCTTGCTGTGAGCTTGTCAGCACTTGCTCTCGGTTGTCAAGTTGCCAGCACCAGGCGCCAAGGTCGTATATGCTCACACGCATGCACAATGTTCCTGCGCTCTCTACCTCTCTTCGCTCGCGAGTATCCAGAGAAAAGCTGTACTTACTTTCCACCATACCTCCTCACCACCCTGTGCACAATCGGGATATCCTTTCCCTTGACATTGTACACCACAATCTCCCCGACCTGTGTGTCCATTCCCCGGTTCCACAAGAATAGCAAATCTCCCCTCTGGAACGCGGGCTCCATGGACCCTGAAAGTACGACGACAATCGGCGAAGGCGAGTCGCTGACTACGGAAAGACCTTTCCACATCATAAAGGCGGTCGAGAGGACGAGCGCGAAGTTCAGGACTTGCGCGGCGAGTTGCCGGGGCTGCATGCCTGCGACGCCGAGCATGGTCGCGGTCTGGGTGTGCGTTAAGGTGGGTTTTGAGGGGGTTATGCGTGTTCAGGCGGTGAGATCGCGCAGGTCAATACGCGGCGACCTCTCGGCTGGGCGAACGTGTATGGGATCTTTCGTGGTGTTGTGTTGGAGCTCCCGTTGCCTGTCGTGGTGAGCTTGATGCCAGATGTCCTGAGATTGGTTGGCTCTTTATCGATACTGAAACTCCCGAACGTACTCCGCTCCGCTTGTGCACCACGACCAACACCCAGCGATCGTTCGAAACGACTTCATCATAGATCGCAAGACTTGTAGTAGAGGTGAATTAGACTTCAAGATGACAATGCGGTGCCGTTTACTCGCCCGAAGGATGGGTGGAGCATTGTCTTCTCTCACTTCGCAAACAGCCATGCTTCAGCTACCTTTACCTTGACTTGACCTCTAGACGTCGCTTGCTTAAAGGATTGGAATCTTTGCAACCATCTTTGCTTCTTTCCATCCTCTTACTCAGAGTTGTCGTTGCTTCACCACTTTCTCATTCCCATCGCACGAACACACTTTGCAAGACTGAGCTACGTTCGCCGATTGCCCAGAAGATCATTCGTAACGGTGGCTCGACCAACGCCTGCGATGAAGCTCTTTGGGTGCACACCAGGGACAGTCATTATGTATCGAGGATCTGGAGCTGACGTTCCTTTATGGCCGTCGATCTACCTTACGGATGACGCCGCGCCCAGATCATTCCTGCGCACTCGACCCAGAGGCATGTATTCCATTGTGCTGAAGCTGGCTCGAGTATTGGACACAAGCCACTTGTAAGTCCGAACGATGTCATGTAATAAAACACAATGCTGACAAGTCCAGATGCTGGGCTCAAACGTCACAAATGGAGACTTTCGACCCTTGCGCCGCAGATGATGTAACGAAGCGCACAACACCTGGACTTCAAGAAGCTTACGACGCTGCGCTGGACGCTCTCGACGCTCAATTCGACTTAAGCTATTGGAAAGCTATCCTGGCATCAAGTCAGACTCCAGAGCTCTGTCCTATCAGTACTAATTATGACAATCTTGAGAATGATCCCGAGATGGCGGAAGCAATCAGAATGGGCATCATCGATGTTCATCCACGCTCTCGACGAAACCCACTGGTACCTCTGGGACAGTGTAACAGCTTTTCTAACCCTCCCCGTTCAGGTCTCAAGAAGCCTGCTCCGCATCCGTACCACGAGGATTCATCGATGCCTATTTGTGAACGTCCACAGCCACCCCCAAAGTTGCTAACACAGGATCCCTCACTTCCAGACGACAGAAACGCTTTTGGCTTTTCTACGCGACCATCAAAGCGTTCTAGTCGAACCTTGTCAGCATGTCCGGACGACAATCTTCCATCGCCTTCACAGAAGAGGAGATTTGATGAGAACCCCAGGACTGAGCGAGCTAGCGGTTATGTGACGTCCTCTCAGGTCACTCAAGGCAGTTTTTCTGCGCCCTTTATCCTTTCTGACTCTGACTCTGGCTCTGGGTTTGGCTCTGGCTCTGGCTTTGGCTCTGGCTCTGGCTTTGATGAAGGCGACTCGTCCCCACCACCTCCAAGGCAAAATTCGCGCACGGCGAACGTGGTAGGGCTATCGAAGCGGCTCTCTCAACGATCAGCTCACAGACCGAAAGGAGCAGCCGCCTCACAATTATCTGCACGGGATGTTTTTCGCCGAAATGGACTGAATGCCTCCACACCTGCAGCACCAAATGCCGACGTGATAGAAGAGGATCTGTGAGTTCAAGGCGCGAAGATCAGTGACATCGGTCTGACACATAGCAGTGACGAGAGCGATCAGTTCGTGCAAATCTTTGTCGGTCCGGAGATGGACCCCACGAACAACAGCGACATCGACCCGCAGCGCCGCAAGTACAAGTTGCAGCTTCTGAAGCACCACGTTTGGGACCGACCGTACTTTCGAGATGCTCTTTCTGGGAAGAACTACATAGAGCCGGTTGGTGACAACACATGGGAACTCGTCCATCCCAGACTTGTCGATATCGCGCCAGAAGATTTTCGTTGGGCCGCAGAGTACTTGTCGGACGGTGATTTCGGACATCGAGAGCCCGAGACAGAGGAACAAGTCGCCGACACGTTCGCCCAGTGCATGTCAGCATGGAGAACCGCTGAGCTTCTAGACATGGACAACTTGCTCGAACATATCGTCGACAAGATTCACTCCTCACAGCCATGGTGGGATCTCTGGAATGTTATGGCGTTCACAGTCTCCATCTATCAAAGCGAGGTGTCTCTGCAGGCGCATGATGACCTGAAGGCATTGTTCTCAGAGTATATCGCGGACCTATTCTACATCTACCTCGAGGACGATCATCTCAGCAGCACCTTCACCGACCGTCTGAAGCAGCTGCCAGAGCTCGAGAGAGACGTTCTGAGAAATAGGATTACACAGCTGGAGCGCCGAGTGCAGCCGCAGGGAGAGGGAGAAGAAGAGGCTGGGGTGCAAAAGAATGAGGGGCAGGAGGATAACATGGATTTGTACAGCTAATTCAGGGCTATCGGAATGCATGCTCATCAGGTTGCCAGCAGTCCGGGTACTTTACGGTCGCCGAAAGAAGTAATAGAGTCTGGATCAGAGCTTCTCGGGGGTAGAGATGATGGACCGAATCAAGAGCAGGATCTTCCAAGCAAGTGGGCCCGGATGGATCTTACATACGGATTTGGTTTTTTTCCCGTTGACGACTTATCGAAAATACCGTTCGCAGCAACGACATCCGTGACTTGGCCGAGGATTTGTCTCACCCTCAGACCCTCTTATGGATATTGTAGCCTCCAGAAGGATTATCGGCTTTGAAAACACATTGAAAGAGTCGCTGACTGCCTCACGATGATCATTGCTGTTCCTCTAACAGTTGACATGATCATCGCCTCATCTGTCCCGATTGGAGTGCTGGATCGGCATCTTAGCAACAGCTCAGATTTGAAATCAAAAATTGATTGAATGCGGGAACTCGATAGCACAGTACGGATACGTTCGTGATATCTTTTCACACATGCTCTACCACAATCCCTTGATTTCAGACAGCCTCTGCGTCGGCTCAATGACTGTGTTGCTATCCGCAGTTGTCGTTCTTAGCATAGTGCCCGTGTCGCGAAACGTCGGGAATGCCGCAACGTCGTTATCAGCGCTTGCATCCCAGCCAAGCGTCTCCTCCTTCTCGTAGTCCATCGGTGCCCACGCTGCGTCTTCCTCTTCTTGCATTCTCGGATCGTAGTGCGGCACGAACAAACTCTCCTCGTCTTCTGGTTCTGCCTGTATTGGCGCTGTTTGGGACTGCAACGGTGCTGACGATGGCTGCCGTGAGCCTGGGTTGCGTAGCCGACCGTTCTGGTCACGCCGCGATGCTGGCTGGACTGGTGGTGGCATCTCTGAGCGTGTGCTGCGTGTGTCAGTTCGTTCTGAGGCGGCTGATGGTGCGTTTGAGGTCTGTCTGCTTTGTTGTTGCGGGGTGGCCGTGGGTTGTCGAGATGCAGGCATCGAAGTGGGCGGTGCTCCGGTGTAGTCGCCTGAAGTCATGAGTGTGAATTCAGCTACGAGGCCGTCGCAGCCGTAACTGAACTGCAACGGTCGAGTCGGTGCAGAGTAGTAGGCCTTGAGGCTGGTCTTGAGAGTATCTGCGTGTATGACGATGGCTTTGAAGTCCTTGACGCTGATGACGATGTGAAGCCCTGCTTGGACGCTAAACTCCTCGAAGTCGGATGTGTTGACGGCGACTGCAGTGACCAGTGGGTGTTTGAGGATTTCTTTGCCGTCTGAGATCTTTTCAGTATAGCTCTTGAAGACGCACCGCCCATCCTCGCCAGTGAAAATGTCCAGCAGCTCGGTCTTCGTTCCGAAGTACTCAATGTACTCTCTGATAGCCCCAGAATGCATGCTCCATCGATTTTGCGCAACGCTGCGGTCGAAGAGTGCATGCATGACATTGACCGCCTCGTATGTTAGCTTGTACGTCTTGGTTACGCCCTGGTTGCAGATCATCTTGATGATGAACCTGCAGTAAGCTTCATTATTCTGATCTTGCAAGCTGACTTCGCAACGTTCGACTGCTCCATCTCGGCCTAATGGATCGTACAACCGCCCTTTGAACACAGACAGCAAGGCCTTGGTGTACATACTGCAGGTGAAGCGTCCATCTGCGCCACCTGCGTCTGGGATGCACTCATACTCGCTGAAGAACTGCTTGCCATGGAGTGTCACTGCGCAGTACGCAGATTTCGATGAGTTGAGGGCGGTAAACGTAAACTGAGACGAGAAGCATGAGAAAGCGACTAAAGTGAATGAGATCCAAGGTGACCCACTCTTTCTCGACGCGCCTCGATGGCGACAGTTTCGCTGAACTTCCCCAGGCACACAAGGAGGTCATGTACCTTCGATGCCGTCTCGGGCGTCAGTGTGAAGTTGAGGACGGTCATCTTGGATGTTCATGTCGGTGGCGCATCGCTAGGCATCGAAGTTAGAGAAGGTACTCCGGAAACGCGTCGCCGAAAACGCGCTAGTGCGGTGACATCACGGGCAGCGCGACTCTGCAGCATTGTGGAGCTCTAGCTGTGCGACAGCATCAACATCAACATCAACATAGATTTTTGGCAAAGTCGCACCAAAATGGCCCCCGCGCTCCCAGACGACATTTTGCACGTGCTGTGTGAAGAGTTGGCCAACCTGCGACAATTCGACACTCTCTTCAACTGCGCATGCGCCAGCCGAGTGCTAGCTGTGCCTGCCCTAACTAACCTATACCGGTGTGTCACATGTGCTCTCCTCTCCTGCAGCATGCTGATTTATTCAACAGATCACACCATGAGGCGCCCATTCGAGGTGGTGGAGATGATGCATTAGGCACTCCACTTGCGCAGAGGCTCCTGGTCACCCAACGATGGTCTATCTTGTGGAAGTCCATTATCGCGTCAAGTCTCAACACCACTCTGTTTCCATACTGCCGATACATCAAGACACTCGATTTTCGAGATCTTGGAAATCTCTTTAACGATGAGCAGTTTCGCAGCAAGGTCCAAAAGTCAGTGAAATGAGTTCAGCGGTGCTTCTTATGTTGATCGTTGTCAGACAGTTCTTTTCAGGCCCCCTAAAGCAGTTCGAGAGGACTGAACAGCGGAAGAGTGCGTCTGGGAAGAAGTGGACCAGTCTGTTAGATGCTGATACCATCGAAGCCATCGGAGAAGGTAGGGATGCCTGTACGTTCGTCAGCAAGCACGATACTCACTCATACAGCTGTCACACAACATACACCTATGCTCGAGACAATAAGTGGTGAACGTAAGGGCTTTGGATTCCTTTCGAAACTTTGTCCTAACGTTCTCCAGTCAAATCAGATGCACTTGTCCGGTGGACTTCTCGATTGCCTCGCTTACAGAGCCTGGAGCTCTTCGACGGACGACCCCTTGAAAACCCACTGGTGCATGCATCGCTTCATGAGCACTGTCCGAATTTCAATGGACTCATGATCTATACATGGTCACAGGAGGATCTACTGTCCGACCACCGCGATCACAAATTTGCCCAGTTCCTGAGTTCGATGCGGGCCGATTCCCTGAAGTCACTGCAGACAATGCACGACATAGGTGCTGACGCTGAGGCATTCCTCGCTCTGAGCCACCATGGTGGGTCGTTGGAAGATCTTGGAATGTATACCTCGAATGAGTCCTTATCGCATCTGAACATGCTGCAAGGTTGCACAGCTTTGAAACAGTTGCGTATCGAAGATACTCATGGCGTGGTGGATCTCCAAGCAACTCAGAACGATGTCTTCCTGGAAACAATCGCATGGCTGAGCAAGTGCAAGAGCTTGAAGAGCATCCGATTCTCCAATTGTGCATCGGGAGCTGCACTGATGACACCTGTGCTGCTTGAGCACGATGTCAAGCTGGAACATCTCGAAATCGACTCGTACGTTCTGAAGGACCACAAGACCTTCCATCAAGCGCTTGTCCATCAGCAAGCCCACCTGGTCGAGCTCTCCCTCAACGGAGAACCGGACGGGATGTTCCGGGATGATCTCGACATACTCGTTGATTCGTTGAAGCAGATGAAGGCAATGCGACGGCTTTCATTGACACTCCCCGAAGTGCTTCGTGACGAGCACATCATCGCCATCTTCCAGGATCTCAAGCAGCTCGAGACCATCTACGTCACAGGTTTGGAGCTCAATGATGGCGTACTGCCAACTATCGGAGGTCTGCCCAATCTACGAGATGTCACTCTTTCAGGTATCTCCAAGTTTACCTTTGACGGGCTTTTCGACTTCATCTCGACACTGGGGCCTGGAAATCAAGGCATTCGTGTTATCATCGACCAGGCGGACCCAGAGACCGCGCTCACCGATGAGAACCAAACAGTGCTGAGCGAGTATCTTACTGAACATGCAGGGGGCACGTTTGACTATACACTATTCAAAGGTCTGTTGCCGCCCCTCACTTGCGCTAATTTGCTATGATGTATGCTGACCGAAGAAAGATCCGTACCTCTCTGACTTCGAAGGGGACTCGGATTGAGTGCATGCCTGGCTATACTTTGGATACCAAATTTGATTGATGGATCAACATCGTTTAACTCGAACCGAGTAGAGGTTCAATTCAGCTCGGCTACGATGTGGAGTGGGCAGCAAATACTGCAGTGAAAAGTGCCGGTCAAGATAATATTATCGCCCATGAGTGTGGAGTCCGACTGACAGGGCACGTTGATGAAGAAGAGCGCGCGGACTGAGTGGAGTTGACTCGCAGGCCGAATTGAGTGTATAGAGTACAGAGTTACGAACCATGACGTGGGTCTCGCCTAGTCTCGGATAGCGGGGCTCGGAAAAGGTACCTACCATTCTGTACCTGGGATCCCTCACAATCCAGGATCTAGTCTATCAACTCATTCGTGTTTCTTAATGGCTGCTACGAAGCGGATCTTGGTGATCGCTGGGTCGGACAGCTCTGGTGGAGCGTACGCCTCTCGCCCCTTCCATTCACATCGCCAGTTGCGACTAACACGATGTTTGCAGTGGTCTTGAAGCAGACCAGAAGGTCATTGCCGCACACGGATGTTATGCGATGACTGCTACTACCGCGCTTACTGCACAGAACACACAAGGCGTGCAGGACATCCACCATACCCCGCCTGCATTCCTGAAGAAGCAGCTTGATGCAGTCTGTGACGATGTCGGAGTCGATGTGGTAAAGACAGGTACTTTCTGAATCGTTTGTGCAAGATTGTGGGAGTTGATGTTTTATGCAGGCATGCTTGCATCGGCGGAGACTATCGAGATCGTTGCGGATACATTCCGTCGATATAACGTCGCAACGACTGTGGTTGACCCTGTATGCTGCCCGTCACTATATGTCAGCGTCGAACACTGATATATTCGATAGGTGATGGTGTCAACATCTGGCTCACATCTTCTCCCAGAGTCGGCAATCTCAACTTTGATCGAAAAGCTGTTGCCCCTCACCACAATTCTCACACCTAACCTCCCTGAGGCCGAGCTACTTCTGAAAATTGCGGGTGTAGATGCTAGAAGCCCTGAAAATGTCGACGATATTGTAGCGATGGCTAAATGCATCCAGCAGCTAGGCCCCAAGTACGTCTTACTCAAGGGCGGACACCTGCCACTCACGAAGGGCCGTTTGGTCAGCAAATGCGAAGAAGAGCGGGAGATCGTGTTGAATATTTTGGTCAGTCAAGACGAAGTGACTATGATGGAGAGTGAATATTTGCACAGTAAGAACACACATGGAACAGGATGCTCGTTAGCCTGTAAGTCAGTCGGGAATGTGGAGTGCGCATCATGCTGACCTCTCTCCAGCTGCTATTGCGTGCAACCTCGCTTCAGGCATGAGCACGACAAGAGCTGTCAACAAAGCCAATCGTTACATCGAGGCTGGCATCAAAACAAGCCAGGATCTGGGTAAGGGCAGTGGACCGATCAATCACTTTCATTCCACATACACGTTACCATTCTCGCAGTAAGTCCCCAACACCATATATCGCTGGCTACAATACATACTAAGCACTGCTTCTGCAGAGGTGGGTTCATACAATACCTGCTTGACCGCAACGATATCGAGAAGCCATGGAAAGCTTACACCGAGCATGAGTTCGTGCAAAAGATGGGCGATGGGTCACTGCCCGTCGAGAACTACAAGTACTACCTGATCCAGGATTACTTGTTCCTTGTGAGATCCCATGCAACGAAGGCTACGTGGAAAAGATATTGACGACTCGACAGGTCCAATTTGCACGCGCCACGGCCCTTGGAGCTTACAAGTCCAGATCTTTGACTGACATCGGCCGCTCTGTACAACAAGTCGTCACGCTGCAGGAAGAGATCAAATTGCATATCGACTTCTGCAAGCAGCAGGGTTTGTCGGTGGAAGATATCGAAAGCCATGAAGAAGATCAAGCCACAACTGCATACACCAGATACGTTTTAGACATTGGGCAGTCACAGGATTGGCTTGCACTGCAAGTGGCCCTGCTGCCCTGTCTGATTGGATACGGTATCATCGCAAAACGTCTTTTCGATGACACCAACACGTTGAGGGAGGGTAGATACTGGACGTGGATTCAGCAGTACGTCGATAAAGAGTACATGGAGGCAATGGCGAGAGGCTCTGCTCTGATTGAGGAGCATGCAGGCAAGCAGTCGGTTGCGCGCCTTGACGAGCTGGCCGAGATCTTCATCCATGCGACGAACGTGAGTGCTACACCCCACATCTTCCCGTGGCTAAGCTGACCTGCCCCAGATGGAAAGAGGTTTCTGGGACATGGGCATGAGGGCCGGAGGCGCAGCAAACTGAGAGTCAAAACAAAGGTCTCTCGGAAAGGAAAACTTTCTTTGTCATCGCAGCGGTGGCGCACGCCGAGTAGCATACGTTTGCAGACAACACAAAAGTGCTTTTACCTACACTTCGAGTGTGGGTCTTTGTTGCCGATAACGTTCTTCGCCCCTTCCAATCTTTTCGGTGGACCCTACCCCATCTGGGTAGCGCGCCAAGAACGGTGAGGCGGCAAACAACGCCAGTCGCAGATAATTTTCTGATTCTCACCACAACTACAACTCACCTCTCTCACGAGTTTCACAGTGCAGATTTCGCGATCTCTTATTGTCGCATTTTTGCACCCAATACACCACACCAGTTTCAGACGAAACACGACGCTCACTCTCGCTAAAACGCTCATCCCTTTCACCGGTCCCTACTGAACACTCGACAATCATGTCTTACGGAGGCGGATACGGCGGTCGCGGCGGCGGCGGTGACCGCGGCTACTCCAACGGGTACGAAAACAGCAACTCTGGACGCAGCGGCGGCGTCTTCAATAGTTACGACTACACTTCAAGCCATCATGCATCGTACGGGTAGGACGATTCATCCCCTTAGCACGGGATGGCATCAGTGTGTTGGAACTTTGGACTGCCCTTGTTCATTTGCAATCTCCTTCATTCAAGACTCTGCGCGCAGAACGAGTCCGCGGCTGTGCTTGCTTTACCTGCCTCCGCAGGTCGGCTGAGCGGTCACGTACTTGCTGCGACAGCGTAGAGTTCCCTTTATTGTCTCACTTCCTCTATATGAACTCCTACTAACCCTATGTCAGTGGCGGCTATGGCGGCGGCTCCAACGGATACTCTGGCGGCGGCGGCGGCGGCTACGGAGGTGGTGGTTACGGCGGCGGTGGAGGAGGCTACGGCGGAGGTGGCTACGGTGGTGGAGGCGGTGACCGTATGGGCCAGCTCGGCTCTGGCCTCAAGCAGCAGCAGTGGGGTACGTACATCGAACAACTCGCTCAGCGCACAGCTAACACGAATCAGACATGGAATCATTGCCCAAGTTCGAGAAGTCCTTCTACAAGGAGGACCCCGATGTCACCAACCGTTCCGCCGAGGACGTCGAGGCTTTCCGCAAGGAGCACCAGATTGCAGTCAAGGGCACCAATGTTCCCAAGCCTGTCACAACATTCGATGAGGCTGGTTTCCCCGGCTACGTCATGAACGAAGTCAAGGCACAAGGCTTCGCTAAGCCCACACCTATTCAGTGCCAGGGATGGCCCATGGCTCTCTCTGGACGCGACGTTGTCGGTGTTGCCGAGACCGGTTCTGGAAAGACCCTCACATACTGCTTGCCTGCTATCGTCCACATCAACGCCCAGCCTCTGCTCGCACCCGGCGACGGCCCCATTGTTCTTATCCTCGCGCCTACTCGTGAGTTGGCTGTTCAAATTCAGGTCGAGATCAGCAAGTTCGGGAAGTCTTCTCGCATTCGCAACACCTGCGTCTACGGAGGTGTCCCCAAGGGTCCTCAGATCCGCGATCTCGCCCGTGGCGTCGAAGTCTGCATTGCTACACCCGGTCGTCTCATCGACATGCTCGAGGCCGGCAAGACCAACCTTCGCCGTGTCACCTATCTCGTTCTCGACGAGGCTGATCGTATGCTTGACATGGGTTTCGAACCCCAGATCCGCAAGATCATTGGACAGATCCGTCCCGACCGTCAAACTTGCATGTGGTCTGCTACATGGCCCAAAGAGGTTCGCCAGCTGGCGGCCGACTACCAAAACGACTGGATTCAGGTGAACATCGGTTCTATGGATCTGTCTGCCAACCACCGCATTCAGCAGATCGTCGAGGTTGTCTCGGAGTTCGAGAAGCGCGACCGCATGGCCAAGCACCTCGAGACTATTATGGACGACAAGAGCAACAAGATCCTCATCTTCACAGGTACCAAGCGTGTCGCTGACGAGATCACACGATTCCTGCGTCAAGATGGATGGCCTGCGTTGTGTAAGTCCCTTGGAAGATTTGCTCCTGAAGCACTTGCTAATAATCATCACAGCTATTCACGGTGACAAGCAGCAGAACGAGCGCGATTGGGTCCTGAACGAGTTCAAGACCGGCAAGAGCCCCATCATGGTTGCCACCGACGTGGCTTCCCGTGGTATCGGTATGATTGCAAACCCCCAACACCCCCCTTCCCTTCCCGAACTATTATTACGCGTGAACTGCCAATGTGCTCTGCTTAGGTCGTCTCGTGCGCTTGCTGCATTCGCTCCCATGACATCGTCCATGGCTTGAAGTCCTTCTCGAATCTGAACACCAGGGATCCTGGAGCATACTAGCGAAGCCTTCGCTCTTCACTGCTCTTTGTTTCATGTGCCTTCGAGGCACTACTGAGGCAAGCTGAGATGACAAGACTTCTATCGAGTCACAGTCTCTTCCAAGGGTTTCTGGACCAGGAGATATTCTACAGCCTCTTCCACTGGACCTGATGCCGTGAACCTCGTTGTAGCGCACTTGAGACACTTGCACGCAACATACTGCTGCAGCTTCACGCGATCAAGATATGATCGTTCACTTGCTCGTCAGACTCACCAATATGCTAACCTTTGCTCTTCAAGATGTCCGCAATATCACTCACGTTTTCAACTATGATTACCCCAACAACTCGGAAGATTACGTCCACCGCATTGGTCGTACTGGGCGTGCCGGTCAGACTGGTACTGCCATCACCCTGTTCACCACTGAGAGTACGTATCTCCATTCCCTGATCGATCGACCGTTACTGACAGTTTTCACAGACTCCAAGCAAGCCCGTGATCTCGTCCAGATCCTCCAGGAGTCTAAGCAGCAGATTGACCCTCGCCTGCACGAGATGTGCCGCTACGGCGGTGGTGGTGGTGGTGGCCGCTGGGGAGGTGGCCGTGGCCGTGGTGGTCGCGGCGGAGGCCGTGGTGGTTGGTCTGGCGGTAACAGCGACCCCATTCGCAACAGCCGCTGGTAAACGTGACGACGCGTTCGATGATACGACACCTGGCAACGGCTTTCCTCAAGGCTCGGCGTTTGATGTAGACCATTTCTCTTTTTCACGTCACCTTCTTCTACCGACTACAGCGGAGCAGATGTTATGCCTTGTCGAAGCACACTGATACCCCGGAAGGACGCAGTATATTGAACATCAAGCATGGGTATTGAGTCGGTAAGGAACCTGCGTGTAGACTGGCTTTTCCTGCTTCTTCCTGTACCCGACTTACTTGGTCGCTCTTCCGTAAGCGCAGAAGCCTACGCGTATTTGCATTCTGGAGCTGATGGCGTCTGTTTCAAAAGTTTTATGTAATATGCATCTAGAAGAAATTGTCAATATTCCAATTCCATCACGACCATTGTGTCACTTGCCCCTCACCACGCGACCAATGACGCCTGTTGTGGTCATGTGTTGCTGAATGGTTGCCTTGAAACAGTGCTTCTCACATTAATCTTCAGAAGGCGAACCGCCGCAACTCGCCGCTCCTTCCCCAACGCCTCTCGAAGTTGTCTAGATCCTGGACCTTCTCCGCAACGGCGAACCCTGGCTCTTACTACCCAAACAGAGATCGTCGGTGGATCGATATACGCAGGGCCTTTATGATCGAGCGCAGGTCTCCACGGTGTTCCCGGCTTGATGCGGATAATGCGGAGGGAGGTCTGGACTGCCTCCAAATGTACTCATAAATGTGATGAAGGTGCGATCGCGAGGTGTGGAACGATGTGGTTAAGGGTGTTGCGAATATCGAGATCTGTCCTGATGATAATACCCAAAGGACGTATAATGAGATATTTGTAAGCTGAGGAGGAAATGAGTCTGGTTGCTGCAGCTGAGTGGTGTGCAAGTGTGGTTATGGTGAGGGGTTTTGGTGTGATGACGTATATACGTACATTGGAGCGAATTGAGTGGTACATCCACTCAGCCCTACTCCTTTGCTGGGATGTTTTTGCAATGTGCCGAGGGAATGTCTTGTGTATGCGTTTCAGATTTTGATGGATGAGAGGTGGACTCCAGTCCTGGACTAGCCTACATTGAGGGTGGGGTGAAGGGAAGTATCCTTTCTTTGACGCCCACACTGGACCCTGGCCATACTTCATACCTCTGCAAGACCACAGCTGCAGCGACCCTTCTCTTTCGTGCTCAGTGTTCCAGAACATTCTCATGGCATCCGGCGTCATCTGAGTCAGTGTCGAAGTGTCGAGAAGAAGGACAAAGGAATTTGCTCGGCACCTGGCCCAAACGTATTGGCTCGCAAGCTCTAAGTACCATGTTGCTATTGAAAAGAGCATACCTCTCCTCGCGCGAATGTGCTGTCGCTTTGAGTGGATCTGAGGGGTAAGGCGTGTGAACAGGCTGCCCTTTGCGACAAGCCTGAACGTTTGATTCAAGAAGACACCTTTTATCTTCGTTACAGGTCTACTGGCTACCCATCTTGTATTTAATGCACACATGTCGAATGGCCAGGTATTAGTAGATGCAGCCTATGAGGTGATCTCACTATAGCTTGGACACGCTGCCCATACAGTGTAAATGCTCAAATTCCTGGAATCGTTCAACCAAAAAGCTGCACTCGCGAGATGGCTTAACTCAATAATCGGATTCCATACTTCCATCACAGATCCTCGTAGCATGCAAGTGCATGTCACCTGTTTCGCGCTGTGACTGATGAGCGGACATCGTCAGTCACCGTTTGCCTGTCTTAATCAGTGTCATATTAGCCTGACGTGATTATAATGTTTCAGTCTTTCATGGATATTGGACATTGCATCTAAACTGTATATCGAGTCGGTCCTTCGTAGGTATTGCTTCCGCGACTGGCACTGGTGGAGTTGCTGGGCACCGATACTGTTGATGAACCCTGGTCCAAAGTCATTTCGAGCAGACTGGAGGTGTATTGATATACAATGGAGTGATCTGAATGAACATGGTTCCGAGTGTGGCGGGGTCGATCGAGAAGTAGAGGTTCTCCGTTCTGATGGAGAGTAAGGGAAGTGCAGTGAGCCATGGGTCGGTGAGTCCTGTGATAATCAGCCCTTAGTGATCTCGGTGAAACCATGGTCTGTGAGCATTAGCAGTACATTGCTTATACGGTGGGATGTTATAGAAGTTATGAAGGAGAAGTCGTGGAGAAAGCCTACTCCGCCATGGTGCCTTATCCCAATGCAGCAGTGACCATCCACCCCAGAAAACACTCATCTCAAGATACGGCAGGTATCATGATAATAATCTGGCATGTTGTTTTCATTTAATAATCGCCTTAGCTGCCTGCTTTGCACTTTTAGATGGTGTAGGTCGGACATCACAATCGGTCTTGGCATGTACGGTATCGTCTCAGCGTTGCACATTCATCTCGGATGTAGTCTCTGATGAGTTTTTGATAACCACTGGTTATATTCCGAAGCTTTGATGGGTGTAGAAGGAGTGGTGTTGTGCTTACAGTTTCTTTCCGTGTTGTTGCTTACGACCAAGCTGGTAACATCACTCCAGAGCAGACAATCAGCAGAATTCCAATAACACTTCTCACGAGCTCAGGACGGACGATATAAGCGCACTTCTCGAACACCGAGAAGACACACAAGTGCAAAGATTCATGTTCAACAAGCATTGATTTTCTGCTCGGGCAGCATCTCAACAGCAGTAACGAAATCGCGACTACTTCTATAGGTGCAATTTGGGTGTGACACAAGAGTGCACCTATGGAAAGACACCAAAGAACATTTGCTGAATTTCTTCGCGTATTATATACTGTTACTCGCAGTATGCACCAGCGCAAAGACGAGAAGCATAGGTACACAGTGAGCTCACTGCAATATGAAGCCGGGGACGGCGTTCGACAAGCACGTAGCTCGATCTCGCTCTTGTGAGAATCAGGTGGATTGGCTGCATATGCGACGTTCTATGAATATCATTTCTCTTTGGTCATTCAGAGATCATCCAAACCTCGTGATGATTGAGATTCCGGACGTTGTGACCGAGTGGAAGCTAGTTGTGCCGGCGTGAACGGTACGTATGATCGACGACCAGCGGGTTCTTGTATAGCCTGTCACAGTCACACGCAGAGACATTTACGTTTGGCAAGCGCGCTGTATACTCGCTTGAGCCTGTCCAACGTCTGTGGAGATACTAGTGACAGCCTTACTAGATGTTCAATACGAAAATGAAGGTTAGGATGACCTGGCTGATGTGAATAACGTAATGTGTCGTCTCAAGGTCGTTGTGTTCATGCACCCATTCTCGAGCCGGCCACGGTCGTACTGTAACATGCAGTAGTGCTTTCAGCATATCCTGTCTGAACGCTTCAAATTCGTATTTCGATGTCAGCCTTCACTCTTTCTAGGCTCACGCTAGGTTCAAGCTACATATCGTCCCCGCATTGGGGTACGAGCATAGCTGCGCGTCCACCCGGTTACACCTCCGATTATCGAATCTCACGATGTCCGAATCTCGTCGGACGTAGCTGTTGAATTGGGGGTCGAGGACACATCGGGGTCACAATGTCCTTGTCCGACCGACCATCAACACCCACATCTGCCGACTTCCGACTTATCCGTGTCAAGAGATCGTTGTCTTTTGATGTTAGAGGACTCAGAGTTGCCTCCTACTTATTTAATGATGTTTTGCGGGGCAGAGCGGTAATCCGAACCGAAGGATCGTACCCGCAGTCGCTGCAGTGCCATTGTAAGCAATCGCATGGGAGATTTGGATGATCTACTCGTTGCCGACAACGTGTGCATGCGTGAAATTGTTGGTAAGGTTATCCCGATGAGGCACTGCCTAAAACCTTGTATCGGCGAGGTGATACCCAGGACCAGATGGTAAGCCCGAGCAAGAGCCATGATGTCGTTTTTGTTGTGCTGTTTCAAATCATCTTGTCTTTCAGGATGTGACTGCTATTCTGGGTTGTGACATGTCCTCGTTGTTCTATGATTGGAGTAGGGACCGCAGTCGTACCCTTTCTGGACACTCAACGTACCACTGAGCAGTGAGCACGCGTGTTGAAACAATCGATAGCGTGGACAGCCTCGCATTCGTGTCAACTATGGTTAGCGTGTATGATGATTGACAGGCGTCCGGTAGCTGCTATTCACTGGATCTCCCGACATAGTCAAGCTAGAAGGGGAAACCTAAACGGTTCGCGCTACGTGCAGCAGGTTGCAAGCAACCAACGTGGTCCCTGTGACCATCCCGTTACATACCCCGAGCATGTAGGCTAACATAAACAAGCTTTATTGATTCTCGACGGAGGACGCGAGATGTTTCCAGAGCTGAGGTGCTGGGAAAGTCCGTCGGATGCTTGAATTCAAGCCACCTGGGGTCACGTCGCCCGCAACGCAATGCGTGAATGACATGCCCAAGGACTGGTAGAGGATCAGCGATGTGGTTTGCCAACCATCCTAGGTGGATGACTGACTCGAATGCGAATGCGCGCCCGGCTTCCCGAGCTCATTACCAAGTGAATATGTCCAACTCAAAACATGCTCCGATCCGCCAATCCAGCAATGTCATGGGCGGAGGTGGAGTGGAAAGATCAGGCGAGCGTCATCACGACCGAGGCAAGTCATCACTGGCCTGTCAGCTAGGAAGCGAAATCAACGAATCAAAGAAGAGGGTATCCGTTCGCACGATTTCAAATCGAGGTAAGCCGCCAGGAGCGATCACCGGCAGCCAAAATCGGGCATTCTTCGGTCGCTCTGGATGCCGCATCTTGCAGGTGGGGTATGCCTGGCGTGCAGTGACCTTGGCGCGTTTGGCAGAATCAGCATGATCTGAGAGGTTGGAGTTACAAGTTTGCATGCTCAATACGGCTCCGCAGGGTCGGTGCTGGCGAAGATGGAGAAAGTGTACCGGTGCTCAATCTGAGGTCTTTCCCGGGATTTTTCGGATATCTGACGCTTGTGGAGATTGGACCCTTGAGATCAAAGCGTAACCTCATGCAGGGCGACATCATTACAGATATCGTATGCCGTGCAGAGTCAGCATCTTCGAAATTGAGTTTTGTGTGCTGTCGAAAAGTGGACAACAAGGAGGCGTTACAGCTGCGAGGGTGGGGTGCAAAGCTTGTGCAGGGAGTTGTTCTTTCGATGCAAGATGGTTGAAGATCAAACGGTTACGAAAAAGGAAGGTGCATTGGGTTGAAGGCAAGCCATGCGGCGTGATCCAAGATTCGACCTGCATCGTACCCAGCATCATACCCTTCGTTACTGCACGGCTACGCTCTGGAGCTGCATTCGTTGCTTTTTGCTCACCGCAAGCCTTCGAGATCCTCAGCTGAGCACTCGTGTTGGAGAGCTGGTGGAGGCACATCGCTACCCATAGTAGTGCACATATGATCGCCAATTAATCGCTCAGGATTCTAGTGGGCTTCGAAAAATTGTGCACGGAGACTGCAGGCTGCGGGCGCCGTCGACAGGGTTTTGACAGGGTTCCTACATCGGTTTGCGGGACCGACGAATTCAACACCTTGAGACTGGGAAACTCTCTAGCAGCTGAATGTCAGCCATCCTTGGAGACGGAGGGTCAGCTGCTTGCTTGCGCGGAAAAGCCCCGTCGTTGAACGCAGGGGGTACGTAACCTATACTTCGTCGTCTGGGCCTTGTGAGCGGACAATTGCAATTTGCATCCGGATATGCTGCGCTGTGACGACAAATCGATAAAAATCTCAGGGTGTCGAAGTCGGCCGCGAAATCGGCCACCGTAGCAAGCGTATCGGCGTCATGCTGCGGGAAGTCCAAATCCGGATCTCCGGAAAGGGCAAGGACCAGGGTGGCTCACAGAGGTCAGCAGCCATTTCTCCGCCACGTGAGGACTGTCGGCCGCATTTCGTTGAGGGAAAACGGCCGAGAATTTGGACAGCCACAAAGCCCACTTCTCGCATTGGGACAGGGGGTCCTTGTCAGTGTCACTCGCTCGCCCAGATCCATCGACAGCAGCGTTCCTGGATCAGGCTTGACATTAGCCGCAAGATCCGTGCTGAAAGAGTGTGGGCTGGAGAAAGCAGATTGAGATGTGCTGCATTTGGACAGCAAGACGATCTGATGCATGTGCGTTTATCGCAACCTTGCACAAAATCAATACTTGCGTGCTTTGCATTGCGGCCATCGTGCAGGTTTGTATTGCGAGCGCTCTCTTGAGCTGATTCATCTCCCTGATGTGATACTGCGATCATCTCTCCCAGAGACGACTTGAGGCGTATCAGACAGAAAGGGGTGCGCTACACCATTGTGTGCGAGAAGGGTTGTCTCTGGCTTGTTCTTGTCCCCATGACATCCTTTGGGTGCGGACAGTATAAACATTCACTCATGGCATGCTTGAGGTTACCCCCGCTCCCGCTTGACGGCGTCGCATGCAGCGTAGATTAGCGGCACCCTGTTGTATTCATCCTGGGTCTGATCATTCTTGATGGTCTGGCGACCAGTAAGGAAATTGCGGTGGCTTTGATTCAGCATGAGTGCATGCTGTTTGGCTACTTTTTCTTTTGGCTTTCTCTAAGTCGCATAAACGGATCATGCAGATGATGACAGAGACGAGCCCAGTAGGCGGTAAGGTATCAGAAGTCTCTTTGAAGCGAGGAGATGTCATCACAGTCGAGTGGACATGACACTTACGCTGCCCCACGTTATGCAACGAGCTGATATGCAAGAGGACGATAATGTTAGTCTGGCCCTGCTTATCGTCATGGGAGTCACGGTGCCGACGCTCTCCACGTTGCTCGCCAAATGCAAAAGCAATGCGACTGCCTGTGACAGCTCGGCTATTAGCCCCTGCAAAACATCGTGACCGCGGTGAGATACGTACTTGTGATACTGTACCCAAAAGAGTGCATCCGTAAAACTGCGTGTGAATTCAGAGGCTGAGACTGATCGTACTGCAACCAATGTTAACAAGGAAGATGCATCATATGTGCTAGCAGTGGAGCTCAGTAGCAGTCTCCATCCTTGCGTGTCTGCAAAAGGCGGCAGAGCTGCAGGCATCGCCCGCCCTTGTAGATGCAGCGTCTTCGACGACTCATCATGATGTATAGCAGGCGAAGTTTCGTCAACATCTGGTACACTACACAGCATGCTGCGGCGACAAAGGAAAGCCTCCGCTTTCGTGCCTTCCATTGCAGGTGCCGTGAAGAGGCAGAGCAATACCGAACGTTACCGCCCTCGCTTCACATGCTGCTTTTCGCACACCGCAACAGCTTCGGTTCGCAGTTGCAGCGCATTGGGCATGATTGCCGCTTTTGAGGTGCCTGTGTGCCGTGTCCAATATTGGCGTGCAGTTGTCTCGATGACCGCCCCTGCCGACTTTCGCAGGCGCGTCGTGACATGAATCGTGCTGTCAGGCCTGAGGGCTGTTGATGAAGTTTGCGATGTAGAGGCTCAGAGTTGATGTTGGTGGTGTTATACAGTCATGGTCTCACCTAGCAGCTTTTAGTACTAGCTGTCGACCAGGCGCCAAAAAACTGTACCTACCCGATGCGCTAGAGGTGGGCTAACTATCAGCCTCATCACATCGCTGCACTCTTCTTTCGACGTCGTCTGAATGCAAAGCATAGAGTCAACCCCCGTCCGCACCGCCGACGCCCTCGTCCGTGTTTCGCGGCTCAGTATCGTTGCGCGCACGGCCTCCGCGCGCCTCCTTAGTCAGCAATGATCGGCACCTGCCACACATTTAACCCGTCGGACTGTTTCTCGTCGGATTTAGCTTCCTCGCCACTCTCGCGCCTTCCCAACTTCGACCTTAGTTTACATCGCGAATCTCAACGCGCTCACCACCATCACCCAGCAAAGTCCATCGCTCCCGGTGCCTTGCTCTAACGCCCGTCGCCTACGAGTAGCTCGCTGCCCCAGGCACACCAGATCTCACTCGCGCCCGCTGTGCTACGCGTACAACCCGCCGCCAGTGCAGCCCGTCGACTTCTGGCGTGTCTGAAGTTCTGCCCACAACAAACTCACGCGCAGTGCCTATCCTGCGTCAACGCGACAGTCACCTGAGCGCATACAGCTGCACCAGGTCACCCACCGCCTCTCGCGCTCCACCGACTGCCCACGCTTCCACGAGCGCTCAGCACTCGTGTGGATTCCCTTTGCGGAGACTCGGCCGGACGAGAGGCTGATCGCCTTCACTCGGCACGCTCGGCGCACTGAGCAATTGTCAGCAGCAGTGCAGGGACAGCCACTCTGCCACTGAAACTTTCATCTGTCATCTGTCATTGACAACGCCGACGGCCCGACTGCTTGCTTTTGCCTCTTTGCTGCATTCAGCGCGTCTGTCCAGTATTTCTCTGCTCTCGGTGAAAGCGTCCTACTGCCTGCTTGCGAGCTTTCACTCTGTCCTCGGCGAATAAGCTCTACCACCCAGGTACCTGGCAGCCTACCAGCCTAACAGCCTACCAGCGACCGCGCACACTCCCCCGCGCCGTCTCAGACAAGCCGCTCTTCCTTAAGCCGGCCTACCGTTCCACTGTTGCGTGCAGCGCCAAACCACGTTCACCTAGCACGCCCAGTGCAGCATCATAGCACGGCCTTACCGGGTCGGGACTCGTCACGGTGGTTCGTCTGTGGACCATTACGTCTTGATTGACCGACCGAGCTAGCTTACCCTTGGTCAAGCGGCGGCTCGACCTACAGATTTTCATTGGTCAACCAATCCGAAAATTTCGAGCCACCCCAAAACCTGCTAGCGTGCGTCCTTCCAAATCCACGCTCTCCACTACTCCCCACCGCCCCACACTCGCAAGCTCATTCACCGCTAGCGCCGTGCAACCAGAGGTTACGCCGCGCCTTCGCTCTGCGATTCGAAGGCTTCCTACCCTTGTCGTCACCCCCTGTCCTTGGTGGCCTCGAGCGTGCGTCTTCCGTGCGTTATCTTTTCGACGGTCTAAATCTGCCGAACTGCTTGTCCTTCCATCTGGGCGCACTGGAAACCACACCGTCTGCAAATCACCCGCGTTTAACTTCCACGCTATTGTGTCCTGAACATTTCCATCTCCGGTTTTCTGGCTGTGCGCAATTCTTGGCTCCCATCAGTCTGCTTTTGTACGGTTAGTCGCCTGTCTCCCATCGACCGCGGCAAATCATCCGAAGACGGTCTCTGCAACCGTCATATCTTCCCAGCCATTCCTCTTCCTCTACCACGCGCATCCATTCCCAGCTTAGAGCTTCGGTGCCATTCAACCTCTTGAAAACGTACACAGTCTATGGACGCAAGACAACAAGACTACCCGCAGTCAGGTTTGAGCTCACCGTACCCAACGTTCCCTGAACCACCCTCTGAGGATACCTTTGCAGATCAAGCATCTGCTGCGCAATATCCTCCTCAAGGTCAAGACCCTCGAGCCTCGAACCTCACACCCACCTCCGACTACAGCAGCCTCCCACCGTCCGCACGGTCAGGCTCTTTCCCGGAATATATTCAACGTTCGTACCAACCAGGCGCTCAAGGACAAGCACCCGGAGGTATGGCGCAACAACAAAGTCCGTCAATGCCTCTCTCTGATGGTCAAACCAATGACCATCAACAACCTCAACAACTCAAGTCTGACAACGATGTTCCTATAGATCCATCGATTGCCGCCCAGACGAGCCCCACCTACCCTCACCAGCAGCAGTATTCGCCCTACACTCCCCACCACGATATGCAGCACTACCCAGGACACCCGCAGACTCCAATGTACGGGCAGCGTCCTGAGTGGGCTGGCCAATACGCTCAGCCTGGTATGCACTACGGCCATCCAGCTTCATCAGGCCCACCTGCTCCTGCAATGGTGTCGCCTGTCCAAAGACCACCAACTGTAAGTTCTTTTCCGTCATCAGCAGATGCGCGACGCGTCTTTGCTGTCTTCAATGGCACAAGATCAATACTGGACCTGTGCGACGCGTTTGTGTTAGATCAAACTGCGCGTCAATAATATTTGCGCGATTGCGGGATTCTGAGCTAACAACGTGTCTAGGGAGGTCACCCTTTGTCTACTGTTTACTCATTTGTACCCATCCCAGGTGCGCAGCAACACAAGCGACCGCGCCGGCGCTACGAGGAGATCGAGCGCATGTACAAGTGCGGCTGGAACGGATGTGAAAAGGCTTATGGCACTTTGAACCATTTGAACGCACACGTCACAATGCAATCGCACGGTGCGAAGCGAACACCAGAAGGTACGTATTTGCTTTCTCGGATTCAAACATTTTGCGGTGTTGTGATTGCCCTTGTCAGCCTGACGCGCTAAACTAGCACTGGGGTTGTATTTGCGCCATCTCATGGTGTTCCCACTACTCTGGATAGCCTCTGGCGACGGAAGCTAGTGACTGTCAACCCTTGCTCATTCACCTTGGCATCTATCACCACCATTTCACCGATCTATATGACTAACTTTCATTGCAGAGTTTAAAGAAATCCGCAAGGAATGGAAGGCCAAGAAGAAGGAGGAGGAGGCTCAGCGCAAGGCTGATGACGAACGCCAACGCGCTGAGATGCACCAGCACGCGCAGCAGCAGCGCGTTGCGCATGACGGTGGCCCACCTGAGGCACCTGCGTATGGACAGATGCGCCAGGCTGTAGGCATACCCGGCCAGCAGCCCTCGCACCCTCAGCTGCCACCTATTGGGTACCAGCCGGCTGCATCTGGCACATCGGCTGCTCCTCAGTACGGCACACACAGTCCTGGTCTTCCTGAGGGCATGGCACAGTATGCTCCTCCCAACAATGCGTACGACAGTCCCAGTAGTAACCCCAACAACAGTTATCCCCAGTCGCCATACGGCCAGAACCCGCAGATGTACCAGCAAGGTCATTAGGGGGATCAAGAAAACAGCGATTATGACACGATGATGAGCGACTTGCCGCTGACTTGGACATGACATTCAGCAGCCTCCCTGAGCAGTCCTGGGGTCTGTTTTGAGGCCATGACCAAACAGGTTGATCGCACAAGGAGATGGGCATGGGCTGGTTCAGCATTTTACACAACGGTTGGGCTTGCATTTACATCCGGTGGCGGCTGTATGCTATTATCTTCACGGTGTTCAGGACAGAGTTAAGACGACATTTCTTTCTATATCCCAGGTCAATTGTTGAGGGCGATACCTAAGTGGGCAGAGCGACGGATCGAAATGTTCGGCGGTAACTTCTTCAATTGCGAGCTTGTCAACCTACCTGTTTTACTACTTGCGGGCGTCGTCATTCCAAAACGCAGGGTCTCATTCTCTTCTACTAAAAGTAGAACTCATGCATCCACCTGGCGCTCAGATAGCAACGATTAGTCATTCAAACTTTGCAATTATTGTTCTTCTTATTCATTGCCTGGAGTGTATCGAAATGCTCGTGTACCCTGCAACGTATCGGGCGTCGAGTCGTGTCGAGCTGCGTAGCAACGAGACTCGAAAGCCTGAGGTGCGTCCTTGCACGTCGTTCGTGTACTGAAACCCGCCGCCCATGTGCACACGCATGTCACCGTCTATATTTGCACGCCCTTGCCGCGACGCAAAACAACGTGTTTGCAATCTAGTGCCGGATGCCAATAAGCCTGTCTCAGACAGCGAACATGACATGGACACATGCAGAGGTCTGAGTCGCATTGCATCGGAGAAGGCATTCAATCTGACACTTCACAGTCTCCTCATTTCACATGCGCACATTCGTACACGTATCAGCAGCCACGCACTGGGCCTCATCTCACCACACATTGCTGGTTGGTGGCACTTCTGCAGTCGTTGGGCGCCGCACACAGCGCACTGCGGACAGGGATTTTGAAAGCTTATTGGATTACCATCCGAGGAGGCGATCGCAGCAGCCAGTTGAACGCGCAGTACATTACGCACAATGTGAGGGGAGGTACAATTGTACCAAACGAGCATTTCATGTGACACATGAAGATGACGTGCAGTGCAGTGCAGTGCAATGCAATCAAGGTCCACATGTAGGGTTGCCTTACAGTTTGAGATTGTATGGTACAACAAGTTTGGACGACATATCTGACTGACTTCTCACGCCCTTGTCGCCCAGAGGTAGAGTGCTGGTTGTGGGCATCATAAGTTTGCAGCCTTGGAAAGGTAGCGTTGTCTCAAACCTTGGAAGCAACAGCATCCCCACCTCTCGCTACCATCTTGACTGCATCGTTCAAGCTGCCACAGAGACTACTCCTAGTCCAGGATTCAGACCCTAGCCGGTTCTCGAAGAGCCGTTCTCTGAGGCCGTGCGGTTCCGCATGCAGCAAGATTCTTCTGTGCGACCGAAAACATGAATAACTATCACAGTAGGCCGCTTTCTGTCGTCAACATGAGGGCTACAAGTGCAGAGTACAATTGGCCAGAATCGTTACGCAGCGATGAAGTGCGAGAGCTGACCTTGCTTGGCCATGCGCGCGGCAGGACTCGGGAGGACGAAGACGGCAGGACGAGCGACGCTGGGTGAGCTGTCCGATGGTTGCGGCGTGCAGTGATGACGGAGGCAGTGGCAAGCAGGCCGTCTTTCTGTGGCAACGAAGCCCCCCAGGACTTGATCCCTCTCAGACATGCGGATGGTTACCCCAGCTTTAAACATTCCCACCACCGAACGCTAGGATCTCCAGTAAGCCTTACGAGCTTCTATTTAATGCAAGATACCCATTAGCAAGGCTAGCGCCAACGGCTGCTTAGATCCTTCGATCAGCACAGCTAAACTGGCGTTGGCTGCGCACTTGCTTTTCCTCCGTGCCTCGCACCGCTTTGTAGGCGCAAGCTAACACCTGCCAGGGCAGCACCATGCCCGAAGGCTCCCAGCGGTCTCCCGCGCTGACGGCGGAGGCTAGTAGCGGTGCATGCGCGCTGCGTGTGAGATGAACCTACCCGGAAGGATGTGGTGCGTTACACAGCAGCAGTTGGCGGAGCCACACGAGAATGTGGAGTGTGTGCTCACGGGCGCCTGCGTGCTTGCTTCTTGGACAAATCGTGAACACCGTCATTGCGCTGAACGAAGAGCAGAGGAAGCGCAAGGATGGTCTGCAGAGCAATTGTGCAGGCTGAGAGACTCGGTCAATGGCACAGTAGCATGCCTGTAGCAACAACACCATGACCGTCCGACGTGCGACACAAGCACAGCGCGCACAGCAAAGCCTCGCATTCACTGCGCACTCCTTGTGTGCGTCGCCCATGATACACGTGTGCGACGGATCGCCTCCGCTCGCACCAGCGCCAGCCATCACGAGTCTTCCTGTACGAAGGCATTTCGTGCATACATAGTGCCGCGCCGTGGGAAAGGCGTGTGCGACGGTAGGAAGTAGTCTGATCCGCCACGGTGGCCGAAGGATTGAAGCTTGGAGGGAAGGGCTGGCTTGGTGCCCACCGATCAGAGTGAGTTGCTAGACTGAACACAGGCTTAGACAAGGGCTTGGGCGGAGTGTCTTGCTTTAGCTCTGACGCGCCGGCTCCTACGAGGCTGCTTGATCAAGTACTAATTTCCTGGCTTGCTTGCTCGGCTCCAAAGATATGGGAAGGTTGATTCAGGGACCGTCAGCCTTGCGGCGGAGTGTCTTGCGCGGTGGCTAGCCTGGTGTTGTTAGATCAAGGTACATGGAGCTTCTGCAAGCCTGCTAAAGAAGTAGCACAGCACGGACGGGCACTTGTCTGACAGAACCACCTCCATCAGTTGCACTATTGTTGATGTTCGCTCAACCGGCCCGGGTTGATGCTCATTTTCGGCTTATCACGTGAATGCCCGCTTAGCGTTTCCGCGCCGTGCAACTGAATGTTTTCTCTAAGTCACGCTGATGCACACAATTTGACACAGTTGGACTCACGCCTCTCTAATGCTCAACTGTCGCGCCTGCCTTTGGCAATGCGTTCAGCCCTTCGATCGCCCTGCTAGCCTCCAACGCCTTCGCCACAATGTAAACCCGCTTCTGCGCCAGAGCCAACAACGGCTCCAGAGCACCGACGTCCGCAAGACCCGCACGCGCCCTCACTACCTCACAAGAGTCGAAAAGCTGTCGAACAGTAGAAATGAACCATGGCAAAACTCAGCAGTTGCAGAGAACCAGAAGAAGCGCGAGAGAGCAGCGCTGCGGCAGTCGTCGTCTACAGATGTCATTACCTCTGTAGAGCGGCGAGAAACGCCAAACCTAATGAAGCTGGGGAAGAGAGACACAACAATGTCAGAAATTGACTGGAATAGGAGGAAGCGGGAGTTGCGATTCCTGCAAGATCCATTGGATCTGGCTCAATTCGTACAGGCTGAGTTGATGAAGGACAGAGTCGAGGAGATGAAGCAGCTGGTGCGGATGGCGAGTCACTCCATGCCGTGTGTGGTCAGCTGGAACCACATCATCGATCACTACCTATCCAGCTCGAAGGTCGGCGACGCGCTGAAAGTGTACAACGACGTATGTACGGTTATGTTCGAGATATGACAAAGGCTAACTTCATGCAGATGAAGAAGCGCGCACAATTTCCTGACTCCTATACGTATACGATCCTTCTTCGAGGACTTTCGATCAATGCACACTCTTCAGGTGTTCTTGAAAAGGCACTTTCCATATACCACTCCCTCTACGCGCCAAATTCTCGAGTCACCCCGTCGATCATACATACGAATGCTGCGCTACGAGTGTGCGCTCGAGCGCTGGACATGGATGCACTATGGGGCATAGCTGCGAAGATACCCGAAAAGGGCCCTGCTGCAGCGAACGCAACAACATACAATACCATAGTTAATGCAATTCGGCAGAGCATGTTGCTCAATCAACCGAGCGGCGAGTCCGCAGAAGAAGCAGCGACTAGGAAGGAGCGCAGCATTGTGGAAGCAAGAAGGCTATGGGAGGACATTGTAGGCAAGTGGCGGGAAGCTGATCTCGTTATCGACGAGGAGCTGGTATGTTCAATGGGCCGACTTCTGCTGACGGGACCTCGTCCACGAGATTGGGACGATGTACTGTCCCTAGTCGAGCAGACCATGGATATACCGCGACTTGTCCCTCGATTGGGTACCCCAGAACGGAAGGAAGCTGGCTTTCCTCACCTGCGCGCGCCAAACGTACCGGAGGACTTCAAGTTTGATGACGATCACCTGGCACCCGGGCAACCCGAGATGCGAGGAGAGGAGTTCCTACCCTTCACAGGCAGCCTTGCAAAGAATCTGGCCTTCGTCAAGCCGCAAAACAACACACTGTCTCTAATTCAAGAAGCGTGCTTGAAGATCGCAGCACCCAAAGCTGCGCAGCGTTACTGGGACATGCTGGCCGACCAATACAAGATTTCACCGGACGTCAACAATCTCAACCAGCAGCTACGTAACCTGCGTCAGAACCGAGCATCAGCTACAGCAGTCGAGCTGTTGCAGAAAGACATGATAGACAAGGGTGTCAGGCCGCCCCCAGGCACATTCAGAATCGCCATGAGCACTTGTGTGCGAGACAAGAATAACCACAATTCACTCAAACACGGCAGTCAGATTCTGCACTGCATGAACGAGATTTATGCGGATGCGGATGCAAAGACGGTGGCCATGTACGCAGATTTAGCGAACACGTTTCCATTGGCAAAGGGTCAGGATCTCATCGACGCCCTCACAAATCTCTACCCTGTTGTAAGGAACTTGCGCGTTCAGATGGGTATTGCTCCAGATGAGCAAGAAGGCGCAGAAACGCGTAAACGCCGCTTCGCCCGTCTGAAAGGCGAAGCGCGACAAGACGCTCTCATGGCGTTAAGAAAGGTATACGGCGTCTACGACCGACTGCTCATGTCAAACATGATAGCAGAAGAGCAGAAGAAGGACTTAAAGAAAGAGAGGGCCAGATTGTCTGCCTTCATTTCAAAGGAGACGGAGAACAACCGCGAGAAGAAGATCGAAAGGAAGATGCGGGATCTGAATGAGCAGGAGGAAGAGTCATTCGAGGGTTTTGATCAGCATAGCTATCTGGCAGATGAAGCGGGAGAGGGAGAGGAGCATGCTCGATCAGAGAGGAGCATTGAGAAGCGCACATGGCGCGATCATGCTTCGAAAGACAGCAGAGGCAGTTGGCGAACGAGGTCCGTGAAGCCTGCAGATCAGAGAAAGCCCTGGAGCAATCGTCCGTCATCGTCTCGTTGCGACTGAGACGGTCGGCGTGCGTGTGTTCTGGAATTAGCAAGTACAAAATGTTGTAGCATAGAACTTTACCACAAACTGCTCTATGCAGATCAACAATTTATAGACATAATAGTGACTGCCCATTGAGCTTAAAGCATGACACCATCTCTCACACATATCAACTAAGTATTGTATTGCACAGAAAATCGATGCCAAGACGCCTTCCATTTTCGTCCTCTCCCGCGCCTCCACTCCGCAACTCTTCCATCATCCACACTCACCTCCACACCCGCGCATCACTACACAAACCTATACCGCTCATCCCATACCCAGCCATGGGAAACGATGGCGGCTCCATTCCCAAGCGTCGCGAACTCGTCAAAGAAGCCGCCCGCGCCCTCACCACAAGTCAAGCCAAAGAGCAACTCACTGAACAACAAGAATACGCCTGGTCGACATGTCCCTTGTCGCGAAAACCGCTCGCCACACCCGTAGTCAGCGACGCCGCGGGCACCCTGTACAACAAAGACTCCGTCATCGAGTTTCTGCTTACGGAGGATGGGCGCGAGAAAGAGGAGCAAGGCAAGGTTGCAGATGTGAAGAACGAGGGGCAGTTTGTCGAACTGGGGTGTGTCGGTGAGAGGGTCAAGGGTTTGAAGGATGTAGTTGAGGTGAGGTTTGAGGTTGGTAAGGAACAGGAGAAAGAGGGGAGTGGAAGAAGTGAGAACTGGGTGTGTCCGATTACTGGGCGGGAGTTGGGGCCGGGGGCGAAGGCGGTGTATGTTGTCCCTTGTGGACATGCATTTGCGGGAAGTGTGGTTAAGGAGGTCGCAGGGAGTGTGTGCTTGCAGGTACGTTCAAGTCTGTGTCTACCAGACGAGATTTTGGTGGTATTGGCATGGAGCTAACAGGGATAGTGCAATGAACCGTACGCTGAGAACGATGTTATCCCGATCTTGCCAATGGTACCGACCGACCTTGCGCGCTTGAATCTGCGGATCAAAACATTGAAGGAGAAGGGCCTTACGCACGCCTTGAAGAAAGCGCCGGGCAGCAAGAAGCGCAAGAAGAACGCAGACAAAGAAACAAACGGCGGTTCCGTACCCACGAACGTGGATAGCACAGCGTCGAAATTTAAATCCTCGTCCGACGAAGACAAGTCGAAAGCCAAGGCGAACGGCTCGACGAAGACATACGGCGACAAGAAAGATACAACAGACAACGGCATCAAGAATTCAGTAACTGCGTCGCTGACACGGAAAGTCATGGAAGAACAGGAAGAGCGCAACAAGAGGAGGAAGCTGGGGCAAAACGAGAACGTTAAGAGCCTCTTCAATACGAGTAATAATGCGCCGAGTAAGGGGAATAGTGCGGATTACATGACGAGGGGGTTCAGTATTGGAAAGAAGTGAGTAAGCTTTAGCCCAGAAGAGACAACCTGGGAGAGGTGGCGTTATTGGAATGCATCCATGGTGTTGACGGCAGAAGTAGTCAAGAATGTTTGGAGTCTACTATGTGAGCATTGTACGCGTGGAGAGAGGTACAGATGCATAAGATACCCATGAATTTCACATCGAACGATAAAGCAACTGATCAGGGACACACGTACGTCATGTTCTGGCCATTCTACTTTGCTCGGAAGCACCCTCCCATTTGTTAGATTGCACCTTCGGCTACTGTACAAGCGCATCCTGCGTCTGCATGTGCTACTTCTACACATCTGCCATTGTTGTGTGATACCAAAATCTACAGGATCCAAGTTCGTGTCCGCTTCGCTGCCTGTCTCCAAAAAGGATGCCCTGGACTTCAATGTATCGCCGCCTACTTCAGACCGAAATGGGGGCTCGGCATGTCCTTTGGCTGATCCACGTATCGAACACATGACTTGAAACTTAAGAAGCGCCATGATGATGCTCTTCTTCCGAGGTTCTTCGGCCTGGCTTTCTGATTCACGACCTTTGAACGTCAATCCAGAAGGGCCTAGATCAGAACACATGTTCCAGTGCTATTCGCCAAAATGCTCAAGCACCCCAACGATGTTTGCCTCTGGAAGTCGATTCGCTAAGTCTGTTGTGCAGCAGGTCAAAATGGACCTCCGGACCCTATACATTACCTGCTATTGTTCTGTGTGTATTGTAGGTCTCTGTCTATCCTCCTTCGATTTCACGAGATACGCATCGAGTCGCTTCGTCTTCAACACCACCATGAAGTAGCTTATCATGCACTCCACACACGTGGTCGTTTGATTTGCTTGGATCTCCCTATGGAAGCCAATAACCTATGCCTTGGATGCTATGCCCGGACGTTCACTGTCCTTTATAACGGTTCTCCTGCTACTCCTGTTAATGTTACCTGTCATCAAAATGGGCTACACTCGTCTTCATGTCTGCTCCTTCCAAGAAGCAATACTCTATCTTGCTGCTTCGTGATTTGTAGGAAGCTCTATCACACTAGCCCCCAGCTTCTGGCTCGCCACCAGAAGTATACAACAATTCGAAACTGGTATCTCTGGAAGACATGTCTGCGATCTGCCTATCAAAACGCGCCACTCCTGACTTCGTGTGCATTGTTCTGGCGATGGATGTCCGAACCATCAGACAAGCTTGAATCAGGACAGAGCCTAAGAACATGTTGAAAGTGGCCGACATTGCGAGATTGCTGCAAGTCAAGTTCAGGCAGATACCTTGAGCATCACGGCACGTGTTCACAGCGCAGACCTGAGCACCAGCACAGTCAGAGCTGGTGGTGCACCTGGCAGGGCCACTGCATGACGCATCTTGGGCGCAGAAGCCAACCCCCTCTGCAGCTGGCATCAGGCGCACCGGGAAGAGTAACGGTGACAGTAGTGGTTGTCTGGGTAGTGACTGTCCCTGTAACAGTGGAGAAGGGTGTGATGGTCGGCGATACCTGGGTGATGGTTGTCGTAAGCGTGGCGGTCGATGTGGCAAAGGGGATATTGGTCCTGATGCAGGAGCAACCTGCGGAGATGAGGTCGAACTTGATGGCTGCGATTGCCGACTTGAAGGGCACAGCGGGTGTTGCGTACGAGCCGCCACGCTTTGCGACAGCACCTGCTGTGATTGTAGTGATGACGGTAGCTTCCGGCAGCGTTACCGTGTCCGTTTCGGTAACAGGACTGTAGACTTTGTCAGTATGAGAATACGGCGATGTCGTGATGGTTACTTACACAGTAGTGGTGGTAGGAGTGAAACTTGTCTCTGTGACAGTCACACTGGCAGTAACAGCGGGAATCTTGATAAAGGAGCTGCAGAAAGAGTATGCAGCGGTCTGATAGTTGATCTTGGTAGAAAATCAAGAGCCACCGAAGATGGCACCTCAGATTACTTGGGATGTCGGGCTGCTGGAGGAGGGTTATAGGTCAGATGCGTACACGGGGGCGCTTTCATGCGCTACCGATGAGGCCGCACCTGCCTGTGAAACGCATTTAGGTGCACGAGGCTGCATACTTTTGCGCTGGTTCTGACTTGCGTCGGTTTCCGAGTCCTCGGATGTGTTTCTTGCGTATCTATTATCTCTAATCCAGTACTGGTAATCTTCCATGGATATGTTTGTATGATCATACAGCGTGACTCGTAACGTTCCATTCCGTCGTCACCATCACATTATCTTTCGAATCATCATGTCTTGTCGAGCTCGTCGCTCGCGATGGGTTTCGAGACCCCTGAAAGACCAGTTCCAGTTCATCGTCGCTGATTCTGCCGCCCTGGACATGAGATCTCGAGACACCAGGGTTACTGGGAGTTTTGGAGCCTGGATGCTGATGATAGCCTTCATTGCTGCGAGGATACGAGGAGTTGTTCGGTGAAGTGCGGGCGATGAGAGCTTTTAGGGCGGGTAAGGAGACGACGATGGTGGCTGTACACATCTCGGCGGTGCACCAAAGATCTTGAGAAAGTCAGAAAACAGAACAAAGCAGAGACTTGCAGGACTACTTACTACCAGTTGCATCGTCAACATTGTAGTCCGTGACTGTGTACACGAGGAATCGCGACAAGCTGATAGCGATGGTAATCAAGCCAAGGGAGAACACACCGCACAGAGCGATCTTCTGGCGCTTGCGCAGTTTGAGGCTGCTTGTCATAAAGAAAGGTAGAATGAACACTGTAATTTGTTAGGCGGTGGGATCAAAGAGGTTGCTGACTGAACATACAAAGAATATCACTAGACCAGTTCAGAGACCAGTTGATACAGAGGGCGCTAAATGAGTTCCACGTGGAGTTCAGCTGATTTTCCACAGACCTGATCATCCAGTCAGTCCTGCAAGCTCAACATACTTTGTCAACATACCAGTTGTCTGAGATGTTCGGAGCAGCTAAAGTATCCGAAAGTATCGTTGCAACAAAGCAACATCCCACATATGCAGTAGACACGTACACACTGATTCGAAGGCGCCGGAACCCATGTGGGATCAGCCACCAGAAGAAAGCGACCAGTGACATCTTTGGAAAGTAGAGCCCAAAGTCGAAGAAGTAGCATATCACGAAAACCGTCTGAAAGTGAAAGGCGTTAGCCATGCCTTCTGCAACCAAGTCTCCGTATACGCACCTTCAGATATGCAGTCGAATCGGTAGTAAGATCAGGCTCGACCAACGGATATTTAAGCTGGAGCTTGAGGGCTACGATCGAACCTGTACAAAAGCCGAGAGTACTGAACCACGCTGCCCACACAAGGTAATCCGGAAGATTCAATGCGCGGCGTTCAAGAACCAAACGGATGTAGCATCGCAGAAGGGTGATTGCTAGCGCAATGGCTACCAGCACGAATTGTAGTACCTAGCTCGTGTCAGTATACTCGAGATTTTGAACCATCAAAAAGACCTACGATTGACGTTATGATCTCCATCTTGCCAGCCGTTGCGCAACTACACGCTCGTATACATGAGAAATAACTGCCGTGCGACGATACGGGGTGGGCTTAGTGGGAGGCCCACACGTAGGCGCAATTTATGAATGCTATGTGTCGGAAGCCAGAAGGCAAAAGCAGAATCTTTTTGGGAATGGGAGTGCTTCGGTTTTACGCGCCCCCCTTCTTTTTACCACCGATACTCTGTCCGGCGAACAGGCAGTGACATTGCGCTAGGTGCCGCTTCGCGACCATGACTTGCGTAGCTTCATATGACCTGGGGGTAGGCGTCCACTAAAAATTGTTAATAAACGAGCCCCGTTACCTTTGAAGTGTTGTCATGTCGCAGCAGTTGATACTCACACAACCTACAGCATTCAGCTTGATGCCCAATCTTGACAGTAACACCTCCGCGGCCTCAACTCAGAAATTTGAGTCCCTGAGGCGACCGAGAGCGACCAAAAGCGGCCAATGACAGGTTCTTCGAGCTCGTGTTCTGCAGGCATTCAGTCTCGCCACACGATCTCAACGCAGATCGATCATTGGGTTCGTCCGATTCACAATTTGCAACGATTGGAGTCGTGAACGTGAGGTCAGAGCCTCCACTGCATGAAAACATCGAAACGCAGGGAAAGCACATGGCATTACTATGGCGCATCCTCGGAATGGCAGTTGACGTCAATCTTCCGATTGGAAGGTACGACTGCCGCACCAGAGCCTTGTCCCTAGACGATCAGGATATCTGCAGCCAGCTAGTCAGCTATGAGGCAAGTCAAGCGTGTCGGAGGTTCCGGTGCATGGGTGTTCGGTATTGTTCTGCTCCTGTGGCGTATCTTCGAGGTCCGTGTCGTGTGGTTGAGGATCCAGATCCCCCGGGAATCAGACGAACCCGGCGGCAGATCTTCCGCGGAGGAAACAATGCGCGGTTCCTTTCCCCAGCGATCCGCCTCCTGCCGCACATCATTTGCTTTGTTCCCTGAAGGCCGAGCAAAGTTAATAGATAGCCTTAGTCAGACACCAAACGATCGAGTGCACGCTGTATTCAGCCAATCAACGGAGGCAAGTGACTACTTGTCAGCAACCAGAACTTCGAACAATTTTTCGACAGTCCTGAAGGGCAGTTCCGCAGTTACCAGAAGCAACAAGTCGACCATTGTCGGCCCTGGAAGCGCACTTCAGTGCATGTTGACGTTCAACACTACTCCAAATTGTACTCGATCGCAACATGCACGAAGCGACCAATAAGCTGCTCCAATAATACCAACACCGCTGTAAGCAAAAGCACGACAAAGATAAGGCTGCTACAATGGAAGCATTCAGCTCGAAATCACCCCTGCAACTAGGTTCAGATGTTCTTGCAATGGATTCTCGTGGCCAATGGCTTGGGCCACTTGAAAGTCTACTGATCGTCAAGCTAGGGACCATGCGCTTTTGCCGCTGCGCGTCGGGCTGAAAATTAGGTACCCTGGGAGCGGATGCCTCGAAGTGGTTGATCAGGCCATTGTCTAGACGCACTATATCTGCAACCAGTTTAAACAATCACCAGCACCGTGATTTAGGGCAGTGAGCGACTGAGATCATGACTTAATTCCAGGTCAGAACCGTTGCTGGATGGTCGCAGAAGGCACAGCACGTCACGGGTCTGTGTTCGGATGTTCAGCTTTGGAGACCCAAAACACGCTTTCTCGCCGTTCCTGCACAGACCTTTTTTGACGTGGCAGAAAAAGGAGCTTGGGAAGGGTACAATAACCACAGCTGCTTCAAAGAGCTTAAGGGGCCAAATGAACACGACCCATCGGCGAGCCAGCTGCTGACAGAAGATGCGCAAAGCTTGAGAAGAGGCTCACCAGACCGATGTTCTAACGCGGTACCCAGAGCTTTGACTCGATCACAACAACCACCGAGATCGGACACCAGCCATGTCAGTTCATATTGGATATGGGCAGGTGTCATCGTATGTGGCGAACATCTCCACTTCGCATTCGTGGCCATCGATCGCCTCTTAAGTGGCGCATTTAGGCACTTGAAAACATTATTCGATCACACGCAAGCTATTAAATTGCTCCTACGTCTCGTATCATTTCCCTTCGTTCACTCATTTGACTCAATTCACCCAAACGCCGATTATGCTACCCATAGATGATACCAGCTGTGTTGAAGGAAGGGATATGTTGAGGCGCCGGACTCCCACGCTGGTGTTGAATGTAAATGCAGCAAAACGTCAATAAAGCAGAGAGGACCGCTCCATGTTGAGAGTGAGTGGTTTAGGTAGGGTTGGGTGCAGCGGCACCTGTGATGTCGCCACCCTCCTGCTCCATAGGAGCACACGTGCAGAAGAGGTTGGTGTCACCGTAGGCTAATTCAGGTCAGTATATGTACACAAGTGAGTAGTTGGGGTGTAGAACTTACCATCGTCGAGCCTGGTGACGCTAGGCCAGAACTTCTTCTCCTTTAGGTATGCCAACGGGTACGCGGCGTCCTCCCTACTGTATGAACGATTCCAGTCGCCAACGATGAGATCCTGCTGGCTGTGAGGAGCGTTCGTGAGCAAGTTCTTGCCGGCACCCTTGGGCTGCTTGCCATCCTCGATGTCCTTAATCTCCTTGCGGATAGAAATCAGGGCGTCACAGAAGCGATCAAGCTCAGCCTTGCTCTCAGATTCGGTAGGCTCGATCATCAGGGTGTTTGCAACGGGCCAGCTCATGGTTGGGGCGTGGAAACCATAGTCCTGAAGACGCTTAGCAATGTCAATAGCCTCAACGCCAGCGGTCTCCTTAAAGCCACGAACGTCGAGAATGAACTCGTGAGCGCAGCGGCCTTCGGCGTTGGTGTACAAGATGGGGTAATGAGGCTTAAGCTTGGAGAGGATGTAGTTGGCGTTAAGCAGAGTAATCTTCGTGGCCTGCGTGAGACCAACAGCGCCCATCATCTTGATATAAGCCCACGAGATTGGCAAGATAGAGGCGCTGCCCCATGGTGCACCTGAAATCGGGTATACAGCTTGAGCACCACCAGTCTCGTTCCTCAAGTGACCGGGCAAGAAGGGAGCAAGGTGGCTCTTAACACCGATGGGTCCGACACCTGGGCCGCCACCGCCATGAGGAATGCAGAACGTCTTGTGGAGATTAAGATGGCAGACATCGGCGCCGATCTCGCCTGGGGAGCAGAGACCGATCTGGGCGTTCATATTGGCACCGTCCATGTAGACCTGACCGCCGTGCTGGTGGATCAGATCGCAGGCCTCCTTGGCTGCAGGCTCAAAGACACCGAAGGTTGAGGGGTAGGTAATCATGAATGCGCCGAGCTCGTCTTTGTGCTTCTCGCATTTGGCCTTGAGATCCGCAATGTCGAGGTTACCAGTGGCGGCATCACACTTGACAGGGACGACACGCATACCGCACATAGCAGCGCTGGCGGGGTTGGTCCCGTGGGCAGAAACGGGGATCAAGCAAATGTCGCGCTTCTTGCCCGGCTGCTGCTCGAGGTATTTGCGGATAACGCGAAGACCGGCGAACTCGCCCTGAGCACCAGAGTTGGGCTGCAGCGAAACAGCGTCGAAACCAGTAATATCAGAAAGATCGCTCTCGAGCTGACCGATCATCTCAAGATAGCCCTTAGCGCGCTCAAGGGGCAGGAAGGGGTGCAAGTTGCCCGTAGTTTCCCAAGAAACAGGAGCCATCTCAGATGTTGCGTTTAGCTTCATTGTGCAAGAGCCCAGTGGGATCATGGAGTGAACGAGGGACAAATCCTTAGAAGCCAGATGGTTGATGTAGCGCAGGAGCTCGGTCTCCGAGTGATGAGAGTTGAAGACAGGGTGTGTCAAGAACTCAGAAGTTCTCTTGTAACCCTCTGGCGCCTCGACTGCAACGTCCTGGGAGAAGTCGACCTTGGCACTGCCTTTGGTGAGGCCCTTGAGCAGTGCCGAGATCGTATGAGAGGTGGTCGTCTCATCGAAAGACAGGCCAATGTGGTTATCGTCCACCTTACGTACAAGAATCTCGTTGCGTTCCAGCTCAGCGATCAGTGCCTCGGTATTGTTGCCTGTCTCCACTACGAATGTGTCGAATGCAGCCAGGGCGTTGTCGAGGTTCGCGCGCGTACCAGTCTTGTATCCAGCGTCGATGAGCGCCTGCTGCACAAGCCTTGTCTTCGCCACGACCTGCTTCGCGATCTGTGTCAGACCATTAGGTCCGTGGTAGACAGCGTACATAGCGCTCATGTTAGCGAGCAGTGCCTGTGCGGTGCAAACGTTGCTGGTAGCCTTCTCACGGCGAATGTGCTGCTCTCGTGTCTGCAGGGCAAGGCGCGCCGCCGGGTTGCCCAGCCTGTCCTTCGAGAGACCAATGATACGTCCGGGAATCTTGCGCTTGTGCTTATCCACACTGGCGAAGAATGCAGCATGAGGACCGCCAAAGCCAAGGGGCACACCGAAGCGCTGAGCATTTCCAAAGGCGATATCTGCGCCAAACTCTCCTGGAGGCGTGAGCAGAGTAAGCGCCAGAAGGTCAGAAGCTACACTGAGAAGCGCGCCCTGCTTGTGAACCTTGTCTGCGAGATCACGGTAATCGCTCACACCACCATCAGTGTCGGGGTATTGTGCCAAAACACCGACAAGGTCTTGTCCAAGCTCCTCCACGCGCTTGCTGTTGTCCGCCAGTACGTCTGCGACCTCGATCTTGATGCCAAATCCTTCAGCACGCGAGCGAAGGACCTGAATGGTCTGAGGGTGGCAGGTCGAGGAAACGAGGAAGGTCTTGTTGGGGCGCTTCTGGCGCGGTCCTGGCAGCGAACCAAGGGACATGGTCATGGCCTCAGCAGCAGCTGTAGGCTCGTCAAGAAGCGAGGCGTTGGCAATGGAAAGACCGGTCAAGTCGGTGACCATCGTCTGGAAGTTGAGAAGTGACTCCAAACGACCCTGGCTGATCTCAGGCTGGTAAGGAGTGTAGCTAGTGTACCACTGAGGATTCTCGAGCACATTGCGCTTGATGACCTCAGGAACGTTGGTATTGTAGTAACCCTGACCGATCAAGCTCTTTCCCGGCCTGTTCTGGCCCATGATACGCTTTGCGTTCTTGAGGAAGACAGACTCAGGTACACCATTTGCTTGCCAATCTGCGCCATGGCGATCTGAGAGCTTTCCAACGCTGAGCTCGCGGTTGTTCAGAATATCTGCAGGAATGACCTGGCGTACAAATTCGTCCAAGCTGCTCACAGGTGGGTCGAGCGCCTTGAGCATAGCGTCTGCCGACTCGGCAGAAGGACCAATGTGCCTGCGGGGAAATGTGTCGAGCACCTCTGTGGGCCTTGCAGATTCGACGCTCTGCTTTGGTGTCTCGAAGACATCCTCAGCGGGCTGAACAGCTGCGGCCTGCTGGAAGGCCCTGAATTGCTGCCCAGAGCTCACAATTGCTCGCTGTGTGCATTTTGCAAGCGTTGGGCGAGGAAGCTGGGCGACACGTGTAGAACGGGCGAGCCTGGTGGCAGAGCTCGCGGCCCTGAGGCACGCTGTGCGCATTTTGGTCTTTCTTCGTCCGCGGGGACTAGGAAACTGCGATGTGGGGCGTGGAAATCTGGGGAAGTCGCGAGCGAGGAAGCTGGAAGGACGTCAATTGTGCTGCTCAAAGAAACCCTCGAAGGAACAGCTCTACAGTGGATGTAGTGACCTCACTCAAGCAATATGCAGCTTGACCAGAGGTTTCTTTGGGGCTCTTACTGCTCTTGTCGTTGCTATTGTGTCACAACCCGCTCGATGTTCTCCGAAGGACAGTCGTGTGCGTCAAAGACACAAGAAGGAATGAAGAAGAAGAGGACTCGCCAGACCTTTCCACGATAATTTCCAGCAATGAACCAGCTAAGGTGTATCTGCACAACCAACCCGTAAACCGTCATTATCCGCCGCCCTCGATTGATTCGGCGCCGCTGAGGGCACCGATAAGACGATTCGCACCCTTGCCGAGCCAACGGTCGCCTGTCTTGGCTGTAAAGAACAACGCCATACCGGCTCGCCTGCCGTAGCTGCAAGATATATACCAATCAGGCAACTTTATGCATCGAATTAGACCTGAAAGTGCAAACTGTTACTTGATCTTTGATGCTCACTCGACTCCGCTTTCTTCCCGCGCATCACGAGCTTTTCGCGTTCGAGGAAGGTGCATGGACCCTGACGCGTTTGCGGGATTGATTGCCCGTCGGAGAGCGTAGCAGTCCTCCGTCTTCTGATAGACGATCACTATTCCTTCTTGATCAGCTTTTGGACTATCAGAAACTCTAGCATATCTTCACGAAGCTCCAGAATCTGCAACAGTCTTTCGTTGCGTTTTTGAAGTTCTGATTATTCGCCAACATCTTGAGATTGACCCATCTCGCGAACGATTGGGGCCAGGGTCTACTAGACCCACCGAGGCGAAGTAAGGACCGCTGAGTGTCACGGAAGTTTCAACGAGACCGACCAAAAGGATAGAAGACTTCTGCAGACATTTGTCAAAGAACGCCTTGCAGGCGTGGTTCTTGCCTTGCAGCCACGGCCGCGCAAGCAGGCGCCTCGTCGACGCGACACACAAGAGAAGGATATCTTGCCACAGGTGCAAAAAGAAGTTGAAAACATACAACAGCGGGTATTCGCTAGTGGTCACCCACCTGACTACTAATCCGCGCCGGTACGGGTGGGCGTCATGAAGATCATGGTGACACCAGTTTGACGGATGTATGTCGCTAGCTCCACGATGTCCTGCTTTGTGTCATTTGTGACGAGTGCTACAGTTGCACCTGATACAAATGAACTCCAAGTCTGCGTGATAGAGATGTCGAAAGACAGGGAGGAATGGCTAAGGAAGACGTCGTTTTTGGCTATAGCCAGAGCTTGATTGCGACCACTGAGCATGGCTTTTGTGTTCTCGTGCGAAGCCATAATGCCCTTGGGTTTACCGGTGCTGCCAGATGTTTAAACACTGTAGAAGACATCGTCGGGTTGTCCAGGCCCGTAATCGGTCTGAAGGGCTGCAGTAGGAGGCGGTGTAGCCAACGCGACGAAACGTGACTTTACGGAGTTCTCCAGACTTGTGACCAGATTATCCAAGCCAGAACCGTAGAGAATCAAGGTTGGATCAGTATCTTTGATCATATACTCAACTCTTCCTTGGGCATAGTTGGGATCCAGAGGAACATAAGTGCAACGCAGGAGAGCCATGCTTAGCATCGCTGCTATCGCTTCGATAGAAAGATGAGATTGGAAAGCAGTAAGTCCTACAAAATGCGTTGCTCACAGACGTCGAGATGCGATCAAAAGCGATATCTCAACGAGCTCACGCCAGATTCAGACTGCTGAAAGACTTCAGCGTACAAATAACCACGGCGCGCAGAGAACGAGATCTGAACGAGTGTCTTCATGGATATGAGTATCTTAAAAGGCCTCTTACACATCCTGCCAAGCTTTAACTACATTCTTTGCATCAAATGGCTTATCCTAGCTCTGTTGGTTTGTTAAACATCCGGAAAGTGTTACTATTTCTTCGTGCTCCGTCAGTGTGCGGTCGAGATGTATCGCTGTGCATATTGATACCGTGAGGCAACTTTCGCCACAGGGCACTTGTAATAGAGACTTTAATTGAGGCAGGCAAGATTTACTAGCACTACTAAGCGCCAGTTGTGGAATCGTCTTAATGAATGACGCTTTACTTTTTGCTTAGTACCTCAAAACTAAATACCTAAGAACTACTCCAAACCCTCACGGCCTTGCTGGATCCCTCCTATCACCACCTATCTCCTCCTAGTTGTACGGAACAAGATTAAAGCTTCTTGGTACTAAATAAGACACGCAAACGCGTAGCGAGCCCTTATCCGGATCCCGCGACAACAGTCGCACCCACGCCAACCCGTTGTTGTCGAACTCGTCGAGCGTCTCATCTTCCTCTTCCAATAATTCCGCGACCGCGTTCACATCGATCAGGCAATCGTGATCTACCACGATGCACGCGCGGGAGCGCGCGCTGTTGTCTATGGGCTCGTCGCCAGAGTCGGCCCATTCAACGAAACGGCTTCACATCATTGGGTCAGTGTAACGAAGGATAGCAAGTTGTATTAGGCGGGCGACATACCGGCGGATCTCTTCCTTAGAGGCACGGGCAAATTCAGGCGAGGACTCTACTGCCTAGTCGATATTAGGGATTTCATGAACGAGATTCTCTTCTTCTATTCGTGCCTGGGTCTGCGCGTTTAGGTAGGTCATGAAGCGGTGCCATTTAGTCTCATTGCTATAGTCGGTGCGGTAGATCTTGAATCCATATTTTGCCTTGGAGATTGTGGAGAACTCGCTGTCGTTCAGTTGGGTGTCTTCCAATCCCCTAGACGGAGGGGAGAGGTGTGGCGAAGACTGGGGGCGTGGCGTGCTCATGCTAGACGTTCGACCTCCTCGTATGGAGTGATGGACTGGGATGATGCAAGAACGCGAACACGTGACCACAGTGGACCACGGTGGAGGACGATGAAACCGCTGTGGCAAGGAAATGCGCGCGATAGGCCGCGTTCTCACACGCGGCAAGGTACTTTTCAGAGCAACGGTGAGAGGTAATACGGAGTATGTAGGAACTAGGTAGTGGGACGGTGCTTCGTACTTAATACCAATCGGCCAATCATGTGCCACGCCGGAGTTGCGCATACTCATCTCCGCTAGAAAGTCTAACTAAAACGCAAAGGAAAAGGAAGGAGAAGGCAGGTAGTTGCAAAGGAATAAGAAGGCACGTAGCTACCTATAAGGTAAGGATAGGGTAGGCAGTTACTAGCAGATATGATTGCTTCCCTTTACGCAGTCTCTTCCCTCTACGTAGCCTGTTCCCTCTACGTAGCCTCTTCCCTCTACGCAAAGAAATAACTCCTGCTTTAAGCCTTAAGCGAGTGCCTAAGCTGCGCATGGTTTGGATTGTTCACGCCTAAGGCTCGTTATTAACAAGGTTGAACACGAACTGTAAGAGTTTATGTTCCTACTGATTATATACTTAAGGAGATACATAGAAAATCTCAGGCTCACTGAGCTCGACGTGAGCTGCGTGAGTCATCACGTGTGATCCACCTGGCTCGACTGCCAAGAAGTGAGCTAGTCACGTGACCTGTATCTGAATGTGTCTTAACCGTGCCACACGGGAGAGCCCGTGTAATTACTGCGCCAAGTGCGTCAGCATTCAGAGAGTGTCAGCATCTAGTTGGCTGATATAAAGAGATCGTAACAAAACTCTTTTCCCTATCTTATAGCCTTTAGTGTATTGTAGAGATAGGTAGGAGAGCAAACAGGAGAGGACCTTACGTAGATATACTTAAATCTACTAGTATTTGTTCTAAATACAACGTTAGGTTTTAAGTTGGCAAATTGGCCTAAATTGGCTAGTGGTGTTAGTAGTGTTCGTCATGCAGACTGGTTCTTGTATTCCGCAAACGCGACCCAAAAACCTCAAAACAGTATCTTGACAGACGGCGGATCGGACAGGAGAACCTGTTTTCAACGTCCTATGGTCGTATGTGAAAGAGATGATTCTTCATACATATAATATACTAGATGTACTACGGCAGGAGTGTTTCCGACTTCTTCGCTACAAATGTGAAGCGCGAGCCCGCGTAAAGAAAAAGGTACGAAGAAGCTCAAATTGCAGAAAACTATTATGACGCGCACTTGCATTGCAAGGGATATCACCGATGCTGACAGTACACAAGACTCTGGTGCTGATTGGCTCTAGACCACAGTTGGCGGTATGTCATCTCACTATCGCAGATGTATCGGCTGACGGCCCGCATGGCATGGTGGCTTGTCAGCGGACAAAGACAGAAGGGACCTCAGCTCGACAACAACGATCCCAGCCAACTGCTCAGCTATTGTCACACTCTACTAAGCATACGGACCCAACACCCAGAAATCCTTCTATGTATCGGAGTTCGACCTTAGGACCCAGTAACTCGAAGTTTGATTCCCGTTCAGAGCTGTCTACTTAGCCTACAACACAGTCGCTGTTCGCAGTCGGCTGACCAAATGCGTTCCTGATCCTCGTCTCCTTGACTCTCCACTTCTGTCACAGACTTGGTAGAGCCGCAGTCGCAATTTCTGATTCCTCCACTCTGGACTAGTACTAGAATGGTCAATGATAAGGAAAGCGCACCTGGTGTTGATATAAGCGCAATGCATGCAGAATCTCCTGATGAGCCGCGAAGTAAGTGCCGCCACGGACAGCGGCTCGCGATGCGTCGAAGGTGTGACGTCGCAAACAGGCTATATCTAGCCGGAAGGCTCGATAGGAGGATTGAGAGTTCTGCATTGGATGTCTGCTGTCAAACTTTGCGCCACCACCATTGTTCGGGCCTGGGCGGGGTCTCAGCTGAATATGCGCCTATTTCAGCCTCGAACGATAGTGCATGGGCCGAGATTCTCAGCCTCGTCGAAGACTATATCGCTTCTCCAATCTACTGCGAGCTATCTATAACCCATCGCATGACGGCGTCGCTGCATACCATTAAAATAACATGGCATTATGAAGGTTGTCCACGTGTAGCTTTTCATTCCTCCATGCTTCATGCGCTAATGTCAGCCTGATCAGCCATCCGCCTATGAGTGGCATGAATAAGATAAACTAGAGATTACAAAGCCACAATGGCTTCAGAGCACTAACCAGCAAGAGCCATGAATTGATGCAGGAGGGTTGTCAAGCCAAAGTACTTCGGGTTAATGAAAGGTAGTTCTCAACACATACATGGATAAGACACCCTATATAGAGCGACCGACGCAATGGAAACGCAAACGCAGGCGACACACATGCGACATGAGTTTCCAAGTACTACAAGACCTTGAGATGGCCTCAGGCTTGTCTCAACAATCAGTCAACCAGCTTGGCGCAACTCTTCCCAATATTTCCAAAGCCTACTCCTCAGCCGAGTCCGACGCACCCTCCAAAGTCACCATCGAGAACCACGCTGGCTTCGTCCGCGTTCCAGTCGGCATTGCAGGTCCTCTCAAAATCACCGGCTCTGAGAACACCAACGATGAGTTCTTTGCTCCCCTTGCAACCGTCGAACCCACCCTCGTCGCCTCCTGCTCGCGCGGCTGCAAAGCCTTCACGGAGTCCGGCGGTCTACACTTCAACGTTCTGCGTGAAGGCATGACTCGCGCACCTGTCTTCTTCTTCAATAGCCCTGCCAAGGCAATCGCGTTTGCAGACCGCGTGCCAGCCCTACAGGACCAGTTCGCCCGAGACGCGGAGAGCACAAGTCGCTTCGCAAGGCTACAAACGCTGACGCCGCACATCATCGGGAGTAATGTGCATCTGCACTTCTCCTACTTCACCGGCGACGCGACAGGCCAGAATATGGTGACTATTGCTACACAGAAGGCGTGCGATCGATTCCTCGCTAGCGATACTGCCAGAGAGCTTGGTGTGAAGGACTTCATCATCGATGGTGATATGGCAAGCGACAAGAAAGCATCGATGCGCAACGCCCTCGAGGCTCGTGGCTGTCAGGTCTTAGCTTGGGGCGAGATCACTAACGAGGTGTGCGAGAGGGTGTTAAAGTGCTCCACAGAGCGCCTATACAGCATGTTGATGTTGATGAAAGAGGGCCAAACGAGGAACGGTGGGTTCGGCTGTAATGTTAACACCGCGAACACAGTGGCAGCTATGTTTATCGCGTGTGGTCAAGACGCAGGAAGCGTTGCTGAAAGTGCCTGGGCGCATCTCACTACGACTTACGATGCGGAAACGAAAACACTGAAGCAGAGTCTGTTCTTTCCAAGTCTGCCTGTGGGCACCGTGGGTGGAGGTACAATGTATCCTTCACAACGAGCGAGTCTGGAATTACTGAAGTGCCGCGAACCCGGAAGTAAGAGAAGGCTCGCCGGTCTGATAGCGTGTTTTTGTATGGCTTTGGACATCAGCACAGCAGCGGCGATTAGCAGTGGAGGTTTCACAAATGCGCATAAGAGATTGGCGAGGGATAAGGTTGACAAGAGTAAGCTGTAGTCTAGCGTACACGATTCAATAGGTCTTTTGCGTCTTAGGAAGGGACGGAACGTTTCGTAAATATTACATCTAATGTTCTTAGTGTGCTGGGTTACTGTGCTGTGAGGGTTCGTATATGACGTCACTACCATTTTCCTGATCGGAATGCTCAACAGGTACGTCCTGTCTCGAGGCCTGCAGAGATCATTGCACGAGCAGTCAGTGATACGGAAGGAGTCGCAGTCGACATTTGTAGATGGCTGATGTATTTACAAGGAGTACCTTGGATTCTACGAGAATCTGGTACGGGCTCGGGAGATGTGCGCCGTCCCTAGCGTGTTCTGGATCCGCATGCCGAGCTGAAGACGGATACTTCGTAGAACCTGCACAAAGCAATCGCCTGGATGCATTCTGTAACCTTAGATGGGTGAAGCTATCTCGTGATAGACGCCAGTCTTGTGCGGACGCCTCGATGAAGGACGTTAGTCGCGAGACACCAGTCGCAAGGGACGAACAGGAAGCTTGGGATCGACATATCCAGTTGATCTGATCGACATCCACACCCTGGTTCGCATCTGCGGCTAGCCATTGCTTTTCGTGCCGGTGTGTGCCTCCAGAACAGGTCGCTGGTCAGGTCCAGACAACGCGGGCGCCTGACAGCAGTCCGTGGAGAAAGCGGAGGCCCGCTTGACCCTATCATAACCTACAGCCCTACCAGCCTCAGGTCAACTTCACACCTAGCAAACAGCGACCGTCAAGTTCTCGCTAGCACACAATGTCGGCCACCGCACCCAGGTCTCGCAAACTCAGCTCCATCGTCAAGTGCGGCCGCTGCCGTCAAGACAGACAGAAGGTGCTGCCTCCGTTTGTCTGGCTGTCGATAAGGTTTACCAGACTTACTGTCGTCTAGTGCGATCGACCAGCTGCATCGCAAAAGTGTCTTCGATGCGCAAGATTCAAACACGATTGCGATGCTGGTCGCACCTCGAACCGCGCACAGCGCACTCAGAAGTTTCCTGCCTGCCAGCGCGGAACTCCCGGTGAACAGACATCTAGCTCGTCAAGGACCACGCAACAGAAGCCTTTGGTGCCAGACTCTACTCCCGACCGTGAAGCGGCCATTAACTTGAAGTTCGAAGACTCGTCCTCGTCTCGAACATCGAGATCAGCTTCTTCTGATCTGTCCACACCATGGTCGATACCAAACGTGCAAGACAGGCATCAGCCCCAATACATTTCCAGCGCGTATTCGTACGAGTATCGCCACGATCCAGCATCTTTTGTCCAGTGGGCCTCGAAACCTACAAGTTCTGAAGCTTCTTCTACTTCTTCTGGTGACGTTTGTCGGACAGCATTGCCGAGGCCCGAGTATGAGATGGGCCAGAGGACCATTGAGTATGCGGACAACGTAGGAAAGCTCGATCTGGTTCCTCGTGATTCTCAACTGCCACCTTCAGCTGCTGCTTACCCATCGGTTTCGATTCCTGGCACGCGGGTGCTCTCTGGCCTTACCAATGTCCGCCCATCTCGCCATTTCGTAGTGAATCCTTTCGAAGAGCGTTTGGACAATCGAATCAACCGGTTGTGGGGGAACTACAAGACGTTCGCTACTGCAAGCTCAAAAGGCCTCGGTGTCACTCCCCTGTTTGGTCGGACACTGTCAGAGTTGTTTCGTCAGTCTAGACAAATGGCCGAGAACGTGAGTGTTGGAAGACTATCATCTTCCTTCAAGTCAACATTGACAGAGCGCTCAGGGAGACGACTTAGTCGCAGATGTGCGCATGTGCTGCGGTGCCGCGGACGCGTGCATGAACACAAAACTGCCCGCAAAGACACGAGCGCAATATCTGGAAGCCTACAATCGTTACGACGCCCGAGCGAACATCAAATACCGAAGAGCTGTCGATGAGTTCGCAAAGAAGATTGCCGAGGATGAGAGTCCAGACGTCCTACCGCTGTACACTGCCACGTTTCTGTACTACGCGGCTTGAGTAAGCTATCAAACAGTTACCATGAAACTCGACACCTGCTGACGCTATATTTCGCAGTCGTGCATGAGAGGGAGCGCTGACCTTGTCGCAGCGACGTACGCGTTCAAGTATTTCAACCAGTACACCGCGTGGTTTCCTATCCGCATTAAGATTCTACCCACGCCCGAGGGCACATGGGCAGCGGACATGCTTGCAAGTTCCCCACCTACCATCAGATGCAGCCGACTGACTTGTTACAGCTCGCGAACAACAAGTCAGATCCAGGAATGCGGATAAACACGCTCATGTTCGCACTGGGTCGAGCTAGGCTGGAATTTGACCGGCAGGATGGACTATGTTGAGCCCAGTGGCCAAAGCATGGGATAATATCGAGCACGAGCCGAGCACAAGCTGAGGGCAAAGTGGACTTAAGTACCCAGGGCCCTCATTTCGCTGTCCGCGACTTGGCGTGCCTGCCATTGGTCGTTCGCTGTTCGCTGTTCGCTGCTCGCTATTCAGCCCCGACAAAGCACAAGAGCCAAGAGCGTCACAAACCCCTAACACAAGTCTCGTAGTAGAAGTGTATACCCGTCGCTGGGCACGAGTTTGATGACTCATGTGACGCACAAGCCCGGTCAGTGTGTTTAGGTACAAAAGCTACTCAAAACGTAGACTAGCTTCTACATCACCATACGCGTGAGCAGAGTTCAAAAGAACAACTAACGAGTTACACGTCGCCCTTAGACCCGCGCTTCCTCTGTTAGATCAAGAGACACCTTCTCATCATCGAGAATGTTTCGAGGACACATGGTTTTCGTTTTGTCGCTCTTGCTCCAGCACGTGTACGCGTCCACACATTTAAGAGCCATGAGCTCGCACAGTCCACAGATAAAAAGTTCATAATTGAAGATCGAAAAAAGGCACGTACAACATGCCAAGTGTATTATCCATAACATAACGCAGTAACAGAGAAGAAACCACCGCACCGAACAACCACTCAAGCCCTGCACCACCATGTAGAAGTAAAGATATACAAGAACATGAAACGAAGACGAAAAAGTCGGGACTAGCCCTCTTGACAATGAAACATCAGTAATTCCTCGCCGGGTAGGCGCCAGTCGTACCCTACCACGCCATGCCGCCGTCTTCTGCATCGAAGAATTCACTTCCGCCCTCGGTCGTGCGTGTGGCATTACTCGCCACGCTGTCGCCTCTTCCTCTACCGCTTTCTCTCGGGATCTTGTCTTTCAGCCAGCTGAGAATGGCATCTGTGCCCTTACTCAAAATTTGGTAGTTCGGAACGCGGAACTTGTTGCCTTCGACGATGAAGCTTGTCAAGGTGCCCGCGTGCTGTCCGATGCGTGGGTCAAGGCGTTCGATATTGTTGTTACTTAGGTTGACGATCTTCAGTCCGGAGAGAGAGTCAGCGGGGACATCTATGATGGCGTTGTCGCTCGCGATGAGAGTGATGAGAGCAGGGAACGAATCGTGGAGGCCGGGAAGAGAGCCTGTGAGGCGGTTCTGGCTGACGTCGAGACTCTGCAGTGAAGGCGCTGTCAGGTGCGCGGTCAGAGGAGTCAGCGAGCTGAGCTTGTTGCCCGAAAGTCGCAGCTCACGAAGCTTGGGCAGTTCGAGTGCGTCTGCGAGCGGATCCGATATGCTGTTCTTCGACAGGTCGAGGATGGTGAGAAAGGCGATCTGGCCAAATGCGAGGGACACCGTTTGAAGGAGGTTGTTCTGGAGGTTGATTTGGCGGATATCACTTGTCTCTGCGAGAGCGATGAGGGCGTCATCATCGAATTCTGTAAAGCGCTTGCCGGCCAGATCGAGCGTTCCAGATGGAGTCACTTCCCATCCATTCGACACTTCAGGTGCCTGCTCCTCGATTGAAAACTCGTACTCTTCGTCACGATCAACGACGATCTCCTCGGGTTGAAGCCGTGCATGCAAGTCGCGTTTCATGTCATCAGTGCTCATCGTCAAGAACTTCCTCTCGCGGATGGGATTGGCGGCAATGGTCAGGTTCTCCAACGCCTCCATCAACGCAATGCGCTCATCCACCTTAGATATGTCGTTTGCCGTAAAGTCGGCGATACGCAACTGCTTCAGCGAGAAGAAGCCTTCAGGGAAGGTTGTGACCTTGTTGTCGCCAAGCAACAGTGTGCCGAGACTCGTCCAAGAGGCCACATTGGGCAACGCGGACAGCCTGTTCGCTGAAACGTCCAGATGCTTCAAAGCAGGCAAGTTCAGATCGCTGGTCTCGGACAAAGCTGTCAGTGCATTGCTAGACAGCCGCAGCTCCTGCAGGTTTGGTGCAGACTGGATGGTAAAGAATGTGCCCTCCAAGCGATTCTTAGTTGCGTTCAACTCGATCAGAGATGTCGACGTGAACAACTCCATCGGTACAGCCCTCAACTGGTTGTCAGCCACGTTGAGAGTCCGGAGCTGAGTCAGCTCACGTAGCTCTGTTGGGAGGTTGATGAGCTTGTTGTTGGCAACATCCAAGACTTCGAGTTGAGCTAGATTCGCAATACTCGGCGAGAGTTCGCCTGCGAGGTCGTTCTCTGCCAGCTTCAGCTCGCGCAACGACGCTATCTGGGTGATGGCATCGAGTGCCTCCATGGAAAGCTTGTTTCTAGACAAGTTGAGCTTTGTGAGCTCTGCCAAGCGCCTTAAGCCCATTGGAAGCTCTCGTAGCAGGTTGCCGTGGAAGTCAAGACTCTGCACACCACCAAATTGAGGCCCTGCATCGTCGTCGTCAACGTCGTTGAGGTCGACATCTGGAAACATACTGTCCGGCAGCGTCTCCAACTCATTGTCAGCCGCAACGATGGTCGTGACATCCACAATCTCGCCCCAAGCTACTGTAGTGTCGTTGGGGTCGTACATGCGAAGAACCTCGTCCGGCATCTCGGTCAGCTGCATACCTGCAATATTGAGGCGCCCAGTTGTCCGGGCTCCATCAACACGCTTGCGCAATACTGACTGTCCGCCCTTGGAGTTTTGGTTGAAAGGATCGCCAAGGCCGAAGTCGAAACCCGCAATCTCCTCTGGATCAGGTATGATAGCATCCTTGGGAGGTGTGTCTGCTCTGACAGGACCAGCCTTGGTACGCTTCGCAGCTTCTCTAGCCTTCGCAATCTGCTCTCGTAGGGCATTTGAAGAGTTTTCGGCTTTCTTTGGTGTCCCATTGGGCGACTCGGTGATCTCCTGCTTTCGTGTCGCTTTGGCTTGGGCAATGGAGTTGCGAAGTGCAAGTGACGAGCTTGGTGCTTTGCGAGCATCACCTGCTGGTGGAGGGGGGGAAGTTGCTTTGACAGCCCCGGGCGGCGAAATTGCCTGACCAAATGTGTCTGGCCGCGCCTTGGGCGTGCGGGATGCTATGCTCTTGCTCTCTGACAAG